>CM060261.1:14942814-15542814 GCA_030684275.1 Acipenser oxyrinchus oxyrinchus | reverse complement strand
AGGAGGCGTCAGCCCCACACTGTAGAGAAACTGAACAATACAGCACAGGAGGCGTTAGCCCCACACTGTAGAGAAACTGAACGATACAGCACAGGAGGCGTCAGCCTGCAAACTGAAGCAGCAACAAGACTCTGAGAGACGGAGTCCTGCAAACTGAAGCAGCAACAAGACTCTGAGAGACGGAGTCCTGCAAACTGAAGCAGCAACAAGTGGGGGTGTGACCTTGAGACTGTGTGTGTGTGTGTCTGCGTTGCATCATTTATTGGTTGTTTTCTGTCTGTGTTTTTATCGGTTATCTTCAGTGCCTTATTTGTTTCCAGATGTTTCTCCTTGTTCTGTGGGCTCGTCTCCAGCCAGGGGTGTAGGCACGCGATGGTGAGGAGCAGCCGGTTCTGCTCAGTATGTGTGTGGGGTTATCTGGGCTGGTTCTACAGACAGCTCCATCGCCGAGGCAGCGCTGTGCTGTGAACGGAGCCATCCACGCTGTCGTCCAAGCAGACTTCACTGGGGCTCAGAATGTGGGGGGGGGAGGGGGATGGAGAAACCCAGTTGCTGGATCTGGGAACAAGCGTTCGTGTTTATTGTGTGTGTGTGTGTGTGTGTGGGGCGGGGGTTTAATACAAAAAAAAAAAAAATCTACATTTTAAGTTCCTTTTTGTAGGAAAATTAAAATGTAGGCCTGATATTTTAGGGACCCCCACCCCACCAGCTGTAGCTAATTCCGGCTCACATAACTGAGGACTAGCGAGTTTTCAAAAGGTACTGGGTCCTTAGCATCACGGTTCTGTTCGTTTCTAACCCTGTATTAACATCATTCTCCCGCCTTGATGGCTGAATCTCTGGGACAGCGTTCATTTCTCGCTGCTTTCTTTCGGTGAAGCAGCTACAGAGCGGCAGTGGGTTTTAAACGACGCTGCGCTTCCTACCCGGTACCTACCAGCAGCAAGTCTTTGCCCAGCTCGTCCATGTTGGCAATGGGATTCTGCGTGTGGGTGCCAGTCTCGCTCCAGAAAGAGCGATGCTGTAGAGGACTGTTCTCAGGCCACTCTTCTTGTGGGGGGGCTCCGATAAACCTAAAAGGGATACAAGAGTCATCTTTTGTTTTTTGTTTTTTTTTTGTTGTTTTTTTTGATTTAGTGGTCGGCCAATTATTTGTTTTCTCGCCCAATTTAGTAATATCCATTTATTTTTAGGCTCAGCTCACCTCTGCGCTGATTCGGGAGGGGGGGGAGATGAACACATGCTGTCCTCCGAAGCGTGTGCCGTCAGCCGCCCGCTTCTTTACATACTGCAGACTCACCGTGCAGCCGCCTCAGAGCTACAGCGTCGGAGGACAACGCAGCTCTGGGCAGCTTACAGACAAGCCTGCAGGCGCCCGGCTAGACCACAGGGGGCGCTGGTGCGCAGTGAGCCGAGGACACCCTGGCCGACCTAACCCTCCCTCCCCCCTGGGAGCTCCCGTCCATGGTCGGCAGAGGTCTCGCCTCGACGTCCAGACTACAGGGCGCGCATCCTGCACTCCTTTACCGGACGCGGCCCTCAGGAGCCCTCACGAGTCATCCTGAGGACAAGGAAACAGGGATGAAAACTCAACACTATCCAGCTGTGGCTCATTCCAGCGGGGTAGAGTTAGATTAAAATCAGCCCCATTTATCTGTAAGAACCACGGAAAAGAAACTGTCCTTTTTTAAGGCTACCGTCTGCCAATGGTGCAGAGACCCGTCCTGAGCACGCACTGTAACGATAAACCCAGTGGACTTGATCAGGGCTTCAATACTGAACTCCCCATAAAAGCATGACAGCAGCGTTGATACCACCACTGGGGCTTCGCTGCGGGACTTGAACTAGCGCTAGATACTGACTCCGAGACATGAACGCGCTTCCCCGCATGCAGATCACTGTAATGTACATTCTTACAATAAGGGCTTCTGTTTAGCCATGTTTTTATTAATTAGATTTTTTTGGGTGCTTATTTTGTTTTAGCTGTTTTCGGGTTTTATGTAAATCGTTTTTTGCTTTTTTTCGGGACTTTTCGTTTTTGATCTGCTGTATGAAATTAGTGTTTTCGGTTACTTTCCAAAATGCTTGAGCGTTTTTTTTTTTTCTGTCACAATATGTATAGTAGTAACTGGACAGCACTGGCACGCGTCAGCTGACCCTTCTTTCCTTTGCTGTCTTCCACAGAGAAATCCCTCCTGGTCTCGGGCGCATTCTTCTGGGTTTTTTGTGTGGAGGCATTTGTTGTGTACATTTCGCCACGATTCTGTTTGAAATCCTCCGTATCTTAACTGTATCGCAGCTTTAAATCCTGCGAACGAGCCTCCTAATCTCCTTTTAAAGTCTCCAATAGAAATGCGGGAATGCACTGTCACTCGGTAGTCGGGGCGCGGGTTTAAAGCATTCTAAATGAATCGATGATAGATACGAGGCAGGAAGGCGGGGCGTTGCCCAGCAGCACTGGGAAATGTATTTGTTATTTTTGTAGTAGGTTTTATATTTTGAATGGGAAGAGGGTCAATTGATGAACCATTTCCACAGTTTTTTTCCTGGTGTTTTCCGGTGTTTCTTGGCTATCCACCGATTTTAGTTTTTTTTGTATGCAGGAAGATTGCAAAACTGCACAGCAAATTCGACTTTCTGCTTTCATTTTCCGAGAGCGATATTAAAACGTAATGACTGACGAACAGCGGCGACGTTACCCGCAGTGGCGGTCAGGAGCTTTCACGTCTGTCGAGATATTTTAACGTGACAAGCAGTCATGAAACAGCTGCGGCATTCAGCTGGCAGGACTGTATCACATGAAACCTGCCACAGCTTCATTAAAAAAGGGCACCCTCCCACACACACACACTGAAGAACACACACTGAACACCCCCCACCCCCACACACACTGAACACCCCCCACACACACACTGAACACCCCCCACACACTGAACACCCCCCACACACACTGAACACCCCACACACACACTGAACACCCCACACACACACTGAACACCCCCCACACACACTTTACACCCCACCCCACTGAACACCCCACCACACACACACTGAACACCCCCACACACACACTGAACACCCCCCACACACACTGAACACCCCCACCCCCACACACACACTGAACACCCCCCACACACACACTGAACACCCCCACACACACACTGAACACCCCCACACACACTTTACACCCCACCCCACTGAACACCCCCCACACACACACTGAACACCCCCCACACACACACACTGAACACCCCCACACACACTTTACACCCCCACACTGAACACCCCCACACACACTTTACACCCCACACTGAACACCCCCACACACACTGAACACACCCACACACACACACACACTGAACACCCCCCACACACACTGAACACCCCCCACACACACTGAACACCCCACACACACTGAACACCCCCCACCCCACACACACTGAACACCCCCCACACACTGAACACGCCCCACACACACACACACACTGAACAAACCCCCAAACCCCCCACATACACTGAACCCCCCACACACACACACACACACAGGCGGTTATTTCTATCACAAAAGACCGGCTGTATTTACAGAAACACCCATCCTTCGCGAAGCGAACAAAAGGCTAAACAGGATGACAGCTGGAAACTTACTCAAATATCTTCTTCAGCTGGTGTAGTTCTGAATATCCACAAAGCAACGGCCTTAAAAAAAAAAAGTCACAAAAACAGCACAAAAAAAGACATGAGCTTAACGGCGCACAGCAACACTTAGCTACACCTTTCAAACAGTCAGTCAAAAAGGTATCTGGCCAGCTTTTAAATGTTACATATTAAACTCAAAAGGCTTTTCCTTTCTGAATAGCCTTCATTGGGAGATCTCAGATCAGCGCTTCCCAACCCTGGTCCTGGGGACCCCCCTCCCCCTCCTAGGTCTTCTGGTTATCTTTCCAGCTGAGCTCTCAATAAGTGAACGAAACAAAGGTTTTTCAGAAAAAGCCAGCGACTGGCGCCACCTGCTGTCTCAAACGAGATTTTGCGGAGGCTGCTTTCTATTGAAAAATATTAGGATTATTTTTTAGGATTATACAAAAAAAAAAAATGCATTCCTTTTGGGGGGTGATGTAATGTGTTAAGAAGAAAGGCATGCTGGAATAGCCACTGATCCCTTGTCAGCTGACGGCAGTAGATGAACGGGAGAGGAAGAGGAGGAGGAGGAAGAGTTTGGAGAGCCACACGTGCCAAACTTATAAATCTGGGGAGACTCTGATACTTGGCACCCACAGGCAAGGTCATATTCGTTCAAGTTTATCTTTTACAATGAAAAGCTATTTTATTGAGGTTTGTGTTTAATATTTGGTACATTACAGACACAAAAAAACATAAGCATGTTTGTTTGTTTTTTTTACTCTAAGTATATTTAAAAATCTTGACAAACTGCACACGTCATGAAAAACAGACTGATATGTGTGTCAGGTACCTTAAATTAAGAGACTCCTTTGTTTCTGTTTTCAGCGTGAGATTTTCTTGCAAATCCGCTTTTAAAAATATGCAGTTGGCGCGTTTTTGTTTCTTTCTTGGGGGCTGCAGATCATCCACATGCCCGATGCGCAACTAAAAAACTAAAATCATCATTTACTAAAATCATCATTTTTTTGCGTCTTTGCAATACTGGCTTGATGCGGGAATCCGTTTGAGAACATAAAAAAGTTTACAAACGAGAGGAGGCCATTCAGCCCATCTTGCTCATTTGGTTGTTAGTAGCTTATAGACCCCAGAATCTCATTAAGCAGCCTCTTGAAGGATCCCAGCGTGTCAGCTTCAACAACATTACTGGGGAGTTGGTTCCAAACCCTCACAATTCTCTGTGTGAAAAAATGCCTCCTATTTTCTGTTCTGAATGCCCCTTTATCTAATCTCCATTTGTGACCCCTGGTCCTTGTTTCATTTTTCAGGTCAAAAAAGTCCCCTGGGTCGACATTGTCAATACCTTTTAGGATTTTGAATGTTTGAATCAGATCGCCACGTAGTCTTTTTTGTTCAAGACTGAATAGATTCAATTCTTTTAGCCTGTCTGCATACGACATGCCTTTTAAACCCGGGATAATTCTGGTTGGTCTTCTTTGTACTCTTTCTAGAGCAGCAATATCCTTTCTGTAACGAGGATAAGGCTGCCTCCACGCAGGACAGAGCGACGCGAGAGGAGTCGCTGAACGTCAATCCAAAGCTTGGATATAAACCTGTGATCTCGCCACGTGGTACTGTGTTAGTCCGATTTGAAGCCCGGTACATCTGCAGCCGTCACAAGACAGCTGGACAAGAGTAGTATAGTCAAACTGATATTTAACAAGATGACCTGATTGTTATACATATATATATATATATATATATATATATATATATATATATATATATATATATATATATACACAACTTCCTGCAATCTCAATTGTGTTTCTTTACAAATTCCTTCTTTGATCCTTTATGTTTATTAACTTTTTAAAGTGCAAATAAAGTATATTTTACAGCTGCTAGTCTGAGATGGTTGACTCTAGTGTGTGCAGAGCTGCTAGTCTGTGATGGTTGATTCTAGTGTGTGCAGAGCTGCTAGTCTGAGATGGTTGATTCTAGTGTGTGCCGAGCTGCTAGTCTCTGATGGTTGATTCTAGTGTGTGCAGAGCTGCTAGTCTGTGATGGTTGATTCTTTTGTGTGCAGAGCTGCTAGTCTGAGATGGTTAATTCTAGTGTGTGCAGAGCTGCTAGTCTGTGATGGTTGATTCTAGTGTGTGCAGAGCTGCTAGTCTGAGATGGTTGATTCTAGTGTGTGCCGAGCTGCTAGTCTCTGATGGTTGATTCTAGTGTGTGCAGAGCTGCTAGTCTTTGATGGTTGATTCTAGTGTGTGCAGAGCTGGTAGTCTGTGATGGCTGATTCTAGTGTGTGCAGAGCTGCTAGTCTGTGATGGTTGAGTCTAGTGTGTGCAGAGCTGCTAGTCTGTGATGGTTGATTCTAGTGTGTGCAGAGCTGCTAGTCTGTGATGGCTGATTCTAGTGTGTGCAGAGCTGCTAGTCTGAGATGGTTGACTCTAGTGTGTGCAGAGCTGCTAGTCTGTGATGGTTGATTCTAGTGTGTGCAGAGCTGCTAGTCTGTGATGGTTGATTCTAGTGTGTGCAGCTGCTAGTCTGTGATGGTTGATTATAGTGTGTGCAGAGCAGCTAGTCTTTGACGGTTGATTCTAGTGTGTGCAGAGCTGGTAGTCTGTGATGGCTGATTCTAGTGTGTGCAGAGCTGCTAGTCTTTGATGGTTGATTCTAGTGTGTGCAGAGCTGCTAGTCTTTGATGGTTGATTCTAGTGTGTGCAGAGCTGGTAGTCTGTGATGGCTGATTCTAGTGTGTGCAGAGCTGCTAGTCTGTGATGGTTGATTCTAGTGTGTGCAGAGCTGCTAGTCTGTGATGGTTGATTCTAGTGTGTGCAGAGCTGCTAGTCTGTGATGGTTGATTCTAGTGTGTGCAGAGCTGCTAGTCTGTGATGGTTGATTCTCTTGTGTGTAGAGCTGCTAGTCTGTGATGGTTGATTCTAGTGTGTGCAGAGCTGCTAGTCTGTGATGGTTGATTCTAGTGTGTGCAGAGCTGCTAGTCTGTGATGGTTGATTCTAGTGTGTGCAGAGCTGCTAGTCTGTGATGGCTGATTCTAGTGTGTGCAGAGCTGCTAGTCTGAGATGGTTGACTCTAGTGTGTGCAGAGCTGCTAGTCTGTGATGGTTGATTCTAGTGTGTGCAGAGCTGCTAGTCCGTGATGGTTGATTCTAGTGTGTGCAGCTGCTAGTCTGTGATGGTTGATTCTAGTGTGTGCAGAGCTTCTAGTGTTTGACGGTTGATTCTAGTGTGTGCAGAGCTGGTAGTCTGTGATGGCTGATTCTAGTGTGTGCAGAGCTGCTAGTCTGTGATGGTTGATTCTCTTGTGTGCAGAGCTGCTAGTCTGTGATGGTTGATTCTAGTGTGTGCAGAGCTGCTAGTCTGTGATGGTTGATTCTAGTGTGTGCAGAGCTGCTAGTCTGTGATGGTTGATTCTAGTGTGTGCAGAGCTGCTAGTCTGTGATGGTTGATTCTAGTGTGTGCAGAGCTGCTAGTCTGTGATGGTTGATTCTAGTGTGTGCAGAGCTGCTAGTCTGTGATGGTTGATTCTAGTGTGTGCAGAGCTGCTAGTCTGTGATGGTTGATTCTAGTGTGTGCAGAGCTGCTAGTCTGTGATGGTTGATTCTAGTGTGTGCAGAGCTGCTAGTCTTTGATGGTTGATTCTAGTGTGTGCAGAGCTGGTAGTCTGTGATGGCTGATTCTAGTGTGTGCAGAGCTGCTAGTCTGTGATGATTGATTCTAGTGTGTGCAACGTGTCTTCAGAGGCTGTTTGTTCTTCTGAGAGCTCTGCTTTGGGAATTGCTCTGACCACTCTGTTTAAAATGATTTTTCCAAGTAGAGCCACAGTGATTAGATAGATCAATAGGAATCTTATTCCCATCCCTGTTACTAGAGTCATGAGAACAGTGACATTAGATGGAAGCTGTTGATCGTGCAATTGGATCACATAGATTGTATAAAAGAATGGATATTATGAATGTTTTAATCATAAAAGAATGCATTCTATATTAATTATAATTCATAATAATGAATAAATGAAGGAATGTGGCAGCGTTGTTCATTGTCTTTACACTGTTACACTATGTATCTTAAACACGCAGCTCTAGAGTCAGTAACTGCAGCACGTACTGTACAGTTTATTGTGTGTGTTTTAATGAAGTCTTCTGCTGTACTTGTCTGTCTGTGAGCTTTTGCTTTACCAACATACAAGGAATTAAACAAAACAAAAGCAGCTCCGTTCTCAGCCTGGCGTGAGATTGATTTGTTTGATCTACAAATGAAAGTACTTTAGACTGGCAAACCTCAAGCTCCCTTCATCTTGTCAGAGCTCAGCACTGCGATGAAAAGTCTATTTCCTGTACAAACACTGTCATTATTTGTAGTGTTTTATTTATTACTGTTACATTACTACATTATTGTTAAACGCTACATAATCACCATCTTCATTATTATTATTATTATTATTATTATTATTATTATTATTATTATTATTAATAATGTATTTTATTATTATTATTATTTCCTTTTAAAACAGCGTAGTGAACTTGACAGCAAACGCTTTATAAATATGTCTCATATAACCTTCAGAACTATGCAGGCGCTTGGGAATGTCGGGATGCGTCACAGAGAATACAAACGTGTTGCTGGCTTTGTTTTTACAACCTACAGAACAGCAGGACCTCCAGAATAATTTGGTTTGTTTGGTGAATCTCCACAAAATTTCCACTTTAGCTACAACATTTTATATAAACCTGAACTCTGCCAATTTTTAGGAGCCGAGAACAATTAAAAAAGCGTCTAATTAAGCGAAATGCGAGTTCAATGAAGAGTCTAGTTAAGTAAGTGAGCGCTGGGCTGGATTGAAAAGCAGCCGACACAGCAGGGGGTCCCCAGGACCGGGGACGAGTCCTCCTTCCTTTTCACACCTTAGACACACTGCCCTCTAGAGCTATTACTTTGAACATGACCTATCAACTCAAATGAAGTGCGCAGCGCCTGTTTGTAGCTCTTACCTGAGCAGGTGCAGCTCAGCAAACACACAGCCAGCGCTCCACACGTCCACAGATGAGAGGTAGCTGGAGTAAAGGAGAATCTCCGGAGCTCTGTACCATAACGTGACGACCTGGGCGGGACACAGGTAACAAAACAAAACAAAACAAAAGTTCAAGAGCTGCACAACGCAGCAGAGCCTGTTCACACTTACAGCGCTGTTTAACCCTGGTTTTAAAAACAATTCTCAAACAAGTCCTTCAAGCTCCGTGAAAAGAGGCTCCTTACAATCCAACAGCGTGTTTTATTTTTTTCCCCCCAGACTTACTTCGGGTGTCAGCGCCATGTTGAAACTGTAGAGGCGCGCCAGGCCGAAGTCCGTCACTTTAATCCGTCCCCGGCTGCTCATCAAAATGTTTTCCGGCTTCAGGTCACGGTGAATCACCATGTGGGTGTGCAGGAAATCCAGGCCGCTCAGCAGCTGCCACATCACGTCCTGTACAGAAACGACAATCTGTAGTTTGTGTGGCTCGATTCAGAAAGGCACGCGCTGATGAACGCTGCACGGGGAAGGGGGAGGGGCTGTCCTGAGAGTGCATGAACGCTGCACGGGGAGGGGGGGTGCTGTCCTGGGAGTGCATGAATGCTGCACGAGGAGGGAGGGAGGGGAGGGGCTGTCCTGGGAGTGCATGAACGCTCGATGGGGACGGGAGGGGCTGTCCTGGGCGTGCATGAACGCTGCACGGGAGGGAGGGAGGGCTATCCTGGGCGTGCATGAGCGCTACAGGGGAGGGAGGGGCTGTCCTTGGAGTGCATGAGCGCTGCACGGGAGGGAGGGACTGTCCTGGGAGTGCATGAGCGCTGCACGGGAGGGAGGGGCTGTCCTGGGAGTGCATGAACGCTGCACGGGAGGGAGGGAGGGCTGTCCTGGGAGTGCATGAACGCTGCACGGGAGGGAGGGCTGTCCTGGGAGTGCATGAGCGCTGCACGGGAGGCGGGAGGGGCTGTCCTGGGAGTGCATGAGCGCTGCACGGGAGGGGAGGGGCTGTCCTGGGAGTGCATGAACGCTGCAGGGGAGGGAAGGGGAGGAGCTGTCCTTGGAGTGCATGAGCGCTGCAGGGAGGGGAGGACTGTCCTGGGAGTGCATGAACGCTGCACGGGAGGGAGGGCTGTCCTGGGAGTGCATGAACGCTGCAGGGGAGGGAGGGAGGGGCTGTCCTGGGAGTGCATGAACGCTGCACGGGAGGGAGGGGGCTGTCCTGGGAGTGCATGAACGCTGCACGGGAGGCGGGAGGGGCTGTCCTGGGAGTGCATGAGCGCTGCACGGGAGGGAGGGGCTGTCCTGGGAGTGCATGAACGCTGCACGGGAGGGGAAGGGAGGAGCTGTCCTGGGAGTGCATGAGCGCTGCACGGGAGGGGAGGGGCTGTCCTGGGAGTGCATGAGCAGCTGCACGGGAGGGAAGGGGAGGAGCTGTCCTGGGAGTGCATGAGCGGTACACGGGAGGGAGGGGCTGTCCTGGGAGTGCATGAACGCTGCACGGGAGGGAGGGGCTGTCCTGGGAGTGCATGAACGCTGCACGGGAGGGGAGGGGCTGTCCTGGGAGTGCATGAGCGCTGCACGGGAGGGAAGGGACTGTCCTGGGAGTGCATGAGCAGCTGCACAGGGAGGGAGGGGCTGTCCTGGGAGTGCATGAACGCTACACGGGAGGGAGGGAGGGCTGTCCTGGGAGTGCATGAACGCTGCACGGGAGGGGAGGGACTGTCCTGGGAGTGCATGAACGCTGCACGGGAGGGAGGGGCTGTCCTGGGAGTGCATGAACGCTGCACGGGAGGGAGGGGCTGTCCTGGGAGTGCATGAACGCTCAATGGGGAGGGGAGGGGCTGTCCTGGGCGTGCGTTCTGTGTTCTTTATTTTAATAAGATTTGAATCCTCGGAATGAGGCGTGTCTGTTCAACCAAGTGTTTTGAAGGGTATCAGAAAGAAATAAAAGGCTCTCCCCTAAATTTGACTTCTAATTGTCACGCTAATAAGCGGTTGTAATTACTGCATACAATACCAGACACTTGCATTTTTGACAACTGAAAAGAAACGAGCGGTGATTTTTTTTTTTTACATAGTTATTACCCGAATCTTTTCACGGGGCAGTCCACACTCGGGAACGCTCTTCAGATAGGACGCTAAATCCAGGTCGATATATTCAAACACGAGAGTCAAATCTAATTCCTGTGCGCTGCACGAAGCACACACATCAAGCAACCTGCAAGAAAAGTGCCATAATATCGTTTATTTTATTTCCAAACATAATTCTTCTCATCATAAATGAGTTAAAACAACACCACTGGCTACATGTTCTCTCCTTATCTGCCGCAGCTGTGGCTAACCCTAGAGCTCCAATTAGTGTCGCATGTTCGGCTAGAATTCACTTTTAATTCAAGCGATCAGAATTGGTGTAGAAAAAAACAAGACTGCAGCGTGAGCGTGTTTATACAAAAATATGCGTGCGACACAATAGATTGTTTTGCAAATAAGCATGCTACAGAATACCTTGTTTTGCAAACAGTAAACTATCCTGAGGTATTCGGGAGTATTTTGATTACACGGGTGTGGGGAGCTGTGTGTTATTAACTCAATAGAGACACAAGTAGATAGAACATTACCTGACAATGTTCGGGTGGTCGAAAGTGTTTATTTTTCTCAAAACGGCCACCTCTCGTATCATGAACGTTGGGACTCCATTTCGATCGGCACCTTTTTCCAGTTTTATTTTTTTTATTGCGACAAAATTGAGTTTGTTCTTTAGATGCCTGGCTTTGTAAACTTTCCCGTAGGCTCCTTCGCCGATTTCCGCCAGAATTTCATAATCGAAACTACCGGTGATGGCATTGGAGGCTTCCATTTCCATTGAGTTTTGCTTCCTTTTTCACTCGGGATAAACCTAGATTTAAAGAAAGTTTATATATATATATATATATATATATATATATATATATATATATATATATATATATATATATATATATATATATATATATGTATATATATATATTGTAGCCGTTTGATGTCACGATTTTGTTTTCTCTTCTCAAAAGTACATTTTGACAGCGTGCAAACTGTTCATATCTGCTTTTATAGAAATATTCTCGTGGTGGAAAAATTTCCACATTTTGCACTACCGAAAAAAGGTCAAACACTGCTAGCAGTTTAATTAGACATGTATGCAAAAAATAATCATATAGCCAACACGCAATATTTTACCATAATAAAGTATCATAAACCTGAACCCAAATTGAACTGTGAATGTTTTGGTTTTCAGTCTCTAGTGTTTTGCACTGCAAAATCTGAAACTGTTTTACATTTCCAAACGCTACAAGTGCGTAAACTATATATATAAAAAATGAACAAACACATACATTTCACTTCCTGTAATAAATAACTCCACTTACATACCTTTTAGTGTTAGTAATCGGAATCGGCTACCGGGTTACGTGTTTCTCAAATTGCAAAAAAACGTTTCTTCTGCTCGGGTACAAATCACGCTCTGGAAACGTACAGCGACGGGTGTCAACCAATGAGAGAGGACTGATCACGTGTCTCAAATTATTTCGCGTGACACTTCGAATTAAAAATGGTCGGAGGCAGCGTGTTAGGAACGTGATGTCCGCGTGTTCCCTTGAAGCGCGTGGTATTGCACGCCTCGGTTTTTTGCACCAATTGCACGCAAATGTGCGATTCTGCAATTTCTGCTTTTGCTACAAACGCCACTGCAAAACAACTGCGCGAGTTGTGCTGGTTAGTGCTGGCTAATCTTGAACCTCTAACATACCGCCCGCGGGCCGAATATCTTTTTTTTATTCGCTGGAATACACCTTATTCACGCCAGACTCAAAACGAGGCTTGGAGTGCAGCTGCTAGCTTCCGGTCGCTGATGTCTCCAACTGCAGTGGAGAGAAGTTATGTCGTTGCACTGGTGCGTTCCGTTTTGTGGTACTGATTTAAGAAGTAACCCAGTGCACATTGCCCTTTTTAGATGTTAAAACTCCAAATTATGTACATGTATTATTTAATTATATATATATATTTTTTTTTCTGAAGAGAAATCTCAACTTTCATTAATGTGTGAATGTACATATTCTTCATTATAGTCACAAATTTGATTACATTTCAGTTATACTGTCCAGGAGCCAATTGCACATTTCCAATCAGTCCTAATCAATAGATAAGTAAGATGCAGAAGCTTGAGATTATGCATGGATACTAAAGGGAATGTGTCTTGTGGGATGCAATGCCCAGTTTGTATTAAAAAAAAAACGCATATGACACACTGAGTGAACTACAAGAGTCTTTATTAAGCACAACTGAACAAAATTACAAAAACGTTTAGTAACGAGTTAACAAAAAATATGCTTGAGTTACACAATACTTGGTCAGAAAGGAGATCCTTAACGTTACATTAACTCCAAATAAACTGTACAGGACTAACAGAAAGAGGGATGTTTGATTCTTGTTTTTAAAATGCCTTTACTTACCTTCTTATTATTATACTTACACTTGTTCTACACACAAAAGCGTGTGGAAGCGACATCGTGTGAGAAGTACGAGTGGACAAGTACAACACAGTTAGAAGCAGTAAGGAGGAATTACATCTTTAAATTGAATCTGGAGTTGCAATTACATCCCAAAAGTAGACAAATCTAAATCTAAAACAAAATGGCCAAAATGGTTTAATAGAGCAATTAAAAAAAATATTCAGCGAAAAAAGGCACTTTACAGAGCGTTTAAAAGGGACCAAAAGCAAAGTACACAGAAAGAGTACTTGGAACTGCAAACACAAGTCAAAAAGGAAGTTAGAAAGGCCAAGAGAGAGATAGAAATCAATATTGCTAAGGGGGCTAAAACCAATTCCAAAATGTTTTTCCAATATTATAACAACAAGAGAACATTCAAAGAGGAGGTTAAATGTCTAAGAGACACAAATGGCAAAATCATAGATGAAGAAAAAAAAATAGCAAATATATTAAATGATTACTTTTCACAGGTTTTTACAAAGGAGGACACGGACAACATGCCCCACATGTCGACCTGTGCCTATCCAATTTTAAATAACTTTAGCATAACAGAGGCAGAAGTGTTAAAGGGACTAGGAGCTCTTAAAATAAACAAATCCCCTGGGCCGGATGAGATCCTCCCAATAGTACTCAAAAAAATGAAAGAAGTTATTTACAAACCGCTAACCAAGATCATGCAACAGTCTCTTGACACAGGGGTTGTACCGACAGACTGGAAAATAGCAAAGATAATACCGATCCACAAAAAGGGAGACAAAACCGAACCAGGTAACTACAGACCATTAAGCCTGACTTCTATTATATGTAAACTTATGGAAACTATAATAAGATCCAAAATGGAAAATTACCTATATGGTAACAATATCCTGGGAGACAGTCAGCATGGTTTTAGGAAAGGGAGATCGTGTCTAACTAACCTACTTGACTTTTTTGAGGATGCAACATTGAAAATGGATAATTGCAAAGCATACGACATGGTTTATTTAGATTTCCAGAAAGCTTTTGACAAAGTCCGCATAAAAGATTAATTCTCAAACTGAACGCAGTAGAGATTCAAGGAAATGCATGCACATGGATTAGGGAGTGGTTAACATGTAGAAAACAGAAAGTACTGATTAGAGGAGAAACCTCAAAATGGAGCGAGGTAACCAGTGGTGTACCACAGGGATCAGTATTAGGTCCTCTGCTATTCCTAATCTACATTAATGATTTAGATTCTGGTATAGTAAGCAAACTCGTTAAATTTGCAGACGACACAAAAATAGGAGGAGTGGCAAACACTGTTGCAGCAGCAGCAAAGGTCATTCAAAATGATCTAGACAGCATTTAGAACTGGGCAGACACATGGCAAATGAAATTTAATAGAGAATAGTGTAAAGTATTGCATGCAGGCAATAAAAATGTGCATTATAAATATCATATGGGAGATACTGAAATTGAAGAAGGGAACTATGAAAAAGACCTAGGAGTTTATGTTGACTCAGAAATGTCTTCCTCTAGACAATGTGGGGAAGCTAAAAAAAAGGCCAACAAGATGCCCGGATATATTGTGAGGAGTGTTGAATTTAAATCAAGGGAAGTAATGTTAAAACTTTACAATGCATTAGTAAGACCTCACCTAGAATATTGTGTTCAGTTCTGGTCACCTTGTTACAAAAGGATATTGCTGCTCTAGAAAGAGTGCAAAGAAGAGCAACCAGAATTATCCGGGTTTAAAAGGCATGTCATAAGCAGACAGGCTAAAAAGAATTGAATCTATTCAGTCTTGAACAAAGAAGACTACGCGGTGATCTGATTCAAACATTCAAAATCCTAAAAGGTATAGACAATGTCAACCCAGAGGACTTCTTTGACCTGAAAAAAGAAACAACGACCAGGGGTCACAAATGGAGATTAGATAAAGGGGCATTCAGAACAGAAAATAGGAGGCACTTTTTTACACAAAGAATTGTGAGGGTCTGGAACCAACTCCCCAGTAATGTTGTTGAAGCTGACACCCTGGGATCCTTCAAGAAGCTGCTTGATGAGATTCTAGGCAATAAGCTACTAACAACCAAACGAGCAAGATGGGCCGAATGGCCTCCTCTCGTTTGTAAACTTTCTTATGTTCTTCTTATGTTCTTATTGACAGTGCTACAGCAGGTGAATCAGTCCCATGGTGTGCTATAGCAGGTGAATCAGTCCTATGGTGTGCTATTGACAGTGCTACAGCAGATGAATCAGTCCTATGGTGTGTTATTGATAGTGCTATAGCAGGTGAATCTGTCCTATGGTGTGCTATTGACAGTGTTATAGCAAGTGAATCAATCCCATGGTGTGCTATTGACAGTGCTATAGCAGGTGAATCAGTCCTATGGTGTGCTATAGCAGGTGATTCAGTCCTATGGTGTGCTATTGACAGTGTTATAGCAGGTGAATCAGTCCCATGGTGTGCAATGACAGTGCTATAGCAGGTGAATCAGTCCCATGGTGTGCTATGGCAGGTGAATCAGTCCTATGGTGTGCTATTGACAGTGCTACTGCAGGTGAATCAGTGCTATGGTGTGATATTGACAGTGGTATAGCAGGTGAATCAATCCCATGGTGTGCTATTGATAGTGCTATAGCAGGTGAATCAGTCCTATGGTGTGCTATAGCAGGTGAATCAGTCCTAAGGTGTGCTATTGACAGTGTTATAGTAGGTGAATCAGTCCTAAGGTGTGCTTATTGACAGTGCTATAGCAGGTGAATCAGTCCCATGGTGTGCTATTGACAGTGCTATAGCAGGTGAATCAGACCCATGGTGTAATATTGACAGTGCTATAGCAGGTGAATCAGTCCCATGGTGTGCTTGTGACAGTGCTATTGCAGGTGAATAACTCCCATGGTGTGCTATAGCAGGTGAATCAGTCCTATGGTGTGCTTATTGACAGTGCTACAGCAGGTGAATTAGTCCTATGGAGTGCTATTGACAGTGCTATAGCAGGTGAATCAGTCCTATGGTGTGCTATTGACAGTGCTACAGCAGATGAATCAGTCCTATGGTGTGTTATTGACAGTGCGATAGCAGGTGAATCAGTCCTATGGTGTGCTATTGACAGTGCTACAGCAAGTGAATCAATCCCATGGTGTGCTATGGCAGGTGAATCAGTCCTATGATGTGCTATTGACAGTGCTACAGCAGATGAATCAGTCCTATGGTGTGCTATTGATAGTGCTATAGCAGGTGAATCAGTCCTATGGTGTGCTATTGACAGCGCAATAGCAGGTGAATCAGTCCCATGGTTTGCTACTGACAGTGCTATAGCAGGTGAATCAGTCCAATTGTGTGCTATAGCAGGTGAATCAGTCCTAAGGTGTGCTATTGACAGTGTTATAGCAGGTGAATCAGTCCTAAGGTGTGCTTATTGACAGTGCTATAGCAGGTGAATCATTCCTATGGTGTGCTATTGACAGTGCTATAGCAGGTGAATCAGTCCCATGGTGTGCTATGACAGTGCTATCGCAGGTGAATCAGTCCCATGGTGTGCTATGGCAGGTGAATCAGTAATATGGTGTGCTATTGACAGTGCTACAGCAGGTGAATCAGTCCTATGGTGTGCTATTGATAGTGCTATAGCAGGTGAATCAGTCCTATGGTGTGCTATTGACAGTGCTATAGCAGGTTAATCAGTCCAATTGTGTGTTATAGCAGGTGAATCAGTCCTAAGGTGTGCTATTGACAGTGTTATAGCAGGTGAATCAGTCCTAAGGTGTGCTTATTGACAGTGCTATAGCAGGTGAATCAGTCCCATGGTGTGCCATTGACAGTGCTATAGCAGGTGAATCAGACCCATGGTGTAATATTGACAGTGCTATAGCAGGTGAATCAGTCCCATGGTGTGCTTTTGACAGTGCTATTGCAGGTGAATAACTCCCATGGTGTGCTATAGCAGGTGAATCAGTCCTATGGTGTGCTTATTGACAGTGCTACAGCAGGTGAATCAGTCCTATGGTGTGCTATTGACAGTGCTATAGCAGGTGAATCAGTCCTATGGTGTGCTATTGACAGTGCTACAGCAGAAGAATCAGTCCTAGGGTGTGTTACTGACAGTGCTGTAGCAGGTGAATCAGTCCTATGGTGTGATATTGACAGTGCTATAGCAAGTGAATCAATCCCATGGTGTGCTATTGACAGTGCTATAGCAGGTGAATCAGTCCTATGGTGTGCTATAGCAGGTAATTCAGTCCTATGGTGTGCTATTGACAGTGCTATAGCAGGTGAATCAGTCCAATGGTGTGCTATAGCAGGTGAATCAGTCCTATGGTGTGCTATTGACAGTGCTACTGCAGGTGAATCAATCCCATGGTGTGCTATTGATAGTGCTATAGCAGGTGAATCAGTCCTATGGTGTGCTATAGCAGGTGAATCAGTCTTATGGTGTGCTATTGACAGTGCTGCAGCAGGTGAATCAGTCCTATGGCGTGCTATTGATATTGCTTTAGCAGGTGAATCAGTCCTATGGTGTGCTATTGACAGTGCTATAGCAGGTGAATCAGTCCTATGGTGTGCTATTGGCAGTGCTATAGCAGGTGAATCAGTCTCATGGTGTGCTATTGATAATGCTATAGCAAGTGAATCAGTCCCATGGTGTGCTATGGCAGGTGAATCAGGCCTATAGTGTGCTTATTGACAGTGCTACAGCAGGTTAATCAGTCCCATAGGTGAACCAGTCCTATGGTGTGCTTATTAAAAGAGGTATAGCAGGTGAATCAGTCCCATGGTGTGCTATTGACAGCGCTATAGCAGGTGAATCAGTCCCATGGTGTGCTATTGACAATGCTATAGCAGGTGAATCAGTTCCATGGTGTGCTTTTGACAGTGTTATAGCAGTTGAATAACTCCCATGGTGTGCTGTAGCAGGCAAATCAGTCCTATGGTGTGCTTATTGACAGTGCTATAGCAGGTGAATCAGTCCTATTGTGCGCTATTGACAGAGCTATAGCAGGTGAATCAGTCCCATGGTGTGCTATTGACAGTGCTACAGCAGGTGAATCAGTCCTATGGTGTGCTATTGACAGTGCTATAGCAGGTGAATCAGTCCTATGGTGTGCTATTGACAGTGCTGTAGCAGGTGAATCAGTCCCATTGTGTGCTATTGACAGTGCTATAGCAGGTGAATCAGTCCCATGGTGTGCTATAGAAGGTGAATCAGGCCTATGGTGTGCTATTGACAGTGCTATAGTAGGTGAATCAGTCCAATTGTTTGCTATTGACAGTGCTGTAGCAGGTGAATCAGTCCCATTGTGTGCTATAGCAGGTGAATCAGTCCTATGGTGTGGTTTTGACAGTGTTATAGAAGGTCAATAATTCCTATTGTGTCCTTATTGATAGTGCTATAGCAGGTGAATCAGTCCCATGGTGTGCTATAGAAGGTGAATCAGTCCTATGGTGTGCTATTGACAGTGCTATAGTAGGTGAATCAGTCCAATGGTTTGCTATTGACAGTGCTATAGCAGGTGAATCAGGCCTATAGTGTGCTATTGACAGTGCTATAGCAGGTGAATCAGTCCCATGGTGTGCTATAGAAGGTGAATCAGGCCTATAGTGTGCTATTGACAGTGCTATAGTAGGTGAATCAGTCCAATGGTTTGCTATTGACAGTGCTGTAGCAGGTGAATCAGTCCCATTGTGTGCTTACAGCAGGTGAATCAATCCTATGGTGTGCTATTGACAGTGCTATAGCAGGTGAATCAGTCCTAAGGTGTGCTTATTGACAGTGCTATAGCATGTGAATCAGTCCCATGGTGTGCTATTGACAGTGCTATAGCAGGTGAATCAGTCACATGGTGTGATATTGACAGTGCTATAGCAGGTGAATAACTCCCATGGTGTGCTATAGCAGGTGAATCAGTCCTATGGTGTGCTTATTGACAGTGCTATAGCAGGTGAATCAGTCCCATTTTGTGCTATTGACAGAGTTATAGCAGGTGAATCAGTCCCATGGTGTGCTATTGACAGTGCTACAGCAGGTGAATAAGTCCCATGGTGTGCTATTGACAGTGCTATACAGGTGAATTAGTCTTATGGTGTGCTATTGACAGTGCTACAGCAGGTGAATCAGCCCTATGGTGTGCTATTGACAGTGCTATAGCAGGTGAATCAGTTCTATGGTGTGCTATTGACAGTGCTACAGCAGGTGAATCAGTCCCATAGGTGTATCAGTCCCATGGTGTGCTATTGACAGTGCTATAGCAGGTGAATCAGTCCTATTGTGTGCTATAGCAGGTGATTCAGTCCTATGGTGTGCTATTGACAGTGCTATAGCAGGTGAATCAGTCCCATGGTGTGCTATTGACAGTGCTATAGCAGGTGAATCAGACCCATGGTGTGCTACAGCAGGTGAATCAGTCCTAAGGTGTGCTTATTGACAGTGCTATAGCATGTGAATCAGTCCCATGGTGTGCTATTGACAGTGCTATAGCAGGTGAATCAGACCCATGGTGTGATATTGACAGTGCTATAGCAGGTGAATCAGTCCCATGGTGTGCTTTTGACAGTGCTATTGCAGGTGAATAACTCCCATGGTGTGCTTTAGCAGGTGAATCAGTCCTATGGTGTGCTTATTAACAGTGCTATAGCAGGTGAATCAGTCCCATGGTGTGCTTTTGACAGTGCTATAGCAGGTGAATCAGTCTCATGGTGTGCTATTGACAGTGCTATAGCAGGTGAATCAGTCCCATGGTGTGCTATTGACAGTGCTATAGCAGGTGAATCAGTCCTATGGTGTGCTATTGACAGTGCTATAGCAGGTGAATCAGTCCCATGGTGTGCTATTGACAGTGCTATAGCAGGTGAATCAGTCCCATGGTGTGCTATTGACAGTGCTATAGCAGGTGAATCAGTCCCATGGTGTGCTATAGCAGGTGAATCAGTCCTATGGTGTGCTATTGACAGTGCTATAGCAGGTGAATCAGTCCTATGGTGTGCTATTGACAGTGCTATAGCAGGTGAATCAGTCCCATGGTGTGCTATTGACAGTGCTATAGCAGGTGAATCAGTCCTATGGTGTGCTATAGCAGGTGAATCAGTCCTATGGTGTGCTATTGACAGTGCTATAGCAGGTGAATCAGTCCCATGGTGTGCTATTGACAGTGCTATAGCAGGTGAATCAGTCCTATGGTGTGCTATTGACAGTGCTATAGCAGGTGAATCAGTCCCATGGTGTGCTATTGACAGTGCTATAGCAGGTGAATCAGTCCCATGGTGTGCTATTGACAGTGCTATAGCAGGTGAATCAGTCCCATGGTGTGCTATTGCACAGCAGGTGAATCAGTCCTATGGTGTGCTATTGACAGTGCTATAGCAGGTGAATCAGTCCTATGGTGTGCTATTGACAGTGCTATAGCAGGTGAATCAGTCCTATGGTGTGCTATTGACAGTGCTATAGCAGGTGAATCAGTCCGATGGTGTGCTATTGACAGTGCTATAGCAGGTGAATCAGTCCTATGGTGTGATATTGCAGTGCTATAGCAGGTGAATCAGTCCTATGGTGTGCTATTGACAGTGCTATAGCAGGTGAATCAGTCCCATGGTGTGCTATTGACAGTGCTATAGCAGGTGAATCAGTCCAATGGTGTGCTATAGCAGGTGAATCAGTCCCATGGTGTGCTATTGACAGTGCTATAGCAGGTGAATCAGTCCTATGGTGTGCTTATTGACAGTGCTATAGCAGGTGAATCAGTCCCATGGTGTGCTATAGCAGGTGAATCAGTCCTATGGTGTGCTATTGACAGTGTATAGCAGGTGAATCAGTCCTATGGTGTGCTATTGACAGTGCTATAGCAGGTGAATCAGTCCCATGGTGTGCTATGACAGTGACAGGTGAATCAGTCCTATGGTGTGCTATTGACAGTGCTATAGCAGGTGAATCAGTCCTATGGTGTGCTATTGACAGTGCTATAGCAGGTGAATCAGTCCCATGGTGTGCTATTGACAGTGCTATAGCAGGTGAATCAGTCCCATGGTGTGCTATTGACAGTGCTATAGCAGGTGAATCAGTCCCATGGTGTGCTATTGACAGTGCTATAGCAGGTGAATCAGTCCCATGGTGTGCTATTGACAGTGCTATAGCAGGTGAATCAGTCCTATGGTGTGCTATTGACAGTGCTATAGCAGGTGAATCAGTCCCATGGTGTGCTATAGCAGGTGAATCAGTCCTATGGTGTGCTATTGACAGTGCTATAGCAGGTGAATCAGTCCCATGGTGTGCTATTGACAGTGCTATAGCAGGTGAATCAGTCCCATGGTGTGCTATTGACAGTGCTATAGCAGGTGAATCAGTCCCATGGTGTGCTATTGACAGTGCTATAGCAGGTGAATCAGTCCCATGGTGTGCTATTGACAGTGCTATAGCAGGTGAATCAGTCCCATGGTGTGCTATTGACAGTGCTATAGCAGGTGAATCAGTCCCATGGTGTGCTATTGACAGTGCTATAGCAGGTGAATCAGTCCATAGGTGTATCAGTCCCATGGTGTGCTATTGACAGTGCTATAGCAGGTGAATCAGTCCCATGGTGTGCTATTGACAGTGCTATAGCAGGTGAATCAGTCCCATGGTGTGCTATTGACAGTGCTATAGCAGGTGAATCAGTCCCATGGTGTGCTATTGACAGTGCTATAGCAGGTGAATCAGTCCCATGGTGTGCTATTGACAGTGCTATAGCAGGTGAATCAGTCCCATGGTGTGCTATTGACAGTGCTATAGCAGGTGAATCAGTCCCATGGTGTGCTATTGACAGTGCTATAGCAGGTGAATCAGTCCCATGGTGTGCTATTGACAGTGCTATAGCAGGTGAATCAGTCCCATGGTGTGCTATTGACAGTGCTATAGCAGGTGAATCAGTCCCATGGTGTGCTATTAGCAGGTGAATCAGTCCCATGGTGTGCTATTGACAGTGCTATAGCAGGTGAATCAGTCCCATGGTGTGCTATTGACAGTGCTATAGCAGGTGAATCAGTCCCATGGTGTGCTATTGACAGTGCTATAGCAGGTGAATCAGTCCTATGGTGTGCTATTGACAGTGCTATAGCAGGTGAATCAGTCCCATGGTGTGCTATTGACAGTGCTATAGCAGGTGAATCAGTCCTATGGTGTGCTATTGACAGTGCTATAGCAGGTGAATCAGTCCCATGGTGTGCTATAGCAGGTGAATCAGTCCCATGGTGTGCTATTGACAGTGCTATAGCAGGTGAATCAGTCCCATGGTGTGCTATTGACAGTGCTATAGCAGGTGAATCAGTCCCATGGTGTGCTATTGCATAGCAGGTGAATCAGTCCTATGGTGTGCTATTGACAGTGCTATAGCAGGTGAATCAGTCCCATGGTGTGCTATTGACAGTGCTATAGCAGGTGAATCAGTCCTATGGTGTGCTATTGACAGTGCTATAGCAGGTGAATCAGTCCCATGGTGTGCTATAGCAGGTGAATCAGTCCTATGGTGTGCTATTGACAGTGCTATAGCAGGTGAATCAGTCATATGGTGTGCTATTGACAGTGCTATAGCAGGTGAATCAGTCCCATGGTGTGCTATTGACAGTGCTATAGCAGGTGAATCAGTCCTATGGTGTGCTATTGACAGTGCTATAGCAGGTGAATCAGTCCCATGGTGTGCTATTGACAGTGCTATAGCAGGTGAATCAGTCCCATGGTGTGCTATTGACAGTGCTATGCAGGTGAATCAGTCCCATGGTGTGCTATTGACAGTGCTACAGCAGGTTAATCAGTCCTATAGGTGAATCAGTCCCATGGTGTGCTTATTGACAGTGCTATAGCAGGTGAATCAGTCCCATGGTGTGCTATTGACAGTGCTATAGCAGGTGAATCAGTCCCATGGTGTGCTATTGACAGTGCTATAGCAGGTGAATCAGTCCCATGGTGTGCTATTGACAGTGCTATAGCAGGTGAATCAGTCCCATGGTGTGCTGACAGTGCTATAGCAGGTGAATCAGTCCCATGGTGTGCTATTGACAGTGCTATAGCAGGTGAATCAGTCCTATGGTGTGCTATTGACAGTGCTATAGCAGGTGAATCAGTCCCATGGTGTGCTATTGACAGTGCTATAGCAGGTGAATCAGTCCCATGGTGTGCAATTGACAGTGCTATAGCAGGTGAATCAGTCCTATGGTGTGCTATTGACAGTGCTATAGCAGGTGAATCAGTCCCATGGTGTGCTATTGACAGTGCTATAGCAGGTGAATCAGTCCTATGGTGTGCTATTGACAGTGCTATGGCAAGTGAATCAGTCCCATGGTGTGCTATTGACAGTGCTATAGCAGATGAATCAGTCCCATGGTGTGGTATTGACAGTGCTCTAGCAGGTGAATAAGTCATATGGTGTGCAATTGATAGTGCTAGATCAGATGAATCAGTCCCATTGTGTGCTGTAGCAGGTGAATCAGTCCTACGGTGTGCAATTGACAGTGCTATAGCAGGTGAATCAGTCCTATGGTGTGCTATTGACAGTGGTGTAGCAGGTGAATCAGTCCTATGGTGTGCTATAGAAGGTGAATCAGTCCTATGGTGTGCTATTGACAGTGGTGTAGCAGGTGAATCAGTCCTATGGTGTGCTATTGACAGTGCTATAGCAGGTGAATCAGTCCCATGGTGTGCTATTGACAGTGCTATAGCAGGTGAATCAGTCCCATGGTGTGCTATTGACAGTGCTGTAGCAGGTGAATCAGTCCTATGGTGTGCTATTGACAGTGCTATAGCAGGTGAATCAGTCCTATGGTGTGCTATTGACAGTGCTATAGCTGTTGAATCAGTCCCATGGTGTGCTACAGCAGGTGAATCAGTCCTATGGTGTGCAATTGACGGTGTTATAGCTGGTGAATCACTCCGATGGTGTGCTTATTGACAGTGCTATGGCAGGTGAATCAGTCCCATGGCGTGCTATTGACAGTGCTATAGCAGGTGAATCAGTCCCATGGTGTGCTATTGACAGTGCTATAGCAGGTGAATCAGTCCCATGGTGGTGTGCTATAGCAGGTGAATCAGTCCCATGGTGTGCTTATTGACAGTGCTATAGCAGGTGAATCAGTCCCATGGTGTGCTATTGACAGTGCTATAGCAGGTGAATCAGTCCCATGGTGTGCTATTGACAGTGCTATAGCAGGTGAATCAGTCCCATGGTGTGCTATTGACAGTGCTATAGCAGGTGAATCAGTCCCATGGTGTGCTATTGACAGTGCTATAGCAGGTGAATCAGTCCCATGGTGTGCTATTGACAGTGCTATAGCAGGTGAATCAGTTCTATGGTGTGCTATTGACAGTGCTACAGCAGGTGAATCAGTCCCATAGGTGTATCAGTCCCATGGTGTGCTATTGACAGTGCTATAGCAGGTGAATCAGTCCTATGGTGTGCTATAGCAGGTGATTCAGTCCTATGGTGTGCTATTCACAGTGCTATAGCAGGTGAATCAGTCCTAAGGTGTGCTTATTGACAGTGCTATAGCATGTGAATCAGTCCCATGGTGTGCTATTGACAGTGCTATAGCAGGTGAATCAGACCCATGGTGTGATATTGACAGTGCTATAGCAGGTGAATCAGTCCCATGGTGTGCTTTTGACAGTGCTATTGCAGGTGAATAACTCCCATGGTGTGCTTTAGCAGGTGAATCAGTCCTATGGTGTGCTTATTAACAGTGCTATAGCAGGTGAATCAGTCCCATTGTGTGCTTTTGACAGAGCTATAGCAGGTGAATCAGTCTCATGGTGTGTTATTGACAGTGCTACAGCAGGTGAATAAGTCCCATGGTGTGCTATTGACAGTGCTATAGCAGGTGATTCAGTCCTATGGTGTGCTATTGACAGAGCTACAGCAGGTGAATCAGTCCTATGGTGTGCTATTGACATTGCTATAGCAGGTGAATCAGTCCTAAGGTGTGCTATAGCAGGTGAATCAGTCCTATGGTGTGCTATTGACAGTGGTATAGGAGGTGAATCAGTCTCATGGTGTGCTATGACAGTGCTATAGCAGGTGAATCAGTCCCATGGTGTGCTATGGCAGGTGAATCAGTCCTATGGTGTCCTATTGACAGTGCTACAGCAGGTGAATCAGTCCTATGGTGTGCTATTGACAGTGCTATAGCAGGTGAATCAATCCCATGGTGTGCTATTGATAGTGCTATAGCAGGTGAATCAGTCCTATGGTGTGCTATAGCAGGTGAATCAGTCTTATGGTGTGCTATTGACAGTGCTACAGCAGGTGAATCAGTCCTATGGCGTGCTATTGACATTGCTCTAGCAGGTGAATTAGTCCTATGGTGTGCTATTGACAGTGCTATAGCAGGTGAATCAGTCCTATGGTGTGTTATTGACAGTGCTATAGGAGGTGAATCAGTCCTATGGTGTGCTATGACAGTGCTATAGCAGGTGAATCAGTCCCATGGTGTGCTATCGCAGGTGAATCAGTCCTATGGTGTGCTATTGACAGTGCTGCAGCAGGTGAATCAGTCCTATGGTGTGCTATTGACAGTGCTATAGCAGGTGAAACAATCCCATGGTGTGCTATTGATAGTGCTATAGCAGGTGAATCAGTTGCATGGTGTGCTATAGCAGGTGAATCAGTCCTATGGTGTGCTATTGACAGTGCTATAGCAGGTGGATCAGTCCCATGGTGTGGTTTTGACAGTGTTATAGGAGGTGAATAATTCCTATTGTGTGCTTATTGATAGTGCTATATCAGGTGAATCAGGCCTATGGTGTGCTATTGACAGTGCTATAGCAGGTGAATCAGTCCCATGGTGTGCTATAGAAGGTGAATCAGGCCTATGGTGTGCTATTGACAGTGCTATAGTAGGTGAATCAGTCCAATGGTTTGCTATTGACAGTGCTGTAGCAGGTGAATCAGTCCCATTGTGTGCTATAGCAGGTGAATCAGTCCTAAGGTGTGCTTATTGACAGTGCTATAGCATGTGAATCAATCCCATGGTGTGCTATTGACAGTGCTATAGCAGGTGAATCAGTCACATGGTATGATATTGATAGTGCTATAGCAGGTGAATCAGTCCCATGGTGTGCTTTTGACAGTGTTATAGCAGGTGAATAACTCCCATGGTGTGCTATAGCAGGTGAATCAGTCCTATGGTGTGCTTATTGACAGTGCTATAGCAGGTGAATCAGTCCCATTGTGTGCTATTGACAGAGTTATAGCAGGTGAATCAGTCCCATTGTGTGCTATTGACAGCGCAATAGCAGGTGAATCAGTCCCATGGTTTGCTATTGACAGTGCTATAGCAGGTGAATCAGTCCTATGGTGTGCTATAGCAGGTGAATCAGTCTTATGGTGTGCTATTGACAGTGCTACAGCAGGTGAATCAGCCCTATGGTGTGCTGTTGATATTGCTATAGCAGGTGAATCAGTCCTATGGTGTGGTATTGACAGTGGTATAGCAGGTGAATCAGTCCCATGGTGTGCTATTGACAGTGCTACAGCAGGTGAATCAGCCCTATGGTGTGCTGTTGATAGTGCTATAGCAGGTGAATCAGCCCTGTGGTGTGGTATTGACAGTGCTATAGCAGGTGAATCAGTCCCATGGTGTGCTATAGCAGGTGAATCAGTCCCATAGTGTGCTTTAGAAGGTGAATTGTTTTGTTTCCCCATCTGGATTTATTTCGACTTCTTATGCAGGGGAACACATCAAGCTTTAAACATGGTGGCAGCGGTATGCTTTCAGGAACTCTGAAGTAATCCATGAAGACGTTTGTGCGAAGAAAAAAAAAAAAGAAAAAATGCACGGAATGGAAAAGGACTAAAAGTTAACCGTGAGTAAATCAATACATTGACATCCTAGATATTGTTTTGAGTAACAAGAGGAAACGCTGATAACTGATTGTTAATAAAAATGGAACACGCACTCATACCCCCAGGAAAAATAGACTTTGATGAAAATAACTTATCGCTGGCCTGGAGAAGATGGAAAGAGGAGTTTAATTTATACATTGCCCTGACAATGGGGGATAAGGAGGATGCTTTGAAAGTGAAACTATTGTATTAATTGATTGGAGAAAAAGGCAGGGAGGTGTGCGAAACACTGAATGAAAGCGTGCAAGCCGATCGTACGTTAGTACAAGTCATGACTGCGCTAGACAATTACTGTGAGTCAAAGAAAAATGAGACGGTAGAGAGATACAGTTTCTTTACATGCAACCAAGGCCCGGATGAAAGTTTTGACAAATATGTCACAGAATTAAGGATATTAGCAGCCACCTGTAATATTACAGACTCCCTCATAAGAGACAAAATTGTGTGTGGAAATCGAGACGCATATTTAAGAGAATGCCTACTAAGTGAAGCTGACTTAAATTTAGCCAAGTGTCTACAGATTGGGAGAGCTGCAGAATTATCCAAAGAAAGAACACAAATAATTGAAGAGCGGGGGTCTACACAGATACATGCAGTTACACAAAAGGAAACAATGAGACAAAAAAGACCCACACCAAATGACGCTAATTTAATACAATGCAATTACTGTGGAAGAAGACATGAGAGGAAAAAAGAAAAATGCCCAGCATATGGCCAGCAATGCAAGGGTTGTGGCAAGTGGAACCATTTTATTAGCAAATGTAGAAGTAGCATTAGCAGGAGAAAGCAAAAAGTGTTAGCATTGGAGAATGTTTCAACTGAGTCAGACAGTGGCGAGGAGATCCTATGTGTAACCTTGGAGCCAGAATCAGAGAGCATCAATGCAGTACAAGCGTCAACACTACAGCCTCATGCAGCACTGTTTGCAACCATGTTACTGAACAAACAACCAGTTAAATTTCAACTTGACTGTGGTGCTAGCTGCAATGTAATTCCAGAGACCCTCCTAACAAGAGACATCCACCTAGAAAACTGCAAGCAAGTGTTAGTAATGTATAATAAAAGCACACTGAAGCCTGTTGGAAAATGCAAACTTAAGTTAAGAAATCCACGCAACAAAAAAGCGTATAGGCTGGAATTCATTGTTGTCAACAATAATGTTCTCAGACCACTGCTAGGCAGCAAAGCCATACAGGCTATGGAGTTAATAACAGTAAAGCACCAAGACATTCTAGCAGTTGATAAGTCCATCAGCAACAGAGACATTAATAAATGTATTCCAAGGGAAGCAGATGTATTCCAAGGGGAAGGACGACTTGAGGGAAAACTCAAGCTAGAAGTAGATGATAGTGTAGAGCCTGTGAAACTACCAAAGAGAAGGGTACCGGTGGCGCTGTCAAAACCACTGAAGAAGGAACTGGCTAGACTGCAAGAATATGAAATCATAGCTCCAGTTGACAAATGCACAGACTGGATCAGCAGTTTGCTGGTTGTGAAGAAACCCTCTGGAAACTTAATGATATGCATCGACCCTAAGCTACTAAACAAAGCACTCAAAAGAAGCCATTACCCTCTTCCAACCACTGATGACGTCTTGCCGGATCTGGCAAAAGCAAGAGTTTTCTCAGTATGTGATGTTAAGAATGGGTTTTGGCACATTGAATTAGAAGAAGAGTCAAGCTATCTCACCACTTTTGCAACGCCATTTGGACGTTATCGTTGGTTGCGCATGCCGATGGGAATCAGTCCTGCACCTGAGGTCTTTCAGAGAGAACTAAACCAAGTGTTAGAGAGGGTGCCAGGAATCAAAATCATAGCTGATGATATCCTTATTGTTGGGGAAGGAAACAACGATATAGTAGCTGCACAAGACCATGATGATAAATTGAGAAAGCTCCTGGAAAGGTGCAGAGAATGCAATGTGAAGCTAAACCCAGAGAAATTTCAGCTCAGGCTGAAAGAAGTGCCATATATTGGACACCTCTTGACATCACAGGGTCTGAAAGTCGATCTGGAGAAGGTCAATGCCATTAGGCAGATGCCCAGGCCAAAAGACATTCGGGGAGTGCAACGATTCCTGGGTATTGTGAACTACCTAGCAAAATTTTGTGAACACCTGTCAGAGATGTGCGAACCTCTGAGGCAACTGACACACAAAGACGTATTGTGGGAGTGGACTGACTGGCATGAAAAGGCCTTTGAGAAAATAAGACGCAATTGCAAAAACTCCAATACTAAAATACTACAACCCAGAAGAACAGCTTGTTTTGCAATGTGATGCATCAGAAACTGGATTGGGGGCGGCACTCATGCAGTCGGGACAGCCAATTGCACACGCAAGCAGAGCCCTGACAGATACAGAACAAGGCTACGCTCAGACAGAAAAAGAGCTGTTGGCAGTACTGTTTGGAATAGAGAGATTTCATCAGTTAACATATGGACGCACGGTAGAAGTACAGTCTGATCACAAACCACTAGAGAGTATAATAAGGAAACCCCTCCTTTGTGCACCCAAACGACTACAGCGGATGCTACTGAGGCTGCAGAGATATGATGTCAGACTCAGATACTACCCAGGAAGACATTTACTACTGGCAGACACGCTAAGCAGGGCATACCTACCAGACTCCACCTCAAAACATCCAGTAGAAACTGAAATTGAATCCATTAACATGGTGCACTACTTGCCCATCTCCGATTAGAGGCTAAAGGCCATACAAAAAGCAACAGAGCAGGACAAGGATCTTCAGGTGTTAAAGAAAGTGATCCTACAAGGTTGGCCGGACACTAAGGAACACGTACCTCGGGAAGCAACAGTGTTTTTCCATAGCAGAGATGAGCCAAGCGTACAAAATGGAATTGTCTTCAGGGGTGAGCGTGTAGTTATACCAGCTTCTCTCAGAGCAGATATTATTCGAAGAGTCCACTCCTCACACATTGGAATAGAAGGATGCCTAAGAAGAGCATGTGAGAGTATCTATTGGCCAGGCATGAATGCACAGCTGAAAACATACATGGAGCAATGCAGTGTGTGCAGTGCACAGGGAATCAAGCAGCAAAAGGAAACTTTAAAATCACATGAAGCACCAAGTAGACCCTGGGAAACAGTGGGAACAGATCTTTTTGCAGTCAACGAGAAGGACTATATGATTATCGTTGACTACTACTCCAACTTTTGGGAAGTGGACTTCCTGGAGAACACGAAATCCAGGACAATTGTACGGAAGCTAAAAGCACGCTTTGCGAGATATGGGATTCCAGACACACTGTACTCTGACAATGGACCACAATACACAGCAGAAGAGTTCAAAGAGAGCAAAAAATGGGACTTTAAATACAAAACATCATCCCCCGGCTACCCGCAGAGCAACGGAAAAGCAGAATCAGCAGTGAAAACAGCCAGAAGGCTAATGGCTAAAGCAAAAAGAGCAGGATCTGATCCATATCTGGCCATGTTGGACCACAGAAACACCCCCTCTCAGGGTGTAGACCAGCACAAAGCCTGATGGGGAGGAGAACTAAAACCCTGCTGCTGATGAGTGAAAATCTACTAAGGCCTGGGGTGACCAGCAACAAGCAGAAGAAGATTATAGAGAGCCAACACAGGCAGGCACAGTACTACAACACATCAGCAAAGGATCTACCTCCACTACAAAGAAATGACAAGGTGAGAGTACAGCCATGGGGTGGTGTGGCAATGTGTCCCGCCCCTGTGTGCATTTCTGTGTTATGTTGCGTGTGGTGTGTTAATGTTGGTGTATAGAGATGGCTGCACGGGATATAAGTGGGTGTGTGCAGCACAAGTTATCCACCCTCGCCCTGTGCCCAATCCCGTTTCCTTTCCTTCTCCCTCCTGGCTCCCCTTCATTGGAATAAACTCCCACTCCATATAAAACAGTCACCTACACTACGCAGTTTTCGCTCCTCCCTTAAAACACATCTTTTCACTCTAGCCTATCCCACTGCGTGCCCTAGCCCCTAACCCCCGGTCAGGACCCTGCTTGTTTGCCCAACCCTGCCCTAGCCTCTGTTCTCACAGTAGCACCACTCTTTATTTTCTCACCCTTGCCCAATAAACGTACCTTTTTCCTTCCGCCATTTATCTTGATTGTACCGCTTAGTTTAATAATTGTAAAGCGCCTTGGTCAAAGGCGCTATATAAATATAAATAAATAAATAAATAAATAAATAAATGTATAATTGTATTTAGGCACGAGGATTACACCATCACTTCACGTGCATTTAAAGTAATTAATATGTGAGCACGAAGTTGCACATAATTAATTCATGTGCTGGGATTCAAGTGAATAATTAATTAGTAATTGAATCCCTGCACAACAGTATATATAGATGCACATTTCATTCACTCGGGGTTGTGTGTTCGGTGAGTGGAGAACGGGTGTGGAGAGAAAGTAAAGTAAGAAACAATCGCTATCGCGTGGTGGTAGGACCAGCACGATACTTGTTTGTTTATATATACTCACCGTGTTTATGTGTCTGTCCGCCCACCATTTAAGTGTTAGTCCGTTTTGTTTGTCTGTTTTATTTGGCCTCAAGCGCCGTGTCCTGTTTTCTGTTTTGTATAAACCTTTTATTTTGTTCAATTAAAACACTGAGCGCTGCCGCGACTCAGTTTCAACACACTCCACTACTGTCTCTGTGTATTCCTTTCTGGTCTGAAGTCATCCACTACAGCCTGCTTGTCACAGGTGGACATAGCAAATGGTGGCAGAAAGCCACGGTGATTAAGCCAGTAGACATGAGGTTTTATGAGATACTAACAGAACAAAGGACAGACCTTAAGAAGAAACAGAAGACACCTTAGGAGGTCTAAAGAACAGGGAAACCACTTTCCAAGTCTAGATAAGCCCCAAGAACTGCAGGAGACAAACACTGAGGATGAAGAGCATAAAGAACTACAGACAAGTACACAGGGTACAGAGGGCCTCGCGGATGACATCAGGGGTCCAGGGAGTTCTGAGGACCAGGGTCAGCCAGCCTACCGTGAGTCTTCAGCGGTTGCAGAGTCTGCCGACAGCAGATATGGAAGACCCCTTTGCAGGCCCACACACCTAAAAAGACTTTGTTTGAATCAATAGAAATGTTCATCATCATTTGTTTTAGTTTATGTACTAGAGATTACAAATGCTAACAAAAGTTAGTTGATAATGTTTAGTAGTAAAAAAAAAAAATTGAAAAAAAGAGAAAGTATGTAGCAATATGTGCAGAACCTATTGCTGTGTGTTACTGTTTTCCTGGGCGGAGGCATTAGGCGCCGCACTGCACGGACATGGCATGGAGCAAGAACAGAGTAGAAAAGCAGCAAAGAGTCCTGTGTAATAAAATCTAAGTTGTTTTGTTTCCCATCTGGATTTGTGTCGACTTCTCATGCAGGGGAATACATGAAGCTTAAAACAATGTGGGGCATGTTGTCCGGTTCCTCCTTTGTAAAAACCTGTGAAAAGTAATCATTTAATATATTTGCTATTTTTTTCTTCATCTATGATTTTGCCATTTGTGTCTCTTAGACATTTAACCTCCTCTTTGAATGTTCTCTTGCTGTTATAATATTGGAAAAACATTTTCGAATTCTGTGAAATGTTACCTCGGGCAGCACAACGCTTACCCTACAAACACCTATATAAAATGTAAGTTGACATTCCCTCAAAACACAGCAACACTAGAGGCGTCCTGCACAGTTGGACCTAATACTAGTGATGGGTACAAGGCCTCACCCGCTTCGACTCGTCTCGAACCATTAGAAGCAAACAGTGTTGTGAATCAAAGGTTCAATTGGTTCGCATGAAGCAATACATCACGTGACACAAACACCAACAGTTCTACGGATCCTCTGAAGCCGCAGACGCTCGGGGTGTTCAGTCACGCACGCTCACGGAGTAAAGTCTTGCTGATGGTGTCGTAGGTGCACTATCGAAACGTTTTGATGGTTTATTTACAAAAGAAGACACAAACCACTAATACAACACTTTACTTCGAATCAATAATGCTTCGTTGACGTAGGTTAGAACTGGAAGGAAGAATATACTGTTTGTCAAATTACATTTTAAAATAATTTCAATTAATCTTTGTTAAATTAATATATATATATTCATATGCTGGCTACTACTATGTGAAATTGGGGGAGTTTAATTATTATTAATTATTATAAAAATAAATGTAATGATTATTTGAGATGTTTTCCAGAAATAATTGTTAATAAAATGTCTTTTCAAACCTTTGTCAAAGAAGTCTTGAATTCAATATTATTTCATTGTGGTAACATCAACAAAATAAATATAATTTATAAATATTAAATTGCTATACTATTGAACACACCACTACACCTTAAAGCACCATATGTTGTTGATGTTTGTGTTATGACTGTGGGATCTCTGGCGGCTCTATGAGTTTAGTACGAGGAAGTAATCAACCTCAATCCAGACGTCCGGGGTTCGTGTCCGCCAAGTCATATATGTAATATGCATTTTTAAATTTTTTTTTTTTTAATAAAAATACATATGGATGTACAGTACTGTGCAAAAGTTTTAGGCATGTGTGAAAAAATGCTGTAAAGTAAGAATGCTTTCAAAAATAGACATGTTAATAGATTATATTTATCAATTAACTAAATGCAAAGTGAGTGAACAGAAGAAAAATCTAAATCAAATCCATATTTGGTGTGACCACCCTTTGCCTTCAAAACAGCATCAATTCTTCTAGGTACACTTGCACACAGTTTTTGAAGGAACTCGGCAGGTAGGTTGGCCCAAACATCTTGGAGAACTAACCACAGTTCTTCTGTGGATTTAGGCAGCCTCAGTTGCTTCTCTCTCTTCATGTAATCCCAGACAGACTCGATGATGTTGAGATCAGGGCTCTGTGGGGGCCATACCATCACTTCCAGGACTCCTTGTTCTTCTTTACGCTGAAGATAGTTCTTAATGACTTTCGCTGTATGTTTGGGGTCGTTGTCATGCTGCAGAATAAATTTGGGGCCAATCAGATGCCTCCCTGATGGTATTGCATGATGGATAAGTATCTGCCTGTACTTCTCAGCATTGAGGAGACCATTAATTCTGACCAAATCCCCAACTCCATTTGCAGAAATGCAGCCCCAAACTTGCAAGGAACCTCCACCATGCTTCACTGTTGCCTGCAGACACTCATTTGTGTACGCTCTCCAGCCCTTCGTGAACAAACTGCCTTCTGCTACAGCCAAATATTTCAAATTTTGACTCATCAGTCCAGAGCACCTGCTGCCATTTTTCTGCACCCCAGTTCCTGTGTTTTGTGCATAGTTGAGTCGCTTGGCCTTGTTTCCACGCCGGAGGTATGGCTTTTGGCCGCAAGTCTTCCATGAAGGCCACTTCTGACCAGATTTCTCTGGACAGTAGATGGGTGTACCAGGGTCCCACTGTTTTCTGCCAGTTCTGAGCTGATGGCACTGCTGGACATCTTCCGATTGCGAAGGGAAGTAAGCATGATGTGTCTTTCATCTGCTGCAGTAAGTTTCCTTGGCCAACCACTCGTCTACGGTCCTCAACGTTGCCCGTTTCTTTGTGCTTCTTCAAAGAGCTTGGACAGCACATCTGGAAACCCCTGTCTGCCTTGAAATTTCTGCCTGGGAGAGACCTTGCTGATGCAGTATAACTACCTTGTGTCTTGTTGCTGTGCTCAGTCTTGCCATGGTGTATGACTTTTGACAGTAAACTGTCTTCAGCAACCTCACCTTGTTAGCTGAGTTTGGCTGTTCCTCACCCAGTTTTATTCCTCCTACACAGCTGTTTCTGTTTCAGTTAATGATTGTGTTTCAACCTACATATTGAATTGATGATCATTAGCACCTGTTTGGTATAATTGTTTAATCATACACCTGACTATATACAAAATCCCTGATTTTGTGCAAGTGTACCTAGAAGAATTGATGCTGTTTTGAAGGCAAAGGGTTGTCACACCAAATATGGATTTGATTTAGATTTTTCTTCTGTTCACTCACTTTGCATTTAGTTAATTGATAAATATAACCTATTAACATGTCTATTTTTGAAAGCATTCTTACTTTACAGCATTTTTTCACACCTGCCTAAAACTTTTGCACAGTACTGTATATGTAGAAATCTTTGCATTCAAGTATGTTTTACTGAAATGTAATAAAATAAACATTATTATTATGTTATGTTTCTATATATTATGCACTTTAAAAACAGTTTTTTAAAAAAATGTCCAATAGGCTTTAATTGACTTGGGGTTATGCTTCAAGTATGTTGTATGCTAATCTAGCCATCCGAGAGACACTGAACTAATGACCCATTAATGCTATGCCTAATACTAGAATGCCTAATGAGTTTTGGAGAGGGGCTTCAACTGATTCAACTACGTTAGTGTGGAGCTTCAACTCATTCACGAGGTTCATTGCTTCATTGAGGCTTCAAATCATACACGGGGTTCATTGCTTCATTGAGGCTTCAAATCATACACGGGGTTCATTGCTTCATTGAGGCTTCAAATCATACACGGGGTTCATTGCTTCATTGAGGCTTCAAATCGCTCACAGCAGCTCATTGAGGCTTCGGATCAGTCACATTGATTCAGTGATTCACTACTTCAGGTGAAGCAAACAAATGACGTAACCCGCCTCGAATCATCTGAAGCAACACATCACGTGATCTGACTGAAACCAGAATTAGTTTATTTAGCAGATGCCTTTATCCAAAGCGACTTACAGAGACTTGGGTGTGTGAACTATGCATCAGTTGCAAAGTCACTTACAATTACCTCTCACCCGAAAGACGGAGCACAAAGAGGTTAAGTGACTTGCTCAGGGTCACACAATGAGTCAGTGGCTGAGGTGGGATTTGAACCGGGGATCTCCTGGTTACAAGCCCTTTTCTTTAACCACTGGACCACACAGCCTCCCGGTATCAATATATTGCTTCGTTTAAATATAGCCTAGATTACTCCTGGAAGGAAGCATTTATTATTTCTTTCTCTTTTTTCAATTCGTTTATTTAAAAATATATCAGCAAATATGATTCTTTTAGTTTTGCATTTTGCAAAATGTAATTATTATTTTTTAAAATCTAAAACAAGTTCTCTACACGCACACTTCCTCACAGGAGCAGGGATTCCATCCTGCGCTTGACAAGCATTTCTAATTACACGACTTACTAACTTGTTGCGCCACCGGAAAACTGATTAAGAAATGAAATATCAAATATCTTACTTGTTTCAACACTAATTTCCCAGCCGAGTACATCAGGCCTTTCTAAAGCAACAACATCGTGTTGTCGATTGTTCAACAATTTTACATTTCAAGTATGATAATGCGTATGCGTGACTGGCTGTTTTGTTGGGTAATCACATGTGTGGTTGATATATAACCAGATAACAGAGAAATTATAAAATGTAACTTCATTTTGTAAGTCACAAATGACACTGACAGAGCCTGTAAAAAGTGTGCTTTACGGTGTCTTTCGTGTACATTAGACTAAAGATCATAATTTCTAAATGCCAAGTTCCAGGCAATAGCAGCCTGTGTGTAACTGGTATGTTCAAGTTCAAGTATGTTCAATGACGCGGCTCTACCAATAGATGTCACTATGAAGCACGAAGCGCTTCAAGTGATTCGGCTCAGTGAATCTTTTATGAAGCAAATGGTTCAGAGGGTTCAGTGGTTCAAGAGGCTTCACTTTTCCCACCACTACCTTCCACCCCGGTTTGCGGCAAAATGAATGTTGTTCTCGATCTAGCCGGGACGCCAGTTTATATGCACTGCGAGTGACAACAAGCATTAATTAAACTAATATGTTAGTCTCATATTGCAGTTGTGTTATTATATTTGTCTGTGTTTTGGAGACTTCAAATATTGCGATCAATATCGATATTGAAATACGTGCACGATATCGATATACAATTTTCATATCGATGACCACCCCTCATAATAATAATACAAGCAGCAATTTTACATTCAAACCCATTAAGATAAAAAGTCCAATCTATAATAATACGTTTTTAGTCTTATTTAAAAACTGTAACGGTATCTGCTTCCTTGACAAATACAGGCAGAGCATTGCATAAATTTGATGCTCTGTAGGAAAAAGCCCAACCTCCCATATTACTTTTGTTGACCCTAGTCACTGCGTATTTTAAAATAGCTATCCGTTCAATACTATTGACAATAGCCCCTAGTAAAGACAGCATTTGGCAATCCCTTCCATTAGAAGAACACAACCAAAACACAGGGTTGCTTTCTGCCTGTGTTAAATATAGAATACAACTTTTATATTAAAAAGTAAATTAATAATACTTCAAAGTAAAAATACAGTCTGGAGTCCACTATTATGACACACAGTTGAACACATTAAAAAAAAACCTTAAAATAAACAGAAAACAGAAAGGGTGGGCTTAAGGCCCTGCCTTCCTGCCATTATGCCGCAAAAGTGCTCTTTTTCTCAGTCATAACAATATTGCGATGCCCTTTATTTTCTCAGTGAGCCCTTGTCGTTTTAATATCCTCTGTACCTTACTGCCCAATCAACATTATTGTTTCAAAGTAATTATTTACAGCTCTGTCCTTTGTCAATCAATGAATTGATCCATCAGTCAAGTAACTAATTAATATGGGAGACTTTTCAGCGTCTTTCATTACAGCATTGCTTCATTATTACTGTAGTTACACAGCTATACAATGATACAACTGAATTATCACTGGATTATTTGTGTAAGATGTTCATAAAAAGTGTTCTCTTTGCTATGTTCTTCACTGTGTAATAAACTTGGCAATGCATCTGTAAACATGGAAAAGAATAAAACATCAGCTTGAGTGTTCACAGTCAGGTGACTCTCATCAAGTCAATTATTTGCGGCTCAGCAAAGCCGCCTCTGGCTGGAGGGGACGACAATAAGGAGTTATGTTGGTTGATGGTGACTGTGGATCTATTTATTACATTTGTTGGACAATGACGTTTGGAAACAAAGGAGTTTAGGTAAGTGTTGGGCAAAAATAGGAGTGTACAGGGCGTTAATATAATATGGATAACATATTGATTACGTATTGCAATTACTGCAAGCAAGGAGAGCTCGAGTCTAAAGAAATACACGATGTCATAATCTGCATGATGTGTTTGTGTACAGGAAAATATCTAAATTAGTCAAATGATTAACTAGTTAACACTCAACGTTCATGAGTCGTATCATCAAAACAAACTTGAATAAAATATAGAACTATTTGTTGTAATATTTCGGGCTGTGGTAATTTGAAAAATATTAAAGCAATTGTTTTTGGCACTGGAACTGGAAATGTCATTTTATATTGGACATCCGCAATTTCACTGATTGATATATTTGACATGCCAGTGGGGCGATTTGTAAATGTAGGCTGCGCATTCTTCTGTGCTTAACAGTTTATGGGCACACATGAATAACGTACGTACTGCAGTATAGAAATGGAGACATCGGTAATTGTATGGTACGATACATTGTAAAATACATGTACTGTATACAGTTGTAGGATCGATTCTATTTCATTTGTTTTTATTTATTTCAGGTTACGTGATCTAGCCGAGTGTTTAATTATGTGTGAAAGTAGATCCAAATCAGAGTTTTGTAAGTCCTCAGAAAAGACTGCAAAAGCAGCGCGGAAAAGATCCAAGGAGAAACAGCACAGCTCAAAGTGCTGTTTCTGGATGAAACTCAACAAACGTTTGAGGCTGAGGTAGGACTACATTTGAAAACGACTCTTTGGGAACAACATGGTTATCCAATTAAATTGAAATATTTGTTACGTTTTAAAATACAGTGTTAACTGTATTGAATTAATTAGCATATAAATGAAACAGTGTAATGTTATATACTGTAGTGGTGTGGTCTCTGATGTGATGCCACAGTGAAATGTAATGTGTATACTGCAGTGGTGTGGTCTCTGATGTGATGCCCCTTTGAATCTATTGATTGGATTCAAGCATTCAAAATTCTAAAAGGTATTGACAATGTCGACCCAAGGGACTTTTTTGGCCTGAAAAAAGAAACAAGGACCAGGGGTCACAAATAGATTTTAGATAAAGGGTCATTCAGAACAGAAAATAGGGGGCACTTTTTTTACACAGAGAATTGTGAGGGTCTGGAACCAACTCCCCAGTAATGTTGTTGAAGCTGCCACCCTGGGACCCTTCAAGAAGCTGCTTGATGATATTCTGGGATAAATAAGCTACTAACAACCAAACGAGCAAGATGGGCTGAATGGCCTCCTCTCGTTTGTAAACTTCCTTATGTTCTTCTCATGAAATGTAATGTGTATACTGTAGTGGTGTGATCTCTGTGATGCCACAATCGAAAATGCTCTTGTCAGCTTGCTTGTATCGCACAGACTTCAACACATTTCTTGAATCAGATAGATCTGAGGTATTAATATCAATTCTGACAGCAGCTGTAAAAGATACAGCCACAAAACTGAAACAAACAACTTACAGTATATGCCATTAGGATGTCGATTTGTAATCTAAATCAGTGACAAGCAAAATGACCAGAAGACTGTTGAGAACAATCCTGTCGTTTAGCCTCATATTGCCATGGACATTCCTTAGTGAATGTAATTCAGGTAGTTCTTGACTTTTACATGACTTTTGCATGAGTTGCCTCTGACTCTGTTTAGTTTTGTTATAAATTATTGAAGGATGAAGCTTGTGTGTCTGTGGATAAAACTAGCTTCCATAAACTGGAAAGTCAACAATGTCAGCTTTCTGTTGAAGCAGAAGGCTGGGCACAAACATGCTGTCACGAATTCCGCGTGTTCAGATTCCGTTACGTACTCTTTTGAATTGCTCAGCACACACTCTTGTCTCAGGGGAGACGTTAGGAGGACAGAGATGTTATTACTCCTAGTGGGATATAGTTCGTGCTCTGGACCGCAGGTATGTTCAGATGACTAATATAGTACTCAAGAAATTGACAGACTCATGTATTTAAAGTTTTTACGAATCAGAGTATGATCAGTACTCTTTCGGTTTATTAAAGGTTAGATATTAGATAGCGCAGCTACAGGCTACGTCGTATCCCCAGCTGACAGACACACTGGGCAGTCCAGCGCCTTAACAGATATCACCGTTAACACTTTAATACATGTATATACATGTTAATCAAGGCCGACAAGCTGTCCAAGAACATGTCACCTAAAGTACCCAATGGTCTATTTCAGCACATTCAACAAAATACTCTCTCAACTCTAAAACATAGCGTAAGTCCCTTATAGCAATACATGCAATACATGTGAGGTAAAATAATAATTGATAAATGCTTACCCTAAAAGGATATGACTGTCTCCACCAGGCAAATCAGACTGAGTTCAATCAGCTCTACTGTATTTTGGTTTGCAGAAGATGGACCACCTTACCCTGTCTCGGATGAGTGTGGTACTCCATTGTAATTACTTAGGAGTTATATAGGTTTTTCGTCTCATTGGAATACATGGGACACCTCAATTAAATCCAGTCATTAATCTGTTGAGACAGCTCCTATCCCTTTTACAAATAATAGTTTTCAAAAGATCCAGACTAACTTTTCAGAATTAATAAGTGTCATGAACTCAATAAATTCAAGACTTCATATTTGTCTAACTCCAAACTTTATGATCTCACTCTTTGCTTTCCTCCGAGCCCCTCCTTTATCTAAAAGTTAAGTGAACCAAGGTTCCCAGGATCTTGGTTTACTATATAATATAAAAACACTACTGCTTATATGTGATTACAAAACACTATTTTTATATGTGTTAAATATAAGAGATGTTCTTAATATGTGACATCATCTTCTAATTGATTATATTTTGCTAAATTAAAGGTATGTGTTTCTTTTAACCTCATGTTGTTTCATCATTTTGTTAATGAGTCAGTTTTAATTCCATATACCATTGTCTAACAGAGTATTTGACAAAAGATTGTCTCATACAACATTCAAGTCAATTAGTTTCACTAAGTTTGAGTGATAATAGTTTTCATTACAACTTTTCTTTTATCACTTAAAAGATACACTAACCAGGCTCTGATCTGTAATTGACTCTTGAGTATATGCTATTGTCAATAATTTCCACAGTCTCTTGCTTTCTCCAAAGCCAGAGTCTGTGCAAACACTTTTTATATCTATGACCCATCAATGTCTGTTGAGCCATAATTTTTGCATATTATTTCAAGATATATTCTTGGCTGTGCTAGGTCACTAACTCCATAAACCTTAAGTTCCAAATCTGTAAGATTTGCAACTTTTACTGGCGTGAAATGCAAGAAGACCCTCTCCTCCTTTTACACGCCATCTGATAAGGAGAGAGGCTCCCCTTGTAATGCAGCAGTTTCACAGAACCCCATTATAATGACTTCATCTACCATCATTAGACAACAGTATAGTGGATTAATAACAAAGTACATTATAGTATATTATTACAAACTTAACACAAAAACATAACACAACACCTTTTATATCCTATAATTCAGTGGATATCATAATGTCTAGAAGTCTTATTGTTCAATAAAAGAAGAAAGAAACTGTACTACTTTCCTATTTAATTAAATCGAATGCTGCTCCAGGTTTTAATCTTCTTATCAATACAGTAAAGTTATGAACAAGCAATAATACTTGTCAGTTTTAAATAATATGTTTTCTTATTATAGCAAATACTTAAAACATATTATTAATCTTATGAAATCAAATAATTATTTTTAGTTTCAAATATCATGCTGTCTAAAAAGGAGTTGATCATTTATTTTATTAATTTATAATACCTTCATGTCTAATTTCTAGTTTTTTACTAATATGAACTATAGACAGTGTAAATTATCACTAAACCTTTTTAACTCTAAATGTGGCATTTCAAAATAAACTTTTAATTAATTTACTTCAGTTTAACAGTTGCTCCTAGAATTTGTAATATCACGTTATTTCTTTAGTGAATCCCTCTTAAGATTTAAATCCAAATACAGGCCAGTATAAATGCATTCAACTTTTATATATTTTATAATGACTGAACTAGGCTTGACCCTGTCCTTTGTTCATACAAAAATCCATTAACCAAAAACAGGTTTTACCCTACGACCTTGGCTGTTAGATTAATTCATAGGTTGTAAAGAATCTCTTTCTTATCTTGTCTTTAGAAACATAAATTTGTAGGTGTGATTAAGTTCACTTTTTAGCCGGAATGGTGCTTTTTATCAAGCGTCATACTTTGTCAAGATAAGATATACAAGGCGTAAATCGTGCAATATTTATATATTTTAGAATTTCTCCAATTGCTAAGTGTTTGATTAGAAACATATGTAGACTGACCTATTTCATGGAGCAAGAGATCCATCTACTGACAATACAAGGATACTCTCTCTTTATCCTTCCTTCAAAAACCTCTAACACTTTATTTTTATATCAAAGTACATTCCATATTTGAAATTGCCTAGTACATGTCCAGCATATCCACACGTTCCCAGCAGGATTCAACTTCTGTGCCGGGTTCAGCTCTGGTCGGCTCATGAAGACGATCACTGGCCCCTTTATCCAGAGTTTAGCATCACAGGTGTGAGACGCCATCTTCCTCACTTCGTACCTACAAGATACTTGGACACGTTTAGCTGGGACACCTTCTGCACATTTTAATTTACCTAGATGTGCCCATTTCACTAGGTGACCTCCTTCACAATTCATGCATTCAATCCTCTTAATATCTTTTGGGTCTATATTTAAATGAGAGAAAGAAATCCCTGTAGAATCTTTGCATTCAAACAGAATTCTACAGTGTTTAGCCAAATGACTGCAGGCGGACAAAGTTTAGGTCCGGTCACTGATGACTTGCTTTGGCACATATTACATGCACACCTAACAAGAGGATTATGTTTTAATTTATGTGTCAGGGTTAATTCTGCACCCTGTACAATAGTTCTGGATCTGTACACATTATGGCTATACATTTCCTTCTGTTCGCACAAAGTCACTTTGCAAGGTACGCCATCCATCCAGAATACAGAGGGAGGCCAAAACTCACTGTTATTCATATTTTCTGGTATCCAATTATTGTTCTGCCTTACATCATCAGTTGGCAGACACAATACAACTGAATCTGAATCAATTGATGAACCATGAGCCTTAGCTACTGAGATCCTCCATGCAAAATGAGTCAGTGTTTTACTGACCAGCCTAGCTGATTCAGCGTCACTTGCGACAATGCGCACCGCGAGCTAGCATCTAAGCCACAATGCAAAAGGGCCAGGCTCCTTTCACACAACACTGCCTGCTATTTGGGGGGACGTGCAGGTTACCCAGGTAACAGGAACCCTTTTTCTAGCATAAGCAAAGCATGGGGCACATTATTGAATTGAACACAAAACAAGGGCACACTTGGACTTTGCACACAGCATGGACACATTATCACACTACTTAACACTGAAGGTTTTGACAATTTATTGAACTTCAGACATATCTGTTAAATCATCTGTAAATTCTGTCTCATCAGAAACTTTTTTTGGGGGCTGAGCTTTTGTCTAAAACTAAAATGCTCCTAGCAAAATTTAATTGTTATTATCATTGTATTTGTTGTTATTATCATTGTATTTGTAGTTGTTAGTTTGTGGGACTACCAATGTAAATGAGCTGTAGCTAACTTGGGTGCAATGCATCACATGTTTTAATCATGAATGTTTTTATTGCACATGGTCCTAAAAAAAAAGAAATAAAGGATGTACTTGCTTTGAAATCTACCTCGCCTTTCTACATTTCTTGGTACAGTAATTTTGCTTTCCCATGACCAGCATGCCACTTATAGAAGTGCCTATGTGGTTGCATTGCACTCATGGTTGAGCAATTGCATTCTTCCGGGTGAAAATGAGGTGTTCAGCAGACCGGTCAGTTCAGAAGTTTGGTGTTCGGAACTCTTGGTTCTCTGTTCTACTTGCACCAGTGAGGTCGCATTGAAGAGAGTCATCTATTCAGGAGTACCAGGATATTTGTTTAGAGGTCTGAGTAGGGGAAAACAGGAACTAAATGTCCCAATTTAACATTGTGAAAGGGTGACTGAACGGTGACGTCACGGCAGAAGCAGGAAGGATACTGACACCAGGCAAGTACTGCAGTTTAAAGGCGCTCGCGCGTTTTATTACAAATAACAAAAAGAAATAAAATATTTGAACAAAAAAACACTGTGCTCACAGAGCAAAATAAATAAGTAAACGAAAACAAATCTCGAACACAAAAATACAAACAAAGGTCAGGCTGGGCAGATTGCCTTCACTGTTCCTAAGTTCTTTTAAATCACGTTGCTCTCGCTCTCGCTCCTTCTCTGAACTCCCACAACAACCACCGCGAGCTAGAGAGCTGCAGCCTTTTTATATCGTGGCCGAGGGGTTTAACTAGCTTGCAATTAATTATTCTATTACCCCTCGGCCACAATCTGCACGAGTTTATTAAATTACTTGGGGATGGGACTACCCATCCACGCTACAAAACAAAATCGGCTAAGCCGTCAAAATACAAAACAATAAAACATACGGCGCGCCGTCATGCAAATAATAAATCATAATACAAATACAAAATAACACGGGCGGAGGGGAACCCCGTTCTAAACTAAAATAAACAAAACAATGTACAGGGCTGCTCGCCCTGTTACATATCCCCTTGTGCAACGCACACATGGCTAACGGCCACCTCCCCCTCAGTCCCAAAGTCCCGGAAGAGGGGAAGCAAGTTTTTCCTGGGGGTGGCCATGGTGCAATGTCTGGCACCCCAATTCTTCGTGGCTGGCAGCTCCCTCTTCCGGGGCTTCAGCCACACACTATCCTGCCGCGAAAGTGCGGCTGGGGAGCTGGTCTCCTGACCTCCCCCTTCTTCATGGCCGGCAGTTCCCCTCCGTGGGGCTCCGGCCACCCAATTCCGGCAGCGAAACTGCTGCGGGGGAGCTGGTCTCCTGACCTCCCCCTTCTTCATGGCCGGCAGTTCCCCTCCGTGGGACTCCGGCCACCCAATTCCGGCAGCGAAACTGCTGCGAGGGGAGCTGGTCTCCTGACCTCCCCTCCTTTGTGGCCGGCAGCTCCTCTCCGTGGGGCTCTGGCCACAGCGTTTCCTGCCACGGAAATGCGGCTGGGGAGCTGGTCTCCTGACCTCCCCCTTTCTTCATGGCCGGCAGCTCCCTTCGTGGGGCTCCGACCACCGCGATTTCCGGCAGCGAAACTGCTGCGGGGAGCTGGTCTCCTGACCTCCCCCTTCTTCATGGCCGGCAGTTCCCCTCCGTGGGGCTCTGGCCACAGCGTTTCCTGCCACGGAAATGCGGCTGGGAGCTGGTCTCCTGACCTCCCCCTTCTTCATGGCCGGCAGCTCCCTTCATGGGGCTCCGGCCACAGTGTAGCGACCCCAGGCGGAGCAGAGCCCGGCGATCCCAGGCGAAGCAGGACCCTCGGCGACCCCAGGCGAAGCAGGATCCCTGGCGACCCCAGGCGAAGCAGGATCCCTGGCGACCCCAGGCGGCGGGCGGCAGCAGCGACCCTCGGGAGGCGGCGGCGGCAGCAGCAGCGGACCCTCGGGAGGCGACGGCGGCAGCGGCGGACCCTCGGGAGGTGAACTCGGGAGGGGAGCCCCTGGCCATAGAGGCAGAAGCGGGAGCTCCACTTCTCCCTCGTACCCTGCACCCTGTGCGAAGCAAAAGACAGCCCCAGGCGATGCAGAGCAGCAGGCAGCCCCAGGCGATGCGGAGCAGCAGGCAGCCCCAGGCGATGCGGAGCAGCAGGCAGCCCCAGGCGATGCGGAGCACCAGGCAGCCCCAGGCGATGCGGAGCAGCAGGCAGCCCCAGGCGATGCGGAGCAGCAGGCAGCCCCAGGCGATCCAGGCGTGGCATCCCTGAGTGGAGCGGGCATGACATCCCTGGGCGGTGCGAGGCTGGCATCCTTGGGCGGTGGTGGTGGTGGAGGCAGAGGCAGCTCCTGCTCCTCTCCCTCGGGTGGTGGAGGCAGAGGCAGCTCCTGCTCCTCTCCCTCAGGTGGTGGTGGTGGAGGCAGAGGCAGCTCCTGCTCCTCTCCCTCGGGTGGGGGTGGTGGAGGCAGAGGCAGCTCCTCCTCCTCTCCCTCGGGTGGTGGTGGTGGTGGAGGCAGAGGCAGCTCCTCCCCTTCTGGCGGCCAAGGCGGCAGGGGCTCCTCCCCTTCCGGCTGCGAAGGCGGCAAGGGCTCCTCCCCTTCCGGCTGCGAAGGCGGCAGGGGCTCCTCCCCTTCCGGCTGCGAAGGCGGCAGGGGCTCCTCCCCTTCCGGCTGCGAAGGCGGCAGGGCTCCTCCCCTTCCGGCTGCGGCGGCGGGGCTCCTCCCCTTCCGGCTGCAGCCGTGAAACCAGCAGGCATGCTCCCTCTGCTGGTGGCGGCGACGGAGGCAGAACCAGCAGGCATGCTCCCTCTGCTGGTGGTGGTGGGAGCGACACGTCGTCCTCCCATGGAGGTGGAGATGGCACCAGCAGGAACTCACCCTCTGCTGGCGGAGGTGGGAGCGACACCCAGTCCTCCCAGGGCGGTGGAGGTGGAACCAGCAGGAACTCTCCCTCTGCTGGCGGAGGTGGGAGCGACACACAGTCCTCCCAGGGCAGTGGAGGTGGAACCAGCAGGAACTCTCCCTCTGCTGGCGGAGGTGGGAGCGACACACAGTCCTCCCAGGGCAGTGGAGGTGGAACCAGCAGGAACTCTCCCTCTGCTGGCGGAGGTGGAAGCGACACGCAGTCCTCCCACGGAGGTGGAGGCGGAACCAGCAGGTATTCACACTCTGCTGGCAGGTACCTGGGCTGTGGATGTTCGGCCTTCCCCCTTTTGGGCTGTGGACGCACTGGCTCCTCCCTCTTGGGCTGTGGACGTTCGGCCTCCCCCCTCTTGGGCTGTGGACGCACCGGCTCCTCCCTCTTGGGCTGTGGACGCTCGGCCTCCTCCCTCTTGGGCTGTGGACGCACCGACTCCTCCCTCTTGGGCTGTGGACGCACAGACTCCTCCCTCTTGGGCTGTGGACGCACAGACTCCTCCCTCGTGGGCTGTGGACGCACCGACTCCTTCTCCAGGTCCGTGTCCCCTCTCTGCCTCCTTCTCCTCACCTTTTCTCCCCTGGCCTGTGGAGGTGATGGGGTCTGCTGCTCCAGCAGCCAAAACCACCCTGATGCACAGGACACCCTCCCCATGGTGTAGGCTTCCCAGAAGCAGGGGTCTTCATAGGGGCAGTCCCCTGGTCATGCCCAAACTCCCTGCAGATGACACACAGGGGGCCCTTCAGCTCTCCACTGCTCCTGTTCCATGTCCCAGTAAGGGGTCCCAGTTGGGTGGGGTCCCATGACCACCATCTCCTCTCACCTCTCTCCCTCTGCTGCTTCTGGCAGCCCTTCCTCCTTCCTCTTCTTCCTCCCATCTTCCTTCCTCACACTCCTTTCTCCACAAGTATAAACGGAAAAAAAAAAAAACCCGAAAAACTGCAGTACCCTCTCCTGCCTGCGTCTAGGAGGCGCTGGTGATCCCACGCTGGACACCACGTGTGAAAGGGTGACTGAACGGTGACGTCACGGCAGAAGCAGGAAGGATACTGACACCAGGCAAGTACTGCAGTTTAAAGGCGCTCGCGCCGTTTTTATTTTTAAATAACAAAAAGAAATAAAATATTTGAACAAAAAAACACTGTGCTCACAGAGCAAAATAAGAGAGTAAACGAAAACAAATCTCGAACACAAAAATACAAACAAAGGTCAGGCTGGGCAGATTGCCTTCACTGTTCCTATGTTCTTTTAAATCACGTTGCTCTCGCTCCTTCTCTGAACTCCCACAACAACCACCGCGAGCTAGAGAGCTGCAGCCTTTTTATATCGTGGCCGAGGCCACAATCTGCACGAGTTTATTAAATTACTTGGGGATGGGACTACCCATCCACGCTACAAAACAAAATCGGCTAAGCCGTCAAAATACAAAACAATAAAACATACGGCGCTCGCCGTCATGCAAATAATAAATCATAATACAAATACAAAATAACACGGGGCGGAGGGGGAACCCCTGTTCTAAACTAAAATAAACAAAACAATGTACAGGGCTGCTCGCCCTGTTACAAACATGTATTCAGGAATGTCAGCAAATCAATAGTATTTGATACCTATATTTTGTGTGAGTTTAATGGTGAAGTGACAGAACTGAAATGTCCTATAATACGCAAAATATTCATACTGTACAGCAGTTTATAGCTGATCATGTCTGCAGTGTTAAGGCTTTTTTTCCCCCCATAGACAGGGCTGTTGGGGGGGGGGGTTGGTCTCCCATTTGTTATTCTTGTAAATATTCTCTTTATTGATACCATTAGTCACTGCTGCTTTCTTACATAAAGCCCTAGTAACTGACAGCTTCAAGGCATTTTCTGCATTTTGGGTTGCAAAGAGACAATAAGTGAATCGCAGGCTTGCTGAGATTAATAGAACAATCCTGAGTGCATGTTACAAGAGAGGTTCAGGCAGCATGCTTCAATGCAACTGCATTTCCACTTTATACCTTCAGGCACCATACATGCTCCGTTTCCTTCGCTAAGAGGAAAAGTATTTTGTTAGTGTTTCATTGTAAACTGTGAGCTACAGATCAGTCAGCGTGTTTAGATGTTAGACCGACACAAAGCTGAGTAGAAATGACACACTGGCAGGGATGGGTAATGGGAAGACAAGCTCCTTTTTTTCTGTTGTTTCTTATTTTTTTGGTTTGCTCCTCTGAGCTCTAGTGGAGTCAGGCCTGGCACCATGGGGGGCCACTAGGGGGCATTGCCTGGCTACTTTTAACCTTGTGCCCACCCTTCCCAGTTTGTTCTTCTCCCAGAACAAATCATCCATTTACAGTACAAATTGCAGAGCATTTTAGTGCTTTTTGGTCAACTTTGTATTTCTGCTATGACGTGTATCTGCTTCAATTTTTATCCATTTATTTTCCATTTGCAATGCCCAGAACTTCCCTTTCCGCGTAGATAACCGGTGTACATTCAGTTTGTGTAGCATGAATTGAGCAGTTGAAAGAAGTATACATATTTTCTATATATTCACTGCTGTGCAAAAGTCTTAGACATGTTGCATTTTTCTACTCTGATGCATTATTAGCATCAACAATTTACTCAAAGCCTCCACTAGTGTTTTCTACTATTATAACAACCTTGACTGTTATTAATACAGCTTAGTTTGGGTGAGAATAGCTCACATCACTCAATTTTCAAGGTGTGGTATCTGAAGCATAATCAACAAAAACAGAGAAACATCATCTGTAATTGACAAACCCAGTACTGGAAGACCCAAGGATGAGCAATACTTGAAGGTAATATCCATAAGGAATAGAAAGAAGACAAGTGTTGAATTGACAACAGAACTGGCAGAAGGCTCAGGTGTCACCCGAACCGACCAGTCAGATCCATTACCCGCGACCCTCCAGCTCCCGCCAAATTCTGGAGAGCTGTGAGGAATGACTGTGGCCGACTGTGGAGCTGAAGAACCGGATCAGCTCTCCGGCGTTGAAGTTGAGCCCTCGAGCCCTGAGGCCGTAGTTACGCTGCCTGACACCAGCGGCCTGCAGTTGGTCCCTGGCAAAGCGGTGGGCTACCTCTAGCCGGTCCTGCAGCCTCCTGGTCTATTCGGGACCCGGGGGTACACTGGGGTTGTCTGTGGGGCAGCCAAAGACCATCTCCACTGGCGTGCAGAGCTAACGCCCCAGCATGAGCAGAGCTGGAGTGCAGGCAGTGGAGTCCTCCACAGCTGAACGACAGGCCAGCAACAAGAGGCAGGTGGGGGTCTTGGTCACAGCCAGCTGCACGGCCAGCATGCAGTTGAAACACTCAACCAATCCATCTCTGCGGGTGGAGGGGGGTGGTCCTGGTCTCCAGGAGCGCAACTTTGAGTCCCAGGTCTTTGCGGAGATGTGCCGGCGCCTGGGGATCAAAGTTGCGCCCCTGGTCTGAATGAAGCTCCTGGTGGATCCCGAATCGGCTGAAGAACCGGTCCAGCAGTGCTTCGGTGACCGTCTCTGCCTCCTGATCTGGCAGAGCGTACGCCTCCGGCCACTTGGCGAAGTAGTCAAGAGCCACCAAGACAAACTGATTCCCCTTCTCCTGAGCATGGGAAGGGGTCCAAGATCCACGGCAACCCTCTCCATGGGTCTGCCGATCTGGTACTGCTGGAGGGGGCATGCAACTGTCCCGGGGGGTCCTTTCCAGCCAGTAGAAGGACTGGCAGAGCCGCCACAGCATCTTCGTCACTTCGGGATTCTAGCACCTCCTGCCGCAGTGCATGGGGAGGTGCTAGACAGACTGGATGCTGTATCTCAGTGCTGCACAGACTGCATGCTGTATCTCAGTGCTGCACAGACTGCATGCTGTATCAGTGCTGCACAGACTGCATGCTGTATCAGTGTTGCACAGACTGCATGTTGCATCTCAGTGCTGCAATGATAGGGTGCTGTATCAGTGCTGCACAGACTGCATGCTGTATCAGTGCTGCACAGACTGCATGCTGTATCTCAGTTCTGCACAGACTGCATGCTGTATCAGTGCTGCACTGACTGGATGCTGTATCTCAGTGCTGAACAGACTGAATGGGATTCTGGGATTTGAATATCGAATCCATCTTGAAAGATTTGGCCAAATACCAAACTGAATACCAAATCTACAAACTGTTGAATGAAAAACAGACTGACAACTACTTACAAGGGGCACTCACAATCTATAGTTTTGAGTCTTTTAGTAAACTAGTATTTTTATTACCAAATGGAAATATATCCCTGAATAAGATTTCAGTTTGAAACTTACACAATTTACTGCCAGCCCCCTCCCCCCACAACAGAAATGTCAAAATACAGAACCCTTTACCTTTACAAGAAAGGAGAGCTGCATCTTTGCCATAACCCTCTATTTTCTTTAATGACGTTTCAACCTGTGTCACCTGATCTGAGAGTAGGGTTGCCAATAGGCTTCAGAATCTCGGGACACTTTAAGGCAGGTCAGGTTTTGTAGGCAGCAGTGTGCAGTAGTGGTTAGGGCTCTGGACTCAATCCCAGGTGGAGGACACTGCTGTTGTACCCTTGAGCAAGGTACTCATGAGTGCAAAGTTATCTATAGTAATGGTATTGTGCTGTTTTGATAGATATTGTTTACTGTATAAAACAATTCAAGCAATACGATTAATCATTGTTACGAGTTTTTCCGAATAGAATTGCCACCACGATTAAATACATTTACTAAACTGCTCAAGCAATTCACACTCGCTTTACATGTCGAAATACATTGCAGTTTAGAGAGGTGAGTTAAGAAACCTGACCTGCCTTAAAATGTCCTGAGATTCTGGAGCTTGTTGACAACCCTATCTGAGAGCTATGAGGAAAAATGTATTTGCTTACAATTGTAAGTCGCCCTGGATAAGGGCGTCTGCTAAGAAATAAATAATAATAATAATAATAAAAAAATTACTGTGATGAATCTCCCTACGAAATAAAACCCACATTGATTTAAATGCACCGTGTGTGTAACACATATCAAATAGGCTACGAAATAGTTTAACAAATATTTTAATAAAACACAGTAGTTCCCAAATGGTTCAACTTGTATTGGCACATTACAATAATTTAATTTACAAAAGCATATTGTTCAACAATGTCTTGCACATCTGACAGTTGTAAAGTTACCAAAAATATATATTTCTGTGCACCAATTTTTTTTCTCAGTATGATCTCTAGAACATGTTTGACAGACAAAGCAACAAAGCACAAAAGTCTACAACAGTTTGCCGTTACTATATATTACAGGTTTACTGCATAACTTTACTCCATGAAAAGTGTGATGTGAATGTGCTTTTGCATATGGGGGTATGTTTGCATTAAGCAGCTGCGTGACGTTTTTAGTGTGTGCGCCACCAGTAGATATTCGGGACATCCAAAACCGAATCCTGAATTCGGTGCATCTCTAAATTAAACCCCAGTCACTGGTATAATCAACATAGAGTACGTAATATGTGTAAATTGGTCTAATGTGAACCTTGAGCTTGGTGCCCAGCTTTATCAATATCAGGAGTGAAGTGGGCAAGTTTCAGCTGAAGAGCACCATGCCTAATAATGTCGAGACCATTTCTTTGTTTTGACATAATGTGCGTCACTTGACTGAAGCCTTGTTCCACTAAGTGTGGTAGAAAGGCAATCATCAGGAGTTCTGTCCTTTTTTCATAATGCCTGTGTGACAGGAATGACTGGGCGGTGACGTCAGGCAGAAGCAGGAAGGAAACTGACACCAGGCAAGTACTGCAGTTAAAGGCGCTCGCGCCGTTTTATTTTTAAATAACAAAAATAAATCAAAAGTTTAAACAAAAAGAAACTGCTCACAGAGCAAAATAAAACAGGTAAACAAAACAAATCACAAACACAACTAATAAATAAACCATACAGGTCAGGCTGGGCAGTCGCTGTCACTGTTCCTGTATTGTAGTTTATTCAGTTTTCGCTCTCTCCGCCTCGTTCCTCCTCTTGAACACCCACCACGAGCGCAGAGAGCTGCAGGCTTATATACTGTGGCCGAGGGGTTTAACTGGCTAGTAATTATCCTATTACCCCTCGGCCACAATCTGCACGAGTTTATTAATTAAAAAGTGCTGTGGATCGGGCTACCCATCCACGCTAAACAAAACAAACAAAATCGGCTACGCCGTCCTAAATACATAAACAAAATACGCAGCGCTTCGCCGTCTTAAATAATAATAATAATAATAATAATAATATACAAAATAACACAGGGGCGGAGGGGGAAAACCCTGTTCTAAAAATAAACAAACAAAACAATATACAGGGCTGCTTGCCCTGTTACGGCCTGATATTGATTGCTCTAGAAAGAGTGCAAAGAAGAGCAACCAGAATTATCCCGGGTTTAAAAGGCATGTCGTATGCAGACAGCCTCAAAGAATTGAACAAAGAAGACTACGCGGCGATCTGATTCAAACATTCAAAATCCTAAAAGGTATAGACAATGTCGACCCAGGGGACTTCTTTGACCTGAAAAAAGAAACAAGGACCAGGGGTCACAAATGGAGATTAGATAAAGGGGCATTCAGAACAGAAAATAGGAGGCACTTTTTTACACAGAGAATTGTGAGGGTCTGGAACCAACTCCCCAGTAATGTTGTTGAAGCTGACACCCTGGGATCCTTCAAGAAGCTGCTTGATGAGATTCTGAGATCGATAAGCTTCTAACAACCAAACGAGCAAGATGGGCTGAATGACCTCCTCTCGTTTGTAAACTTTCTTATGTTCTTATGATATTCAGACCTCATAACATATAAGCCGGACCAATTGAACGTGGCTCTGGCTTCGACATCATCATTTTGTAGGTCCACCATATCTTCTTGCAAATCAGGATCACATTCTTGTTATGGAAAATGGATGCACTATCCATTCAGGAGTATTGAGCAGGCAAAGATCTTGGAAACAAATCAGCATGTCTTCTTTCATTTGGATGATGCGATTGAAATTCTTCATTGTTCTCATGACAAAGTTGTCAGAACAGCCTGTCACTCAAAGGGTGACCTTTGATCTTGTCAATGGCCTTTATTGCCAAGTGTAAGGACTGGTGAAGTTGAGGACTCGGCTGTTTGGCTACCAAATTGTGTTGGTGCAAAACACAGTGAACAGTAAGCACCTGTGGTGCGTCCGCCTTCAACAAGCAGTAAACCCACAATATCAACCAACCATCGAAGGGGCACCATCTGTGGTGCAAGCGACTAAGTTTGTGAGAGGTATGTTTTTCTTGGAGAAGTATTCTTTCAGCGTTTTGCTTGGTGTCTATTCCCAAAAATGTTGCAAGGAAAAATTCTTCTCTTGTTTGACCCCAATGGTTGAAAAGGACATGAGAAGGGCATTGCTGTCACTTACAGAGCTTTAATCTAGTTGCAATGAAAATTCAGTTTTATGTAAAAGGGAGCACAGTTCCTCAGCACCTTGAGCCATTTCTTCAACTGTTGTGGACACAGACTCATTGCTCAGAGGCACAGGTGTAGCCAGGAAATTTTTGCCACTGGGGCAAATAGAAACGTTCTATTTTTTTACAGTACTAAATGTAATTATTATAGAAATGTAATAAATGTCTGAACTTCCCTACTTTCTAAAAGAAAAAGCACAATTTCTTCTTCCCCCTCAGTTCCATCTGCTCCTGAACCAACAATATTTTCTTTGTGTCATGTCACTGAGGGATACCTTTAGGCCTGACAACTTTCTCAGCAGCCTCCACTGTTCCACAGCAGAAAAGGAATCCAGCTGTGGATGTCTGCTGGCCAAAGACTCCACTTGATGGTTTGCTTCCAGTTTTCCCATGTGAAGTGGAAGTAAATAGGCAAAAGCATTCAACTCGAAGGGAAACAGGTTTTAAGCTCCATAAGGATCAGGTCCAAGGTGCTGAAGTAGAACTCTGTCTTAATGCCCTCTTCTGTAATGTTGTGCAACTGAGTTTCTGGATTCTCATCAATTCTGGTGGACCCTCTACATCTTCTCTTTTCTTCATATTCTGCCCTGATGCCCATGGTGCTGGCAAGGAATTTAGCTTTTGTACGAAGCTCTGCCCACATTACACCATTTCTCAAGTCCAGGATGTTGTTTTTTAGCCTGCTGATCGTGTTGTTAGCATTAAGGAGGTCAATGTTAGAGGCCTGTAGCACCTTGTTCAGTTGGTCTTTATCACCCATCACTCGAGTGAGCACAGCCAGGCACACAATGAATTTGAATCTGGTTATGCACTCTCTGAGCCCAGCCACTGTGCCTCTGTTTCAATCATACAAACACTTTCTTTATGGGACAGTATTTTTATGGCGCCTAGCCTCTTGTAAACTACAGAATTTAAACACTTTAACATAAATTATAGTACAACCCTTTCGGATTTTGTTTTAAACATTGTGCTTTGACTACCAAAACATATTTACATATTTTTGTAAGCAACGAAGTAGCTTATAGGGGTGGGAACTTAAAACATCAAGTTTAAAGAAATAAAAATGCACATGTATTTTGATCAATTTAACCCAAATGTCAACTATGTCAATATCTAGAGTTTAAACCTTTATAAAACCAAAGTGCATGTCACTGGTAACTTTTAAATATTTAAATGGTTTTCCTGTGTTGCATGAATATAGTTTCATAATATTTTTTCTTTTCTGAAAACACCCCGATTTGAAAACTATAATCATTGGTTTAAATAAAGCCTAACAGTTTTATTTACTGTATTTAGAACCTGGCAATGTCAAATAATGGCTTAGAATAGAAAACCCTACTGTATTTGCCAACTACTCATACCTTACGAACAGAGTTTCACTAGTTGCATGGGGTAAAACGCCCATGTTAAATATATTGACAATGCATACAATTTCCAAAATAATTAAAAAAATATATATATATATATATATATGTTTATACTACTGCCACCTGTGCGTAAACAAAGCAGAAATAATTAAGAAAAGGAAAAAAAGCATCCATGTCTTCAGATTTCCAGCATGGTGAAACTGCATCTGCGTCATCCTACCCTGGGTTAGTTCCATTATGTACCACTTTTTAAACTATCTATTAACTGTTTTGAAACTCCATAATAAACAATTCAGGTGTATTACAGTTGCAGGCAAATGTAACCACTTGGTAACAAGAAGCTAGCATTTCATTAAGTCTTTAATTACAAATATGTTTTGTTGGTAATGATTTTGAAATACATAGCAAAGCCAAGCAATGAAAAAGACCACAGAATCATCACATCCAGTAAACAGCACTGCTGGTAAAGAAACACTTTTATAACGGGACATGTTAATCTTTCCTTATGATGTACTTCTGAGTTATCTTAAAATAAATTATATTGTACTAAACTTTCAAATACATACCAGGAAACCGTGCTTACCAGTGTTGCTTTTCTGGTCAGCTGTGGGCTGAATTGGCCCATGTTTGGGACTGAATCACTCGGACCACATCCAATACATTGTAAATATGGACATTATCTTCTTCCATTCTGTTCTTTTAATAACCTGTTACTGTGTGGAGTTGGCAGTGACCTGTTTGGCGGGTTCCCATGTATATACAGCCAATCAGCATAGGGGTCATGTAATAGGCAAGGGGTGGGACTTTTTCTTCAATAAACTATTTTTATTAGAGAGTGTACAGTTTCACTGGTTGAGACAGGGCTATCCAGCCAATGGGAACTGCAATCCTGACCCCCCCACACCCAAGAAAAAAAAAGAAAATCTCATCAGATTTGCACAAATTGCATGACCCAATCCTGACTGGGCAACTGGGGCAACGATTTAACAATTCCACTTGGATTACGCTCCGTTACTGTGGATACGACTTCTTTTATTGCCGGAATGGTGAGCTGGTTCATCAGTAAATGGCCACATTTTGCGATCAGCATGGAAATCTTGTATGAAGCAGCAAGTCCACTGGCATTCTGGTTTTGTTTCCTCTTGAAAATATCATTGATGGAACCCCGCTTGATAAACGTTTCTCGCAGAACTTGAAAAAACGATAATTCTTTGCTTGCTTTATCTGGATGAATCTTCAAGCCTTCCTCCAAATGTGATGGTTTCATTGCCGCATTTGAGAATACTTGCTTGCGTAAAAAGCACAATGGCAGGTGTTGATTTGATGCCAATGGAATAAAACCATATTTCAAATATTCAACGGAATGTTGCTGACTCTTGTGCCATTGCGCGGATAAACTGTGAAATTCAGACCATAACATGGCAACAGGTGTAAATGGAAGGGCTGCTCCGTTCAGATTGGCCCATATTAATTTTGCATGACAAACACACATTTCTGACTTGATGTTTGCGAGATCTTATAGTGCATGAGTCGGTGTGTACGTTACTGACACATTGTGTGGAAGTAGTTTAATCAGCATTTTGAAATAAGTTTCCTTAAATTTTAAGGAAGCACAACTCCCCTGTTTTTGTGGTTAAAACGCTACCCCCCCCCCGCCCCCGCCCTCTTGACTGTAAACGCCACCCTTTGGCTTTAGAACGCCCCTTGGAGGACGGTATTGTCCCCATTTGAGAAACACTGCTGTATCTGAAACAGGGAGACCTGTTTCTAAGTGGTTTCAGATCTCTAACTACTGTAGCGTTCTGCATTGACATGCTAATGAATGCAGATGTTTATTGCAGCTGTTAATGAGTGCTTCATTTCCTGCAGCTCCTGACATAGCCGAGCACTTCTGTTTATCATAAATAAGGCCTATGTTTTGTTTCACACATCTAACTAGTTAAAGCCCAGTGATGATCAAAAGCACCACCTTTATCCACACAGTTATATTTAGATTGTAACCTGGGCAGGTACAGTACTATGTTCTGACAAGGAGACTTGCTGTTCTTTCTAGGGTGCCCGCTGCTTGAGGAAACTGTTTTAATTATACATGGACTGTGGTAATTTGCAGACTCTGGTGGCACATTATATTTAGAACCCTAGAATTATTCTGTCAGATTCAAGGCTGCCTGTACACAAAGTAGGCAGCTTTAAACAAAAACAGCATCTGCTTCCCAAAAAACACTTGAGATGCATTGGGCAATTCATTGGTGAATGTGTTAATGTAGTTCCCAACTCTAATCACTTATTCACTGTTGTTTAGGTAGGTTAAAGTTTCAATTATTAGCATATTTTACACAATTAGTTTTAGCCCCTTGTGGCAAAGTGGCTGATTGTGTACAGGTGCAGGAGTGATGCAGTGCGCAATGAACAAACAGAGAATTGTATCCAGTTGGAAACAGGTTTTTCAAATTATAATCCTGGTCTGGTGACCAAACAACTCCAGGCAATACACAACAATGTGTAATGCACTGGAAGTAAATAAACAGGTTACAGTCCCAAATAATAAACACACGTATGTACAAACACGGTCACCAGTCCTGGATGTGTGCTGTAGTGCTCGTGGTGGACAAGTTTATGCATGACAAAAGTGAAGTGATGTTCGGGTTTTATGTTGGCCCTTGACGACAGCTACAGAATGTGATAGCAGTCTAATAATAACAAACAAACAATTATAGGCAAATACAACAAAAAACTCACGGTACTTTTATCACTGGGACTCTCACAGGTCCTTACAGGTTTTAATATTCATGCCAAAACAGATTGAGAACAGATTGAGATTCTCTGTCAACTTTGATGCCGTCACACATGACCCTTGGTAAACGAGTGCAACCGCCTCTCCAATCTGCGGCTGCCACGTCGTTTCCCTTCCGGGTCAATACGTTATGCAATGGAGTCTCGCCCCCTTCCAGGCTGGCCGGCTTCCCTTGAACCTGTGAAAGAAATGTCAGACCAGCCCGTCCAGAGAACTCTGTTCTCACTGCTTAGCACCCTCACAGGTCGGGATTTACAACCAAGAATCATTGTATTTCTGTCACACCCCTATAAAAAAATAGCTATCAACTGCATGCACAGTCCTCGAAAACCAACATAAATGCACGCAAGAATGCATCACATTTTTTACAAACCGAAAGTAGCCCAACTATGCTCGCTCACTTTGGTGTCAGTGTGGTCCATTAGCACACGGAAGAGGAAAAGCAAAAAAAACCCTAACCAGGTTAGAAGGGGAAATGCAGCCTCTGGGAATCCATGGCTAGACGGACCGCCTTCCCTCCAGGCGGCTAGCTAAAGGTTGTATTATGGTCACAGAGAAGGTTATACAGTATTGTTCATGACAGCATCCAGCCTATTCTTGAAGGATCCGATCTCTGCTGCAACAACTCAGTCCGGCAGCCTGTTTTTGATGGTTCACCACCCTTTCCGTGAAGAAGCTCCTTCTCCCCTCGGTTCTGAATATGCCCTTGGTTCTGTTCTCTGTGATCTGTGAAAAATAATTCTCAGCAGTTACTTTGTAAATCCCTTGACATTTATTAAATACCTCTATTAAGTCACCTCTGGCTCTCCTTCTTTCTAGGCTATACAGATTCATCTCTTTCAGTCTATCTTCATATGACATGCCTTTTAATCCTGGAATTAATCGTGTTGCTATCTTATGTACTCTCTCCAATGCCTCAATGTCTTTCTTATGAGATGGGGACCAGAACTGAACACAGTATTCTAGGTGTGGTCGATGCTGCTGCGTTATATAATTCATGTATCTTCTCTAGATTTGAATTCACTGTCTTGGCTATAGAACCTAACATTTGATGTGCCTTTTTTATAGCTTCTCTGCATTGTCTAATTCGCTTAAGAGATAAATCCACTACTTATGTACCCCCAAGTCCTTTTCATACATAGCCTCCTCTATTTCGTTACTATTCATGTTGTACTTGCCTCAGACTTTGCATTTATTCACATTAAATGTCATCTTCCATGTGTTAGCCCAAGCTTGAATCTTGCTGATTGGGAGTTGGCTACTCCTCCCAGTTTTGTGTCATCCATGATAAATGCTGGAAAACTTAATGTTTTTAATTACCATGCACCCTACAGCATACCAGGTGGTACAGCAGGTTATTATTAATACACTCTACCTTTTTCATTTTCTGTAATATGTGGGGGGAGGACGACCTTAAAGCATGGGGGGCTAGTGTTGCAGGACGGGACCTTTTTAGAGACAAGAGAAAACATCCAGTGGTCAAAGGGACACGCTCTCTTTCCACTGTGTTTTCGCTACCATCTGCATCAAACTAGAGAGCGTATAACAGTGAGAATTCTGAGACATTATACTTTGTTTTGATTCGGTTTATTATTCAGGTTCGGGAATATATGTATGAATATGTGATATAGAATGTGAGTTTATGTTCTATAAAACTAATCTTTTATTTTGTTGAAAACAAAATGCAGCTGTGCCTGAGCCAATAAACCAAGAGATTCGTGAATTTTGATGTCTTTGAATCTTCATTACTTCTACGAAGTCTCCAGGTCGCGTTAAAGAATGGGGAACACCTTAAACAGACAATACATGGTACTACAAGAAACAGCGACCCCAGATCATACAGGCTACATTTTTTCTTACTTTGGTGCCGTGACCCGGCCTGATCCGGAGTGAAGACAGACTAGCACAGTGCAAGAGTGAGGGAGACAGCCACCATTAGAACAAGGGAGGGAGGGAGAGAGAGCGAGCTCCACAGCCACCATTAGAACAAGGGAGTCAGCCACCAATAGAGCGAGGGAGGGAGAGAGAGAGCGAGCTCCACAGCCACCAATAGAGCGAGGGAGAGAGAGACACAGCCAGCACTCGAGCGAGGGAGAGAGCGAGCTCCACAGCCACCATCAGAGCGAGGGAGGGAGAGAGAGAGAGAGAGAGCTCCACAGCCACCATCAGAGCGAGGGAGGGAGAGAGAGAGAGAGAGAGAGAGCGAGCTCCACAGCCACCAATAGAGCGAGGGAGAGAGAGACACAGCCAGCACTCGAGCGAGGGAGAGAGCGAGCTCCACAGCCACCATCAGAGCGAGGGAGGGAGAGAGAGAGAGAGAGAGAGCAAGCTCCACAGCCACCAATAGAGCGAGGGAGAGAGAGACACAGCCAGCACTCGAGCGAGGGAGAGAGCGAGCTCCACAGCCACCATCAGAGCGAGGGAGGGAGAGAGAGAGAGAGAGAGAGAGCAAGCTCCACAGCCACCAATAGAGCGAGGGAGAGAGAGAGCGAGCGAGCTCCACAGCCACCATTAGAGCGAGCGAGGGAGGGAGAGAGAGCGAGCTCCACAGCCACCATTAGAACAAGGGAGTCAGCCACCAATAGAGCGAGGGAGGGAGAGAGAGAGCGAGCTCCACAGCCACCAATAGAGCGAGGGAGAGAGAGACACAGCCAGCACTCGAGCGAGGGAGAGAGCGAGCTCCACAGCTACCATCAGAGCGAGGGAGAGAGAGAGAGAGCGAGCTCCACAGCCACCAATAGAGCGAGGGAGAGAGAGAGCGAGCGAGCTCCACAGCCACCATTAGAGCGAGCGAGGGAGGGAGGGAGAGAGAGAGCGAGCTCCACAGCCACCATTAGAGCGAGGGAGGGATGGAGAGAGAGAGCGAGCTCCACAGCAGCCAATAGAGCGAGGGAGGGAGGGAGGAGAAAGAGTGAAATAGAGAGCTCCACAGCCACCAGTAGAGCGAGGGAGAGAGACACAGCCAGAACTCGAGCGAGGGAGAGAGAGCGCTCCACAGCCACCATTAGAGAGACAGACAACCCACCCAGCACAAGAGAGGGAGAGAGCGACACACCCAGCGCGAGAGAGAGAGAGCGACACACCCAGCGCGAGAGAGAGCGACACACCCAGCGCGAGTGAGAGAGAGTTTTGAGTTTTAAAATCCCTTTATTGAAACAAAAACAAAATACATAAAACAAGATAGCCACAAAAGGAAACCATCACAGCAAAAACAGCAATTAAGCAGTCAAAAAAACAACAAAAGTTACAATATAAATCTGTTTAGCGTGACATGGTTAAAATAACAAAATGAGCTCCCCCTCCTCACTCACATCACACAGCCCACCCCCCTCACACCACCTCTGTTTAAACTTGTCCAAGTCCTTTACCAAACGGTAGTAAAAAAAATCTACCTGAATCCTGCTAACAAGCAGGACTCTAAAAACACTCCAGGCATCGGTAAAACCAGTGGCTAAGATCTTGTTTTTTCGAGATTTATAAATGGCTAACTTCGCTTGACCAAGGATAAAATTAACAAGCACACATTTTTGATGTTGTTTTGAATTGTAGGTGATACTAAAAACAAGTAACGTTTTACTAAAAATAACACCAAAAGACGCCAACAGGTCTGTTAAATACTGGAAAAAGGGTAGCAATCGGGGGCAGTCAGTGAACAGGTGATACACAGTCTCGGAGGTAGGGAAGAAGGGTCACTGTTCACTCACTCCAGGCTCCACATGGCTTAAGTAGCGGTTTGTGGCCACAATGCTGTGCAACACACGCCGCTGTAGGTCTCCTGAGCGCTTGGGCAGGGGTAGTTTATGCAGAGCGTGCCAACTTGGGAGCATGGCCTCGCTCACCCCCAGGTGTGCCCTCCACTTAGTATCCACCAGATCTCTCAACTCGGGGGAGCAGTGAGATTTAACACACATGTGGTACAGTTGTTTCTTCTCTGTGGCATGAAAATGCAGCTCAGTGAGGTTGTGCACTGACAGCAGCCTCCCTGGCTGCTCCTTCTTCGCCAGAGGGGCCGAGGGAAAGACCAGCACTGTGGGGAACAACGGATTGGGTTCGAGGACCACACGCTCCGTCAGACACCTCTCCACAAACCCAGAGACAGCCGGGCTCAAGGAGGCCTTCAGGTCAGCCAGCATCTTCTCCAGGAACCTCTCTGATCTGATACAGCAACACAGTCAGTTCCCTGCTGGACCTCCACTGAAAATTTGTGAATTCAATAAGATGGCCCAGTTTTGTAAATCCAGCATTTAAAAACACACCACACATAGTGACAGAATTAAAATGAGCTTGATTAAAAATAGGATTAAAAAACAGGGGTTCTTCGAAGATCCACTGGCTGCACAGGGAGAAGTCAGTCCTGCTGGTGTGAAGGAGGTGCCAGGCATTAAAAATAGTACTGTAAAAAGTGTCCAGTCCTGAGTTGGGGAATCTGTCAGGGGAAATTGAAAAAAGATGTTTGTCCAAACCCAGCCGGCCTGCCCGGTGCAGCAGAGAGAAGGCCAGCCCCTGCTAGCACAGCCCCGTGCAGTAAAGCAGCCGCTGGGCTGCCTGCAGTCGGAAAGCAGCCACCCTGCAATCAGTCCTAAACCCCCCTCGTCTCGGGGAAGGTACAGCACCATGGGGCGCAGCCAGTGATGCCCGCTCCAGAAAAACTGCAACAAGCTCTTCTGGATTTGTTCCAACAGTCCAGGGGGAGGGTTCAGACACACCAGTCTGTGCCACAGCATGGAGGCAGCCAGATTATTAATGATGAGCACCCTCCCCTTGAAAGACAACTGGGAGAGGAGCCACTGCCATCTCTGCAGCTGCCCCTGGACCTTCTCCAGCAGCCCCTCCCAGTTTTGCTGCATAAACTGTTCATTACCCAGGAACACTCCCAGGATCTTGAGACCAACTGTATTCCAGGACAGGGTCTGGGGTAAGGAGGGAGGGGTAGCACCCTTCTAGCTGCCAACCAGGTACTCCCCACTCTTGGTCCAGTTGACCCGGGCTGATGAAGCCCTCTCAAAGGTATGGATGCAATCCTGCAGGATGGCTACATCTCGGTCTCCAGTGACAAAGACATTCAGGTCATCAGCATAGGCAGAGTTGTATGGGCAGGGCATGGGGCAGTGCAGGCACTGCCAGGCCAGTCAGGTGCAGGCGGAGCTGATGTAGCAGGGGCTCTATGGAGAGGGAGTACAGCATTCCGGAGAGACAGCATCCCTGCCGAATCCCCCTCTGAACTGGGAAGGGCCGACTCAGGCTGTTGTTCACCTTAACTGTACGAAACACATTAAAATACAAAAGATTAATATAAGAAATAAAAACAGGACCAAAATCAAAAACCTTCAATGTGATCAAATCAAATAAATATTTGTGATCAACCCTGTCAAATGTCTTCTCTTGGTCAAGCGAAATTAAGCCAAAGTTCAGGTTAAAAAGTTTGGATACATTTAAAAGGTCCCGAATTAAAAAGAGGTTGTCGGCGATGGAGCGTCCGGGCACACAGTAAGACTGATCCCGGTGCACCACCGACGCCAGACAGCACCGCAGCCGGACAGCCAGAGCCTTGGAAAACAACTTGTAGTCACAACAGAGAAGAGACACTGGACGCCAGTTCTTAAGGTTACACAAGTCCCCCTTTTTAGGCAGCATGGTGATGACGGCACGGCGACAGCTCAGTGGGAGTATTCCCTCCCTGATACACTCAGTCAGCACGTGGTACAGGTCCTGACCCAGCAAGGGCCAGAAGTGCTTGTAGAACTCTGGCTGCAGTCCATCGATGCCGGACGCCTTGCGGTTGGACAGCTGCATAACAGCTTTGGAAAGCTCTTGAAATGTGAGGGGGGAATCCAGTTCACTGCTCTCCCCCTCACTCAGTCTGGGGAGACCTTGATGTATTTGTGCCGTATCGAGCAGGTCGCAGCCTCCAGATTTATATAATTCACTATAAAACTCCACTGCCGCCTGGCGCAGCTCCGCTGGGCTGCTCACCTCCTTCCCACAGGGCAGCCTCAGACAATGTATCTGTCTCTGTTCTAGCCTCCTCTTCTCCAGGCCAAAGAAGAAGGCTGTGGGAGCATCCATGTCTCTTAGCTGAGTGAAGTGGGCCCTGAGCAGTGAGCCCTGCACCCTCTCCTCCAGCAGCCTACCCAGGCACTGCCTCCTTTCCTGTAGGCTCTGACACGCTGTCTCACTGCTCTGGCCATCCAGCTGCCTCTCCAACTCCAATATCTCTCTCTCCAGCTCACTGACTGCCGCTGCCACACACCTAGTGGAGTACTGAGTGGACTGTTGGCAAAACACTTTCATCTGTATTTTACCAATGTCCCACCACTGTCTCAGGCTGTCAAAGTGACGCATCTTTGTCTGCCAATTAGCCCAATTTTTTTTAAATTTTCACAAAACTTTAGGTCTTGAAGGAGTTTGATGTTAAAATGCCAATAAGATTTAACAGGAATTTCAGAAGGTAAAGAAACAGTGGTGGGCACAAAGTGGTGCTCAGATAATGGCGAAGGGGAAATATGGCAACCAAATCTATCTAACCTCACACCAGAAAGCTGACTGTTGTAATTTAATCCAAGTATATTGTTTAACATTGGGATGAGCAGTTCTCCAAACATCCACTAGGCTGTGTGTATTTACAAAAGCAGTCAGTTTACAGACAGACTGGGGATGGGGTTCCCCGTGGTTGCGATAAAATCTCTGCGCCCAATCCAGGAGAAAATAAAACAGCAACCCCCCCACTGAGATTCGAGCCGTGGCTTAAAATACAATCGCCTTTCCACTCAGACAGCCAGTGAGCCTGGTTAGCGCTGTCTGAGTGCGTCTCTTGTAAAAAAAAAAAAAACTATATCTGCCCGTTTTTGGTTAATAAAATCAAATAATTGGACTCTCTTTAAAATCTCTATAACCATTAATATTAAAAGCTAAAAATAGTTTCTCTATGGATAATAAAGTGAGGCATGCATTTAAAAAAATAAAACAAGCAAGGATAAAAGTATGCACTGTAAAATAATCCATTTTAATGCTTGGTTTTAGTTAAACATTTACGGGAACTACTAACAAATTTTTTCAAACGATAACGTTTTTTCTGATCAAATTCGGCCAAAGTTGTTTTCCTGAGAATAATATTGGCAGACAACAAAAACAATTTCAAATCCGGGAAGAAGGATGAAACGTCAACCACCCTCTTACCTTTTGTCTTACCTAAAAAATCGTTAATCTGAGCTAGTGCATATAATTTTCGCTTGGAGGTTTGGCTGGCCGGGAGGTCAGAGAGCTGCAAGAAGTCAGAAGCCTCTCCGTCATCCTCCTCTTCCTCCCCCACTCCTCGTTCCACTCGCCCTCTTCGGTCACCTCCGATTATAGGGTTGCCTCCTCAATCTCTGGGTCCGCAACCAACGCCGTCTCTGCAGCTCCAGTCGGCTCAGAAGGAGCATCCGGAGTTAAGACAGCGACAGCTCCAGCATGAGAACCGGTGCTCACGTCTTCAGCCTTCCCTGAACAGGAGGGTTCGCCCCGGCCAAGATGAGACTCAGCCTTGGCGTTCCCTCCTAGCTCCGAATCACCCGGAGCAGCAGTATGGGGCGGGTGTGCCTGACTGCCACTGTCCACGGAGACGGAGCTCGGCCCCACCGCACACAGGGGCTGAGACCCTCCGCTGCTGGCTTGGGAAACCGAAACGGGGCCCCAGACCGCTCCCCGAAGCCGCCGCAGAATCCTTTTTTTTATTTTTATTTTTTTAATTATTCCTGTGAACATGCCGTCACGTTCAGTCACAGTAGCACTGACTGCGGAAGTCTCCGGGGCAGCAGTCTGCACTGCGGGTTCCTGCACTTCAGCTGGTCTCGATCGTCGGGGTGGGGGTACAGGTCGCTGTCTCACCGGTTCTTTGTTCCTGAGCTCCCCGAGCCTCCCCGGCTGCCTCGCCATCGCCAGCGGCAGCACTAGCAGGGGGGTTCGGTTGTAATTTGGGACAGGTATGTTTAAGATGTCCCTGTGCTCCACAATTAAAACATTTCATGGTGTCTGTAGTAGCAAACACAACATAATCTTTGCCGTCAACACTGAATTTCCAAGCAACATTAAGCTCAGTATCGGGGTTGTAAAACAACACAAACACTTGCTGCCTGAAAGACATTACGTGTTTAATTTCTTCTGTTTTACAGCCGAGCGGAATCATCTTAAAAGGGGACATTATCTTCCCATATTGAGACAATTCTCTATCTAACAGTGCATTATCTGTAAAAGGAGGAACATTAGAAATAACAACTTTAGTGAGGGGGGTCGACAAAGGCATCACTGTAACTAGGGAATTGCTAACTGAAAAACCCTCCTCTACTATAGGATTTACCAATCGCTCCTGACTCAGGAAAACAACAAGGGCCTTATTCATCCTCGAAGCAGATTTAACATTACCAAACCCAACCACTTCTCCCACCGCTAACAGCACCTCTTCCAGGGAAATGAAGCTATCAGGAACACACCTGAAGCCATGTCTCCGGGTTAAACCACCCATCCCACCCGAGCGAGAACCCATCGGGGTCCGCAAGTCTATCAACTTGTTATATAAACAAACAAACAAATAAATAAATATAATATAGAAAAAAATAAAATGTTGCCGACTAGCAACAACTCACACACCCCTCCCACAACCCACAATCCTCCTCCGAGAGAGAACGACACACCCAGTGAGAGAGAGACACACACCCAGCGAGAGAGAGAGAGAGCGCGACACACCCTGCGAGAGAGAGAGAGAAAGAGAGCGACACACCCAGCGAGAGAGAGCGACACACCCAGCGAGAGAGAGAGAGTGACACAGCGAGAGAGAGAGAGAGCGACACACCCAGCGAGAGAGAGAGAGCGACACACAAAAACATAAAAGCTTACATAAAAGCTATCAGACTGATGCAAACGGAGTCAATCTGGTTGTGAGAGACTTCAGCAAAATGTTACTAATAGCAGCAGACAAATCAGAATTAAGGAAAACAAACACAATTATTAAGATCCAGAAAACAAAACCTGAAGAAAAATGGTTTGACAGGGAATGTAAAGCAATGAGGAACAAATTGAGAGAACTATCTAATCTGAAACATAGAGATCAACAAAATAAAGAATTACGACTCAATTACTGTCAAACTTTAAAACACTACAAACATACACTTAAAAAGAAAAAACAAGCCTACGTGAGCAAACAATTATTACAGCTTGAACAATCAATTGATAATAATTCTTTCTGGTCAAACTGGAAGAATCTGAACTCCAGTAACAGTAACAAGGAATTGGCAATCCTTAATGGAAATATTTGGAAACAATATTTTGAAAAACTTTACAAACCAATCCCAAAAAATAATCTAACTCTAAATCATAATGGATTACTTGATAAATTAGCAAACCTGGAAAGAATTATTAAAGAAAAGGTTAAAGAAAAGGGCTTGTAACCAGGAGGTCCCTGGTTCAAATCCCAACTCAGCCAATGACTCATTGTGTGACCCTGAGCAAGTCACTTAACCACCTTGTACTCCGTCTTTCGGGTGAGACGTAATTGTAAGTGACTCTGCGGCTGATGCATAGTTCACACACCCTAGTCTCAAGCTTGTGAAGGAGTGCACCTTGGAATTGCTGGACAAGCTGTTGGCTGGAGATAAAAACAAAATCGACATTCTGAACCGCGTGAAGCAAGTTCCACTGTCTGATTCCAAAGCAGCACGAAGAGTGGAGATTATTGGCGAGGATTGTCTGTCAGCACTGCTTTCCGAATTGAAAAATACCAAATACATGTCTCTTGCAGTTGACGAATCATGCGATTTTACTGACACTGCCCAGCTATCGTTGTTTGTTAGATATTATGATGGTGAAATCTTTCTAAAATACCATTAGAAACCTACACTACAGGAGAGAGTTTTTGAAAATGTAAAAGACTTTTTTAATCAGCATGGATTAGATCTGCAGAAAGTAAACCTGCTTGTTACAGACGGAGCCCCCTCCATGACAGGGAAAGAGAAAGGCTTTGCTTCCCGTTTGACAGCGATACACCCTTCATTAAACACTTTTCACTGCATCATTCACCAAACTGTCCTGTGCAGTAAATTGTCTGGTGAATTGAAGAAAACTATGGATTTTGTGATGAGATTTGTGAACTGCATACGCTCAACTTCTAGCTTGCAACATCGTCTTTTTCAAGCACTTTTGCAGGACGTTTCAGCCGAATACAATGATCTGTTTCTGCATAGTGACATTCGCTTGTTAAGTCGGGGGCGTGTGTTAGTAAGGTTTTGTGTGCTTCAGAAAGAAATAATAGAATTTCTTTCAAATCAGAAGACCAGCAAGGCTGGAGAATTACTGGAATTTATGAATGATGTTCCTACAATGTCCCGGGTAGCTTTTCTGTGTGATATTACTGGTCACTTGAATTCCCTCAAACTGCAGCTGCAAGGCCGTGCAAGCAGTGTCAGGGATCTGTTTGAGAAGGTGTGCGCGTTTCAGAGGAACCTTGAAATCTTCAACACTGATGGTACGCACCATCGCAGTCGACCAGCATAAGAACATAAAGTTTACAAACGCGAGGAGGTCATTCGGCCCATCTTGTTCGTTTGGTTGTTAGTAGCTTATTGATCCCAGAATCTCGTCAAGCATCTTCTTGAAGGATCCCAGGGTGTCAGCTTCAACAACATTACTAGAGTTCCAGACCCTCACATTCTCGGTGTAAAAAAAGTGCCTCCTATTTTCTATTATGAATGCCCCTTTATCTAATCTCCATTTGTGACCCCTAGTCCTTGTTTCTTTTTTCAGGTCGAAAAAGGGTCGACATTGTCAATACCTTTTTAGAATTTTGAATGCTTGAATCAGATCACCTCATAGTCTTCTTTGTTCAAGACTGAATAGATTCAATTCTTTTAGCCTGTCTGCATACGACATGCCTTTTAAACCCGGGATAATTCTGGTCGCTCTTCTTTGCACTCTTTCTAGAGCAGCAATATCCTTTTTGTAACGAGGTGACCAGAACTGAACACAATATTCTAGATGAGGGCTTACTAATGCATTGTAGGCTGTGTGGTCCAGTGGTTAAAGAAAAGGGCTTGTAACCAAGAGGTCCCCGGTTCAAATCCCACCTCAGCCACAGACTCATTGTGTGACCCTGAGCAAGTCACTTAACCTCCTTGTGCTCCGTCTTTCGGGTGAGAAAGTGACTCTGCAGCTGATGCATAGTTCACACACCCTAGTCTCTGTAAGTCGCCTTGGATAAAGGCATCTGCTAAATAAACAAATTATATACACTACCGGTCAAAAGTTTTAGAACACCCCCATTTTTCCAGTTTTTATTGAAATTTACGCAGTTCAAGTCCAGTGAATAACCTGAAATGGTACAAAGGTAAGCGGTAAACTGCCAGAGGTTAAAAAAAAAGTTTAGGTTACCAAAAACTGAAAAATAATGTACATTTCAGAGTTATACAAAAAGGCCTTTTTCAGGGAACAAGTAATGGGTTAACAACTTACAGCTGTTCTGCAGCAATGGAAGTAAATTAAGCCTTGAAAGTTGATGCTAACAATTCCTACAGGTGTCCCAACTTTTGTTGATTACTTACAAACCCTCTGTCTGTATAAAAGCAGTGTTGGAACAGACTGTGTTACTACACCCTCTTAAGCATTATTTGGACAGTATTGTACTGCAGGAAGTAGTATATTGCTATCATAATGGCGAGAAAAGGCAATTAACAAAGGAAGACAGACAGACCATTATAACCCTTAAAAGTGTAGGTCTTTCCTTTAGAGAAATTGCAAAGAAAGCCAAGGTGTCAGTGAGTACAGTTTCCTACACCATCAAAAGGCACTTGGAAACTGGAGGAAACTCTGACACGAAGAGGTCTGGCAGATCCAAAGCCACAACAGAATCAGAAGACAAGTTTGTGAGAGTCAACAGCTTGCGTGATAGGCGGCTCACAGGACAACAGCTTCAAGCACAGCTTAACACTGGTCGAAGTAAGCAAGTCTCAGTTTCAACTGTGAAGAGAAGACTTCGAGCTGCAGGTTTGACAGGTCGAGTGGCAGTAAGAAAGCCATTGCTAAGATGGCAAAATAAGAAAAAGAGGCTTGCCTGGGCCATGAAGCACCGCCAGTGGACTACTGAAGACTGGAAGAAGGTCTTATGGACCGATGAATCAAAATTTGAAATCTTCGGTTCATCACGCAGGGTTTTTGTACGCCGTCAAGTAGGCGAAAGGATGGATCCTCGGTGTGTGACACCAACTGTCAAACATGGAGGAGGAAGCGTGATGGTCTGGGGCTCTTTTGCTGGATCCAGAGTCGGCGACTTGCACAGAGTGAGTGGCACCCTGAACCAAAATGGCTACCACAGCATTTTGCAGCGCCATGCAATACCCTCTGGTATACGCCTAGTTGGTCAGGGGTTCATCCTACAGCAAGATAATGACCCAAAACATACCTCCAGGCTATGTCAGAACTACCTTAGAAGAAAAGAACAAGACGGTAGGCTTCAAATCATGGAATGGCCAGCACAGTCTCCAGACTTAAACCCCATCGAGCTGGTTTGGGATGAACTGGACAGAAGGGTGAAAGCAAAGCAACCTACAAGTGCAACACATTTGTGGGAACTTCTGCAACAGTGTTGGGAAGAACTTTCCGAACAATATTTGATTTCCATTGTAGAAAGAATGCCACGAGTGTGTTCGGCTGTTATATCTGCAAAAGGTGGCTACTTTGATGAGTCAAAAATTTAGATTAAATTTTGTTAAACAAAACGATTCCATGATTTCTTTTTTATCTCCAATTGTTTATTTGTTCTATGCTTTTAATTTCAGAGTACATTGAGACATTAAACTGTGTAAATTTCAATAAAAACTGGAAAAATGGAGGTGTTCTAAAACTTTTGACCGGTAGTGTAATATATATATATTAGTATATTGATGCACACACAGGTATATGTTTTGACTGTTTTGTTGCAAGCCCAGCTCCTCATTAAAACATTGCTTTTTGTTAGGCAGTCTTTCTTTGTTTATGATGTCTTTGAATTCATAGTCACTGAGATGTAGGCATGTTTTTCAGCAAGGGATTCTTGGAAATGACTTCTACAATAAAGCGTGTGGCCACCTGAAGCTGTTAGAAAAAGAGTACTTTGGTCTTGAGTTCAGGAACCATACTGGGAGTTACGTAAGTTATTCTGCAATCATTTTATTGTGTCCAGTACAATATGCATATGCAGTGCAGCCTCTATGAGACGTTGTTGAAACTCAATAATGAGCAATGGTATAATAGCCTTTTAGAGGGGAACTGCAATTCAGCTTATTTCATGGCATACAAATAACAGAAAGAATACATGTAATAATTAAATGTTTTAAATAGCATGACGGTTAACATGATTTTAATTACAAATCCAGTAGCTGGATAGGGACACAAGACATCATTGTTGAGTTTTTAAATAAGTGTTTATCAATACATTCTGATCTTGTCACACCCTAACCCTCTAACTACCGGTAAAGGCATTTCTTACTGGTAAAGTGTGCGTGTGTTTATAATTGCAGAGGTACATGTATCTAACCTAGTGTAACATTATCTGATACCACTATACTCTTTATAAAAATCCAGAACACCATACTCTTTATAAAAACCCAGAACACTATACTCTTTATAAAAATCCAGAACACCATACTCTTCATATTTACTTACAGGTGTGGCTGGAATTGCTGAAACCGATTGCTAAACAAGTTAAACGTAAGTTTTTATTAGAAACCAATTAAGAACAGCAGATTATGAGCCGATAGTCGACCTTCTGTTTTCTCCCTGGGGAAACGTTGGTTAAGGAGGAAGGCTGCACTCCCCCCTCATGCAGTGATTCATAGGCCTACCTCCGCCTCCCCTATCTCCACTATTAAGTGACCGCTTCGTCTAATTGGCCGTGTTGACCCTTAATCGAAGTGGGTTTGAGGCAAATGTTTCATGTTCCATAATCATTAATACAAATTCCTTCTATTTCAAATGTCTGTGTTGTGGGGTTTTCCTGAACTACTGAATTAGATAATAGAAAGCAGGGGTGTCCTTCAAACCACAGACGTTGTCCTTTTAAATGTGCAGTTCTTCTAAGCAATTGTATTTTCATCACTAGTAACCCTTAGCGGTCCATTTATTCAGCACGTCTCAGGCACGTCAGGTCCAATTTATTTTGACATGCGCAGTTTATTTTAGATGTGCTGTTTAAAAGTATTTTTTTCACAGTAAAACAGGTTTAAAAGGCACTGCATATCAACAGGACACTCAGTACTGGATCTCCAGCCCCGCCCCACCCTTTGTTAGCTGTATTTTTCACATACCTCTTGATAGTAGTGCATACCGATAAATCATCTCCTGATCACTCGTTTTATCACCAAACTCCTCAATAATGAGATCCAAGTCATTATTTTATTACTATAACATCTAAAAAAACCTCTTCAAATGTCTGTGATATTCTTTGAGCGCTGGATTCAGAAGCAGCTATCTTGTTTGTTTATGTCCGTGTTATCTATGTTTTTTTCTGCTTTTTTCGGCTCCTATCGGTCTCACTCGGCCATTGAATGGTTTTCTCGGCTTTTTCCGGAGAAAAAACGATTAGAGACCTGTTTTTTACTTCTTTTTGATGATGTCGGACAGGGGCCGACATTGGACCGGAAAGGGAAAATTGTAATGTCGGACCAGTTCTGACATAGGACCGCAAAGGGTTAAAATGTGAACAGTCAGACCATATTGCCTACTGTTGCTCATATGTCAGTGTATCTGGGGTACTCTTCTGAAACTAGTACAATAATAATGGTAGACACAGTTCTATTAGAGGGTGTGTGCTGGTTAGCTCCTATTAACAGTAATGCAGTCTTTAGTATCAAGGACTCCCCTATAACATGAGAACTTATTTGACCTGGTTGAAAACCAATCTTATATTATTGTATGGTTTTTTTATACTTTGTTTTAACATCAAATCATAATTTCTCTTAGATGCAAATGAGGTTTCATTTAAGTTCATAGTGAAATTTTTCCCACCTGATCCAGGACAACTTCAGAAAGAACTAACAAGGTTTGTGTCTTCTAAACATAAGGTACTTTGTATTTGTTTTATATTTGTGTGCTATACAGTGTGATGAGACCTTTCAGTAAAAGTAATATTAGTTATTAATGTATGTGTCACTAGAATAAATCAATTGTATTTGAATTCTTTAAATACCACATGAATAAACATTGTTCAAATACAAATTCTAAAAGGTAATGTTCCCAAGTAATACTGAATGGAAGACAGACTTGGGGAATTAAAATAATTCATCTGAGTAGCTGCTGGGAAGAAATACGAAGTAAAAGTTGTTGGAACTAAACATTCCCTGTCATTGTGTCAAACATTCCATGAATAAAGGACAGAACCCCCACCGTTACAGTACCTGACAAACCATCAAACATTCCATGAATAAAGGACAAATCCCCCACAGTTACAGTACCTGACAAACCATCAAACATTCAATGAATAATGATGACATGGGGCTCCCGCGAGGCACATCCAGTAAAAGCACTTGTGTAGAGTGCAGGACACTCCCTATAGTCTGGACGTCGCCGGTTTGAATCCAGGCTATTCCTTTGCCGGCCGAGGACGGGGGCTTCCTGGGGACGGCGCACAACTGGCCAAGCGCCGCCCGGGGGGAGGGAGGGCTAGGTCGGCCAGAGTGTCCTCGGCTCACCGCGCACCAGCGACCCATGTGGTCTGGCTGGGCACCTGCGGACTTGCCTGTAAGATGCCAAGGGCTGCGTTGTCCTCCGACGCTGTAGCTCTGGGTGGCTGCATGGTGAGTCTGCAGTGGGCGGCTAACGGCACATGCTTTGGAGGACAGCATATGTTCGTCTTTGCCCCTCCCCAAACCGTCAAACATTCAATGAATAGTGGACAGAACCGCTACAGTTAGAGTAACCGACAAACTGTCAAGGGTTACTTTACATTGCTATTTACTGTGAAACTGTATTTATGCATTTAGCTGAGATGTGTACTAGAGGATGGAAGCACATTGCACTTGTTCTGTGTATAATTGCGTTTTGGCTATTAATAATAATACTATTTCTTCACTCTTTTCAGGTATCTCTTTGCCTTGCAAATCAGGCAGGATTTGGCTAATGGAGGACTTAAATTGTAACGACAACAGTGCAGCTCTGATGGTGTCTCATATCTTACAATGTATGTCATACATACCAATGCAAGGCTGTCTAGAATTATTAAAAATCATAGCTTTCTTTAAAAAAGCCTGGTTGTGTGGTGTGCATGTTTGTGGTGTATCTCTTTTAAATTAATGCTTCTTCCTTTCAAACAATTACTAAATTGAAATATATTTTACATAATGTATGTCAATGTGTGTATCTTTGATGTTTTGATATTTCCAATGCAGCAGAGGTGGGTGATTTTGATGAAGAGCTAGACATACAGCAGCTAGAGTGCAAGCAGTACATCCCGAACCAAGAATATCTAGACAACAAGATCATGCGATTTCACCAAAAACACAGGTAGCTGCAAACAGAAGGAGTCGTTAGCTAGAGGACTTGGCTTTACTCCGCTCTCTCTGATTAATACATAACCTTTAATAAATGTGGATCATGTTTACTCAAGAGACACTGAAGTAGTATTTTAGATTTGGAGCTGAAAAGTTTCCTCCTTCCTTTGCCAGTCGGCACCTCAGCAGGAAGGGAGCGAGACCATCCTCCCAGGGAAAGAGAATCCAGAGTTTCTGCATTACAAACACTTCTAATCCCATTCTGACATCCTATTAAAATTGGTCTGTTTTTTTATATTTATTTATTTATTTATTTTTATTTATTTAGTGTTTCCAGTTATTGTTTTTACCCTGATATTTTTTTCCCAATTTGGAATGCCCAATAAACGCATTTCTCATCCTGGCTCAGGAGACCCGAAGGTGCAGTGGGCATCCTCCGATCCCACGACAAGCCAGCTTCCTTTTTCATCCAGGAACTTGAGAGAGAATGTCAGGGAGCTACCGACCTCTGGAGGACAAAGGCCAGCCCTGCAGGTGTCCACTGTGAGCTCATTGGGCGCCTGGCCAGCAAGGTTCGCTGTAGTGCGATGAGGAGAAACAGTCCCTGTCGGTTCTGCCTCCCTAACTCGTGGGAGCTCCAGAGCCAAGCGATGCTCCCTTCGGAAATCCCCAGCGCAGACCAGCCTACTTCACACAGCCAGGACACAAACCTGCGCTGTATGACTCACCCTGCACACCACGCAGCTGTGCTTCTACTAGGTGAGCCACTCGAGGGGGACACCCCTTTTTTAAAAGTGCCTAATATTTTACAGAGGGCAATTGCCGGCAGAATCCGATGTTCATCTTCTGGAAATAGCCAGGAAGTTGGACATGTATGGAATTAGACCACACCCAGCTAACGATGGGGAAGGAATGAAGATCAACCTTGCTGTTGTCAAGCAACAGTGTCATCTAAGATGAATGAACTCAATGGCCTATCAGCTTTAGACCTGTTTTATTTTTGTATTTAAATTGTTATAAAATGCCTACTGTAGCGGTAGTTGTATAGAGTAAATTAAATACCAAGACTGCTCTGATTGAGTTGAGCTCAGAACCAGTGTTCGGTTGTCCTCCTGTTCTCTGGTTATTCGGAGCTGTCATTCTCGCATGGTTCCCTGGTTATTCGGAGCTATCTTTCTCGCACGGTTCCCTGGTTATTCGGAGCTCTCGTTCTCGCATGGTTCCCTGGGTATTCGGAGCTCTCGTTCTCGCATGGTTCCCTGGTTATTCGGAGCTCTCGTTCTCACGTGGTTCCCTGGTTATTCGGAGCTCTCGTTCTCGCATGGTTCCCTGGTTATTTGGAGCTGTCGTTCTCGCATGGTTCCCTGGTTATTCGGAGCTGTCGTTCTCGCATGGTTCCCTGGTTATTCGGAGCTGTCGTTCTCGCATGGTTCCCTGGTTATTCGGAGCTGTCTTTCTCGCACGGTTCCCTGGTTATTCGGAGCTCTCGTTCTCGCATGGTTCCCTGGGTATTCGGAGCTCTCGTTCTCGCATGGTTCCCTGGTTATTCGGAGCTCTCGTTCTCGCATGGTTCCCTGGTTATTCGGAGCTGTCGTTCTCGCATGGTTCCCTGGTTATTCGGAGCTGTCGTTCCCACATTGTGCGTAGTCTATTCATCCATCCATTCATTCTTTGTTACAGTTACTGTAAAAATGTCTCTATCTTTCTATATATTATGGCAGGAAGAAATCAAATCTCATAACCCTGGTTCCCTGAAATCAGAGAATGTGAGTGGTGACAAAATTCCACTCACTGCTCATAATATCCTCAGCTCCGCTCCGCTCTTTCTTTCATTCCGCTCCACTGCTTGCAATCCACACCCCACTCCCCCGATCCAGACAACATAGGCATAAATTCAGTTTTTTCACCCCATTGTATTGCTGATTGCAGATGAGAAGATGTGATGTACATTCAGAAAGGAATACTATTTAATCTTCCTTATTATAATCGCATAGCTTGACCCAAATAAAAAAACATATATCCCCAGCTATGATCAGCAAAGAAAAAAGCCTACATGAAGTGCTCAGAGACGCTTTCTCATTATTATTGATTGGTACTGAAAAAATGCATAAATTGAAAATAAAGTAGAAGGCAGGAAGTATCATCTTGCAATGAACAGGTTTTTAACAGGTTCCTACGATGTTGTGTATGGTGTACTCGCCTATTTCAAACTTATGCATATGATTCGTATCAAATTGGCTTTATACTGAGCTTGTTTGTACCTGAATATCTCGTCAACAGGGCTGACGGACCACCCTCACATTTTTATATGGCACAAATGCAACTCCACAATCGGGAGTATATATATTTTTCCCTTCATAATGAATTATAACATAAATCACATTGAGTATAAAAGAAAAAAAAACTTTTTAAAAAATGCAGTTCTCAAGTCTGCAAAACATAAGTGCCTAATTTTGCTTTGAAACTGGAAAATGAATGGTTAACATGCACAGGCATAATAGAAAATACTGTATTTGTATTGCATCTGTATTTGTCACCTTCTTTTAAACCAAACTTTTGTGCAAACTCCATGGCTGAACATGTATTTAAGAAAAATAAAACAGTGCTCTGAAAGAGCAGGCCGGAAATGTCTGATCCACGCTCCCCTCCAGCAACTACCTCACTCCATATAAAATGAGCGCGCACTGCTCTGCTCACACTCTGAAATATAAATGGAACCATTACTGAACAGGTATTTATCTCCTAAAGACCCGAATCCTGAATATCAGAGCTGCTGTTTGTTTGGACTGCCTCCAAAATTTTGTCCTGTCATCATAATATGCCAGTATACGGAGCTGTTCCTCCCTGTCAGACTGGAAAGGAGGCAGATGGAAAGCAACAGACTGGTTGACATGGAACACTGAGATCATCTTCAGAAGGCGGCAGGATTGGTGCAGAGCGTGATCTTTGTCCTGGCCCCTGTAAACATTAAGCAGGCTTTCGCAATAGAGAATGCCTGCATCTCACTCACCCACGTTGTGGAGGTGATGGCAAGCAAGAAAGCAGCTTTAAATTATAAACATTTTGGCTTAACTGAATGCAGGGGCTCAAATGAAGGCTTCATGAGTGCATTGAGCACCATTAGTGCATTAGGCTGCCTATGTCCTTCATAGGTCACCGAGCCCCGTTCATTGCCTCGCCAGGAAGTGAGCTCATGGAGACCGAGTCAATCTTGACATGGCAAGCTGAAATAGCTGCCAGATAGACTTTGACGTGTAGGGGGATTTCCCCTCGTCAAATAGGTCCTGGAAAGATTGCAGTATTACTGCCATAGGACAAGTCGTGGGGTCAAACCCACGAGGCAGACACCACGTCTGGAAGACACCCCTCTTGTACCTGTACTAGGAATGCATGGACGCTGCCCTGGCATTCTGCATGGTGTCAGTAACCCTGTTGGAAAGTCCCAGGTGGCTCAAATGCAGGCACCATGGGTCAGGATGCCATAAGGTCCCTCGTGACTGACTGAACAGGTTGCGGTGTGTTGGCAGTCTCCACGGCTGGCTGCTGAGGAGTTGCATCAGGGTTGAAAACCAGATTCTTCTCAGCCAATATGGGACTGCTAGGAGCACCTTGGCCCAGTCCTGTCTGATTTTCTGCAGACACAGCGGGAGCAGCGCGAACTGTGGGAAGGTGTATAACAGCTGCCTCGGCCACTGGTGTGCCAAGACATCTCTTCCCAGCGGTTCACCGCCTATTATGGAGAACCAGAAAGGACAGTGGTTAAGCCTCCACTCTGAGCTCCACTGCCCTTGAGGAGGCCCGTCACCCAGTTCATCACCCCAGGCAGATGTACTGCCCACCATGAGAGGAGGTTCTAGAGCAAAAGCTTGTGGGCCACACGATGGAGACTGGGTGACCACAGGCAGTCCTGGTGGTTGATGTAAGCCACCACTGTCGTGCTGTCTGTGCGTACAAGCACATGTCTCTCTTGAACCTCCTGCAAAAATTCTGCAAGGCCAGGTAAACTGCCTGCAGCTCTAAACATTATGTGGAGACCCTGCCAAGGGGGGATTCACACACCTTGCGCCACCCTGCCTTTCCACACTGCCCCAGCCCAGACTGGACACATCCATGGTGACTACCTCCACCAAGAGAGTGCCTTTAGACAGTGACGAGACACTCTCAGTCTGCGGTCACGGTTTAAAGCGGGCTGAAAAACCCTGCTATTGAACCAGGCCTGCAGAGGGCGCTTGTGCAGGAGACCCAATGAAAAGGTCTGGGAAACTGCTGCCTTTAAGCCTAGAAGTTTTTGGAACATCACTACCGTGAGCGCTCTGAGCTAAAAGAGCTCTAAACAGGTGGCTAGTCTCTGCACTCTGCCGTCTGACAGGGAACTCGTATGCTGAAAGGCAAACCGCAGGTACTTCCTGTGCGCTGGCTTTATGGGGATGAGGAAATAGGTGTCTTTGAGGTCACCTGGCCTGACTGTTTCATTGTCAACATTTTGAACCTCCTTCGGCTCAGATACAGGTTGACCTGTCTGAGCTCAAGGATCGGTCTGAGGCCACCATCCTGCTTGGGCACTGGGAAGTACCTGAAGTAGAACCCTTCCTCCAAGAGGGGGTCTATCATGCAAATAGCCCGTTTTTTCAGCATAGCTGCCACCTCCTGAGACAACACAGCGGCGTCCTGTGGATCCGTGACTGATGTTGTAGTCATGCCCCGAAAGGGAAAGCAACCATGCTTGAACTGCAGTGAAAAGTCAGTTTGAACGGTAGTAAGCACCCAGATACCGTGGTGCACTGACGACAATACTCCAGATGGCCCCCTGAAAAGGTGCCCTGGGCAAGTGGTAGCAAACTCGTAGGGCTGCTGCTCGGCTTGTGGCTTGGACTGGTGCAACTCATCCAGCTGTTGTGGAGAGGGCCTGTGACTCTCAGAAAGGGACCTCAGCTAATGGAACTGGCAGGCTGTATAGAGCTGCTTGAGAATCACCTCCGAGACCCGGCACTGTTTGTTGGGGCAGTTAGCGTCCCTGGACTGGAGCACTAAATTAGGCATCGGGACAAAGGCGGCAATTGAAGCCTCCACCGACGGAAAATGGGCCAGGCACCGTTTTGCGAGCACCGTTCCTTGGTGGGAGACTGCTGCCCCGAGTTTCCCTATCTGCTCTGTGTCCGCCGATCACTTGGAACAGCGACTTCTTCTTCTTCTGAGGGGGAGAAGGAGTGGCAGAGGAGGATGAGGAAGACCGTGAAGACAGCTTCCTGCGTTCAGAACAGAAAATAGGAGGCACTTTTTTACACAGAGAATTGTGAGGGTCTGGAACCAACTCCCCAATAATGTTGTTGAAGCTACCAAACAAGCAAGATGGGCTGAATGGCCTCCTCTCGTTTGTAAACTTTCTTATGTTCTTATGTTCTTATGTTCTAAACTAACAGCCCTTGTAATGGTGTTGCGAAAGCTGTCACCAAAACGACATTGAGATGCTGTGGGAGGGATTCCCAAAGCAGCCCCTTGGTCCTGCGCAGAGCTGCTGAGCCCAGCAGCTGCTCTCACTACACGTGTTCCGAAGCATGCAATGCAGACAAACCTGTGCATAGTCTCTGTGAAAAACAGAAAAATTATACAAATACAATTCTCACATACAATAATAGTAATATAATTACTAAATTTTGTCCGAAGCCCAAATGAGAATAAAATAATCAGCCAGAGCTATTGCAGCTTGGGAGAAGAGCACAATGTCAGCCGACTTATGTTGCTTGATCCCTGGGAAGGAGCAAGTAAAGCAGCTGGCTTCACGCGGGTCGCAAGGCCGCTGTGGGACGCAACAAACAACAGGCTGTAGTGCACAATATACACGTAATTCATTTAAGAAAAATTATTACAGCATAATTGAATTATCGCATAAATTATGTGAAACACAATAATTAGTGAAAATTATAGTTATAAGCAACAAGTACTTATCTGATAGACTCCTCTTGTTGGGTCAGTCTTGAAAGGAGAAATGGCGATGAGATCTGTGTGTGCAGTTCATTTATGTCCTCAGGGGCGGGACATGACTGCGTCACAGGCTCTGCAAGCAGCTTTGTTTGCATATGTAGCTGTGACTTACTTATGGATGCCTGTTATTGAATTACTCAAAATCCCTTCATCTGCTAAGTTTTGTTGCTCTATGTTAATAGATTTGTTTATCCATACTGGCTGTGCAACACAGCTAAGTGACTTAATGATCACCCTGTGGTTTATGCACCAGTCGTTTCCTGTTGTATTGCACACAGTGTCACACTAGTTTATGCACCAGTCATTACCTGTTGTATTACACAGTGTCACACTGTAGTTTATGCACCAGTCGTTTCCTGTTGTATTACACAGCGTCACACTGTAGTTTATGCACCAGTCGTTTCCTGTTGTATTGCACAGTGCCATACTGTAGTTTATGCACCAGTCGTTTCCTGTTGTATTACACAGGGTCACACTGTAGTTTATGCAATAGTCGTTTCCTGTTGTATTACACAGTGTCACACTGTAGTTTATGCACCAGTCGTTTCCTGTTGTATTACACAGGGTCACACTGTAGTTTATGCACCAGTCGTTTCCTGTTGTATTACACAGGGTCACACTATAGTTTATGCAATAGTCGTTTCCTGTTGTATTACACAGTGTCACCCTGTAGTTTATGCACCAGTCGTTTCCTGTTGTATTGCACACAGTGTCACACTAGTTTATGCACCAGTCATTACCTGTTGTATTACACAGCGTCACACTGTAGTTTATGCACCAGTCGTTTCCTGTTGTATTACACAGTGTCACCCTGTAGTTTATGCACCAGTCGTTTCCTGTTGTATTGCACACAGTGTCACACTGTAGTTTATGCACCAGTCGTTTCCTGTTGTATTGCACACAGTGTCACACTGTAGTTTATGCAATAGTCGTTTCCTGTTGTATTACACAGTGTCACACTGTAGTTTATGCACCAGTCGTTTCCTGTTGTATTACACAGGGTCACACTGTAGTTTATACAATAGTCGTTTCATGTTGTATTACACAGGGTCACACTGTAGTTTATGCAATAGTTGTTTCCTGTTGTATTTCACAGGGTCACACTGTAGTTTATGCACCATTCGTTTCCTGTTGTATTACACAGGGTCACACTATAGTTTATGCAATAGTCGTTTCCTGTTGTATTACACAGTGTCACCCTGTAGTTTATGCACCAGTCGTTTCCTGTTGTATTGCACACAGTGTCACACTAGTTTATGCACCAGTCATTACCTGTTGTATTACACAGCGTCACACTGTAGTTTATGCACCAGTCGTTTCCTGTTGTATTACACAGTGTCACCCTGTAGTTTATGCACCAGTCGTTTCCTGTTGTATTGCACACAGTGTCACACTGTAGTTTATGCACCAGTCGTTTCCTGTTGTATTGCACACAGTGTCACACTGTAGTTTATGCACCAGTCGTTTCCTGTTGTATTGCACATAGGGTCACACTGTAGTTTATGCACCAGTTGTTTCCTGTTGTATTGCACACAGTGTCACACTGTAGTTTATGCACCAGTCGTTTCCTGTTGTATTACACAGTGTCACAAAGCACCCTGGCTGTACAAGCCTCTGCTGCTGCTTACTAGGGAATTCTACAATATTGTGATACTTCTTCTGTTTCAGGGCAACACGAAAATAAACACCTTCAACTGGGCCAAAATCCGAAAAGTGAGTTTCAAGAGGAAACATTTTCTGATTAAGCTTCATGCAAAATTTGTTGTAAGTATTTCACTTCTTTTATTGTATACCTTTTAAAGCTGTTGTCCTTGTGAAGATACAAGGAAGGCTTTGGATTAAGCCCCGTCCTTACTAGTGACTCCCAGGTACAGGCTAGCAGGCTGGTCTGAGTGAGGTGCTGGGGAAGTTTTTCTCGGGCGCACTAGACCCTGGATGAAGCTGTGTCAGTGAAATGACACAGAGGATTGTTCAGAAGCATATGAATGAGACGGAATGCCAAAATTACATTTGTTATAGATTAGACCCTGGGTATAGTTTATTTCTGCACTGTATTGTGTAGCTTCACACTATACACATTCTTGAATTCTAACTTGGCTGTAATCAAATAGAGGATAGATCACACTTCAATTAGAGAAACAATGCTGAGATTTTGAAAGAATGATGTCTGCCTGTGTTTGCCAACCAGCTCCTGCCCATGGCCCGCTCTCATTCTCCATCTCCACTGGGGAGCTCTGCTCTTCCTAGCACAATATTGCTTGTATGTGCAGTGTCTATTTATTCTTGTTCTTGTCTGTCAGTGTCTATTTATTCTTGTTTTTGTCTGTGCATGCTTTGAATCAGCCGTCCCGCAAGGACAGCGTGGAGTTCACCATGGTGAGCCGCGATGCCTGTAAGACCTTCTGGAAGATGTGTGTTGAGTACCATGCATTCTTCAGGCTTTCTGAAGAGCCCCAATCAAGGTACAAATCCCTTTTATACAGCAAGGGCTCGTGTTTCAGATACAGGTAGTGATGCAGCAGTATTGTTTCATATTCCTCTTATTTAAAGAAGAAGAATGTATCCATTTACATTGTAATGTTCTTGTAATCTCAGCGGCAGAACCCAGAAGCAGCTTCTGGAATGTGTGGGTAAAGGGGAGAAAAGGAACTTGCCTTTCGAAAGGTAATTGTCTCTATTTCCAGGGAGAGTATAACCTATACTTTACTCTTTTTATCTTCATGTAGAATGAATATACAGTAGTGGAGGTGTCCCAATAATTGCTGAAGGGTAGCAGTGCCTTGAAAATCAGCAGAGGGAGGGAGGCTGCTAGACTCACATGTTGCACATGTTGCTTTAGTACACAGGGTCTGTATTAATGATCTGAACCGTGGCGGATCAAAACACTTTGATGCGTTTTAACTCTATTAATCCGGCTGTTTTGTTTTTTTACTAGGGTGATGTATGGACCTGCTCGTTACAATTACTAGATTAAATGTGTTTCTGTAATAATACTAAAAGAAACACATTTAATGACAAATGGTTGACAAGGTGTGGGTTTTAATGTCTTCATTTTTTACATTTGAAGATCCGTCACAGGTTAGATTATTAAAATGGAGCCCTTGCCTTGATGCAGGGAGAAAAGTGGTTTTGTCTCTAATATTTAAGTTTTAAATACGCATTAGAAATGGTAACCTTAGGGGCTCCCGAGTGGCCCATCCAGTAAAAGCACTTGCGTAGAGTGCCGGATGCGCCCTATAGTCTGGACATCGCGAGTTCGAGTCCAGGCTATTCCTTTGCCGACCGAGGACGGGAGCTCCCAGGGGCGGTGCTCAATTGGCCGAGCGTCGCCTGGGGAGGGAGAGTTAGGTCGGACAGGGGTCCTCGGCTCACCGCACCAGAGACCCCTGTAGTCTGGCCGGCGCCTGCGGCTTGCCTGTAAATTGCCGAGAGCTGCGTTGCCCTCCCGGCGCAGGGTGGTAGCGGTGAGCTGAGCATAATAAAATAATTGGCGATTCCAAATTGGGAGAAAATAATAAAAATAATTGGCAACGACTAAATTTATATAAAAAAAAGAAAAAAAAAGAAATGGTAACCTTAAAAATACTGAAAATAATACTAAAGCTAAAAAGAATGGGGTTTGTTTTTATAAATAATTCTGACAGCAGAAGCTAGCAAGTCCTCCTTTCTGCTCTACAAAGACCTGTCCACGAGACACAACAGAATAACAGATGCTCAGGTTTCTCATTTCCAGGAAACACTGTAAAGCTCACTATGATACACGGCAGTGCAGATCATCGCCAGACCTTCTGACAGATGTATCAACACAGGTAAATCAAGTGTTTAGGTTTTTCGTTTAGTATGTATTTATTGTTTAAAAGAGGGTTTGCCAAGGTTCAAAATACAGTGGTTACCTCACAGCTGCTATATCAGGAACAGTTGAGTTCTTCATAGTGTCTCCCCATCGCCACCCTGTGGCTGCTTCTGTACTTGATAAAGCTGACACCTCTTAAATAAAGATGGAAGCCTGGCTTCTCAGGCCGTAAACTGAGGCCAAAGTTGTGGCCTTGTGGCTTGACTACCCTTTTCCTAGGCCATGGTCACTCTGTTACAAACCATCTCTGTTCATATCTTTTGGTTAGGTTTATAATCGGCCCATAAAGTTACTTGTCATTTACACTTATATATAAGAACACATACCAAGTTCACTTTTATGTTTAAGGACTCTTGTGTCAAAAATATCAGCAGTTTAAGGGAATGTATATTGATTTTCAAGGAGTGAAAACAATCTTGTTACATTGATCAGAAGCAATACTGTGTGACAAGAATCTGAATATCTTCCCTCTCCAACACAAGTAGCATTTTCTAACTTGAGAGCTGAACTCTAATTTGAACTGCTCAACCTTCTCTAATGTAAACTTGATATTGTTGTTTTTTGACCTAATGTGTCCAGGCATGTGAACAGACACACTCTGACACAGACAAACACAGCGAACAAGCTCTGCCGGCGGCCCTGGCCGGGAAACGCAGTAAGTCAGCAGTAGAGGTAGTGTTTGCTGCTGAACTGGAACGATCCAAGCCTGAAGCCGACCCTGCCTCCTTCAACCACTCGAGGAGCAGCTCCTTCTCCTGCTTTGAGGCTGAGGGACGACCTGATGTGCTGCAGGGCCAGAGAAACCGCATGTGTTTCGTGGGGAGCAGCAGCATTGCTGAAGTGAACCGCAGCAGGATGATCACCAACCCACAGCTCCTGGGGCACACTGCTTCCCCAAATTACACCTGGGCTGCAAAGCAGACAGATAGTTTTGTCTCGAGCGCATCCTTCTACCTGGAGTGTCCGCCCCCACTCCCGAGGCATGCCTCGCTGGTGGATGACGATATCAGGTCTTCCAGTTTCTCAAACCCCTCCTCCATGTTGCCTGCTAGCAGAGGCCTTCAAAAATACAGACCCGATGGTTTATACCAAGTCGGAGTTACAAGCTGTGGCAGCAGAATCAATGTAGGGAGAGAGGAAGCTGGACACATGGCAGAGAATCCAAACTACCAGGCTGCACTTCCTAAGCGGTCTTGGAGTCAGTGTGATATGAAATTCCTGCACACCGCTCACAGCACAGAGTTTAGACCGCTGGCACATTACCATTACCCATCTAGGAGGCCGAGTTTGGTGCGGCAACATGTGGCTGCGGATCGAACAAACTCTCTCTGCACGACAGAAAGGTATATCAGTAGTGGAACAGATGGTAGTGATTCAGACTCTGACATCGTCTATCCTTACTACTACCCTGTACTAGGCAAGCTTGTTAAAGCTGCCCCCCTTGCCAGGCTGCGAGTATCCTCTGGTAGCCTCCAGCTGGACGAAGAAGATGAGGATTCCTTTAACAATGGCGACTGTGCGGGTGCAACTCCATTAGCAACCTCTGCCAAGTTACTGTCATAATGGGGTTAGCCAAAAAAAGATTTGTGTAAGGAATAAAATAAACATATAATATTGAATTCTGTGTATAGATCTGCATTTGGAAGGAGTCTAATGTTATCCTGGTGTTAATTAGGGTGTATGTAAGTGTCCTATTGCAAGGAAAATGCAGTAAGTCAGCAGTGGAGGTAGTCTTTGCTGCTGAACTGGAACGCTCCAAGACAGTGTTAAGTGGAGAAAAGCAATGGGAGAGCTTCCTATTGCAGGGCCTTGAAGGGTCCAGTGCGGAGCGGAGGAAAGGGTCTCTGTTGTATAGGTTCATTATATGTGAGAGTGCCGTCTCAGCTAATGTGAAACAGATGTAAACCAAAACCACATGTAGCTTATGGAATTGTATAGGATTAAGACTGTGCATGCTCAGAGACAATCATGAGGTTTCCAGGCAAGTTTTTTTTTTAACTCGAGACATTTACACAAGAAAAATGTCGTGTGTAAATGCATTTTTGGGTTTCCATTCGCTCAGTTTATTTTACTCAAGTAAACCGGGCTTTTCACCCGACGTCATGCAAATGAATGGGAAAGGTGGAGGTTGATATGTAAATTAGCTATGCGTAAAGTACTTGTGCTGTTTTTGAAGATTACTAGTGACATTTTGTGAAAATGTGGTTTCCATGCACAGAGAACTGGTACACGAGAGAATCTAAGCTGCTGTAATAAAGCAAAATACCCTGCGCCTGCTTGGTTAATAACGTGCTTTACTGCTCTTGACCAAATTGTTTTTCAATCTGAGGAGGCTCGTGCTGTCAGAGATGCTCTCCTTTCTTTTAAGTTGTGTTGGATTTACTACTGTGTTAAATATTAATGATGCAAACAAATAAAACACAATCAATTTGTTCATTTGCTATTTTATTTGGTCAGTTCTGAGAGGGCATCGACAAAGTGGATGTTGTTGCGCTGTTTTGGGCGATCGAGCTGGCTTATGACATCCAGTTCACAAACTATATTTATTAACGTGGAGGGCAGACGTGCATTGTCTTTGGACATAGCTGGGATCAAAAAAAGGACAGGAATTAATTCAGTTTACAGCTCACTTGCTCTTCGTGTTTAACTTTAGTGTAGTTTTTACAACAAGGATATTCTCAAACAGCTGCTTTAATACTATAACAAATGCATAACGCAGTTTGTGGTAAGTGGTTTTATACAGAACTGTAAACCCACCAGATATATACAACATGACAGACCAGACACAGCAAAAAAACAATAATAAAAAGGCCGCCCGCATTAGCATTAAGGTGAACTACTCCACTGCTAACCATAAAATCGCCCATCAGCCACTACTTTGTGCCGTCTTGGAATCCACAGTAACAACTGAACTGCTCCCTTGCAGTATTTATAGTTAAGCACGCTCATTAACATTTACACGTGAAATGCAGGTTTCCATGCAAAACTGGTCGTGGATTTCCCGTGTGTTTCGTCATTTACACGAGTAAATGAGATTTACCCTATCCCTCTCCACAAACCTGATTTACACGAGTAATTCTCCCAAACGTGCACGTGCATCGCCATTTCATGTGTAAATTGACCCGCATGGAAACCCCATGTACACTACCGGTCAAAAGTTTTAGAACACCTCCATTTTTCCAGTTTTTATTGAAATTTACGCAGTTTAATGTCTCAATGTACTCTGAAATTAAAGCATAGAACAAATAAACAATTGGAGATAAAAAAGAAATCATGGAATCGTTTTGTTTAACAAAATTTAATCTTCATTTTTGACTCATCAAAGTAGCCACCTTTTGCAGATATAACAGCCGAACACACTCGTGGCATTCTTTCTACAATGGAAATCAAATATTGTTCGGAAAGTTCTTCCCAACACTGTTGCAGAAGTTCCCACAAATATGTTGCACTTGTAGGTTGCTTTGCTTTCACCCTTCTGTCCAGTTCATCCCAAACCAGCTCGATGGGGTTTAAGTCTAGAGACTGTGCTGGCCATTCCATGATTTGAAGCCTACCGTCTTGTTCTTTTCTTCTAAGGTAGTTCTGACATAGCCTGGAGGTATGTTTTGGGTCATTATCTTGCTGTAGGATGAACCCCTGACCAACTAGGCGTATACCAGAGGGTATTGCATGGCTGCAAAATGCTGTGGTAGCCGTTTTGGTTCAGGGTGCCACTCACTCTGTGCAAGTCGCCGACTCTAGATCCAGCAAAGAGCCCCAGACCATCATGCTTCCTCCTCCATGTTTGACAGTTGGTGTCACACACCGAGGATCCATCCTTTCGCCTACTCGACGGCGCACAAAACCCTCGTGATGAACCGAAGATTTCAAATTTTGATTCATCGGTCCATAAGACCGTCTTCCAGTCTTCAGTAGTCCACTGGCGGTGCTTCATGGCCCAGGCAAGCCTCTTTTTCTTATTTTGCCATCTTAGCAATGGCTTTCTTACTGCCACTCGACCTGTCAAACCTGCAGCTCGAAGTCTTCTCTTCACAGTTGAAACTGAGACTTGCTTACTTCGACCAGTGTTAAGCTGTGCTTGAAGCTGTTGTCCTGTGAGCCGCCTATCACGCAAGCTGTTGACTCTCACAAACTTGTCTTCTGATTCTGTTGTGGCTTTGGGTCTGCCAGACCTCTTCCTGTCAGAGTTTCCTCCAGTTTCCAAGTGCCTTTTGATGGTGTAGGAAACTGTACTCACTGACACCTTGGCTTTCTTTGCAATTTCTCTAAAGGAAAGACCTACACTTTTAAGGGTTATAATGGTCTGTCTGTCTTCCTTTGTTAATTGCCTTTTTCTCGCCATTATGATAGCAATATACTACTTCCTGCAGTACAATACTGTCCAAATAATGCTTAAGAGGGTGTAGTAACACAGTCTGTTCCAACACTGCTTTTATACAGACAGAGGGTTTGTAAGTAATCAACAAAAGTTGGGACACCTGTAGGAATTGTCAGCATCAACTTTCAAAGCTTAATTTACTTCCATTGCTGCAGAACAGCTGTAAGTTGTTAACCCATTACTTGTTCCCTGAAAAAGGCCTTTTTGTATAACTCTGAAATGTACATTATTTTTCAGTTTTTGGTAACCTAAACTTTTTTTTTAACCTCTGGCAGTTTACCGCTTACCTTTGTACGATTTCAGGTTATTCACTGGACTTGAACTGCTTAAATTTCAATAAAAACTGGAAAAATGGGGGTGTTCTAAAACTTTTGACCGGTAGTGTATGAGATGCACTCAATAAAAGCTTAGAGGAAAGTACGCTCCAGACCTGGTCTGAAAGAACGTTCCCAGTTGAAGGTAACGGCCAATTACTATTTTGACTGCAAGTTCGGTGAATACCATTATTCGACTAGTAGAGGGTTGCGATAATTGTGATGTTTCTGTATCTTGAATAACTGTTAATGTAAACACATGTAATCATGTATTGACTATTATCTGGTAAGAAATCTTTTATACAATAATTAACAAAATTTGAACATCCTGTAAAAGTAGTTCCCTTTCAATTTGAAGACGACCACCAATGACATTACGTATAGGATATGCCTGCCCATTGGGTAGGTATTGCTGAGCTCTCTATACCAGAGCTGCCGATAGGCCCCTTCCTGGGATGATGCACTCGGTCCCGCCCACCGAGGGGATAAAGTTCTCATCCAAAGGAAGCCATTTCTCTTTTTCCTTCTCAAGCTGGTAAGGTAAGACCTCTATGTCTAGCTAAGCGTGTTGATAGAAAAGAGCTTCTCGAGTCAATTGTATTTCTCTTGCACTCGAGCTGAAACCTGGCTCGCCGCTTTCCCGGAATCAACGACTTTGAAAAGACCAAGCCTTTTGCTTTTCTGTCTTTGTTATCTGTCTGTCGTGTGTGAGTGCCTGCCTGTGCAGTCACCCGCGAGTGGTTGTCTATTTCTTCCTGAGAGTACACGGTTCCTCCACGGGACTAGGCCTTGCTGCTTCTCCGCTGTCGAGTAGACCTCACCTCGGTGAGTCGGGCCTTGTAAACAAACAGTGTGCTCTCCCCTATACTACCTTTCTACCGTGTTTTTGCTGTCTGCTTCAACTCGCTCACCGCCGTTTCGGTCCTTGTGTCACCCCTGGTGCACGCTAAGCACTGACCAGGTGTGTGTGACCGTGCTGTTAGGGTAGGCACAATTACGTAGCGGTCGCCCCCTGGTGCTTCGGTACCGCAGTGCACGCATAGCCCTTGGTACTTAGGTATCTCGGTGCACAAGTGCTCCATGCATATGGCACATGGTGCCCAGCACCACAGCGTCAGTGCACAGTCACAACGTTGCACGGTACTCGGTGCACACGGTGCTTAGTACCCACTGCTACAACGCTAGTGCGGGAAAGCATGATGCTGCATGGTACGCAGTACACATAGTGCACGGTACTCGGGACGCACGATGCACACGGTGCTTGGTATAAGGCTAGTGCGGGAACGCACAGTGCTGCACGGTACTCTGTGCGCACAGTGCTCTGTGCTTGGTACTCACTGCTACAGCGCTAGTGCAAGAGTGCATGGTGCTACACGGTACACGGTGCATGTGTTGCTTACGGTACTCTCTGCACACGATGCTCGGTAGGCAGGTGTGTAGTACCTCGGTGCACATAGCGCCATCGGGTGCTCGGTGCATGAGGTGCCTCGTTCCCCTCTGCCTGTAGATGGTGCTCTACTCCGCTGTAGGCACGCGCTGCCCCAGTCGTGTGATTGCACGTAATCCAGGCTAGACACCCCTGTCCAGTTACTGCGCTGTGTTTTCTGTTTAACAGCCTACATTGCTTTGCGATTGCAGTCTGCTTTCAAACCTTACAGCGCTTGCAGTTCTGTGTTTTCTTCTGCTATTGCAGTTTAAAAAAGACGTGTGATCATCCACCGGACCCTGGCTCTGCCGCGCCCTGCTGTGGAGTTGACTGCTGGATTGCCTCAGCCTGCCCTCTCAGTGCGCTTAAAAATTCCAGTTCACCCGCGTTGCCGTGGTGTGTGTTGTATTACCCTCACAGCTTTGCTGTTGTGTGCATGTATTAGAGAGTGACATGAAGACGGGACTCCCACGGAATTCCCGCGGTAGGGGAAAAAAATGGTGTTAAATTTTGCGGGACGGGATGGTACAGTAGTGAAGCTCATGGGAACAGGCGGGAATGGGAAATTAAAAAAATAAAGCTCTCAGGACGGGCAAGAATGGGATTAAGCTTCCGGGAATGGGAAGGAACGGGACTACTCTGCCACCAGCAGACAGGAAGAGTGTTTTTTTGCTCTTTAAAGTCGTAAAAGAACCTATGACATGGAACTTGACTGTTACCATACACATACAAAATAATATTAACAGGTCTCACTTGAACATATAATCACATTCATTTGACCAAATTATATTTAATCGCGCTACATGAATCAAATAATACCTGGAAATACACAGAAGGCAATCTCCATTTCCTGGTGTGGGGCCAGGAGACAGTGACGTCACAGAGGGAGATACCCGCAGGCTCCTTGCATCTGCCAGTATGGCTGACAGTGACAGTGAAAGTGAGAGTAGCCTCATTTTATCAGTTTCAGACACCTCTTATGAATGTGAATCATGTAGTGATGGATCTAACATAGAGAGAGAACACAGGGATTGTCTCCTGTATCAATTCAAGCCATATGCCTCAGAATCAGAAGGTTCAAACTCGGAGAGAGACTCTGACAACACCAACGCGGACGGACCAGTGGGACAGCAGCTGCCCATGTAGAATCAGCGTCTTGACAACACGGAATGGTTAATAAAAACCCTTACGTTTAACATAGATTGATACTTAAAATATTTCATATTACCCATAATTGTATAGTTATGTCAGTCCTTTAGTTAACTATTGGTACATGAATGATTGATACTAGCAGAATAACGCTGTGGATTGCTACTGGCATGTATTTAACATATCTCTCTCTATATACATATGTACAGTAAGTTAAGGATGTGCAAATCATAATGCAGAGATATCAAAGGCTACGATTTGGCCATAGCAGCTACTATTTTTTGGAGGCACTGCTTCAGCGCAACGTTGAAAGGGTATGTATAATACTATGATTTTTAATAAATAAATCCATGATGGATACTCCCTGATTATTATTTCAATATACCGGTATATTTTCAGTATACCGGTAGTGTTTAATGCAAAACCCTATAAACCCTAATTTTATACATGAATACGAAAATATCTGTACCTCCAAATAATAGTTGATCTCAGGATGGGATGGGATGGGATTTTTTTTGACCGGACAGGATTGGAAATGATGACTCTTTCATGGGATGGGATGGGACAGAATTGGAAATGATGACCCTTTCATGGGATGGGATGGGACAGGATTGGAAATGATGACTCTTTCACGGGATGGGATGGGACAGGATTGGAAATGATGACTCTTTCACGGGATGGGATAGGACAGGATTGGAAATGATGACTCTTTCACGGGATGGGATAGGACAGGATTGGAAATGATGAATCTTTCATGGGGATGGGATGGGTCAGGATTGGAAATGATGACTCTTTCACGGGATGGGATAGGACAGGATTGGAAATGATGACTCTTTCATGGGGATGGGATGGGTCAGGATTGGAAATGATGACTCTTTCATGGGATGGGATGTGACAGGAACATTTTTGACAGGACTGAAGTTTCACTCCTGTGTCACTCTTTAGCGTGTATGTGTGGTTTCATTCCACTGCCTTGCAGTTTAGAAATAAAAAATAATACAAGTGCGATTCCTCCATCGGGGCCCATCTCTGCTGAGCCCCACTGTTGAGTTGCTTACGCTGGCTTGATTCAGCCCGCCTACTCGGTGGGCTGGTAAAAGCAAAACAAAATCAGTTACCCGCGTTGCCGTGGTGACTGTTATTTTTATCCTCACAGCTTGCTGTGGAGTGTGTATGTATTCGTTTCTTTACTGCCTTGCAGTTAGAAATAAAAAATAATACAAGCGTGGCTTCCACCGGGACCCAGCTCTGCTGCACCCCACTGTTGAATGGCTTCCACTGGCTTGTTTCAGCCCACCTACTCGGTGCGCTGGTTTAAAAAGAAAAGAAAAACAGTTACACGCGCTGCTGTGGTGACTGCTATTTTACCCTCACAACTGTGCTGGTATATGTGTGTGTGTGTGTGTGTGTGTGTGTGTGTGTGTGTACAGTGGCTCTCATCAAACACAAAAAAGTCCATAATGTCAAAGTGAAAAATAAATCTACAAATTGTTCTAAATTAATTACAAATATAAAACAGAAAATAACTGATTGCATAAGTATTCACCCCCTTTGCTATGACACACCTAAATAAGCTCTGGTGCAACCAATTGTCTTTAGAAGTCACATAATTAGTTTAAATGGAGTCCACCTGTGTGCAATTAAGGTGTTTCACATGATTTCAGGTTAAATACACCTGTCTCTGGGAGGTCCCACAGTTGGTTAGTACATTTCCTAACAAAAACTACATCATGAAGACAAAGGAACATTCAAAGCAAATCCGGAATAAGGTTCTTCAAAAGCACCAATAAGGGGTAGGATATAAGAACATTTCCAAGACATTGAATATCCCCCGGAGCACAGTAAAGTCCATTATTAAGAAATGGAGAGAATATGGCACAACTGTGAATCTGTCTAGAACAGGCCGTCCTCAAAAACTGAGTATACGGGCGAGAAGAGCATTAGTCAGGGAGGCCACCAAGAGGCATATGGCAACTCTAAAGGAGTTACAGTCTTCCACGGCTGAGCTGGGAGACACTGTGGATACAGCAACAATAGCCCGGGTGCTTCACAAAACTGACCTTTATGGGAGAGTGGCAAAAAGAAAGTCATTGTTGAAAAAAACTCACATCAAATCTCGGTTAGAGTTTGCCAGAAGGCATGTGTGAGACTCTGAGACCAAGTGGAAGAAGATTCTATGGTCTGATGAGACCAAAATAGAGCTTTTTGGTCTCAACGCTAAGCACTATGTTTGGCGCAAGCCTAACACCGCACATCATCCTGAAAACACCATCCCTACCGTGAAGCATGGTGGTTGCAGCATCATGCTATGGGGATGCTTCTCTGCGTCAGGGCCTGGAAAGCTTGTGAAGATAGAGGGCAAAATGGATGCAGCAAAGTACAGAGAAATCATGGAGGAAAACCTGCTGAAGTCTGCAAGAGACCTGGGACTTGGGAGAAGATTCATCTTCCAGCAGGACAATGACCACAAACATATAGCCAAAGCCACACTGGAGTGGCTTAAAAACAAAAAGGTCAATGTCCTGAAGTGGCCCAGTCAAAGCCTGGACCTCAATCCAATTGAGAATATGTGGAAAGAGTTGAAAATTGCTGTTCACCAAAAGGTCCCCATCCAACTTGACGGAGCTTGAGCAATTTTGCAAAGAAGAATGGGCAAAAATTGCTGTGTCCAGATGTGCAAAGCTGGTAGAGACTTATCCAAATAGACTCATGGCTGTAATTGCTGCCAAAGGTGCCTCTACCAAATATTGACTCAAGGGGGTGAATACTTATGCAATCAATTATTTTCTGTTTTGTATTTGTAATTAATTTAGAACAATTTGTAGATTTTATTTTTCACTTTGATATTATGGACTTTTTTTGTGTTGATCAGTGGCAAAAACCCATAAATCCATTTTGATTCCATGTTGTAACACAATAAAATGTGGAAAAGTCCAAGGGGGGGTGAATACTTTGGAGAGCCACTGTATGTGTTTTTTCTTACTGCCTAGCAGTTTAAAAAGAAAAACTAGTAGCAGTGTGATTCCTCCACTGGACCCAGCTCTGCTGTGTCCCGCTGTTGAGTTGAATCAGCTGGCTTGTTTCAGCCTGCCTACTCGGTGCGCTTGGTCACCCGCTTGGCATGGTGAATGTGTTTCTCCCATAGCTGAATTGCTGTGTGTATAAGCCTCTATGTTTTCCTGTTACTGCCTTTGCAGTTAGAGGGAAAAAAAGCACTTTTATTCCTGCCTAACACACCGCAGCTCCTTGAGCCTGTGCTTCACTCTGGTATACGCTATGCACTGCCACGTTGTGTGACTGAACACGGTCCAGAACCAGGTTATCGCCGCTCTACACTGTGGTGCATAGAGCTGAAGTACCTGTCTATGAAGACAGCCTTCCTCTTGGTGATCACCTCCGCGAAGCAGGTCAGTGAGCTGCATGCGCTGTCTGTGCACAGCTCAATTTGTAGAGGATGGCAGCAGGGTGTGTCTGCAGATTTGGGAGGATGGCAGCAGGGTGTGTCTGCGCACCAACCCTGCTTTCCTCCCCAAGGCGATCACAGTGTTCCACACTAATCAGTCTGTGTAACTGGAGTCGTCCTTCCATCCACCTCCGTTTGCTTGAACAAAGGATGAGAGATTGAATTTCGTCTGCCCAGTGTGGGCATTGAGATGCTATGTGCGTAGGACAAGAGCTCTGCGTCAATCTGACCTGCTGTTCGTCTGTCCCTAGGACAGCCCCTCTCTAAGCAGCGTCTGTCACATTGGATTGTGGATACAGTCTCGACTGCATATAATAGTGCTGGTTTGCCCCCACCTGGTAGGGTAGCCGCACACTCCACTAGAGGGTTGGCTACATTTTGGACCCTCTTCAGAGGTGCCTCGATGTCTGATATTTGTACTGCGGCTAGCTGGGCTAAGCCGCATACTTTCTCCAGGTTCTACCGTCTTAATGTGGTAGACCCTGCTTTGCCTTCTATAGGCACAAGGGTCCTTGAGGGTGTAAGTTCACACAGCGTTTGTGCGTCCCTCATATGCTGCCGTTCCTTCTCCCTTTCGACGGCTCTGGTATACATTATCCCATACTAACGTAATTGGTGGTCGTCTTCGACTTGAACAGGAACGTAAGGTTACCTACCATAACCCTGGTTCCCTGAAAGAGAAGACGACCACCAACCGTGAGGTCACATGGGTCGCCCTCACGGGTTCAATAGAAAAAGAGAAATGGCTTCCTCAGGATGAGAGTTTTATCCCCTCGGTGGGCGGGACCGAGTGCATCATCCCAGGAAGGGGCCTATCGGCAGCTTTGGTATAGAGAGCTCAGCGATACCTACCCAATGGGCAGGCATATCCCATACATAATGTTATTGGTGGTCGTCTTCTCTTCCAGGGAACCAGGGTTACGGAAGTAACCTAACGATTTGTCTGATTCATTATACATTACCAAAGTTACCACACCTTACATTTGTGAAAGAAACACATGTAATGTTAAATAAAAATAGCAATTAAGGATGGTTAGTTTTCATAGATGGGACTACAAAGTCTATTAAAAAAACAAATAGCCTGGGTTGGGAAACATATTATTAAATAATAAAAATGGTTTATTGTTCTTTCAGCTTGTATTTCTTGTGTTTGAAGCTACCTCTGCGTGCTCTGGTATACACCCCTAATACTCCTGTAGAATAAAATGCCAGTCATTGGCATCTGGTTTAGGTTTCTTTCATCTTGAAGCCAGACTGGAAAAAACAACTATTTTTACTGTACAAAATGCAAGGTATCCCAGCAGGTTGGGAAAGCTATTTGCTAGATTTCAAATCTCAGTTAAATAAACAGCTAGTCTTTTCAATACCAGATGAAAACATTAAAGCATTTTGTAGTAACAATGAAACACTTTATTTGGCTATGGGCTCCCAGAACAGCTTATCAATATCAGCTAATGTTTGATGTTTTGTTCCTTTTTTAAAATACATTATTTTAGTGCCAAGTAAGTGCAAAAGGACAATCCTACCATAACTTATTAAATAGTTTCAGTGCATGGAAACACATGATAACAAAGTTACATAGATCAGTGTTACCCAAACTTTTTGACTGGCGACCCAAATGAACACAGGAATAATGAACTCAGGACCCCAAATTATTCACTATTCGGGTCGGTGGTAGTTCCTAGCATTCGTGCTAAAAGCTGGCTTGCCGCTTTCCTGGAATCAACGACTCTTGAAAAAGACCGAGTTTTTTGTCTTTCTGTCTTTCAGTGGCACCCCTTGGTGGGCCGCTCTCTCTTTGCTGTCTGTTGTATATGAGCGGCTGTCTGTGCAGTCACCCGCGAGTGAGTTGTCTTTTCCTATAGAGAGCTACACAAGTATCCTCCTCGTAGCTAGGCCTGCCTTAACCCCGCTGTCGAGTGACCCAGCCGCGCTCCCTTCCTCGGGGCTAGGTACTCCCCGTCCGAGCGGAGCCGCAAGCCGAACCTGACCGCTGCGGTGTGTCGGTTCATGTGCGTTCGGTGTACTCTCCCTCCTTTTCTTCCTTCTTATAAACTATAATTTTTGCTTGACAAAAACTTCACCCACCGTGTCTTCGGCCTCTGTCCCCCCCTGGTACACGCTTCGCGCTGACCAGGTGTGTGTGTTGACCACGCGGTCTGGGTACGCACTTTGCGTAGCGTCCTCTCCGGTGCTGCGGTACCGCGGCGCACGCATAGCCTGATTTCTCTTGGCACAGGCTGCGTATTATCCGACGCCAGCGTAGGAACTTAACGCACACGGTACTTGGTCCCAGTATGCAGTGTACGCAGAACGATGTTCACAGCGCATACAACGTGCAGGTGTTCGTTGCTCCTTCCCAAAAGTTACACACAGACCGCAGAGTACGCAGTTTACGCTCCTGCTGCGCAAGGCGTCTGGAACATTCGAGGCAAGCAGTGCTGTGCATGTTGCTCTCATTGCGTAGGCACTGCACTGCTAGCGCATACCTCGTGGTGCCGCAGGGTACAGTGCAGGCGTAGTCTGTTGTGCATTAGTTCCTAAAAAAAAAAAAAAAAAAAGGGGAACTATGCTAAACAAGAACAGACCCATGCCGGGGTTCCATGCCTGTACGGCTTGTAACGCCAGTATCCCACAAGAGGATAACCATACCCTCTGTGTGCGGTGCTTGGGTGTCCTGCATGCCACCATGGCCCTCGAGAGGGATGTGGCTTGCAGCGTCTGTGAGGCTTTTCAGCCTTGGGTGAAAGAGGCTCGTCTGGAGAGAGCCAGAAAGGAGAGCTCCACGTCCCTACGCTGCGGGGTCGTCGGCGGTTCCCCCGACGACGCGCACCTGGAATCCCTGCCTGACATCCCGAGTGCCTGAAGGCCCAGATGGCCCAGGTCATGGAGCTATTGTCCAAACAGGCCACAGCATCGGCCCCTGCCCAGGCTCCGCTGCAGCCCCAAGCACCATATCCCCCCTCCCAGCAGGGTGCGCAAGGAGGGTGGGAAGGCTCGCCCCAACTGGCACAGGAGGACGCGCTGTCCATAGCCGCCTCCGGTGATGCAGCTTCGTTCTGCTCTGATATGCAGGTGGGGGACACCCTTACAGAGGAGGAACCCGCTCTGAGTGTGTGTCAGAAGCCAATTCCACCCCATTGCCAAGCTCGGTCTCGGCTCTTATGGAACGTGTTGCAGCGTTCCTGCAGGTTCCCTGGACACTGGCGGCACAGCCACGCCGCTCCGTGTTCCGGACACAGGTGCTGGCTCCCCGCCCGCAGTGTTTCCCAGCCTTCCCAGACTTTGTGGAGGAAGTTCGCTCCTCCTGGGATAGACCAGCTTCAGCCCCTAGTATCTTCAAGCAGGCTATGCCGCTCTCCTCCTTGAAGGGCGCGGATAAGCTTGGCCTGGCAGGGTTTCCACCAGTAGACTCCACTATTGCAGCCCTGGTGAGGGCACCGCCGGTGGGGGGGGGGCTCGCTAGAGACCAAATGTGTCCTAACCCTCAGTGCAGGGTGACAGACACATCTAAAGCGAGCGTACGCAGCAGGGGCGCAGGCAACCCGCTTGGCTAACACAGCGAGTGTGCTGACTGCGTATCTGGATGGAGTGTTGCGCGAGGCCCCGCTCCCGGAGCCGGTGGCCTCAGAGCTGTGTCTCCTGTCGGATACACTGCTGCAGATCTCCGGCCTGCAGAGGCAAGCCCTGGGCCGAAACCTGGCGGGGTTAGTTGTGGCGCGTAGACAGCTGTGGCTGTCACAGGCCAGGGTCCCTGACGCAGATAAAGCTGCGCTGCTGGATGCGCCCATATCCCCGGGGCATACGTTTGGGCCAGCCATGGAAGAGATTCTGCAGAAATCTCTTCGAGACCGAGAGGCTTCCCGTCAGGTGGCTGCGCTGCTCCCTCCCCGCGCTCCGGCGTGGAGTAGGTCGAGCCGTTGGCGGGCTCCCCAGACTTGAACTGTCACCAGAACGGTTCCAGTCCCCTCAGCCCCACGGGGTGACCTAAGGCATCGCCTTCAGGGTAACAGAGCCCAACCAGCAGGTAAAGGAAACGCAGGCCGTGGTCGATCCACGTACCAGCGTCTCAGGGGCGTCCTCAGGGCCAGCACGTTACACGCTCACCCCAAGCTGCTCAGCCTCAGCCCCAGCAGCCCCAGCAGGGCCCCTGAAGGCTGGCGGCCTCAGACCCCCTTTTCGGCACAACAGCTGCAATACTGGCGCGCTTGCACCACAGATACCTGGGTGCTCGCTACTGTGCAAACCGGCTGTGCACTTCAGTTTCACTCGGGACCTCCTCCCTTTCAGGGTGTTATAAACACCTCCATAACAGACCCCTTGCAAGCCTCAGTACTTCAAGAAGAAGTGGCCGCCTTGCTGCGCAAGCAAGCCATTCGTCGAGTAGACCCCGTCTCCCAGGAGGAGGGGTACGACTCAAGATACTTTCTGGTACCCAAAAGAGATGGAGGGGTTCGCCCCATCTTAGATCTGAGGCTCCTGAACGGGTTTGTGAAAGGTCCTCTGGTCTGTCCGGCCGGGCGACTGGTTCACAACTGTGGACTTGTGGGACGCATACTTTCATATCCCCATTCGTCCAGAGCAGAGGAAATACCTGCGGTTTTCCTTTCAAGGAAGCGCGTACGAGTTTGCTGTGCTGCCGTTCGGTCTCTCCCTAGCTCCGCGTACGTTTTCAAAGTGCGTAGACGCTGTACTGGCTCCCCTGCAGTTGCAGGGGATCAGAGTTTTGAACTATCTCGACAACTGGTTGATTTGTTCCCAGTCTCGAGAGGGAGCTCTAGCCCACACGGCAATTGTGACAGAGCATCTGGTCAGGCTGGGCTTTGCCTTGAACGATGCAAAGAGTCGGCTCGCACCAGTGCAATCCACCACGTATTTGGGGCTCCGGCTGGACTCCAATGCAATGTGCGTATACCTGTCGCACGACAGGATAGCAGCTATTCAGGATTGCCTCTCCCTGTTTCGACAGGGATCGAAGGTATCCCTCAGGTTGTGCCAGAAACTACTGGGTCTGATGGCTGCAGCCACAGTAGCGATCCAGCTGGGTCTGCTTCACATGCGCCCGCTGCAAGCGTGGCTTAATGCGTTTCATCTCAATGCCAAAATGCGACAGACACCGCAGGTTGACTGTATCTCGCACATGCTCAGCGGCCCTACGCTGGTGGAGGGTTCCCTCTCACCTGCGCAGAGGGGTGCAAATGGGAGTAATATTGAATCGCCAAGTGGTGACAACAGATGCCTCCAGCCAGGGCTGGGGAGCAGTCTGGCAGGGCAGGGGAGTCAGCGGATCTTGGCCGGACCGCTGGGCACCCCTGCACGTAAACATGCTGGAATTGCGGGCGGTGTTCCTGGCTCTCCAGCACTTTCTTCCAGTGCTGAGCGGTGCACATGTGCTGATACGAACGGACGGCACAACAGTAGTGGCGTATATCAACCACCAGGGAGGCCTTCGGTCTCCGGGGTTACATCGCATAGCCTTTAGGCTATTAGTATGGGCCCAAGCCAACCTGCTGTCTCTGCGGGTAACGCACATTCCGGGAGTGGTGAACTTGGCAGCAGATCTCCTCTCCAGGATGTCAGAGTGGTGTCTCCACCCCCAGACAGTGGAGCGCATTTGTGAACGGTTCGAGAAGGTGCAGGTCGATCTGTTCGATTCGGCGGAGACGACACTTTGCCCCCTATGGTAAACCCTCCATCGCTCAGGCGGTCCACTAGGCGTAGACGCCCTAGCGCACATTTGGCCCAAAGCGTTTTTGTACGCTTTTCCTCCTATACCGTTGCTCCCGGCTTTCCTGGAGAAAGTCCGTTCAGAGAAAGCGTCAGTTCTTCTAGTGGCCCCCAGGTGGCCCAGGAGGATATGGTTTGCGACCCTGTGCCAGCTGCTGGACGGCCAGCCTTGGGAGATGCCACTTCGCCTGGATCTCCTCACTCAGGCACAGGGCTCCCTTTGGCACCTGGATCCGGGCAGGTTCCAGTTGTGGGTCTGGCCCCTGAAAGGGACCGCTGGCTAGCCCTGGGGCTGTCGGACGCGGTTGTGAGCACTATGCAGAATGCTAGGGCAGACTCCACTAAGTCTTTGTATACCTACAAGTGGAAGTGTTTTCAAGCCTGGTGTCTGGCTAGGAGCCATGACCCCGTTACTTGCCCAATGCCAGTTATATTGCAGTTCCTGCAGGAACTGTTTGATGCTGGAAGGTCTCCTTCCACGCTGAAAGTGTATCTGGCAGCTATATCTGCTTGTCATGTAGATTCTAGGTCTCCGGGTGCGCATTTTTTGGCTGCGCGTTTTCTTAAAGGCGCACGGAGATTACATCCTCCTAGGAGGACTGTTCTTCCTGAGTGGAGCCTTAACATTGTCCTGGAGGCTCTTACAAAGGCCCCGTTTGAGCCTTTAGACTCCATAGAGCTGAAGTACCTGTCTATGAAGACGGCCTTCCTTTTAGCTATCACCTCTGCTAAGCGGATCAGTGAGCTGCAGACGATGTCTGTGCACAGCTCCTGCATGCGTGTGTGGGAGGATCGAAGCAGAGTTTCGCTGCGCACCAACCCCGCTTTCCTCCCCAAGGTGATTAAAGCTTTTCATGTTAACCAGTCTGTGGAACTGGAGTCTTTTCACCCACCTCCGTTTACTTCACAGGAAGATGAGAAACTAAACTTCCTCTGCCCAGTGGAGGCATTCAGGTATTATGTACTTAAGACGAAAGCTTTGCGTAAATCGGATCAGCTTTTTGTTTGTTATGGTACACGGACCTTGGGACAGCCCCTCTCTAAGCAGCGTCTGTCGCACCGGATTGCAGACACGGTGTCGACTGCATATGATGGTGATGGGTTACCCCCACCTGGTAGAGTAGCTGCGCATTCGACTAGAGGGTTGGCTACATCGTGGGCCCTTTTAGGGCGCTTCGATGTCTGAGATTTGTGCTGCGGCTAGCTGGGCTACGGCACATACTTTCACCAGATTCTACCGCATTAATGTGGTAGATCCTGCTGTGCCATCTGTGGGCACAAGGGTCCTTGAGGGTGTAAGTTCACACCGCTAACCTCTGGGTTAGACAGCGCTTGTGCGACCCTCATATGCTGCTGTTCCTTCTCCCTCGCGACGGCACTGGTATACATTATCCCATACATAATGTTGGTGGTCGTCTTCGACTTGAAAGGGAACGTTAGGTTACTTACCGTAACCCTGGTTCCCTGAAAGAGAAGACGACCACCAACCATGAGGTCGCCCCGGTCGCCCTCACGGGTTTGGCGGAAAAGAGGGAGATCTTCCGGTGAGTGACGGTTTTATACCCTCGGTAGGCGGGACCGAGTGCGTCATCACAGGAAGGGGCCTTCGGCAGCTCTGATATAGAGCTCAGTATTACCTACCTCTAGGGCAGGGAATATCCCATACTTAATGTTGGTGGTCATCTTCTCTTTCAGGGAACCAGGGTTACGGTAAGAAACCTAACGATCTCCTGCACGCCGCTCTGCAGTGCCCTTCCCGTGACCGCCTTCATTGAAAACAATTGCTTTTGCCGCGCTGTGTCCGGTGTGAATGCCCTTTTAGCTTTGTGTGTGTTACCTGCCTGTTTATTAAACCATTGTATGTATCCTGTGTTCGTTATTGTTTATTGCATTTATTTTATTGAACTGTTCGTTCTTGTAAAATAAACCGTGCATTGAGACCAGAATACTTGCCTGGATTTCTTCCTTTACCTCCACATTACAATATCAATTTAAAATTGTGTTGCAACATAATGAATACCAATTTTAATTTAATTCAACATCAAGCATTGTAAACATACTGACAACAGTCAGTGGTGCAGTTTTTTGCAATACGCATTGTGAGCAGGTAGGATATCTCCTTCTCCGAGACAGTGACTGATTTTTTAAGAACGTCTTGCTTTAGCTAATTCAATTGACCAGTTTTCTTCTGGGAAAAACTCGTGTCGCTTCCCACCGCAATCTGGACGCCGTGGCTCAAGATGCCGACGGCTTAAGGCTTAAGGCTTTCGTGAGCCAGTACAGTACTTCACAACAACCGACACACGAGGACACGGATCATCCTCGTCACCATTGTAAGAAAAACCCAAGTTAATATAAGATGCTAATAACTGTTTTTTTTTGTATCTTTGCGCTACAAGTAGAATTAGACATGTTTTCATTTTGCATCCATTTTAACAACTGTTTTCAAAATCACAAGTAACTGCACATAAAATGACACCTTATGCTTTATTTTTTTGGTTCATATTTAATAAAACAATACATTGTTTACATAATTACTGCCAATGATTTGTATGCAAATTATATTTATTTTAAATATAAGCTTAAAAAGTTGTATAGTGAAACAAAATCTTAACAGTGTGCACTGAACATCATATTTTGTAGATTGTTTGGCGACTCATCAGAAAACCATATTTGGGTCTCGCCCCCCACTTTGGGAAACGCTGATATAGATCATACAAGTGTGGCGCAGTGCCCCGCCCCTGTGCGTATTTTTGGGTTTTATGTTTTATGTGGGGTCATAGGCGGCTTACAGTTTCTCACAAGTACTGACTTAAGGGGCAACCAGTACATTTCATTTGTACATTTTCTTTGCAGGTTTTGCTGACATTTAACCTCCTTCTCATATAACAGAGTTCAGTTTAACCACTACAGCTTTGAATAAAAAAAAAAAGTATGTTTGAAAAATGGCATGCATTTTTTGTAATTCAACAAAATGTGAAAACTTTGCAGGGGGGTGAATACTTCTGCAAACCACTAATTTTATTTATATATATATATATATATATATATATATATATATATATATATATATATATATATATATACATACATACAGTGCCTATAGAAAGTCTACACCCCCTTGAACTTTTTCCACATTTTGTTGTGTCAAGTTTCATGCATTTAAATGAGGATTTTTTCCACATATCTACACACCATACTCCACACTGTTAAGGGGAAAAAAGTTTTTATTGAGAAAAAGATTATATATTAGAAATATATAATGGTGCTCATGGTTGAGTCTTTGCTTTGAAATGCACTACCCAGCAGAGGGAACCTACAGGAACTGCTGAATTTATCCTGTGAATCAATACAATTTAACACCGGTGGAGGCCACTTAACTTGGTGTGTGATTTTGAAGGTGATTTGGTTACACCTGAGCTAATTTAGGATTGCTATTACAAGGACATTTATCCAAACAAGCTATTCAGTTTTTATTTTTTATTAATTTTCTACACATTTCTAGAATATTTTTTTCACTTGGAAGGTGTGGGGTAGGATGTGTAGATCAATGAAAATAAAAAAAAACTATTTTAATGCATTAATTCCAGGCTATAAAGCAACAAAAGGTGAACATTTTGAAAGGGGGTGTAGACTTTCTATAGGCACTGTGTGTGTGTGTGTGTGTGTGTGTATATAATATATACAGTGCCTTGAATAAGTATTCACCCCCCTTGGACTTTTCCACATTTTGTAGTGTTACAACCTGGAATTAAAATGGATTTAATTGGGATTTTTACCATTTGATTTACACAACATACTTAACACTTTGAAGGTGCAAATTTTTTTTTATTGTGACACAAAAGTTAATTAAAAAAAAAAGACATTTGTTGGTTGCATAAGTATTCACCCCCCTGAGTCAATACTTGGTAGAAGCACCTTTGGCAGCAATTACAGCTGTGAGTCTTTTTGGGTAAGTCTCTACCAGCTTTGCACATCTGGATCCTGCAATTTTTGCCCATTCTTCTTGGCAAAATTGCTCAAGCTCTGTCAAGTTGGATGGGGACCGTTGGTGAACAGCAATTTTCAAGTCTTGCCACAGATTCTCAATCAGATTGAGGTCTGGGCTTTGATTGGGCCATTCTAAGGCATTCAGGTTCTTGTTTTTAAACCACTCCAGTGTAGCTTTGGCTGTGTGTTTAGGGTCATTGGCCTGCTGGAAGGTGAACCTCCACCCCAGTCCCAGGTCTCTTGCAGACTGAAACAGGTTTTCCTCCAGAATTTCCCTGTATTTGGCTCCATCCATCTTGCCCTCAATCCTGACCAGTTTCCCAGTCCCTGCCAATGAAAAGCATCCCCATAACATGATGCTGCCACCACCATGCTTCACCGTGGGGATGGTGTTCTCAGGGTGATGAGCAGTGTTGGCTTTGCGCCACACATAGCGTTTTGCGCTCAGGCCAAAAAGTTCAATTTTGGTTTCATCAGACCAGAGAACCTTTTTCCACATGTTTGCTGTGTCTCCCACATGCCTTTTGGCAAAATCCAAATGGGACTTGATATGGTTTTTTTTCAGCAATGGTTTTCTTCTCGCCACTCTTCCATAAAGCCCAGCTTTGTGGAGCGTCCGGGTTATAGTTGTCCCATGGACGGTTTCTCCCATCTCAGCTGTGGATCTCTCCAGCTCCTTCAGAGTTGCCATTGGCCTCTTGGCTGCTTCTCTGACTAATGCCCTCCTTACCTGGTCACTGAGTGGACGGCCTTCTCTAGGCAGAGTCGCGGTTGTGCCATATTCTTTCCCACAAGTTGATATATATTAATATACTTTGTGTTGGTCAGAACAATTTCTTGTGAGGGTTTGGGCAATTTATTTTGGGAAGGCTTAGCCTCCCCCAAGCCTCTTATACGCGCCGCCTATGTGTGGGGTGTTGTTGGTGTGTATGTACTGGTGCACAGGGTATAATGTGGGCTATGTAACACGAGTGATTTATAATGTATATGTGTTTTTAGGCATGGGGATTGCACAATCACTTCACATGCAGATAAAATGTATATTAATATGTGGGCACAGGGGTTGCACAAATTACTGCTGGGATTCAAGTGAATGATTAATTAGCAATTGAATCCCAGTACAGCTGTATATATAGATGCATGAATCACTCACTCTGGGTTGGTGTTTTCAGGGTGAAAGAACGGGAGAGGAGGAGAGTAAGATCTAAAAACAAAAGCAATTGCTACTCATACTGACACAGCTCCGCACAATACTTGTGTGTTTAATATTCGCTGTGTTTTGTCTGTCTGTTTTGGCCATCGTGCCTTTTGTTTTGTTCAGTGTTTTGTCTTTTGTTTAAACCTTTTATTTATAATAAAACCACCCAACAGTGCATTCTTTCATTCACCAGTCGCAATCATTCACCAGTCCTGTCTGTGTCCTGCATTTCCGGCTTGACGTCACTACACGAGCCAGCCTGTTACACCAAGTCAGTAGCTTGTACTAAAGAATGTCCTCAGTTTTGTCACACTTGGATAAGCAGTTCTGAAAATATATGTAGAACTCTAAAGTGTGATGGACCAGTGTAGGCCTCTATGCCTCTTACCTATAATCACTATTGACAGGCAACTGCATCCCCAGAAGCGGTTGATTAAATAAAAACAAAGCAAAGTAAATGACCCTTTGCGGTGTCACTTTGCTTTTACCTCTGGTCATATTAATGGTACAGGCCACTTTCCAGCAGTGTCTTTAAGATGCTGCTGTCTTCTACGATTCTCTGGTGAATATGTTTTTCACACATCCATTTTACTTCATGTGTACAAACCATTCGATCATGTGACACTACTGGTCCTGGAGCTGCTTTGTTTTGGTTCAGTTTGTGAAATCTGTATATAACAGGAAAACACATTCAAATGTGAAATACACACTATTTCCTCTTGAACTGGTCAAGGCTTCATGCAACCAAGGTGGTGTTTATTTTCCAGGACTACAGTATAGATGTACAGCTATGGCCAAAAGGTTTGCATCACCCAATAGAATGAACTAATTTTGCTTCATAAAGTCGAATGAAACCTGCTGAATAATGTTACATTAACATGTTGAATTACATACTGCCTTGTAGTTTTCCATATACTTAATGAAAAACTGACAAATTGAAAAATTGGACATTTTGTAATTAACATGGAATAATGTACTACTATTATGGCTTCTGGTAGACTTTTGCAATATCATTTTGTAGTTTATTTTATTACATGATGTTAAATAAACTCTCAATTATGTTCAGATAAATAAAAAACAAACATGTCTAAATCTAAAATTCTAGGTGATGCACAGCTTTTGGCCAGAGCTGTATAACATCTGTGAACAGCTTTTGCAAACCAGTCATCTTGTCAATATAATGTTAGGTAAAAACTGTATTTGAAAGAAATTGCACCTCATCGCAAAAGTCTTTATTTAAATATTTATTCTTAAAACTATTAAAACCCCAAACCAAAAGTAGCTTTCATCTTTAAACAAATTTACAAGACTAATAACTCTCTACAAGGTACACATACTTTACAGTCCATCTGGTGATGCAGCACAATGGATTCCTTTAGAAAGATTCAGATCAATGCTATTTACATACTATTTTTGGTTTGTAAATTACAGAATTATAAAAAAATATTTTATTTTACCCAAACATTATTGCTTAAAAAAAAAAAAAAAAATCTGGCAACTTATCGCTAGGGAAAAAAAAAGAAGTTCTTATTTAAATAATAATAAAAAGCAGATACATTTCAACAGATACAATGATAATTACAATACAATATGAGTTCATTACATTTCTTTAGTATAGTTTAGGCACCATTGGATGTACTGTTGGCATTTCTCATCCATCCGTCCGTCCATCAGCAATTACAATGTCTTTACCTCAAACACTGTGATGGCAACTTCAGGTAATAAACTGATCTCAGAAACAGCAAGTTTACTTTAAAGACTTGGCGACGATTTAAAAAAATAATACTAACACTAAAAAAACAACAAAAAAAAGCGCCACACAAGCTTTGTGCCAGAGCAATGATACCGGACATCAACCCTTGATTTCTATATATTCCTGTGTTTGAATTGAAGTTTGTCCAACAAATCAGAAACCTTTAGACTATAAGAGGATATGAAGAATTCTCAAACTAGATATACAAACGCCTGACCAGAAAAGTACAAGTTTCCATTTTAACAGTACCCCAGAATATTGAAGATTCAAAACATCACTAATGTGTGAAAATCTGTTGTAAAGGACTTCAGACAACTACAGTTAAAAGACTCCCCTGTCTGGAATGCATATCATGGGTTCAATTCAATAAAATGAACTGGCCTTGGTATGGGTTTAAAACACAATCTACCCAAGTCATATTCTGTATGATTAACATCTGAAGCTACTAACTTACCATCAACCTGCTTTAATTGATCCTTCTTTGAAAGTGACTCAGAGGTTTGAATTAAACTACTGTATAAAACAGGATTACTTCTGTGCAGCAGGATTAATGCTTACAGCACACAACAATTTTGAAAGAAAGTACAAATCAGACTGAGAGCCCATTTTAGCAGTAAAGTGTAGAGAAATTAAACTTACAGAACTCCAATTCTTAAACGACTCTGAGCTTTTTGAATCCCTGCTGCTTAGTGACTGAATATGACTTTAGATCTCAGGTATGCTCAGCAGCAGCATGTTTGTTTTAAACTCTCAATACACTACACATCTTGTTTAAGAGTAGTGCATCATTGTTGGAATATGAGCAACCTTAAACATCTGTAGATTTGCAGTACTATCTTTATGAACTGTATTCAATAAAATACAATGAACGCATTCCATCTGCCTCCCCTTTTCTCTATTACATAATAACGCTACTTTAAAACGAGCACAAAATGTAGTTTAACCAGTACTTAAATGTGCTTATATTTCTACCCTTATACTATTTACAAATATACATGGATTTGTCCTTTTCTGGCCATGTAAGACATCTCACTATTCCAGCTGCAGCAAATAATGAGTGCTGTATTTAAACACGCATGTGTTGGAAGTGTGATATGCAAAGATCAGTATGAAGGTCTGATGACATACAGTACTACATCTCACACATTAAAAGAGCATCTTCTAGGAAAACCTGTAAAACAAAGGAAAATACAAATAAAAAGATAAAGATGGGTGGATACATGAGAATCAAAGGCAGATGTAAACATGTCAAAGTAGGCTAGTTAATAATCCATCTCTTATTTTGCATAGCCATTGTTTATCTGTAGTAAACAAAACCCTTCAAATAGTTTGAATGGAAAATTGTTTCTGTAATAATGATAGCACCCCATTTATTCTGAATCTCAGAGTGTAAGGGAGTCTCAGCCAAACACCCGGCAGGGAACAACACAATTACTGAGAAAGATGAAGGACTTACTTCTGAAACTTCTCCATGATCCTCTTTACCATTTTGTCCATAATGCCAGGGCAGGTTTCTTCAGCCATTTGAATGCTCTTTTCAAGTCCCTCAATCACGTCTGTTTTGGTTGCATTATCCCTACTTTGTTGTTTGAGCTTTGAAAGAAAACGTAAATGTGGCGATTTATTTACTACATACTGAATTCCCTTCACATAATAGAAGTGCAATGGCTTTTCTATGATGCCTTACCTCAGCAAACAGCGGAGCAATAATTGTGGTTAAACTTGTCGATTTTTTCAAAGTGTCTGGATCCTTGGAGGGTAAAAAAAAAAAAAAAAAAAAAAAAAATGAGATTCTTCACTCAGCTGAGGAAATTGGGTGTGTCTTCTGGCATTCTTACAAATCAAATCAACTCAAATTTATTTATAAAGCGCCTTTCATGGAAAGCCATCCCAAGGCGCTTTTAACACGAAAAAGGACATTGGGAAGTACATTTAGTACAATAAAAACAATATAAACAATAAAAACAGCAAGAGAAAACAACATTTTAAAATGAAAGCAAATAAAAGCAACAGATGAGGAACTCAAACCGAATAAATAGGAATAAAACTATATAAAAATAAATATTATAAAGATATAAAAGCCCTATTATAAAAGTGTATTTTTAATTTATTTTTAAAATGGCCATGTAGGCGTGTCTCTCCCTGTGCATGGTAGAGCATTCCAGAGTTCAGGTGCGCTGTGACTGAATGCTCTACCACCTGTCCTGTGCTTTAAAATCCTTGGGACAGATAGCAGCCCTGCATCTTGGGATCGGAGTGGCCGGCCAGGGCCATACGGGACTAAAAGAGCCTTCAAATAGGCCGGAGCCAAACCGTTTAGGGCTTTGTAGGCAATAAGAAGGACCTTAAAGTCAATCCTGGACAGCACCGAGTGCCAGTAGAGGGTACAAGCACTCTGTAACCGCTCAATTCATCATTACGAGCACTAACCGCTCAATTCATCCTTACGAGCACTAACCGCTCAATTCATCCTTACGAGCACTAACCGCTCAATTCATCCTTACAACCACTCTAACTGCTCAATTCATCCTTACGAGCACTAACTGCTCAATTCATCCTTACAAGCACTAACTGCTCAATTCATCCTTACAACCACTCTAACTGCTCAATTCATCCTTACAACCACTCTAACTGCTCAATTCATCCTTACGAGCACTAACCGCTCAATTCATCCTTACAAGCACTAACTGCTCAATTCATCCTTACAACCACTCTAACTGCTCAATTCATCCTTACAACCACTCTAACTGCTCAATTCATCCTTACGAGCACTAACCGCTCAATTCATCCTTACAAGCACTAACTGCTCAATTCATCCTTACAACCACGCTAACTGCTCAATTCATCCTTACGAGCACTAACCGCTCAATTCATCCTTACAAGCACTAACTGCTCAATTCATCCTTACAACCACTCTAACTGCTCAATTCATCCTTACAACCACTCTAACTGCTCAATTCATCCTTACAACCACTCTAACTGCTCAATTCATCCTTACGAGCACTAACCGCTCAATTCATCCTTACAAGCACTAACTGCGCAATTCATCCTTACAACCACTCTAACCGCTCAATTCATCCTTACGAGCACTAACTGCTCAATTCATCTTTACGAGCACTAACTGCTCAATTCATCCTTACAAGCACTAACTGCTCAATTCATCCTTACAACCACTCTAACTGCGCAATTCATCCTTACGAGCACTAACTGCTCAATTCATCCTTACGAGCACTAACTGCTCAATTCATCCTTACAAGCACTCTAACTGCTCAATTCATCCTTACAACCACTCTAACTGCTCAATTCATCCTTACAACCACTCTAACTGCTCAATTCATCCTTACGAGCACTAACCGCTCAATTCATCCTTACAAGCACTAACTGCTCAATTCATCCTTACAACCACTCTAACTGCTCAATTCATCCTTACAACCACTCTAACTGCTCAATTCATCCTTACGAGCACTAACTGCTCAATTCATCCTTACAACCACTCTAACCGCTCAATTCATCCTTACGAGCACTAACTGCTCAATTCATCTTTACGAGCACTAACTGCTCAATTCATCCTTACAAGCACTCTAACTGCTCAATTCATCCTTACAAGCACTAACTGCTCAATTCATCCTTACAAGCACTAACTGCTCAATTCATCCTTACGAGCACTAACTGCTCAATTCATCCTTACAACCACTCTAACTGCTCAATTCATCCTTACAAGCACTAACTGCTCAATTCATCCTTACGAGCACTAACTGCTCAATTCATCCTTACGAGCACTAACTGCGCAATTCATCCTTACGAGCACTAACTGCTCAATTCATCCTTACGAGCACTAACTGCTCAATTCATCCTTACAACCACTCTAACTGCTCAATTCATCCTTACAAGCACTAACTGCTCAATTCATCCTTACAAGCACTAACTGCTCAATTCATCCTTACAACCACTCTAACTGCTCAATTCATCCTTACAAGCACTAACTGCGCAATTCATCCTTACAAGCACTAACTGCTCAATTCATTCCTGGGGGGCAGTCTTACCAACACTGCGATTAACAAGGATGCTTTTTGTATCCAATGAGTATCATGCCTCCTATCCTATATATGTGAGAGAACAAGAAAGCAGCCTCTCATAACAGCCTCATTTTTATTGAAGACTTGTTGAAGATGCAGTTCTAACAGGGCCCACCTGATGTCTGTATCCAGCCGCTTAATTATTTCTATACCTAACTTACTTCACCACAAAGCCAATGACCACGAGCCCACTAACCCTAATGCGTTGTATATCTCATTGTAATCACACCCCACAGTAATCACTCTGAAAAGCCCTTCTATATTCAGTACGTACTGATAAACAACGGTAAGTGTTGAATCTATAAAAATAATTCATCCTTACAACCACTCTAACTGCTCAATTCATCCTTACAAGCACTAACTGCTCAATTCATCCTTACAACCACTCTAACTGCTCAATTCATCCTTACAACCACTCTAACTGCTCAATTCATCCTTACGAGCACTAACTGCTCAATTCATCCTTACGAGCACTAACTGCGCAATTCATCCTTACGAGCACTAACTGCTCAATTCATCCTTACGAGCACTAACTGCTCAATTCATCCTTACGAGCACTAACTGCGCAATTCATCCTTACGAGCACTAACTGCTCAATTCATCCTTACGAGCACTAACTGCTCAATTCATCCTTACAACCACTCTAACTGCTCAATTCATCCTTACAACCACTCTAACTGCTCAATTCATCCTTACAAGCACTAACTGCTCAATTCATCCTTACAAGCACTAACTGCTCAATTCATCCTTACAACCACTCTAACTGCTCAATTCATCCTTACAAGCACTAACTGCGCAATTCATCCTTACAAGCACTAACTGCTCAATTCATTCCTGGGGGGCAGTCTTACCAACACTGCGATTAACAAGGATGCTTTTTGTATCCAATGAGTATCATGCCTCCTATCCTATATATGTGAGAGAACAAGAAAGCAGCCTCTCATAACAGCCTCATTTTTATTGAAGACTTGTTGAAGATGCAGTTCTAACAGGGCCCACCTGATGTCTGTATCCAGCCGCTTAATTATTTCTATACCTAACTTACTTCACCACAAAGCCAATGACCACGAGCCCACTAACCCTAATGCGTTGTATATCTCATTGTAATCACACCCCACAGTAATCACTCTGAAAAGCCCTTCTATATTCAGTACGTACTGATAAACAACGGTAAGTGTTGAATCTATAAAAATAATTCACTGTTGTTTCAAGACTTAAATATCACTGCAAGTGATCATTTTTCGAGACGCACGTAATGGGCTGGAAGCTTGTGAGAACAGTGCTGAAAGCCAGGAACGAAATGCAAACACTGAGTTTAAATCTAACGTCTGTGCAATTGATGTAGGTTTACCAGGTGATGATGAAATTGCTTTTGTTCCTGAAAAGAAAATAAATGTAGTTTTTTTTTTTTTTAAATTTAGTCGTCACCAATTTTGTACCCCGGTTTTCTCCCCAATTTAGTATGCCCAATTACTATCTGTATCCTCGGCTCACTGCTCGCAACCCCCCCGCCGACTCGGGAAACGGCGGCTGGAACACCCGTCCTCCGAAACGTGCTCCTGCCAGGACGTCATTTCTCGCACTGCAGATCCTCAGCGATGCCACCAGACCTATAGTGCCGGAGGACAACACAGATCTGGTGGCTTCACTGCAGAACCACAGACGCCCTATTGGCCACAGGAGTCGCTGATGCGTGGTGAGCCGTGGATTCCCCTGCCAACCTAAGCCCTCCCTACCCGGGCAGCGCTCAGCCAATTGTGCGCCTCCCCCTAGGTACTCCCAGTCACGGTCGGCTGTGACATAGCCTGGATTCGAACCTGCCATCGCCAGGCTATAGAGAACATCCTGCACTCCGCGCAGAGTGCCTTTACTGGATGCGCCACTCGGGAGCCCCATAAATGTAGTTCTTGCTGTAAAGAGAAATGAAAAATGACATCTCCCAGAATGCCATAGATATCCAAGAATATGGATTGACTGGCAATCGGTTAAACTAATACACCTGTTCATAATTTAACAAGCCAGGCAGGTATAAAAGAACAGGCTTCAAAGACTAGCTGTGTGTGGGAAGGTGATGAGCTGTGTATATTTAAAGTCAGTAAACTAGAGTCTGACTAAAGTTAGGGACCCTGTTCAGTTTAGTTAGAGTTCGGATTTCTTTTTGTTTTGTATTTTGTTAAAGAAGACGTGTTCCCACTGGAAAAGGGGCATACAGGGATCGTCCTGTTTAAACATCCTTTAATGTCACGCATGACTTAGCCACCAAAGATATGTTAGGAACCTAGAACTGTGTTCACAGTTATACTGTTAATAATATGTAATTATGAAGAAAAAAAATGATATTGTTAATGTATGCTTGTATTGCTATATTTTTGGAAAACAATATGAAATGCTAAATTGAAATCGCAAGCCTTTTTCTAAGTGTTGCGTTTGAAATGTGTAAAACTAATTAACTAAATGTTGAAATGATTGTTGCATAATAAAATGGTATTTGCTTTTTTGTTGAATAGTTCTGACTCACTGTTTCGTTAACAAATCCACAGTTTTCTGTGGATTCGTAGCACTAACCACTCAGCCACTTTTAATCAATCAAAATATCAACGGGTGACGTCACAGTAAGGTTTGCACTGTGGTAAACGGTCTACAAAGAACACGTTTAGATGGGCAATGCAGTAAGATATCTCCCTCAAAAGATGACACTTGAAAATGCATCACATTTTAAATTGGCTTACTGTTCCATTTTGCATCTTTTTTGATTCTGGTTTCTTTCTGATTGTAGGAAAGGACCATTCAGTTCTTGAACTATCGTTCTCTTTGTTGTTTGATTCCCTGTAAAATATAATACAAGACATTTGTACTGAACATTGAGGACATAAAAAAAGAAGAAAACTGTTCTTTGAATTTTAGGAAAGGTAGCAAGCAAGCAAGATATTCCTCTTTGTCTTGCTACCCATTCCCTTATTAACAAAACACAGAACAGATGGATGTGCGTCGAAGATACACATTTAACAGCCTGTTATTAGAGTGTAGCTGCAAATGCATATAGTTGTTGGTTTGAGTGCCTTTAAAAGAGGACACTGCATTTCACTCCACAGTACTTACGAATCAGACTCATCTGAGCTGGAGTCCTCATCACTGTGATCCTCCGCCTTCCACCTCTTAAACCTGTCGATCAGCTCCGTCAGATAGGACGTCTTCTTGAAATTTTTAGCAATGAATTTGTGCTTCAGGAGTTCTTTTGCTGTTGGCCTCTGAAAACACAACACAGAAAACAAGCTATCATTTCTGCAAACAAAGCTTCCCCTGAGGCGCACTGTGGTGTTACTGTTATTTCAATGTTAAAATAAATATGCCTTTTCTGTCATTCTGACGAAGTACACTTTTCTCTTGCTTTGTTTAATGAATGTTGAAAATCCAATATTGAAATCAATTTATAATTTAAATACATGACCATGTTTTCCAAACTACAAATCTAATAATTAATTTACTAAGTTCAATACTAAAACTGATCCGGTTTCACATCTTCCTTAAGCAGTTTAAAACCAACACCTAACCTGCAAACTATTATTTAAAATAAAATGCATTCCGGATTTGTTGTCTACACTTACGAAAGCGGGGTCCTTATTGAGGCATGAGTCTATAAACTCCTTGAAGGGTTTGCTGAAATCCCCAACCAAGGTGGGCGGGTTATTCTTTGGAATGAGAAACAGCACTCTCATTGGATGCATTTCTGAATTGGGTGGCTCACCCTTTGCCAGTTCAATTGCAGTTATTCCCAAAGACCATATATCTGCCTGAGAAAAAAGAAAAAGAACTGCAGTTAATGACTCAGTGTGACAGGGCAAAAGCCCTGCTTGTGTAAATAATGTGTGTTGGAATGTAAGGTTGGCAGGGATGGGGTTAATTCTGTCCCTGCCAACAATCCCCAATTAGATAATCGATGCTAACTGGGGAGTGGCCACCTGTATCAAGGAGCGCACAGTGCTTTGTTTGGGAGGCAGGAGTTAGGGGAGTGGAGCTGTGTTTTGTTTGCATCTTTGTAGTGAAGGCTAATGCCCAGCCTACAACGGTTTAATCTTTTGTTTGAAACTTCATTCTGGCCCTCATACCTGTTTATTTGTTCCTGTTGTTCATTTAATAAATGTGCACTTTAGTGCTTCACTGCAGCTTCCTGTCTCTGAGTCTCTCTTCCTGCCGGTAACAGCTTGGACTGCGACGCTACCCTGTCACAATCAGCAAACTAAAAAGATGTGTTTGTTGAATGTAAATTAAAAAGATGTGTTTGTTGAATGTAAATAAAAGATGTGTTTGTTGAATGTGAAGTCAAAACTCAAAACAAAAGGTGGTAATCTGTGGGGACGAGTTGCAAAAATAAAATACAGCAACTTATACAAGTATAATAGTATAATACAGAGTGAGGAAAGGCTGGCTGAGAGGAAGACACATTTAACTTCTAATGTTTCATGATGGTCTCGGAAAAGGCCCAAGTAGCCGCATTGCAGATGTCTTGAATTGAGGCGGATTTTAATTGCGCCCATGTAGTAGCCACCCCTCTTACTGAGTGTGCTGTTACAGGTCCTGGAGCCAGTTTCTTGTCCAGGTACAACAAAACTTGATGCATGATGTAATCCACCGAGAGATTATCTGTTTAGAGAGACAGGTTTGCCTTGATCTTGTGAGTTAAAAGCCACAAAAAGCTGTCCTGAAGGTCTTTTTTTTGATAGTCCTATGAATATAGAAACTCAGACATTAATTAAGTGCTGCCTGGCCTCTGCTTTTGATATATGCAGTTTTGGGAAAAAAAAATTCAGGAAAAGTTATAACCTGATCCAGATGGAACTGTGTTACCACCTGTCACCGGCCGTGACTGGGTTAGGCTTGCACAAAGGATGACCAAACACAGCAGTATCTTTAGAATGTGAATAAACAATGTATTCTTTTTACAGAATAAAACAATGCAAGCACAAATAAACTGGAATTACCCAGTATAACAGCAACATTTTGTCCAGAGGTTGCCCTCAGATGCAAACCTGTCTCCACACATACACTATCATTTTGAAAATGTCCTCTCCTCTTTGAGGGAGCAATCCTTCCAATAATGCACTATGCCTTAAAGGGATGATCCCTTGTTTAATTTTTTTATCCCGACAAACCCCTTTCTTGGTTTGCCAGCCCCACCTATAGGCAGCCATTCTGAAGGGCTGGAGACAAAGACCAAATCAACACACAACAGAACACTGAGTTTGTTTTCAAACACAAAGATGCTGCAGCAATTGGAGAAGTGAAGGTAAGTGACTCTTTCATTCACCTTTCATATCACATTCACTCACACATTTAGGGTGCATCAATGACCAGTGCTTGTAGCTCACCTATCCTTCTTTCTGATGTTGCTGTTACCAAGAATGCGCTTTTCCATTTCAGGAGTTTCTGGTTGCATGTTGCCATGGGTTCAAAATGGTGGTCCCATGAGTTTATTCAGTACTAGACTGAGGTTCCATTGTGGAAGATAGGTTTCTTTGGTGGCCTTTTACCCCCCTAAGAAGAGGGTGAGAACCTACCGGGTGATCCTCCCACCCCGGTCAAATACTAGATATTGCAGCAATATGCACTTTGATGGATAGCGCAAGACCCTTGTGGAACAGGTGGCCCAGGTAAGATAAAAATGTTGGTAGATTTACATCTGTGTGTTCCAAAAGATTTGGATGCACCAAAGAACAAATTCCTTCCATTTCCCTGTATAGGCTTGAAAAGTAGATGTTTTTTTTAAAGCCAGTAAGATACCGACTAATTGTTCAGATAGGCCCTGATCTAGTGATTGCTGCCGTTCACTCTCCAAGCTGCTAGTTGTAATCATGCAGGGTTGTTGTGCTGCATCTTCCCTCTGTTTTGAGACAGCAGATCGCGAGCCGCTGGTAAGTGCACTGGCCCCGCTTCTGCTATCTAGGATTTCCGAGAACCAAAACCTCTTCGCCCAGTACTACTAGAATGAGACTGGCCCGGTCTCTTTTTACCTTGCTGAGCACAGCTGGGATTAATGGCAGGGGAGGATATGCATACATTAAGCCGGTCGACCATGGAATGGACAGTCCGTCTACTGCCACGGTTGCTTCTTGTTGGAACTGGGAGCAGAACAGCGGCAGCTGGGTATTCTCTGTTGTGGCAAACAGATCTACCACGACTTTGTGCCTCCCTGGTGATTTATGTATTTTACTGCCGTTAAGAACTAGCACTTCCTCTTGCTTTAGAACTGGTGCGAAGTGTTTCAGTGCCAGAAAGACTGCTAAAAGCTCCAGATGGTTTATATGGAGGTGCCTTTGTCTTTGTGACCAAGTTCCCTGGACTTGTGCTTCCAGTAGGTGTGCTCCCCACCCTAGTAGGGAGGTGTCTGTATACAGGCGGAGTGTCGGAGGTCGTTGAGACAGCTGTAGTCCCCCTATCACTCGAGGTGAGAATCGCCACCATCTTGCTTCTGTTGCAGCTTCCAGAGAAACCTCAATGCAGCGGGAATCTGGAAGAGTCGGGATCCAGGAAGAAAAGAGACACAATGGTGTGTGTGTTTCATGTGTAGTTTTGCGTCTCTTACCAGAGAAAATGCTGCTGCCATGTGCCCCAGAAATTGTTGAAAGGAGTGTGCTGTTGACCTGTTTACTCTGTTCTCTGTGTGAGATACACCCGTTCTGAGAGCATGTTGAATTGGGCCCCCAGGAAAACCAAAGACTGTGCCAGGAAGAGCGATGATTTTTCCGTTTACCAACAGGCCCAGGTATGAGGTCTAAAATGGGTCTGAACTTCCCGTTCTTGTGTATTAAGAAATACCTGGAGTAGTGGCTCTGCCAAGATGAGGGGACCCGTTCTATGAAAAGAGAAAGGAGCATGGATCTTATCTCCTCCTGTAGAAAGACCATTTGTGGACCTGCTCAGTTCAGTCGTGTCCAAATAATGCCTGTTGCTGGTGGTTGAGACTGGAATGGTACCTTGGTACGAATGGCAGCCGTGTTGTATGAGCCCTAGGACCCTGGGATTTGATGTTATTTTCTCCCAGTTTTTATAAAAATGTGAAACCCTTCCCCCTACTGGCAGAAGTGAGGGGGTGCTGACTGGAGAATGCCAGGAAGATGTAAAGGGTCTGCCTCTGCCTCTAGTAAAGCCACGGAAGGATCCATATGGCCTGGAGCTTTGGCCCCTTTGGAACCTGCCCTGTCCTACAAAGGCTGATTGAGTTGGCTGCGGTCTGAAAGACCTTTGCCTATTAAAATAACTCCACATGAATTTGATAGTTATTGATGCACATATTGCAAGTGGAGGCAGCATAGTCCTTCTTCCATTTTCCTGTCTGTGCCGACTGGTGTGAAGGATTTTGAGGATGCACTGATGGCTGGTGCAGCATGATAATATCTATTTTAGGCTGCTTAAAAAGATGCTCTTTGTGGCCAGTAGGTGATCTATAAAATGTATCTACTCTATGTAGATATGATGCAACACAAGCAGGTTTTTTCCATAGAGCCTCAACGGGCCTCCAGATGGGAAAACCTTCGAAGGCCTTCCTATCCTTTGCATTTAAGATGCTCAGGAAATTGTCGTCCTTAAATCAAAGTCTGGGTATTAGCGTTGAGAGAGGAAGTCATCCTTAGGGGCATAAACCAGTGAAGTACCCTCTCCAGCTACTGAAACGTCATAGTCTCCCTTGCTGCGCGTGTCAGCAGTGTAGTATTGCTCCTGTGTACTCCAGGCTGTTACAGTTATCAGCCACCGGGACTACCGGCTGTAGAGGTACAGGTAGCCTTCAGTTTTCAAACTCCTGCAGCCACTGAAAAAATTATGCTTAGTTACCAGGGGCATTAATTCTTGTGGAGTCATCGGCTAGGTAGCCTTGGTGGGAATCTCAGTAATGGTCGCTGCTGTTTTAGCTGGTGTTTCCTTCTCCCTGCTGCCGCGGGGGAGATAAAACGGAGCTCCGGTGCGCTGTGGAACTACTTGGTCTCTTAGTTGTTGTTTTTGTTGAAGATGATGCGCAAGAATTATCAGCAGGCAAAACTGGTGTTGAGGAGCCTTTCCCCTGTGTCAGTGCGGCTGACATGTCAACACACATTAGACAAAACTCTCTACCACAAGATGGTGAAAGAGAAGAACCACACAGTGACCACACAGAAGGTATGTTTGCGAGAAATTTGGACATCGATACAACAGAAAGGGGGCTTTATGGAAGAGGGACAATAACTGGCGCCAAAAAAGGATTATATCAAGGATCTCTGGGAAACAGATTAGCTTTTCTCCTGACCCAGCAACATGGAGACTGGGAGTTCACTCGGTGTGTGGAGTTCATCATATGAGGTAAGAAACATTATTACTGTTAATTTAAAATAATATAAAAAAAAGAATCTCCTCAGATAAGTAAATGATGTAAGCTGTATTGCTGTAGAAATATACACTTTCTTGAGTAGAGACTTGGAAATGCTCAGCTGTGTGGAAAGCTTTCTGTTGTTTCTCACTCCAGTGATTATTTGAGGAAATTGGTTTTAACACACAGTTTGCCTAAGGCTACAGGACCTCATTCCTGAATTCCAAACCCTCCAGCTTGTTCATTTCTCATTTTTTCTTTATTGCAACAGAGTAATGCAACCCAAGGGAGGCAGGCCTTGTATAAATGAACCTCCCAACTGGCCATGTTTCAATCTTAGTTTAACTAGATCTGCAGCTTTATAAGAGCAGACACCAAATTACGAATGTCTCTGACATGACATACAAATTCAAACGGATCTACATGTTCACTATACTAACAGGTATTCATTTACCATTTAAATTCATCTTGCATATTTGGTATGATTATATAAAACTGTCAGAAGATATCTGATGGACTGCTCAGAATCTTTTGTGCTTTGAGGTGGTCTTAATAAGGGTAACGTATCAGTCCATTCCTTCAGCACATATCTTCTGCATTCTTCCACTTCAAAGGGTTACATGTAAATGTGTTGTCCTAGTATTTTAGAAGTTAATGTACAGATCATTATTAAGCAAAAAACAGATATTTAGTTGCTTGTATTGGAACTTGTTTATCTTGTAGTCCAACAACAAATCCTTACTTTTGAGTCGTACGCAGACTGCTGTATAACTTCGGGAGCCATCCAAAAAGGAGTGCCTACGAATGTCTCTCTTTTTATCTGTGTGTCCGTCAGCTGGCCGGCAACTCCAAAATCTGCTAGTTTAACCTCTCCAAGTTCTGATAATAAAACATTCGCAGCTAGAAAAAACAAAATACAAAACAAATAAACATAATCAGCATCTAAGTGACAGTCACAGACAGCATGATGGATTCCAGAATGTTCCTAAACCTTTAATGTCCCTGTGAATCTTCTTCTCCGAATGCAGGTAGTCTAAACCCTTCAGGATCTCCTTCAGCATGGTGGCAATCTGGTATTCATCAAAGGGGCCTGCTCGTAGCTGAAAGAGATATGAAGCACATGCAGTTCACAGTCTGGACCCCCCTTACTACAACAGTGTGCTGCCTTCCAGGAGCCTTTGCATTGCATATGACTGAGAATGTGCACAGCCTCCTAGAACAAACATGAGATGACCCGGTAGTAGTCGTCCACATCAGTACAAACAACATTGAAAGAGACAGATCAAGATCCCTGCAAAACAAATTCAGAGAGCTAGGAAGGAAATTAAAAGACAAGCCCAAAACTGTGGTATTTTGTGGGACACTGCCGGCACCTTGCAAAGGACCATACGTACAGCTGGAAATAAATCATCTAAATGCACGGCTGAAATCATGGTGCACACAGGAAGGCTTCACCTTCCTTGAACATTGGACCACATTCTACAAAAAGAACTATCTATATAGGCGGGACGGACTGCACTTAAATAAAAAGGGAACCAATCTACTCGGAGAAAGGATCCTTAAGGAGGTTCAGAAGCATTTAAAAACTAGAAAGGAAGGGGGGAGAAATCAATAAAAAAAAAAATGAAGGGAGACTACATCAAAACAAGGGCAACAACTCAGGTAAGATAGCCATGAAATGTATTTCTCTAAATGCTAGAAGTTTCAGAAACAAAATGTTAGAACTTGAAGCTACTGCACTTGAAGCTACTGGATTTCAACTTCCCCCATATAAAATGGGAAAACCCGGTGGGTAGCACGACAGACGAAATTGAAATGGTGGAAATCACAAATGAACTCTTCCTAACGCAATTTGTCAAGGCACCGACTTGAGGGGAGGCATGCATTGATTTAGCCTTTTCAAATAACGAAGACAGAATAACTAAAACAGAGGTCAGAGAACCATTGGCAAACTCAGACCACAACATGGTCTCATTTGGGATGTCTTGAGGACTGGCTGCATCTGGTGACCAAACTAGGACTGCCATAAGCAGCTCCGACACTGACCACTGGGTCATGTACTCACTATACTCATAAGCAGCTCTGACACTGACCACTGGGTCATGTACTCACTATACTCATAAGCAGCTCCAACACTGACCACTGGGTCATGTACTCACTATACTCATAAGCAGCTCTGACACTGACCACTGGGTCATGTACTCACTATACTCATAAGCAGCTCTGACACTGACCACTGGGTCATGTACTCACTATACTCATAAGCAGCTCTGACACTGACCACTGGGTCATGTACTCACTATACTCATTCACCTGCTATTCAGGCCCTTGGAAAAAAAGGTGTAAATGAAGTAAAAAAGAAGACAATTCACATTCAATGTAAAGAAAGGCTTACCAGGTCTAGAGCTGAGCCTCCACCCAAGTATTCCATTATGATCCACAGCTTTGTCCCCTGCAATCAAGAATACAATTGAGTTTATTTAGTATTCATCTGATTTAGAAAGATGTGTTTGTAGAAGACGATAGTAAAGTAGTACAACTACAATAAAACCAAAGCACCCTCCAAGTAAAACTGTTGTTTTAATAATTATTGGAAGCATGATTTCTGCAACACTGTCTGTAATGTACAGTATATGATAGGATCAGTTTGTTACTTCTTTAACTTGCTCCACTTCCAATTCAAATCCAATCAGCTTTATTCCAAGCTATTCAGGTTGCAGTTTTAAGCAGTGCTGGTCGAGCATGGGATTGTCATGTTCGGGTATTCCTTCAAGATGTAGATATTCGTTCACTTTCAAAACCTTATCAAATCCATTACATGTAACACGCCTTAATGAGCTACAAAACAAAGAATGCAATACAGTAGTTACGGTTAAAAAATAATCTTGTGTGTATTTCAGGTGAAATCAAAAGTAGAATGTACAGATCAGTACAAAACAGCACATTTCTAATAAGATAGTGAAAAACTTTAAGTAACTAATGTAAGTCAAAGAAAATATTATAGAGAGGCTAGTGTTTCTTATGCGTTTCACTTAAAACCAGACATCAGGGCGTCCGGGCTGGTTAATATTATAGAGAGGCTGGAGTTTCTTATGTGTTTCACTTAAAACCAGACATCAGGGCGTCCGGGCTGGTTAATATTATAGAGAGGCTGGAGTTTCTTATGTGTTTATCTTAAAACCAGACATCAGGGCGTCCAGGGTGGTTAATATTGTAGAGAGGCTGGAGTTTCTTATGCGTTTCACTTAAAACCAGACATCAGGGCGTCCGGGCTGGTTAATTTCTGCCATCCGGACACAAATGCCAATTCCCAGACTGTCGGGGTCAAACCCTGACAGGTGGCACCCCTAGGATGTAATACAGCAAAAAAGTTAAATAATTAAACCAAAACGGAAGTGAAACGGCTACTGTACCAAACTGAAAGAGGTTTTTTTTTTGTGAACTCCAATAACCCTACGTAATCTTTCGCCAGTCAAATCCTAGCGTGTCTAAATAAAGTTTTGAGTCCCAGGAACACATTTTGTTCGTCTGTTTCATCTTCTATAGCAGCCACAACATTGTTTGCTGTTAGGAGTTTTTCCTAGTTTAATCATGCAGCAGATTCCCTAGTTAGATGATGATCTGATAACATCTCTTCAGCATAATAATCTGATGATTTGATAACATCTCTTCAAGATGTTACCATAATAAAAAACAGTAATGCAGCATGAGGAGTTTTGTACTAAGCAGGGTCAGCTGTTGAAGGGAAAACAAAGTTTATTTCTCAAACTGACCAGAAAGGTGAAAACAGAATGCACAGAAATATCTGTGACTTAGTTAGGAAGTGTACTGCTGAGAAAAAAATGAAACATAATATTTAGACAATTCAAAATGAAATGCAGTGCAGCTTACATGACTGCAGTAAAATAAAGTGCCATTCACCAAATTTAGCTTCAGATTGTGCTAAAGAAAATATCTCGAATATGACAATGTGCTGCTGTGGTGTATTTAATATCGAAAGTAGCATAACAAACACACTGCAATTTAAACACGTTTTTACTGAAAAATAAAGGGTAACATGTAATCCTGAGAGCTGTGTGTGTTACAGTATGTGCTGTCATATCAGAACTTGACTAACGCCGAGCATGGGAGCTACAGCATGCTGTTTCCCATATTATAACTGGACACAATTAAAAGGTGTGGTCACTAATTCCACACACATTTTCAGACAGTCTTGTATTGCAGGGGCCCTGTTGCTCCAAAAATATTTGTTTCTTCTTGTTGATCTTGCCTTGCTGTGAGCAGTGCTGCAAATGAAGGAGTTTTATTTCACTAATGCAGTACTTTGTCAGACACTACAAGCAGACCACTACTAGTCTAGCACATGCTAAACCATCCAAGTGTGCCAGAATGCACCATTTTAATCCCCTTTGTCAAAAATGGGGGACGGACGGACGACCCCCCCCGCCACTCTCCCCCATCAGCCCTACGTGCCATGATGAAATACCCAGAATGTTTATTTTTTGCCAAATTACCCTTTGTATTTTTTCATTATGAAGGTATGTTGTTGTTAAATTGGATTTTTTTTATACCATTTTATTTTTACAACAGAAAAGTGACCTATATTTTATTTTTGTAATAACTGGTGTGTGACTCACCCAGAAAACATTGACTTGTGTTTGATTAAATATAGATTTCATCAACATAATAGGTTCTCTGTATTTCTTATTTTGTTGTTTTATGGATAAGTATAAAAATCACCTTGGTGCCCTTGGGTTGGATTTATGTTTTGCTTTTCTGCCCCCTAGAACTGCCTTGGTGCCCCTGAATATTACGCCCAACGAAGGCAACATTGCCTTGCCCTTCATGACCTTAATTTCATGCCTTGTATATATATATATATAATGTTACACATATTGTCAGCAATCGGTCAATCACCAACAAAAATCATTTACAAATTACCGAAGAACAAAATTAGGTTATTTCGGTCTTTGAGCAAATTATTTTGATCAAATTGCAAAATGTAAAATACCAAACAAGCAAAGAACGAAACACAAAAAAGACAGCTTCTTCGGTCTTTGGTCTGCTGGAGGATCTCTGGAGTGCCTTTACAGTTGAATTGAATTTCAATTGTCCGATAGTTCATTCCTAATTTGGCCATGCACTTTGAAAAGGCACGGGGGGCTAAAGAGACGCCGAATGGCAAAGCCCGAAACTCGTACACTGTCCCTTGGAAAGCGAACCTGAGGTACCTCCTGTGCCCTGACTTTATCGGGATGTGAAAACAGGCGTCTTTTAAATCCACCGCAGTGAACCAGTTGCCTGGCCTTGCTGACTGCAACAGCTGCTACATAGTTAACATTTGACCCTCTGTCGACTCAGATATGGATTGACCTGTCTGAGGTCGAGGATTGGTCTGAGGCCACCATCCCGTTTGGGCACCAGGACGTACCTGGAGTAAAACCCTTCTTCCAAGTGAAGAGGATGAACTGTGCAAATAGCCCACTTCTGCAGCAGGGCTGTCACCTCCTGAGAAAACACCAATGCGTCTCGCGGATCTGTAACTAACTTTTAAGTCACGCCCCAAAATTGAGGAGGACTGTGTCTGGATTGCAGAGAATAGCCGGTCTGTATAGTATTGAGCACTCAGGTGTCCGAGATGCATTGACGGCAGTACTCCAAGTGACTCCCTGAAAATGGGCCCTGGGCCTGTGGCAGCAAATTGCTAGGGTTGCTGCTTTGCTTGAGGCTTAGCCTGAGGCTTTTGCTTTTGTGCTTGATGGCAGAACTCATTGAAGTTTCCGCATGTCGAGGTTGAGGTTGTTGGAACCTTGCCACCAGCTGGGAGCTCCTTTACGTACTGGGGGAGGTCTCTTGAGAGGCAGACACACCAGTTCCTTCATAGACTCCCGAGCCCGATGAGAGTGCTGCAGCATGTCATCTACCGCAGGACCAGAAGTGTGTCCTGGAGTAATGGGAGCATCCAGCAAAGGTGCCTTGTCCCCATCCGCTATACGCACCTTAGGCAGCCAGTGCTGACGTCTTGCGGATATTAACACAGCAAGGTTCCTACCTGCTGCCTGCCCATTGAATTTTGATATACGAAGCAGGTTCTTATTCACCAGCTGCAGTTCATCGAGCTGCTGTGGTGTGGGTCTGTGATTCTGTGAAAGAGACTTTAACAAACAGCTCTGGTGAGCCCCAAGAAGCTGTTATAATTGCCCAGCCGCGCAGCAAATGCAAGGTGCCGTCCGCCATGTTATTGTTTATATTTGAAATACCTCGTGAGAATGCGTGACTGACCAGCTACTAAGTATATAAATCAGCCGACAGTCACGCATCCATACTAAACCCGTGCAAAAGGTGACAATACAAAAATTGATAACTAGTTGATCCCTCAGTCACCAGTATAAAAGAGCCGCAGTTTGGCTGCTCGAGGAAGTGTTCAGAGTGGAGGAGGAGAGTGGAGACAGGAGGCACTAAAATAATAATTAAAAAGATACAATTGCTACGTATGCTGGTCTTGCAACCAGCATACTACTTGTTGCCTTAAGCTAGCAGCTTAAGGCGTTCTATCCTGGGGAAGGGGTAGCGGAGCTGCCAGCTTCACGCAGGGCACAAGGCCGCTGAGGGACTAACGAAACAACAACGGCTGAGTGCACAAACAAAGTAGATTTTACTAAAACATGTGAAAACAATCGCAATAAGTGTTAAAACACAAGCGAAAAGTCTGATATAACTCTTTCCAGGCGGTGAAAGGAAAAATGATGACGATACTTGTGTCAATGGTCGTTTATGCCCTTGGGGGCAGACACGACTATGTCACAAGCACTACGTGCAGCTCTGATATAACTAGACGGTATTAAAGGATAAATACCCATGAAGTAATGGGTACATTTCGTACTTGATAGGGAACCCTTTACAGCAGGGGTCTCCAACCCTGGTCCTGGACGGCCACCGTCCCTCCTGGTTTTTGTTCTAACTGTATACTAAACGAATTAACTGGACCAATTAAGCTTCTAACAAGCACTTAATTGGTCCAATTAAGTAAAAGATTACATCAATGATCTCTGCGGAAGAGATCAGTTTCTTCCTCCTGACCAAGCAACATGGAGTTCATCAAATGAAAAAAGAAATATACATCTCATACAGACAGTCATTTCTGACAGACATTTTTTTTTTTTGCTGTCTTCAAATACATGTAAAAAAATGTGTTGGGATATTTGACCCAGCACTAGTTTTAACATGGTAAAAACACATTAAATATACTTCAAATACCACAGACAGGTAGGATATAAACACATTAGCACTATTTAATATGAAGTTACTGCAAACTGAAAACAGACACTGTTTGTAAATGTTTGGACATACAAAGTTGTATAAATTACTGTTAAAGAGAAATTACAATAACAAACATTGGAACAAACAGATCTCAAACAGTCTGTTCCTCTGTAAAATACTCATCCAGCACACACAACGCGTATGCTGCTGATACAGTTTAATGATTAACAATATTGACCCAACGGATCATTTTTCCCCAAATGTCTCCCAAACACAGAAATGGCAGGCTGCAACAAATGATACTCACTATGATAGAAATAGTAACTCATTACCAGCTCAGGGCACAAAAAGGTGGTGAGTAGCCAGGACCTACTTTAATAGGTGGTGAGTAGCCAGGACCTACTTTAATAGGTGGTGAGTAGCCAGGACCTACTTTAATAGGTGGTGAGTAGCCAGGACCTACTTTAATAGGTGGCGAGTGGTCAGGACCTACTTTAAGCTATACTATCAATAATCTATGCTAAATAATGTTAATACCAAGTTTCATCACAATTGGAAAAGCACAGAGCTGAGAATGTTCACACCAAACGATTTGGTCGGAAGCCGAAGATTTACCCCCCCCTCGCCGGCATCCAATAGGGATCCGAAAGAGTTGCAGTTAAAAAAAAAAAGTGTAATTTCACTCTATTCTCAGGGGTCACTTACACAGAACATTTAACTCCCTCACAGCACACACTCGCATGTGCTACAGTACCTAATTTGACCAGGTGTGTGGATTTCTACTTTATGAATAATACTAAGATTTAAAATAAATGCATAAATAAAAATGCACTTTTCCCTAAATTAGTAAAAATATTTTAAAAATCACTAAAAATGAAAGCAGCATATTTTATATTTTTCCAATAAACAAATAAAGAAAGAGATGTTTTACAGTGCTGCGTCTAATACCCCTTTCACACACACGAGTTATGACGGCTCAGAACCAGCATGGTTGCGGCTTTGTGGTCTGTGTGAATGCCGTCTCAACTCTGTGGGAAAGGCTATGCCTGCACTGAAGCACTATAGTGGGCGTGGATTGAAAGTCAGCATCCCACGTGACTGTATACCGGACGTGTTGGGTATTTTTGTTGTCTGTGTTACGCGCTTTCATTTTTTTCAAATACAATGGCTGATCAAGAACGAGGTAGTAAGTCCAGAGGAAGTTAAGTAACTTTACAGGCTGATGAGGAGGTGAATTAACAAATAGAAGGGATGGTGCGTGATGCTGTAATTTATGGGTGAATCACAGACATGATGCGTGAGCGTGGATACAACCTTACCAAAAAATAGGTAATATCCAGACTGAAGGCCCTAAAATTAACATATCATGAAATAAAAGACCACAATTCTAGGAGTGGCAGAGCTCCTAAACAGATGCGGCACTTTGAACTGTGCAGTAGAATTTGGGGTCACAGACCCTGCGCAGTTAATGTGATCGGGGGACTTCGAGAATGCAGAGGAAAATCAAAACAAACAACAGACACAACAGCTCTCGGGTCCCACTTCACCATCTACCGATGAACAGTTGGCAAATGCAATGGATCCTGTGAAGCTGACGGTGGCAGCATATCTGGTAGCACTGTCAGTGACAGGCCCGGACTGGCCATCTGGCAGCGCTGGCAAATGCCAGAGAGGCCGGTGCGTTAGTGGGCCGGTAATCACTATTGTGTACGTGTAGATTGATCAAATAGAAAAGACTTCAAATGACTTGCTACATTAAGAACTCACCTAAAATAATCATAAAAAATTAAATACAAATTGAGGGGACTTCCATCTCAGCAACTTTACTTAAAAAACACTGCGATGCACACACACTCATGCGAGGCGTCTCCCTAATCCTGAGCCAATCAGTACAGAATGTTGGGTCATCACGTGTTGATTATATATATATATATATATATATATATATATATATATATATATATATATATATATATATATATATACAGTACTGTGCAAAAGTTTTAGGCAGGTGTGAAAAAATGCTGTAAAGTAAGAATGCTTTCAAAAATAGACATGTTAATAGGTTATATTTATCAATTAACTAAATGCAAAGTGAGTGAACAGAAGAAAAATCTAAATCAAATCCATATTTGGTGTGACAACCCTTTGCCTTCAAAACAGCATCAATTCTTCTAGGTACACTTGCACAAAGTCAGGGATTTTGTAGGCATATAGTCAGGTCATTGATTAAACAATTATACCAAACAGGTGCTAATGAGCATCAATTCAATATGTAGGTTGAAACACAATCATTAACTGAAACAGAAACAGCTGTGTAGGAGGAATAAAACTGGGTGAGGAACAGCCAAACTCAGCTAACAAGGTGAGGTTGCTGAAGACAGTTTACTGTCAAAAGTCATACACCATGGCAAGACTGAGCACAGCAACAAGACACAAGGTAGTTATACTGCATCAGCAGGTAGAAATTTCAAGGCAGACAGGGGTTTCCAGATGTGCTGTCCAAGCTCTTTTGAAGAAGCACAAAGAAACGGGCAACGTCGAGGACCGTAGACGCAGTGGTCGGCCAAGGAAACTTACTGCAGCAGATGAAAGCTTACTTCCCTTCGCAACCGGAAGGTGTCCAGCAGTGCCATCAGCTCAGAACTGGCAGAAAACAGTGGGACCCTGGTACACCCATCTACTGTCCGGAGAAGTCTGGTCAGAAGTGGCCTTCATGGAAGACTTGCGGCCAAAAAGCCATACCTCTGACGTGGAAACAAGGCCAAGCGACTCAACTAAGCACGAAAACACTGGAACTGGGGTGCAGAAAAATGGCAGCAGGTGCTCTGGACTGATGAGTCAAAATTTGAAATATTTGGCTGTAGCAGAAGGCAGTTTGTTCGCCGAAGGGCTGGAGAGCGTACACGAATGAGTGTCTGCAGGCAACAGTGAAGCATGGTGGAGGTTCCTTGCAAGTTTGGGGCTGCATTTCTGCAAATGGAGTTGGGGATTTGGTCAGAATTAATGGTCTCCTCAATGCTGAGAAGTAAAGGCAGATACTTATCCATCATGCAATACCATCAGGGAGGCATCTGATTGGCCCCAAATTTATTCTGCAGCATGACAACGACCCCAAACATACAGCGAAAGTCATTAAGAACTATCTTCAGCGTAAAGAAGAACAAGGAGTCCTGGAAGTGATGGTATGGCCCCACAGAGCCCTGATCTCAACATCATCGAGTCTGTCTGGGATTACATGAAGAGAGAGAAGCAACTGAGGCTGCCTAAATCCACAGAAGAACTGTGGTTAGTTCTCCAAGATGTTTGGGCCAACCTACCTGCCGAGTTCCTTCAAAAACTGTGTGCAAGTGCACCTAGGAGAATTGATGCTTGATGCTGTTTTGAAGGCAAAGGGTGGTCACACCAAATATGGATTTGATTTAGATTTTTCTTCTGTTCACTCACTTTGCATTTAGTTAATTGATAAATATAATCTATTAACATGTCTATTTTTGAAAGCATTCTTACTTTACAGCATTTTTTCACACCTGCCTAAAACTTTTGCACAGTACTGTATATATATAAATAAAAAAAAGCAAAGATGTCAAAATTAGTAGGTCTGCACTCTCTGTTAGGAAGATGGATACATCAAATAAAACAAAAAGTTGGAGCTGACAAAATTAGAGAAAAAAAGCAGAAGATTCTAGAAGCTGAAGCACAAAATGTGTTAAAATAACTGGTTTGTTTAGTCGTCCCGGTCCTCTCGACCATCATCATCAATTTCAACTTGGCAGCTGTTCCTGTTATTGAGCAACAATTTGCAGAATTAGTTGATTTAGCATCTAATGTGAGTGCCGACATCTAAAGTAAGTTTATCTGTATGCTTATCTCACACATTGTCAGTGCAGTACAGTATATAGATATAAAGATTTAAAATATGTTTACTCAGGCGCTTCAAGAGACAACAATACAGAAATAGGGCCTCAGGTAACCATGCCCGCGAGAGGAGAGGAGCAACTGTTCAGCCAATTGTATTACCGTGTGGGTGCTGGCATTTGGAGGCTGTGTGGTCCAGTAAGGAGGCTGTGTGGTCCAGTGGTTAAAGAAAAAGGCTTGTAACCAGGAGGTCCCTGGTTCAAATCCCACCTCAGCCACTGACTCATTGTGTGACCCTGAGCAAGTCACTTAACCTCCTTGTGCTCCGTCTTTCGGGTGAGACGTAATTGTAAGTGACTCTGCAGCTGATGCATAGTTCACACACCCTAGTCTCTGTAAGTCGCCTTGGATAAAGGCGTCTGCTAAACAAACAAATAATAATTTAGAGTTTCAACCAACAGGCACTAAGCAATAATGTGCAAGGGCGGGCTTTCTTGTTTTCAACCCATCAGTACCAGCACCAAGCGCTGCGAGAGACAGTGTTTACTGTACTTGATGCTTTTGCTAACTGTGATGTCGAATGGCAAACTTTAAAAGTAAATTTCTAACTTACAGAATGCCACATTTAAAACAAACAAATCGCACATGTGCATAAGCTCTAGGTCAGACTACGCAGCATAAACTCCGGGTGAGATTTTGTGCAAACAGCTGATCTCTACAAGAAAATTGTTTGAACACTAATTTGAAGAAAGTATAATAATGCATGTTTTTATTTATTCCACACCTCATTAATGCAGTGGTTTCATTTGATGGTAGTTTCTATACTGTCATTTATAAATTCTGTGACGTGAATAGAAAATACATTAATTGAAGCTGCGTATTTGTCCCAATGCTAAACAAAACAATTGCGTTGCTTGTTCTGTTTGCTGTTTCTTATTATTAATATTTAAGTTAAAGCTGCCAATTGTCCGGGGAAAATAATAATCAAATTCTGTTTGTACGTAGCATGTGCCTGCAAACTGCACCGTATTACCGTATTACTGTGGGTTAAATATTAATTAATTTTGGGGGCTCCCAAGTGGCGCATCCAGTAAAGGCGCTCCACATGGGGTGCAGGATGCGCTCTATAGTCTGGATGTCACAAGTTTGAGTCCAGGCTATTCCTTTGCCAACCGAGGACGGAGCTTCGAGGGGCGGCTCAATTGGCCACGTGCTGCCCTGGGGAGGGAGGGTTAGGTCGGCCAGGGTGTCCTCGGCTCACCGCGCACTAGCGACCCCTGTAGTCTGGCCGGGTGCCTGCGGGCTTGCCTGTAAGCTGCCCGAGAGCTGCGATGTCCTCCGACGCTGTAGCTCTTGGGTGGCTGCATGTTGAGTCCGCAGTGTGAAAAAAAGTGGTCGGCTTACGGCACACGCTTTGGAGGACAGTGTGTGTTCGTCTTCGCCCTCCCGAGTCAGCGCAGGGGTGGTAGCGGTGAGCTGAGCCTAAAAATAATTGACCATTTCCAAATTGGGGAGAAAATAATAAAAATAATTGACAACGACTAAATTTGTATATATAATATATATATATATATATATATATATATATATATATATATATATATATATATATATATATATATATATATATATATATAAATAAATAAATTAATTTAGCTGATTGAAGTGTTTCATCTGCAATATTAAGCAGTGTACATTTTAAAACAAATCTTAAGCAATGACCTAACAGACCACCTGAAAAGTCTCTTTGGCCTTGAATCTCTCTCTTTGGGGCTGTGAATCTCACTCTTTAGGACAGCCAACCCTTGGCATCTCTGTCTTGCATATAAAAGCGTGTTAATATTAGCTTGGATATTACCTCCGAAATGTCTGCAATAATAACATATTAGGCTACTGACATAAATAAGCAAACCCATTGCACACTGTATTCCAAATATGTCTGTAGGTCTCCTGTGGTTTATGTATATTTACAGCAAACAGTAAAACAGTCCCATCACAAGATCAGCCTGTTTTTAGTTCAGTAATTGAAATTTGCTAAACGTCTTATGTAATGCTCTGTCAGAACACAAATTCTGTCTCAACGTGGGCCGTGCATTTTAAAATGTGCGCGCTGATTTGGAGTCCCAGTCAGTCACTGATGAAGATGCAACGCGTGATCGAGGCTCAACTCCAACAGGACAACCTTTCTTGTAGATGCTGACAGTATATGCAACAGGTAGACCTTTTTTTTTTTTTTTTTTTTTTTTGATGGTCGACAAGCCTACAACTCTTAATACACTGTAGTTGGTATCAAACGGCTGAATGAAAATAATATTAATAATGCTTCCCCACTTAAATATTCTTATTTAAATTTTCCACATATATACAAAGCGAGCACAGGGAAGTTTACAGTACACTAGTTCTCCAGCACCATTCATTAAAAGATAAGAAATTGATATACCTGTCTATACGTTATTGTTACTAGAAGGGGTGCCATTTCAGATTTCAGTTGGGGTAACGCTTAGGCCCCTGGAAGCTCTTGGTTGTTTTGCAGATAAAAATCAGTTTATTACGGGAGCATTTTCTGTGATTATTTCCTTTATTTTTTTTATAAAATCATACAGTAACAAAATTACCAGCACAGGACAAACAAGCAACTTTTAAAGAGAAGCAATGTGTACCTGTGGTGTGCAGACCCAGTACCAGATAAAGCCTTATTTTTAAGCTTATATATAAATTCAGAACACACAGGAGATAACAGTAAGATATTACTGATCCCACAACCTTGTATCAGTCTTAGCTTGGTGTAGACTTGGTGATCCTCTGCCTTCCAAGACGTGGCCTGTCACAGAGCTGGTTTCCTCGTTTCTCCACTAGTCTGCTGATTGTTGAAGCAGAACATCTCATTCTCCAGGCAACTTCTCTCACAGACAGACCGCCTTCAATCATGTCGATAGCAACCAGGCGATCTTCATTCTTCAAGCGGGGCATGGTTATATCTTTCTCTGCTCTTGCGTTAATTAAAATCATGTCTTTTCGAATGGCTATTTAAACAGATTCTTAATCAACTCATTTTATGAAATCACATGACTTGAGCTCAGTATTTTGTTATGCCAAGGAACAATACTACTCAAACAATCAAAAAAAACATTATGTATGTGCCCAATGAGCTATTGATGTAAAGCTTAAAGACTGTTGCGTTTTCATTGTGCATCACTATCTATATCATTGAAACGCTGGTTTTCTGAGCGTCGCTGGCTTTTTGCTGTTTTTTGATCTCTCTGGTTACCACAAACATTATCATTGTTGCTCCCACGTCTCACCGTTAAAATCAGTCCTGATTGTTTACAGAAAACTATTTTTCCAACATTGCTTAGGATTATGTGAGAAATATGTTGTGGTTCAAAAACAGGACAAGGAGGGCTTTTCGCAGGTGCAGCCATCGCAGCTGGTCAACTATGTGAGCTTGCCTCACACACTGAATGCATGCCTGCCACAGGGCTCCCCTGGGTCCTAAACCCTTCTAAGTTCTGACGGGCATTTCAGTAACCACAGACAGTACATGCATTTTGCAGAAATTAAAGGTTTTCTGACATAAAGGGGTTTAACAGTACAGTTTTGAGCAAAATACAGGAGAAAATCTGTCCCGGGAGAAGTGTCCAAAACACGGTAGAGTCCTGGTAAAAAAGCGGAGATGATAAATTATACACCCCCTTGTTGGTGTTCCATTACCCGAGTACAGCGTTCACACAAGCATCCTTTATATATAGCAAATACCAGCATCCACCGTATTTTCGCTCTCTGCTTTTGCCTGAAGAGCTGGACTCTCTTAAATATATTGTATCGCCTTCTTTGCAATAAAATACGCAACCTATATTGTGCCTGAAGCTCCTGAAATTTGACACTTAACAGGTTGTTACATTGTGTAATATAACTGAAAATTAAAAGCAAACAAAATTCAGTCTTTGACAAACAACAGTGCCATTTTGTTTTGTGATTTTGCCATGAAAACGACAGGTTTGAAAGTTGTACTCGATGATCCCTTTGGCTGTGTACCCTTACCGGCACAGATTGCACAATTTCGCACTGCTTATTAGTGGCAAGTGTGTGTGAAAGGGGTATAATCTATCCTCTTTACAACCAACAATAATGCTCACAAAGGCTTCTTAATCTGTTGAGACTTCCTTTATACTGCTGCCACAACAGTGTAAATCTGCACACTGGGCACTGCAGCTCACTCCCACTATCTCATGCATGCCCAGCCATCTTCGACTGCTTAAGTTTGCCTACCACAAGTCTGAGCCATTGTTTTTTAATGTTGTATTTAATGTACTATGCCCTGTATTTCACTTTATTTAATGTATTATATGAAAGGCGCTATATAAAATAAATATTGATTGATTGATTGATCTTGCAGCAAGGGGTATCACGAGGCATGTTTCAATCTGGCTTTCACCCATAAAGTTTAAGAATAAATGTCCAGTTTCGGGGGAATTAAAGGTAAATTCAGCTGTACAGTTTTCATGACAGGCTGTTTTAAATAAAGCGTTGCCCCACAAGTTAATCTGACTGTGTAACCCTTTATCCATATTGAACTTGTTCTGGCAGTATCTGAGGTCAAAAGAACATGTGCAGAGGTCGAGCTAGCTTTTCTATTCATGCCTTCCTGAAACACACATGCCCAGAATTCTGCATCCCCATCCATCAGATATTAAACGATCAGTTAATACAAAGGCTAATAAACTCCTGGGATGTGCATTTTGGTACATTTTTATGAACGCTTAAACTCTATGCTATATCATAGTTTAAACAATCTCTCTCTGTGCATAGATATACATATGAATACAGACATACTTCTTTATGCTAGTATATACTAACAGTACACTGTTCCTGCATTCCGTTTTCCTGCATTCCAATAACAGCAATAGCATCGCCATGTCTGTGTCAAGTGAAGATTCTTGAAAATCTGTACATATGCGTGTATATGCATTTTTCTGCCCAGCAGCGCCTTCACACACACTACAGTACATCTAGCCATCTCAATAAACAAGCCACGGGTACTTCATCTCCCATTCAGACTTATAAGAACATATTTTTCGTTTGCATTTTTCTGCATTACTACTGCTGAGATCACTGTAGTACAGTACAGTCTCCGGCTAAGAGAACACCCCTCGGGAAGCAAGCTAAGTGTTCTTATAGCCAAAGTGTTCTCTAAGGCGGAGTTAGCCACCGTACACACTATGAATCAATCAATAAATAAATACATATGTAATACTTGTCATGATGCATGTGCATCAACATATAAAATGAACTGAATAAGTAAAAGCAAAGCAATAGGCAAGTGTATGTTAATAAACTATAATAATAAAAACCGTCAAACTAAATTAACACAGCACCCCTACACAAAAAAAAACAAAACACAACAGCAGCAATATTCAAGACATGCATATTATTTAACAGAATGGTGAAGCAACTCACCAGAACGGGAAACAGCAAATTGCTCAGCGACTTGTGTCTGGTCTGATTCAGGTTTCTTTCAAGAGCTCAAACAATTTCCAACTTTAAAGCAAGAGAAACAGCAGCATATTTTGCCGTTTTGTTTACAGTGGCTCTCAAAAGTATTCACCCCCTTGGACTTTTCCACGTTTTATTGTGTTACAACATGGAATCAAAATGGATTTAATTAGGAGTTTTTGCCACTGATCAACACAAAAAAGTTCATAATGTCAAAGTGAAAAATAAAATCTACAAATTGTTCTAAATTAATTACAAATACAAAACAGAAAATAATTGATTGCATAAGTATTCACCCCCTTGAGTCAATATTTGGTAGAGACACCTTTGGCAGCAATTACAGCCATGAGTCTATTTAGATAAGTCTCTACCAGCTTTGCACATCTGGACACTGTAATTTTTGCCCATTCTTCTTTGCAAAATTGCTCAAGCTCTGTCAAGTTGGATGGGGACCTTTGGTGAATAGCAATTTTCAACTCTTTCCACATATTCTAAATTGAATTTAGGTCCGGGCTTTGACTGGGCCACTCCAGGACATTGACCTTTTTGTTTTAAGCCACTCCAGTGTGGCTTTGGCTGTATGTTTGGGGTCATTGTCCTGCTGGAAGATGAATCTTCTCCCAAGTCCCAGGTCTCTTGCAGACTTCAGCAGGTTTTCCTCCAGGATTTCTCTGTACTTTGCTGCATCCATTTTGCCCTCTATCTTCACGAGCTTTCCAGGCCCTGACGCCGAGAAGCATCCCCATAGCATGATGCTGCTACCACCATGCTTCACGGTAGGGATGGTGTTCTCAGGATGATGTGCGGTGTTAGGCTTGCGCCAAACATAGCGTTTAGCGTTGAGGCCAGAAAGCTCTATTTTGGTCTCATCAGACCATAGAATCTTCTTCCACTTGGTCTCAGAGTCTCCCACATACCTTCTGGCAAACTATAGCCAAGATTTGATGTGAGTTTTTTTCAACAATGGCTTTCTTTTTGCCACTCTCCCATAAAGGCCAGTTTTGTGAAGCACCCAGACTATTGTTGCCGTATCCACAGTGTCTCCCAGCTCAGCCGTGGAAGACTGTAACTCCTTTAGAGTTGCCATAGGCCTCTTGGTGGCCTCCCTGACTAGTGCCCTTCTCGCCCGGATACTCAGTTTTTGAGAAAGGCCTGTTCTAGACAGATTCACAGTTGTGCCATATTCTCTCCATTTCTTAGTAATGGACTTTACTGTGCTCCGGGGGATATTCAATGTCTTGGAAATGTTCTTATATCCTACCCGTACTAACGTACTAACCAACTGTGGGACCTCCCAGAGACAGGTGTATTTAACCTGAAATCATGTGAAACACCTTAATTGCACACAGGTGGACTCCATTTAAACTAATTATGTGACTTCTAAAGACAATTGGTTGCACCAGAGCTTATTTAGGTGTGTCATAGCAAAGGGAGTGAATACTTATGCAATCAATTATTTTCTGTTTTATATTTGTAAATTATTTAGAACAATTTGTAGATTTTATTTTTCGCTTTGACATTATGGACTATTTTTCTGTTGATCAGTGGCAAAAACTCCTAATTAAATCCATTTTGATTCCATGTTGTAACACAATAAAATGTGGAAAAGTCCAAGGGGGGTGAATACTTTTGAGAGCCACTGTACATGCCATTTTGTAGCAATGAGGTGCCCTCGTGGAAATCAGAATACAAAACGAGTCAATGATATGAAGGCGTTTCTGGCAAGATTTAATAAACCAATCGGTGTGCCTAAAGACACTCGTAATGACAAGTCGCTTTTGAAAAGACTGCATAAACCATTTAAATTTAAGTTTGATGATGATGAGTTATCAGGTTATAAAACACCAGTACAGTATCAGTTGTGAACAAATCTCTATAGGTGTCAAGAAGGTGTTCTTTTAAGCAAAGTTCCTTTAACCACAGCATTTACAATGAGAAGAATCTGTTTCACCCAAAGTGTGTTTCCTTAGGAGAAGTGTTCTCTTAGGAGGTGTTCCGGAGACTACTGTACTTCTACAGTCAGAATATGCTGACTGCTTAACAAAAAACCCTCCGACTGACAACTGCTTCACCACATTGACACAGACACTGGTATTTTACGGTCATTTTGCTGCAGTGCAATAGATTATCATGAATATGCGATTTTGCATCCCTTTCCATTCTGTGCATCCCGTGAACGCAAGACAAAATATTTTTCTGTCCAATGGATTTATTTTGCGTCTAGGACAGAAAAATGTGCATTAACGCGGCCTCTGACATGTATAAATACTGTGGGTCTGCCCTGAGCATCTTTATCTAGTGAAACTCAGGTAAGTGTTCATCAGATGTCACTGGGTGCAGTGCAAGTTAATTGCACTGGTCAGGAACCCTTTTTTAAAGCATTGGTGTTACCATCAGTTTAGCATAGCTCTGAAATTATAATGAAAAATAGATATTTAACAAACTTTTCAGTTACTCCATGCTCAACCACAGGGGGGCTCTCAGCTCATCAAACATACATCTTGTACTATAATCATGAAATAAATACTATTCATTACAGATTCTGTGTTGTGGGGGTTTGTCCTAAACTACTGAATCTAAGACATGTAATATACCTTCAAGTAGGATCCATAGTACTTGGTTACATAGGGACTGTCGCACTGACTCAAAACAGTGATTTCCTGTTGAATGTCTTCTATCTCATCTTCTGCCTCTTCCAGATCAATGGTTTTAATAGCCACCACTTTTTGTGTCTGATTATCAATCCCTTTAAAGACTTCCCCAAAGGAGCCCTTTCCAATTCTCTCCAGTTTGGTGAAGAGTTCCTCAGGATCTGCCCGGCTGTTCTGCAAAGAGAAGGACACATGTATTGTAACAGGCATTGTCTTCGGGTGGTCTGCTCAAGGATTTGTTAAATTGTAATATTTACATTGTATCGAAGCCCTAGCAAGAGGGAAGCATTGGGTTTTAATTACATTGCATTAGGAATGTAAATATACTTTCATCAAGTTTTTGTAAATTATTTTTAAAGGTGGGATTTGGGCCTGGGACATTCTGTAGGTGTTACAGATTTTGCGGATGTATTTGTGCATTTGCTGTAGCAGTTGGTTAAATCTAAAGTATATTACTTCAATGTTTTACATGTATTTACAGTTAAACAGCCTTGTTGTACAGTACATGCTCTATGATGTCCTCAGTTTGGATATTTGAAGTTGTAAAGGGAACAGGACACTACAGACTGTAACAGAGTCTCTCAGAGACTGGCGATGTGTTGAATGGGTGTGGAATTGGGATGTGTGCACTGATGTCCACGAGGATCAAGTCTTTTCAGCAAAGCAAAGGCTTTTATTTTTACCGAATGTGCAATGGCTGCTTTGTGTTGCAGAACACAGACTGGCCACTAAAAAACTTTATTTATACAAAGTACTGTACAGGGTAATTTCAGGCAGACGTTTATATCAGACAAATAGCGTTTGCCTTTCGCACTGATTTCAATAACAAAGGCATCGCTTATACCGTGTTAAGCACAGCGTATATTTCAGACAACCTCAGCTATTTGGATCTCGTTATGTGCCATTCACATAGATTTAAATAACAAATGCACTGCTTAAAAGAACATAAGAAAGTTTACAGACAAGGCCATTCAGCCCATCTTGCTCGTTTGGTTGTTAGTAGCTTATTGATCCCAGAATCTCATCAAGCAGCTTCTTGAAGGATCCCAGGGTGTCAGCTTCAACAACATTACTGGGGAGTTGGTTCCAGACCCTCACAATTCTCTGTGTAAAAAAGTGCCTCCTATTTTCTTTTCTGAATGCCCCTTTACCTAATCTCCATTTGTGACCCCTGGTCCTTGTTTCTTTTTTCAGGTCAAAAGTCCCTGGTCGACATTGTCTATACCTTTTAGGATTTTTAATGTTTGAATCAGATTGCCGCGTAGTCTTCTTTGTTCAAGACTGAATAGATTCAATTCTTTTAGCCTGTCTGCATATGACATGCCTTTTAAACCCGGGATAATTCTGGTTGCTCTTCTTTACACTCTTTCTAGAGCAGCAATATCCTTTTTGTAACGAGGTGACCAGAGCTGAACACAATATTCTAGGTGAGGTCTTACTAATGCATTGTAAAGTGTTAACATGTTACTTCCCTTGATTTAAATTCAACACTTCTCACAATATATCCAAGCATCTTGTTGGCCTTTTTTATAGCTTCCCCACATTGTCTAGATGAAGACATTTCTGAGTCAACATAAACTCCTAGGTCTTTTTCATAGTTCCCTTCTTCAATTTCACTATCTCTCATATGATATTTATAATGCACATTTTTATTGCCTGCATGCAATACTTTACACTTTTCTCTATTAAATGTCATTTGCCATGTGTCTGCTCAGTTCTGAATGCTGTCTAGATCATTTTGAATAACCTTTGCTACTGCAACAGTGTTTGCCACTCCTCCTATTTTTGTGTCGTCTACTGTAGTAATCTCTCTTACTAATCAACCAACCAGCTGTTTTCACCTCGTAACATTGCCATTCACATAGATTTCAATAAAAAGGCAGCACTTTACTGTAGTAAAAGCTTGACAGATCGATCAATCAGCTGATTGCACCTCGTTATTGAGCGATAATCCCTGTACTGTACCTTGGCTATTTAATCCCTTTACGCAGTGTCTGGTTTGTACAGTTTGAAAAAACAGCAAGCAAGCACGGCTGCGCATAAAATGTCTCTGTTAGATGCTGTCCGCTTGCTAAAGCATGCTTGGAACTCTGTCAGTCAGCAAACAATGCAACGTTGCTTCAAAAAGCTGGGGTTTCTGTAGATGAGAAGGAGACTGGGAAGGGGATGGGAGTACTCTGTAAATAATGTGTGTTTGTAAACTGTGTTATTCTTGTTCAGATCTGTTAGCGTTCTCTGTGTGTTTTGGTGCTTGTGTGACTAGAGCTGAAAGACTGCCTGTGTGTGCATCACTGAGGGGGGTGGGAGCAGGTCTGACACCACCAGTCAGAGATAGGGAGTGTTGGACCAATGAGTGAGGAAGGGGGAGGGACGGGTGTGTGTGTGGAGATGATTCTTTGAAAGAGAGAAGAGGATCTGGTGGCGGGAGAACTGAGAGAGAGAGTTGAGAGGTTGAGTTTGTGAGTGAGAGGAGAGGCATGACAGCCATTGTTCATTTAAAGCTAATAAAAAATAATAAATACAGCGGTTTCCTACTGCTTTGAACCGCAAATGCTGTCTGTGTCATTATATCCTGGAAACCCTGCAGCTCAGCGCTACAATATGTGAATAAATCCTGTAAAACCTCCATCTCGATCTCCTGCTTGTCACTCAGCAGCGAATGCACACCCACACGGCAGATGGCTACTCTGTCACAAGCATTAATACCCTGTATCTTTCTAAACAAGGGATTTAGGGGAGCTCCCTAATAAAAGCTGAATCTCAAATCAATAACAACATAGTACAGCAATTGTTACAGCTGTGTATAATGGCATTTAAAAACAGGATTCATTTATCCGTCTTTTTACATATCCGCTCTTACTCTCTCCCTAGCAGCCTGCTTGCATGTCAGTTCTGCATCTGTGTGTGTGTATGAATATGAGTGGATATCGATGGGGGAATGGGTGACGTGTGGGCGGAGTCAGCGTCCATAAAAGGGCATGCTGCGTGCCAATTGATGAAATTGAGTAGAGCAGGAAATATGAGAGAGACAGAGAGAGAGAGAGAGTCCCTTTGAATAAAACAGCGCAAGAACGATTTGATACAAATAAAAAGCAGTTTTACTGCTTTCGCTGCACCCTGTTGTCTGTCTCTTCATTGATCGCCAGAACCCCGCACATAGCCGACTGCTATAATATATTTCTTGCCACTAAGCAGAAAATTGTTTTGCAATATTGATTCCAAAGTGCTTGTTGATTGTGGGATAAACAATACATTTGTATATCAGGTTTTGCATACAACAATATACTGTATTACATTTAAGTCTTGCTATGGTACTGGAACCCTCATACACAGGAACGCTGAATAACTTTAAAGTAGCGTATTTTAAATGCTTCACTGTGATAACAAATTCAGTGAGAACAACTGCACTTTTGCGATCAGCTTTAAAACATCAGGTGTGAGTGTGACAGACTTGACAGCGATAACAGGCAGCCCTGCAAAAATGTACGCGTCTGTGTATGGGTGATGCAGTGCTCAAGACAAGGACAAACAAAGTACTGGTGAAATGAAGTTTTATTTGTAATCCAAAGTCTGATGACAACAGTAAACAAAAATGAGAACAGGCAATACACAGTGTTTTGCGTATTGCTCCGTTTAATCCATGAGTTCAGTTCTGAAATAATAGTCCCGGTATTAAAACACCCACAGTTAACACAAACACGATCACAAGTCCACAGTGAGTGCTGTAGTGCTCGTGGTGCAAATACAATTAATCGTGAAACAGGTGCAGTGTTGTCCGGGTTTTATGCTGGCCTGTAGTGACAGCTCCAGATCGTGTTAGCCGTCTAATAACAACAAACAAGTATATTTTTGGATAGGGCTGTAAAATCTACGTTTAATTGACGACACGTTTAAACCCATTGTTAATCCGGCCGTTTAACCGTTTAAATAGGCCATAAATTTAATGTTTCACTCATTTCATATTTTTATATTTTACTTCCAATATTTTAACCTCGGTTTGTTATTCAAAACGCATACCATATAGATCCACTTAAAGACAAACAATGGTAAGGATTGTAAGATAGCACTAAAATTTAATCTATTTTAATAGCATAAAAAAACATTCATGGTCAATTTTACAACGTACCATTTCTCCATAAGCTCCATAAAAAAGTGTGTGTATCCAACATCGAAAAAACATTACAAAACAACGCAATATTTAAATTAAACTTAAACACAGTGCACAAGATTTTATTTTTTAGTTCCATTCACTCATATATTAATGGCAGGAAACCAAATGTCTTCAGAACAAAACACTTTATTTTCATTAAAAATCAAGCCGTTGTCCGATACATTACTAGTTCCCAGTGTCCCTTCCTTTAATAACTGCACTTGCGCATTAACGTGAAAAAATAAAGACTTCATTTCCCAGCGTCCGTCTCTTTCAATGCTTCTCAGTTTAGCTTGCTTGAATAATTATAAGTTGTTCTATAATTGTAGATGTCTTGTTGAGCACACACAATAAAATGTGGACAAATAAAACAGTGTAAGCACTTTCTAACAGAGATCTTATTCGCTGTTCTTTTTATAAATAAATAGTAGCTAAGTGTTTTACTTTGTGGCGTGAATAGAGCTGTGAGGTTTCTTAATCTCACAGGCTATTCACTTTACTGAAATAATGTATAGTACTAAGACTAGGGCCCTATGGAATACGTGTTATTTTGTTCTGATTTCCATGTTATTTTTTCCTGATTTCCGTTTTTACTGTTTAAAAAATGTAATTAGGTTTATTTAAATGAACTTATGCACACCGCAGGCAAGGTGAACAGCACAAAAACGTAAACCAACAGGCTTCTCCATTTGGTTTGGGTTTGTCTTCATTGGATTAAGAGTACTGTTTTAGCTAATTGTATTGAAAAATAGTATTGCTTTAAAAACGGGTTATATTTTTTATTTTTGTGCAGTGTGGGGCTCTCCAAAGGAAACAAACAAGCAGGGAGCAGAGTAGTAAAAAAAAAAAAATGTTTCATAACTTTTCGTTTTGCAATTGATCAGTTCTATATTTACTCCTATGCCCATGGTTTCACTGCAATAAATCTTCTCTGTGTAAACATTGGGATCTTATTGTTCAAAAGTGATGTATTGCAATAGCAGTCTGTGTGAGTAGTACTTTTTGTGTTTTAATACAGACGTTAAAAATAGTCTACAACATTGTCTAATTGTTTAAGTCCTTAAAAAGGTTTCTATTTGTTTTCCATGATTGCATTTATTTACTGCACTCAAACGGCGAATTAATTTCACTGATTCAAACCTTTTCGTTGTTTATCCCTTACAGAACACCCCGTCTCATTTATAACCCAGCAACAGAAACTGCCCCCGCCCCTCCCACACACACTTTTGAAACCAAAGTTACGCCACTGCCTGTACTGACCTTTAAAGTTTCACATTTTCCCCTCAAATATGTAAGCTTAATGCTCTACTGCCAAATGCATTTTTTTTCCCGTACAGCACTTGATTCTGTGTTATGCTTTTGATTCCGTGATTCTGTCCATGTTTTCGTTAACACTGATTCCATAGGAGCCTATAAGACCTGAAAAGAGGCAATGCGACGGAACCAGAAGCTAGAATGGGAAGTTTTGTCTGCTGGAAACTATTGTATTCGACACCGCTACAGTGACTGTGTTTGGCCTGAGCGAAGAGATACCAAAGAGAATATAATATCTTTGGAGATACACAACGAAGCACAAAGCTGATCCCTCCTTAACTTATGCAAGACGTCTTTAGAGTGATCACGTGGGAGAACAGGTCAGGTTTCCTTAAAGGGGAAAACCATACATGTAGAAAGGGAAGCATATATATGCGGAAAACATGCAAAAAAAAATGTGATAATGTATTTTACTGTTAAGTTGCATTTAAACGTATAATACAAATTTTAAACAAAAATATTTTTAATCCACGTTTACCGTTTAAACGTTTAACCCTTTGCGGTAATAAAATAATGACTTGGATCGCATTATTGAGGAGTTTGGTGATAAAACGAGTGATCAGGAGATGATTTATCGGGATGTACTATTATTATTATTAATTATTATTATTATTATTTATTTCTTAGCAGACGCCCTTATCCAGCGTGACTTACAATTGGATTACATTATTAAGACAGTGCCTTTTAAACCTGTTTTCCTGTGAAAAAATACTTTTAAACAGCGCGTCTAAAATAAACCTTAATCTGCCGTTTCTTTTTCCATCATGGAACAGATATCAATACATTGGGTCGTATATGCAGGTAAAGACTATTGATGCAGCATTGCTGCCGTGAATCACGTTAACACAAACGCGTCCGTTCTAAGCGGTGGCGATTGTATAACCAGAAATATGGTAATTAGGCAGTTCTGAGCAAGCCAACAGTAAACGTCAACTAAGAGTTATGATAGCTGCACTAGCCTATATTAAGAACACTGAACAGACTGCAAACAACATGTTTTATTAGACAGAGTTATTTACTACACTGATCAGGCTATATTAACAACAGTTATCTTGCAATATTGTGCCCAGGTAATAAACTGAACTTTACATGTCAGTATAACACACTGTAGAATAGCACCCCATAGTAAGGCAATGCACAGTTAAGGTTTGACCTCCAGGGAAATAAAAGATGAATGAAATAGGCTAAATGTTCCAGTACAGTGGAAATTAAGCACAGCCAGGGTTCACACGGCCAGAGGTCGTCCCACATTGATTTGAACAACATTGATACTGTAGGTATGTATACTGAGGAAGAAAATCTTGTGCGTGCATCCACAGCTTCAAGCAGGCTGACGGGGATGCACGCACACACCCTGTCTCACTCACAGCAGTGCGCAGCCAAGGCTGAATCAAAATTGCATAGCACCGCCATGAAAACCAAAACCAAGCTAACTCTAAAAGACAGACAGAAAGCCGGTGAGAGACATTTTACACCACATAAACATAACATAGCGCTGCCTGTGAATGGTACCTTTTCTCAGGCAGCACCTTAGCTTTTTTTGGTTGGCTTTGTTTCTTTTACAGATACTCGCTCTCCACCAGACAGGACCCCAGCGAGAGACAGCAGCCCCGGAAAGCACTGTTTCTGGAGTTTGGGTATATAGCATTTAAGCAGGTTGTAATATTACAGTTTAAAATCCAATTATTTTCTGGGGGGGAATAAGGACTGGGGAGAAAGCATCGTCAGTCTCTCTCACATCTATCCCAACACTACTGACTTTCACTTTAGTTGTGCAGGTTGCAGTCACAACTAGGCTGCTGCCTTACAGGACGCCACGCCATAGTTTTTATTTATCTTATTTCACAAATTGAAATGTGTTGTCTCATTTTCAGTAAAGTCCTTGGGCAAGGTACAAACCAGCACTGAATAACCTAAATATAATGAGAATCTATGAATTATTCAGAAAAGTTTAACATAGTGCATTTTCTATTTCACATCATAACTGAAACTAGCAATGAATGTTTTATTCTAGCATGTTTTCATGTTCATATTTTGCAATTAGGCCTAATGAAGGAGAGAAATCCACAATATTGTTTATTTATAAGAAGAACATAAGAACAAAAGAAAGTTTACAAACGAGAGGAGGCCATTCAGCCCATCTTGCTTGTTTGGTTGTGAGTAGCTTATTGATCCCAGAATCTCATCAAGCAGCTTCTTGAAGGATCCCAGGGTGTCAGCTTCAACAACATTACTGGGGAGTTGGTTCCAGACCCTCACAATTCTCTGTGTAAAAAAGTGTCTCCTATTTTCTTTTCTGAATGCCCCTTTATCTAATCTCCATTTGTGACCCCTGGTCCTTGTTTCTTTTTTCAGGTCAAAAAAGTCCCCTGGGTCGACATTGTCTATACCTTTTAGGATTTTTAATGTTTGAATCAGATCGCCGCATAGTCTTCTTTGTTCAAGACTGAATAGATTCAATTCTTTTAGCCTGCCTGCTTTCGGCATGCCTTTTAAACCCAGGATAATTCTGGTTGCTCTTCTTTGTACTCTTTCTAGAGCAGCAATATCCTTTTTGTAACGAGGTGACCAGAACTGAACACAATATTCTAGGTGAGGTCTAACTAATGCATTGTAAAGTTTTAACATTACTTCCTTTGATTTAAATTCAACACTTCTCACAATGTATCCGAGCATCTTTTTGGCCTTTATTATAGCTTCCCCACATTGTCTAGATGAAGACATTTCTGAGTCAACATAAACTCCTAGGTCTTTTTCATAGTTCCCTTCTTCAATTTCAGTATCTCCCATATGATATTTATAATGCACATTTTTATTGCCTGCATGCTATACCAGAATCTAAATCATTAATGTAGATTAGGAATAGCAGAGGACCTAATACTGATCCCTGTGGTACACCACTGGTTACCTCACTCCATTTTGAGGTTTCTCCTCTAATCAGTACTTTCTGTTTTCTACATGTTAACCATCCCTAATCCGTGTGCATGCATTTCCTTGAATCCCTACTGCGTTCAGTTTGAGAATTAATCTTTTATGCGGGACTTTGTCGAAAGCTTTCTGGAAATCTAAATAAACCATGTTGTATGCTTTGCAATTATCCATTGTCAATGTTGCATCCTCAAAAAAGTCAAGCAGGTTAGTTAGACACGATCTCCCTTTCCTAAAACCATGCTGACTGTCTCCCAGAATATTGTTACCATACAGGTAATTTTCCATTTTAGATCTTACTATAATTTCCATAAGTTTACATATAATAGAAGTCAGGCTTATTGGTCTGTAGTTACCTGGTTTGGTTTTGTCTCCCTTTTTGTCACAACTAAGTGATCACACAAAAAGCAGACAGAAGGGGTGTGATAGCGAGAGAAAGGATCGATGCTGTAAATCTCCCTCCCGATTAGAAAGGGCGCTGTGTAAGGGGAAGGTAAGCTGCCTCCTAGATCTACTACCTCGGTGGTAGCTGGAAACCGGAAGGTAACCATATTAGGAGGGCGTGAGCTGCAAGTACTCAGGACGATTCCATTGCAGTCAGCTGCTTGGGCAGCCCTCTATTGGAGAAACCAGGCGACGCGTTGACTGCAGGGAGGAGTTTGCTGGGTACAAAGGGGAAGCAGCTACGCCAAAACCTCCCTTGCGCTGAGTTAAAAGCGATCGGCGGAGCCGATGTTGTTGTTTTGTGATTACGTGTTTTGTTTTTGAGTGTTAGCAGAGGAGCAGGAGGACGGGAGGCTGTAGCCAGCGAGCCAGCACATACCCCAGAGCACGCCCTCATCGCACAGCACTTCACAGCACAGCGCACGCACCACAAACCCAGAAAGAGAAGAGCACATTTTCGTGCACGGAGGACTGTGGTTATTGGAGTGTGTTTTGTTTACTTTTGTTTTAGCAGGACGCTGAGTTTTGCCCCACTACCATCGCTGGTACTGGGGCTTATTATTTATTATTATTATTATTATTATTATTATTATTATTATTATTATTATTATTATTATTATTAATTATTAAAACCTTTTTGTTAATGGGAGAATTCAGTCTGGACATTCACTTTCTACTGCACCACACCATTCAGCGTGTCACAGTTGGTGATCAGAAGAGGGACTCGGGATGGATGCCGCGCATTAGGAGCAATATTGGAGGCGCAGGAGCGAAGACACCAGGAGGAATGGCAACCATGATGGAGCGGATGCATGCCATGTTCCTGGAAGCCAATCGGGGGACCGCGACAGAACCAACGCCACCCTTACCGAAGATAAGGGTGGTAAAGATGTCGCTGGAGGATGATCCTGAGGCCTATTTGGTAGCCTTTGAGAGGCAGGCAACGGCAGCGAATGGCCTCGGGATTGGTGGGCTACCCAGTTGGGGCCCAATTTGATTGGGAGGCCCAGGCAGCCTACCAAGCCTTAACCAATGAAGATGCCCTCAACTATGATAGAGTGAGGCAGGCCATTCTCCAGCGACTTCGACATCACGGAGGAAACCCACCGTCGCCGGTTCCGGGAATACCAGCGACCCCCAGGACTGCGACCCAGCGTGGTGGCACAACAGCTGGTGGACCACGTGACCGGTGGCTCTGCCCGGCACCAATAGCGCAAAGCAGGTCACCGAGCTCATTGCCATTGAGCAATTCGTGACGGTGCTGGGGCCAGACACGAGGAACTGGGTCAGTCGCCACCGTCCCACCACGCTGGAGGCAGCGGTCAGATTGGCTGAAGGGTTCGAGGACGCAATACCTGCTGCTCCAGTGGTTGCCCCACCTGCTCCTGCCTCCAATAGACCGCGGCGGCAACACCACCACCACGCATCACCCCCACTACCCACGGACCAGCACTGCAACGTCACCCCATGGGCGCCTCCCTCCAACACAGTGGAGAGCGAGGCGACCCCCAGCGGGTAAGAGCAGAGTACCCCTCCCGCTGCCAAACCGCAACGGACACGAGGCTCCGTGGGCACCCTTTCGCCCACATGTTACCGGTGCCAGAAGGTCGGTCACCTGGCGGAATTGTCCAGTGGCCATGGAGTGTGGGGTGACCTCCCATTACGTCCTGACAGCATCAGGTAAGACCAGGGGTAATGATTGGGAGGGGCCTTGTGTTGTTAATGTACGGGTTGGTGAGGTGAGCACCCACGCATTAGTGGACTCAGGATGTGGGCAGACTTTAATTAGACGAGCTCTATTAAAGGGGGTACCTTGGTGGTCACGAGGGGTCGTGGTCATTTCCTGTATTCATGGGGATAACAAGGACTACCCCCTCACCAAATTAGATTTGACAGTTGGATGTCATGCCCGCCGTGTAATCGTGGCTGTGGCAGAGAAGCTGCCATATCCAGTTATTTTAGGTCGAGACTGGCCGCATTTTGACAGCATGATTAATAAAACGGTAAAGCCAGTCTCCGGTAAGACCATGGGAGCAGCGGGGAAACTATTGGTAATATCTTCCCGCTGCACACCGACTTGTTCCACTCTCGATTTAGCCCAAAAAACAAAAAGAGCGAAGGGTTGAAAAATGGGAGGGAACATTAATGAAACAAGGTTGGGGTTTGGTGGGGAAGCCTCAGGATCAGTCAAATGTAAGGAAAGGGGTTGGGACCCAGTGTGACCTGCGCGGGGCAGGTTACTGAGGCCCCAGTGCTGAAGCTACTTTAGCTCCGCTCGATATCCCGAAATTCTGGGACCGAGATGTGGACCTAGCATTGGAACAAAAGAACGATCCTTCGCTGGCCCACATCTGGGGGCAGGTTGGTCTATCGAGGGGAAGGATGTAGAGGAGAGCCGCCGCTTACATATCCCCACCACATTATTGTCGGGCATTTACTGTATAGAGTATCCCAAGCCACGAGCACAAGTCAGATTGTAACACAATTACTCGTTCCCCAGTCTTTTCGACGTGAGATCATGCGGTTGGCTCACGATGTCCCCTGTTCGGGCCATTTAGGTATTGATAAGACTCGGGAACGAATATTGGCTCGATTTTATTGGATGGGAGTGTTTAGTTAGGTGGCGCGATATGTAGCGGAATGCCGGAATGCCAGCAAGTAGCGCCGGGCGGGTTCGCCCGCCCCGCTGGTCCCACTGCCCCTGATCTCAGTTCCCTTTGAGCGCATCGCTATGGACATAGTGGGTCCATTGAGCCAGTCTGACTCTGGATATACGCACATTTTAGTAGTGGTGGACTACGCGACCAGATATCCAGAGGCAGTACCATTGAGATCCACTAGTGCCGCAGCCATTGCTAAAGAGTTAGTGAATATTATATCGAGTAGGGATTCCAAAAGAAATCCTCACTGATCACGGAACGAACTTCATGTCACAATGTTTGAAAGAATTATACAAATTGATGCAAATTAAGTCGATCCGAACCTCCGTTTATCACCCGCAGACGGACGGTTTGGTGGAACGTTTTAATCAGACCTTGAAACAGATGCTGAAGCGGTTTGTCAACCAAGAGCAAAAACATTGGGCTAAACTCCTCCCTTACCTAATGTTTGCAGTGAGAGAGGTGCCTCAGAGTTCGACCGGGTTCTCTCCCTTTGAGCTGCTGTATGGGAGGCAACCACGAGGTATCCTTGATCTTGTGAAAGAAGGGTGGGAGGAGCAAACAAAACCTCTAAAACATAGTCAAATATGTAATTATGTTAAGAGACCGCCTAGCATTGGTTGGTCGTTTGGCGAGGAGAACCTAAAACTAGCTCAGCATCGCCAGGAGCAACAGTACAATAAACAAGCACGTATTCTGACTTTTCGCCAGGTGATAAAGTACTGTTGCTACTTCCCACATCGGAATCTAAGTTGTATGCTAAGTGGCAGGGGCCATATGAGGTGGTTCGGGAAATTGGTAAAGTAAATTATGAAATTAGACAACCCGATCGCGAAATAAAACCGAAATTTATCATATCAATTTGCTAAAACCCTGGAATGAAAGGGAGGCCCTATTTGTAGCTGGTGACAGTTTGGAAGAGGATTTTGGTCCTACTGTCAATCCACCAGCTACAACTCATATTCCAATGGGGAACAGTTACTTCGGATCAGAAACGAGAGCTCTACCAGTTAGTGGAAAGGTTTAATGATGTTTTCTCTGACTTGCCCGGCAGGACTAATGTTATTTCTCACGCTATTATTACTCCACCAGGGGTCAGGGTCCGGAGAGACCGTGCGGATCCCAGAGAGTCGCAGGGTTCCTATTAGCAAGGAGGTGGAGGATATGCTTGAGCTCGGAGTCATTGAACCTTCCGGAGCGAGTGGTGCAGTCCTATCGTGATGGTGGGCAAGAAGGACGGCTCCACTCGGTTCTGCGTGGACTTCGAAGGTTAATGTCATCTCCAAGTTCGATGCATATCCAATGCCCGGGTGGATGAGCTCCTCGACCGACTGGGTAAGGCGCGGTTGATTTCGACCTTGGACCTGACGAAGGGATACTGGCAGATTCCACTGACTCAGAGCTCGAAAGAGAAAACTGCTTTCTCTACCCCAGATGGCTTGTTCCATTTCGGACCATGCCCTTCGGGTTGCATGGAGCTCCTGCCACCTTTCAGAGACTGATGGACCAGGTCTTAGCTCCCCATCATCAGTATGCCGCCTACATTGATGATGTGGTGATTTTAGCTCCACCTGGAAGGAGCACATTGTTAGAGTTTCAGCCGTCCTCCAGTCTCTGAGGGAGGCGGGGCTAACAGCCAAGCTGGGCAAGTGTGCATTTGGCAAACAGGAGACCCAATATCTTGGCTACATTATGGGTAATGGCGGGTGAGGCCGATCGCCTCAAAGTCCAGGCGCTGGTGGAGACGGCGATCCCGAGAACCAAGTCACAGGTGAGATCGCTACTGGGGTTAGCCGGCTATTACCGCCGATTTATCCCGAGTATGCCACCATAGTTAACCCCTGGTAGAACTCACCCGAAGGCTGCTCCAAAAATAGTTAAATGGACAGGGCAGTGTCAGGAGGCATTTGATTTGATCAAGAAGCGACTCTGTCAAGCTCCTGCTCTGATTTCACCAGATTTCAGCAAAGAGTTCATCCTGCAGACCGATGCCTCCCACATTGGTCTGGGGCGTTCTGTCCCAACAAGTTGACGGGTAGAACACCCTATTATTTATCTGAGCAAAAAATGGCTCCTAGGAGATTAACTACTCCGTCATTGAGAAGGAGTGTTTAGCCATCAAATGGGCTACTCACGCTCTTAGCTATTACTTGTTGGGGCGTTCTTTCTCTCTTATCACTGATCATGCTCCTTTAAGGTGGTTACATACGATGAAGGACAATAACGCTCGGATAACTTCGGTGGTATCTGGCTGCAACCCTTCCACTATACAGTGAAACATCGTGCGGGTAAGGAGCATCAAAATGCAGATTTTTTTCAAGGGAGGGGGACCATTGGGGAATGTAGAGTTGGCCGAGTGTTCCTTCGGCATCACTCTGAGGGGTGAGATATGTGATAGCGAGAGAAAGGATCGATGCTGTAAATCTCCTCCCGATTAGAAAGGGGCTGTGTAAGGGGAAGGTAAGCTGCCTCCTAGATCTACTACCTCGGTGGTAGCTGGAAACCGGAAGGTAACCATATTAGGAGGGGCGTGGCTGCAAGTACTCAGGACGATTCCATTGCAGTCAGCTGCGGGCAGCCCTCTATTGGAGAAACCAGGCGACGCGTTGACTGCAGGGAGGAGTTTGCTGGGTACAAAGGGGAAGCAGCTACGTCAAAACCTCCCTTGCGCTGAGTTAAAAGCGATCGGCGGGCCGATGTTGTTGTTTTGTGATTACGTGTTTTGTTTTTGAGTGTTAGCAGAGGAGCAGGAGGACGGGAGGCTGTAGCCAGCGAGCCAGCACATACCCCAGAGCACGCCCCTCATCGCACAGCACTTCACAGCACAGCGCACGCACCACAAACCCAGAAAAAGAAGAGCACATTTTCGTGCACGGAGGACTGTGGTTATTGGAGTGTGTTTTGTTTACTTTTGTTTTAGCAGGACGCTGAGTTTTGCCCCACTACCATCGCTGGTACTGGGGCTTATTATTTATTATTATTATTATTATTATTATTATTATTATTATTATTATTATTATTATTAATTATTAAAACCTTTTTGTTAATGGGAGAATTCAGTCTGGACATTCACTTTCTACTGCACCACACCATTCAGCGTGTCACAAGGGGTTATTGGGGGCGCCATTGTCAAGCATACACAGAACTTTACAATGTGTCGTTACAATGAGGCCATTACAAGCTATCATCACAAACCTGATAGCAAAAAAAAAGCCTATGCACAAGCCCAGCACAGCAGAACAAAAGAGTAGAAATGACAGTATGGGAGTGAATGAATGGTACTTTCCTTGTTTAAATATTTCAAAGTATTGTATTGTTCTGACAAGTACCTCAAAAATCAGATACTGCCAATGCCATGATTGCACTTTCAAACACTAGGACCTGCTGTAACACAGTCCAGCCAGTGTGCAACAACAGCAGCTCACAGAATAATGAATAAGTAGCTTCCAGTGTTCTGTACTCTGGTGAACCACTATTACTAAACGTTCCATCTACACCCCCTCCACCTCCATCAAATAAGTGGCAATGAGCTTCTGCATTTAATAACTTATATATTTTTATATAGGAAAAAATAGCTACGAGAGGAATGACACAATACCAAAGCCTTGTGGTTAACCTGAATGAACCATCATTTTAAAAACAGTAAGCATGCAATGTGCAGTGTCTGCCAGAACTGCCTGTGTCTTAAAACAGAAGCCAAGTGCACAGGTTACAAGCTTACTGCTTTAGACTGCAAGCAAGTCTAGCTAAGACAGAGAAGACACCAACAGCTCACATACGGTCATAGAGCATACCTGTAATCAAAACCTAGATCGACCCTCACAGATTCCATGTGTCTCCAGGCTCCACACTACTGTGATCGAATATGAAAGCCCAGGTGTTTATTTCTAAACTGAATGCTGTGTTGGAACTGGGGTGTACAAACTGAAGCAAGAATCAGTCACACCAAATCTATGAACAGCAGCACAGCAGAGCAATGAAACTGCACATTATTTACTTTAATCCAGTTTGGAAAAGCCCTGCTACAACTGCTCGAGCAAATTACTATTACACTGTTTACACTGTGTAACAGGGCGAGGAGCCCTGTACAGTTATTGTTTGTTTATTTTTAGAACAGGGTCTCCCCCTCTGCCCCTGTGCAGTGTGTTATTTTGTATTTGTTTTGTATTATGATTTATTTATGTGATGGCATAGCTGTGTGTTTTGTTTTGTTATTGTATTTGTTTAGTAGCGTGGATGGGTAGCCCCATCCACAGTAATTTAAAAAAACTTTAAAAGATTGTGGCCGAGGGGTAATACAATAATTGCTAGCTAGTTAAACCCCTCGGCCACGGTATAAAAAGCCTGCAGCTCTCCAGCTCGGGGTGGGTGTGTTAGGAGCGAGAGGAGCGAGAGAGAAACTAAACTTGCATTAAATACAGGATCAGTGAAGGCTACTGCCCAGCCTGACCGGTATTGTTTATTTTGTGTTCGAGATTTGTTTTGTTTAAACCTTTTATTTTTGCTCTGTGAGCAAGTGTTTTGTGTTTAAACTTTTTATTTTTATTTTTTTTGTATTTAAATAAACAGCGCACCACGTCTTTATTTTGAACTGCAGTACTGTTTGGTGTCAGAGTTTTTCCCTTTCTGCTTCTGACCTGACGTCACCGCACAGCCACCCTGTCACACGCTGTTATAAACCAGCCGATAGCATTCCTGCTATCAATGAGCAAGTCCTGTCGGGAACAGCAGTTTCACAGGGGTGGTCATTCAGCACAGTACCTGCAAATTCACTTCCTAAACCAAATATAAAAAAAAAAAAAAAAAAAAAAAAAGGAGTTGTTCAGAGCTTCAGGAACCAACTGAACGAATGTCACTAGAACTACTTATCAGAAGGGGATACTAATGTTAGCCAGCACGATTCAATGTACTGTAATAAATGCTGACATCACAGACTCCTTTATTACATTATTATTATTATTTGTTTATTTAGCAGACGCCTTTATCCAAGGCGACTTACAGAGACAAGGGTGTGCGAACTATGCATCAGCTGCAGAGTCACTTACAACTACGTCTCATCCGGAGCACAAGGAGGTTAAGTGACTTGCTCAGGGTCACACAATGAGTCAGTGGCTGAGAAGGGATTTGAACCAGGTACCTCATGGTTACAAGACCTTTTCTTTAACCACTGGACCACACAGCCTCCTACATTACTGTATCTTTTCTGAAGCCATGCCCGCCTCATCATAGCTTATCAGATATCACAAAAGCTCAGTAGGGTCTGATCAGATGAGGAAATCCTCTACTGTTGGAGGTAGTGTGTTACAGTAATAGTTTAGAGTTAAGGGAAACACAGTAAAACCCAAGAGCAAAGTGCTTTATGTTTGTGCTGCCCCTTCATGTTATGATTTTAAAGTTGGGCTGGGCACCAACGGAATTCCGTTATCACTGACCAATGAACAAAGAGCGTGCCCCGTCCTTTTCCGTCTGCGTTAGTACCAGTGGTCAGCACAACTTTCAGGATGCGGCCTCATTTGCTTGTTAGCTTTGAGCGATTTGCATTTGAATATGCATGTCATCAATAGCTAGCATCTTTCCGAATTTCACTATGTTTCAGAATTATCTGGATTACATTACTTCACACAGGTATGAAGTATGGGCTTTACTTTATTTAAGGAAAGAGTTTTGTTTGTCAGACTTTTTCAGGGCAGCATTAAAATTTACGAAGCCAGTAGGATCATTCTGCCTGTGCAGGGTAACTTTTTGGAAATGTCCTAAAAGCTGTATTAGAAAGACGTGACTTATACCTAAACTTTAGTGATACTGTGAAAAGTTCATCCTTTTTGTATGATGTATTGGATAAGCAAATAACTGAATTTATAATGATGTATGCAGAGCACAAAGTTATGTAGTTATTCACTGCCCTCCTGATCTCTCATATAAACAGCATTTCATGCAGTTGGCAAATGAGTGGACCCTGGAGAGATGTTACTGGCGTTCTGTAAAACTATCATATACAAAACAAATCTAAGTTTTTCAAATCTAAAGACCCCACCCTTTTAAATGATGTACTGGATTAGTGCATAACTGAATTTATAACGATGTAAGCAGTACTCAAAATGACACAACTTTATTGATTTCCTCAGATCTCTGTGCATTTGATCAACTGTTGTATGATCTAAGTCGTGTGAAACACCTCCAAGTGTCAATGTCTGACTGGACTCAGTCAGCTGTGCACACACACACAGCAGACACGACTCAAATGTGCCACACAGGCTAGCGGACAAGGGTTTTATTTTTACATACCGTTCATAGAAATGCTCAGGCTGTGAAAAACAACTTCATTCGTAACTGCGCTTCTGCTTGTCAGTTTAACCAATAAACACAGATAAAACACCCCCGATACAAAAAAATGAAATCGGTGTTTATCCAATACACACTTGAAAGGGTTACTCAATTCACACTGACTTCACCCCTTTCCTGCATTTCTATTGGAGACTCCGCACACAGGGAGGATTGTACACGCTCGCGAGATTTAAAACCAGATTACAATTAGAAATAGAGCATTGTTCTTGCTTGCAGGATTTAAAGCTATATTGCAGTTAGATAGGGCGGATTTACACGCTTGTGAGATTTAAAACAGAATTGCAGATTGTGGCGAAACGTAAAAAAATGCCTCGAGACACACAAAAAGCCCAGAATATGCCTGTAACCATGAGGATTTCATTGTGGAAGACAGCAAAGGGAAGAAGATACAAGTGTGCAAGTACTGTCCAGTTACTATACATATTGTGACAGAAAAAAATACCCAAGAATTTTGGAAAGTAACCGAAAACAATAATTTCATATAATATAAAAAGCGAAAGCTGTGAAAAAAAAAACAACATCTAGGGGTATCTACATAAAACTCGAAAATAGCTCAAAATAAACACAGAAAAATGAAATTAATAAAACATAGAAATACAAAAGCCCTATTCATAAAAAATCCTTGTTTTATTATTCAACGATAAGAAATGTTTAACCATTTCCCCCTTTGTATTAATACAGTAGCCTGTCACAGCAGATGATTGACTGTGTTGTGTAAGGTTAACACTGGCTTTTGCAAACACAGGTGTACATAAAGCACTTAACACACACACACACAACTATACATATTGATATATAGCATATATATAGATCTATGATGACACACACAGAATTAGAATACATGCGTGAACATGGCATACAAATGAAAAGAAAGCACCATAGGACTCAAATGGTTAGACATGTATATTTGAAGTAGTTAGAAATGAAATAGTAACAGGTCTAAGAAGTAAAGGTCAACTAAATTTAACTATGAATGAAGAAGCAGCGCTAAAGGAATGAAGAGAGAATGACAGTATCATTATAAGAGCAGCAGATAACGGTTCTTGGCTGGTAGTAATGAACAAAGATGATTTCATAAAAGCAGTAGGGACTGAATTACAAAATACAAATATATATATGAAGAAGTAATGAATAATAATAACAGCATAATAAAGAATTTTGGCAGATAGATTATATAAAAATGGGTTTGTATCAAAATAATAAAAAAATGACATGCTTCCACAAAATCCAAGAACAGGTTTGGTTAGAGGTAACTCAAAAATGCACAAAGAAAACCCCCCAATGAGAATGACTGTTTGCACAATGGATAACCCAGCATATGTTATTGTGGAAATAGCTGAAAGGCAGCTGCAGCCACATGCTGAAAGCTTACCTAGCTATGTTAAAGATACAACTCATTTTCTGAAAAGGATTAATAATATAAAAGGTTAAACTTCCAGAGAACACCTTTTTATTTTGCATGGATGTAAAATCCCTGTAACCCAGTGTTCCCAGGCATGACACTTTAGAAGCATGTAAAGAGGCGCTGGAAAATAGAGTAGATAAGAACATGACACCTACAGAAGAAATATGAAATATGATCAAGATAGTTTTAGAAAATAGTTATTTTACATTTGGAAATAAAAGTTACAAACAGAATGATGGCACAGCAAGAGGTTCAAAATTAGGTATGCATTTTGCAAGCATGTATATGGGCAAATGGGAGGAAATGTTATTGAGTAAACTAGACAAGAAGCCATTAGAATACATAAGATATGTAGATAACTGTGAGAGGGTGTGTGAGTGGTTCAATGAAAACACGGGAGTCAGAAAGTGTCTGAGACGCCACACAGGTGCACAGGATTTATTACATACAACAGGGTACCAGCAATGCTAAACTACTAGAGGTACTGTAAGTGCCGAAATAATAGTCCATAATCCAAAGGAGAATTCAAAATAGAAAAAAACACTAAATAAAACTACAGATAAACGTGCTGCTATAAGCAGGGTCCATCCCCCTAAGATTTCGGGGGATTTAAGGTTGAAAAATCTGAAACTGAATTCTTAGGCACCTTGGTTAAACTTGATCAAGGATCTATTAAAACAGATCTTTACTCGAAACCTACTGATATGCATCAGTACCTACATGTGTCATCTGAGGAATTGAAAATAAATCTTAAGAGGACATAAAGAACAAATTACTGCGAATTGAGAAAAGTTGAAAAACTCAATAGGAATGAACTACTTATAAGAAAAGGGAAGAGAGGGTTAAGAGAATACCTTTAATAATTACATATTCTAAATTATTACCCAACATTTCAGAAATAGTTTGGAAGCATTTACGTATACTTCATAATTCAGAAAAAATTTAAAAAATATTTCTGAAATCACCGATCGTAGCATTTAGAAGGGATGCAAATTTAGCTGACATTTTAGTCCACAGTAAACATAAAAGGGATCATAGATACATTAAGGGATATTGAAACATGTAAAAGCACATGTAAAGTGTGCAAATATATTGGTAAAGACAAAAGTGAAATCACAATAAAATAAATATTCAGTCTTAAATTTGTCATGCAAGAATAGCAACCTTGTATATGGTATACTTCTCATAAAATGTAATAAAATAAAACATTTAGCAGAGACAGGTACATTATATAAAAATACAGAACCACCTATCAAATACAAGGAATAAAGTAAATGAACCAATAGTTCAGCACTTTACAAGGAACAGACACAGCATGGAGGACCTAAAGTGTGTGGCTTTAGAAAAAATAGAATTAGAATTACAGTATAGAATAAATACCATGATGCCTGAAGGTTTAAATAGAAAGGAACAGCAGATCATTACATCCTTAGCTACATAGTGAATGACATCACAAATGCATTAGATTTAATGAGAAATAAATGTGTGGTTACCATGGCACCTAAATCCTATAAATTATTATTATCATTATTTGTTTATTGAGCAGACGCCTTTATCCAAGGCGACTTACAGAGACTAGGGTGTGTGAACTATGCATCAGCTGCAGAGTCACTTACAACTACGTCTCACCTGAAAGACGGAGCACAAGGAGGTTAAGTAACTTGCTCAGGGTCATACAATGAGTCAGTGGCTGAGGTGGGATTTGAACTGGGGACCTCCTGGTTATAAGCCCTTTTCTTTAACCACTGAACCACACAGCCTCCTATAAATACCTCCAATGTTTGTTTTCAAACACACTTTACCTTGACAAAGGTATGTTAAACATACCGAAACGTTGGGAAGTTGACTCTTTGAACAAAAATCTTATAAGAAAACAAAGTGAAGTGCAAAACAATGGGAATGTATTAAAATCAGAATTCAAGTACCTGATTTAACTCTGCCATACTTCAAACGCTGGTAAACATTACTTAGTATGGCTATATAAACTTTAGTGCGGATCTAAGATATTAAAGGTTTCTAAAAAATAAAAACGGTTTAAATAATATAAAGCCCATAGCTGTGTTTAGTAATGTCATATTTTTAAGTGCACCTTTCTTTGTGAGTAGGGTTTGAAACATATACATGGATATTGGGAAGACAGACAGCAACAGAAGTGTTTATTCAATTATATTAATAAAAATGTTTCATACAAATCTATTTTTCACAGTGGCACTAAAGGTAATGAAGCCATGTTCCAAATGACAGGCCCCACACACATTATAAATAAGCTCTGTATGGCAAAGGCCTTTTTAAAACTTCTTGCCAGTGTAAAACACAAATGCCCTGATTGTAGCATAAACAGTAAATAGAGAGTTTTTTAAATGTATATTCATTGAAGTGCTTTATGTACAACAGTGTTTGTGAAAGTCAGTGTTAACAGTACATACATGAATAACACTGGATCACAAGCAGCGATAGACTATGAATTCTTTTGCTAGGGGATTTTAATAAACATGTGGACATTAAATCTGATCCAAAGACTGTGGAATTTAAGGCTTTTTAGATTCTCTTGATTATACTCCGTACGTTACAGGACCCACTCACAATCGTGGACATACCTTCGATTTGGTCATTTCTCTGGGCTTTGTTAACTGTAGATCTTTCTGTCTCTCATCACTTTTGCATTCTTTTTGACGCTATACTGCCTTTATCCAACAAGAGGGTGGCACGTGCTATTAAAACACACAGAACACATTCCACAACAGCAATAAGGTTTTCTGAAATAGTGACACTGGGTCAGTTTACAAGCAAAAACTGAAAAGCGTGACAACAGATCTCTCGCGCTTTTCTGGTCATGACAGTTCTGCTTCCACGTTTACATGAGAGTTTATTTTAGAGAGAGAATTTAGTCGTCCAAATGCAAACAACCTCATTAATAATAAAATAATGGGAGGGTTTATTTAAAAATCACCAAACGCGCTGAAAAGAGATAAAGGATATCGTTCAAATACTTTATGCGCTAGGCAGAGATGAAGAGGTTACACCCCCATCTGACTAGAATGCAAATGGCTTGCAGTTAAAACGGTTCATGCTGCCAAGAAGAAGAAAATAGTTATTACTATTATTGTTTAGAATTAGTTGTTCTAGAAATGGTAGAAGTAGCATGTGTACAAAAACCGACAGCACTCACCACTTCCCATTACTGCTTTTCTTATGCTTCTTAGACTACTGATGTCCTTTCACACACCCATATATATTAGTCTTAGCCAACTGCGTAACTGTTAATGTGCTAAACAAAAGGATTATGCGTTCAATAATCACACATATGCGTTAATGTGGAACAAATATATTAAAAACAACTCATGATGTGTTGGTTTCAAACACAGGTACTTTGTTGAACTATTCAAATTAATTATGCAGAAAATGTGGAAACTTACACAAACGCTGTTAATATAATAAATAGATAATTTGTGTGTATTTGCTAATTAGTTATAAGGGTATATAAAATCATAGGCCTACTTACAACGTAGTTGCAATAAATGGATGGATGAAGAAGACGCAGACAAACACTGGCTAGATTAAGTCTTTTATGGGAAGAACTCCTTCAGTCCCATGCAATTGGGTTTGCAGGAAAGGAATCGTATTGTGCGCAGAAATTCGGCGTGCAACACAACCACCTCTTGATGCTGTTGATCAGACGATGCTCCTGGATCAGCAGCTACAGCGTTCAAACCAACTTTAATTTAAAGAAGAACAGTTGTGAATTGCTTCACAGCTTTTGTTTTACATGTGAATCCTAAGAATAATATGTGAAAAACAAAACATATCGCATATGCGCACACACTTAGCCCAACATGCGTAAAATGGCTTGATATCCCCAACTATTTGTTTTTTCACAAATTATTCTTAGGCTTCACATGTAAAACAGAAGCTGTGAAACAATTCACATTTGGCATCCTTTAAATTAAAGTTGGTTTGAATGCTGTAGCTGCTGTCGTTGAGGAGATAAAGCCATTTTACGCGTGTCAGGTTGGCTGTGTGCGTATAGCGGTATGTTATTTGTAAGTTATTTGTTTGATACACATGTAAAGGAGAGCTTGTGAAACAATTCACAATTGGTCTTCTTCACATTAAAGTTGGTTTGGATGCTCTAGCTACTGTGGTTGAGGAGATAAAGCCCTTTTACGCGTGGCTGAGGCTAAGTGTGCGTATGTGCGGTATGTTATTATTTTCCATAAATTATTCTTAGGATTCACATGTAAAACAGAGACTGTGAAACAATTCACAATTAGTCTCCTTTAAATTAAAGTTGATTTGAGCACTCTAGCTTCTGTGGTTGGCGAGATACAGCCATTTTCATTCATGTCAGGTTAGCTTGAGTCGAATCTCAAACGAATATCAAACGTCAAGCTAACTTTCCCGAGGTAGCATATTTTAGTTTAGAAAAGTAAACGATGGCTGGCGCAGTTACCATATTGTATTGATGGGGCTGGTATTTCACAGGACTTCTGGAATGATGTGGATTCCAGCAAATGGTCCGATGCCACTGCCACTGACCGTCACCCATTAACCGGTGCATTTCCGAAATTGGGACCTCGAGCTCTGACCGCAGGACTGCAGGCGTTTTCTCTCCTGCAGGTACAGATATTTCAGTTTCTTGAATTTATCTCGTACCTGCAGGAGCGTTCTATTTATACCAAGTTCAACCAGAGCACCGGTAATACTGGTGAAAATGGTGGCATTTATTTGGCGAGGTCGATCCAGTTCATCCATAACCCCCAGGTCCGCAATAATTTGGAGGGGGGGAACGAGTTTCCTCATCCGTCCAGCGGACCTGGTGTTGCGTGCTGTCAGAAGGGGTGGAAGCTTGAAACATCCTGCGGGAAAAAAGCTACATTATTTGTATTAATAATAATAATAATAATAATAATAATAATAATAATAATAATAATAATAATAATGCTGGTCATAACGATCTAGTAGTTCTCATGCATCGTTCATAATACACTGAAATTAATAAATAATGGTATAAATCAACATCTCTACATGCAATTTATATATAATTTAGCCACGACCCTCATCAGGAGAAGCGGATTGATAATAATGGATGGATGGATGGATGGATGGATATTTAACTGATTTGTATTAGTAAGATAAGGAGATAAGGAAAATCTTACTTACGCTACAGAGGAGGACAGAAAGACCGTATCCCAGAGAAGAGCGTTCTTTTCATAGGGGAAGTGGAGGAGGTATCGTGTTATTTCATGAAAGTCTATCGTTAAGTATTTTGCACGACTGTGGAGTTTGTTGCTATGGGACTAATTAGGCCAATTAGCGCACACTTTACCAAAGTGTAATGACACTTAAGTCACACACTTTTTTTGCCGTGCACTTTTGGAACGAGCACAATCATGCGTCATTTGCGTGTGACACGTCATGAATGCACTATAGTAGCGCGATTAAAACTTGCATGTAAACACCGCCACTATCACCACGAACCACAAACCATTCTCTTTCTACTGATGAGTTAGTTGACAACTTTAACCACCTTTTATCAAGTGCGTTTGATGTTGTGGCCCCGGTTCAAACTGGAACAGCTCTTTCTTAAAAAAACTGCACCTTGGTTTAATAGTGCCATATACCTCATGAAAAGGGAATGTCGCAAATCTGAACGTACATGGAGGGCTACTAAGCTGCATATTGTCTCAAAAGCTGGGTCGGCCTGACAGGAACTGTTCTTAACTGGTTTAAGTCATATCTAACTAACACAATACTTTGTTTCTTTAGGGGAGTCTGTATCAGGATTATCCAATATTGCTTGTGGTGTCCCCCAGGCCTCTCTTCTTGGTCCAATATTATTTTCTTTGTATATGCTGCCAGTGGGGGAAATCATTCTTAAACATAGTATTAACTTTCGGTTATGCCGATGACACTAAACTTTATATTTCCGTAAAGCTTGGTGACTCCACTGCTATTTCAGTCTTACTATATAGTCTTGCGCCTCAAAAGTTGGATGTCTAAAATTGTTTTGCAATTAAACTCAGATAAGACAGAAGTTTTGCTGTTAGGTTCTCGGCAACAACTAGAGCATGCAAACCAGGGGTTTCGCTGTTGCTTGTCACTCTCATAATTTGTGAATGTTTTTTGAAAGTGATGACAAAAAAAATGCGGAATCGTCACTAGTGACGATCGTTTCTGTTTGTACTATAAAAAAAATCCCTTTTATTAAAGTCACACACAACGTCTCTTTCTTCAAAAGAAGGGATTGCTAAACCAGAGTCACTACTGCTGATCAGATCAGCGCCTCAGCCTGTCGATTCATTGACTCTGCAACGTCCTCATCCCGTGTTAGGCGACGTAAATGAAGTCAGCGCCTCAGTTTCATGTTGCGTGTCAGTTACCATGGTAATTGAAAAAATAGGAGCACGCTTAAAGAGCAATGTTCTTGTATTGACGGTGTGCTATAGACAGAATGTCGTAAACAGTCAAGCACTCACCAAGTATCTGCTGTTAAGCTTATATATTTATTATTAGAACATCATAATCATAAAAAACAATGAAGCAAATTCATGCAGACGCGTTGCGGCCACTGGCCTTCGTCAGTGCAGTAACAATTTAAATCAAGCACATACAGGTGAGACATTTATATGTCTAAAGCATCAATTATTCAATTATCTTTCAAAAAAGCAATAACAATCAATACTTTTAGTGCCCAACTCAAACTATGTAAATACAAAACAAAAATATTTTATTATTAAAACATACAGACCAACACCAAAATATGTATATCCAAGTATCGTCTATTGTAAAATTACAAACTAGAACACAAAATCATAACGGACCACTAGATGCAACAACAATAGATAAGATTATAAAAAAGGTGTAAACAACAGCTCCTCGTTCATGCCACCAGGAGATTCAGTTTGCAAAGTATGTATCCAAGAGGCTTCCCTTTGTAGTAACAGTTTATTACGATCTCCACCTCGACGTGGGGTATTAACCACTTCAATCCCCATAAATCTGAGAGTACAAACACTATGTTGTTGTTCATTAAAATGTCTCGCTACAGGTGATCGTATGTCATTATTCCTAACAGCGCTTTTATGTTCACTTCTACGCGTTTTCAATTCCCTAATGGTCTTACCCACATAGCACAGACTACAAACTTGGTAACACAAGTAATCCTACCTCTTACTTTAAACTGCTTATTAGTTTTAGGATGGGTAATTGTATCGCTTTTTATCATTGCATTGTGACAAGCGCAATTGTGACAATTAAAGTGACCTTGTGGTATCTGTGTTAAAACGTGAGACGATGGAATAAAAGTGTCTGCTTAAAAATACATTTCTTTGTCTTTTAAATGTAAAACGCGGAGGATACTGATCTTAATTTAGGATCAGTTGACAACATATGCCAATGAGTCTGCATTATGTTTTTCATTGTATTTGAAATAGGTGAGCAGGTAGAAACAAAAGTAACGGAGTGTTTAGTTTTAGCTGTCTTAAACTGATGTGTAAGTAACTGGTCTCTATTAAGAGACATACATTTAGAAAAAGCTTTGTCGACCCAAGTATGTTTATATCCTTTTGTCAAAAATCTGTTTTTCATTTCATTAGCTTGTAATACAAAATCATCCTCAGAATCACAGATACGTCTTAATCTAAGGAATTGACTATATGGCAAATTGCGTTTCAAAGAAGGAGGATGATAACTAGAAGCATTTAAACTGTTACGACCCGTGGGTTTCCTATATAAAGTGGTTATCAGGCGATGCCCCACCTTCACAACTTGAACATCTAGAAAAGTAACCATACTCATCTCTGAAGTAAACTTGAGTGTAGGTTTAATGTTATTGACATATTCTTCAAACTTACTCAACATATCTTTAGGTCCAGTCCAGATAAAAAATATATCATCAATGTAACGTAACCACAACTTTAGATAAGATTTTAAAGGATTATTGTTGTAAATGTAATCGTGTTCAAATTTACCCATATATAGACTGGCATAGTTAGGCGTCATTACTGAACCCATTGCTACACCCTGAATTTGGAGATAATAAATATTCTCAAATCTGAAATTTTTTTTATTTAAAATCAAAGAAAACAATTCTATCAAATATGAACTAGGGGGCATCACCTGAGAACCAAGGTACCATGTTAGCACAGTTCCCATGGTAACCCAGACCGCTTTATGAGGCTGTACTAGGTGCTGCTGTTGCTTTCAGCCTCATATTATTCTTTGCAATCCGACAGCTTCTGCTGCTGCGCTTTCACTACTACAGAGAGTTCTGCTCAAACCTTTGCATCCGCAGTGAAAGCGGTAAGCTTGTGCACGCGAATTAAAAAACAAAACTGTTAGCCAATACTGTTAAATGTCGCAGAAGAAAATCCACTGGTTTTTTCAGCGCGGCCACAGCAAGTGTGAAATAAAACAAACAGAACAACAAGTTTGAGAAGATGAAGACTTGGATTCGGAAGTGATAAGGGGAAAACTGAAAGGTTAAACGCTTCATATCGGTGGACAAAACACACAGCTGTGATGTCACCAAAATTGCATTGCGTGTTTTTTTATCAAAATCAGGGCCAAATGCGATTTGCCCTTGCGTTAGAGGTTTGCTCTGTCATCAAAATCAGACTCTAAATGTTTAAACATTGTCCATACATTAAGCTTGTAGAATTGTGTCTACACATTTAAAGAATATCAAAAATATGCAGGTGAAATTTAGGAGTTGGAATTCCTACAATTTTAACTATACAGGAATGTACTGTAAAGCCATAAATATTTGCAAGCCTTTTGTTATGCGTTTTCCGCGTATGAAAAAAACAAACATTTTTGGCACAAATATCAAATTCCACTAACAATACACATACTTTGTATATTGCAAAAGATCACCAACATTTCTGGAGGAAGATTGGTTTATGGGAGTGATTCGACAAATATTTTCGTCGCAAATATTTATGGCTTCACAGTATTTCATATTAATTCTGTATTCGTAGTCTGTTCCATACACCCTGCTGTACACATGTAGACTGTACATGTATTTTAACCCATAACAAGTGCTTTTGGTTATTGGCTATGTGAATGGTCACCGTTCCAAATACTTTGAAGATTAAATGGTTAGGAAACTAAACTACCTGTGAACAGAATGGCTGTAGGGTGACGTCAGACCAGAAACAGAAACCAAAACGCAAGTACTGGCGGGTGAAACTGAGATGCTACGGCGCTCAGCGTTTAATACAACAAATAAAAGATTTAAACCAAACAAAACTACATAAAACAAAAGGCATGTTGGCCAAACAACTAAACAATAAACAGCAACAAGTAGTGTGCTGGTTGCAACACCAGCATACGTAACAACTGTTTCTCTCTGTTAACTCCTGTCTCCACTCTCATTCTCCACTCCGAACACACTTTCCACGAATAAGAAAAGCTGCAGGCTTTATATTCTGGTCGTGGGGTTAACTAGCTATTAATTATCTTATTACCCCTCGGCCATAGTCTGCACTAGTTTAATAGGGATGCATGACTGTCAGCTAGTTAAATAATCAGTAGCTGATCAGTCACGCATCCTCACAAGGTTTTAAAATAACAAATAATGGCAGCGGCTTTTCGTCTGCGCAACAAAAAACAATAATACAATTAAATAAGGCTTTTCACTGGTCATATTTACATAAAATCATAATACAATAATAATAATAATAATAATAATAATAATAAGCACATATATATATATATATATATATATATATATATATATATATATATATATATATATATATATATATATATATATATATATATATATTGTAACCCGCCAGCACTCACGTGTAACACTGATCGGCCATTCCAAGGCCACCCTCCCTAAAAACACAACCACCCACCCTCGAGTCCACAAATGTCAATTTTTGTCCTCTTCCACGGGCGGGCTTGAGGGTGGGTCGGTCCCTCCGGCGCTTCCAAGAAGGGACCGTGAACCGGCGACACGGGACCCTACCGGAATGACAGGGGCGACCGAAGTGACGGCCGGGAACAGGAGGATGCAGTAGCGGGCAGTCTTCACCTGGGGACCGGTGCAGCGATGTCCAATCACCCAGGGGGAGCGAAGCAGCGAACAGGGGGAGCACCAGCGACGTCTGGCAGCAGCCCAGCGACATCTGGGTGCTCGGGGAGAGCGGAGCAGGGAACCAGGGGCAGAGCTGTGGCCAATGTTGCAGACTCCTGGGCTCCAGGTCTAGCGCAGGGAGGTCTACGAAGACCGGCAGGGTGTCCAGGAGCGGGTCCTTTTCCGGGGTTGTGGGCTGGAGCTGTGGTGGAGGTGCGGTCCTCACCTCCTCTGGCTCCGGGACGGTCTCTTCCTCCTGTTCTCCCTGCATCAGCTCCTCTGGTGCAGGTGACTCCGGGGCTTCTCTCGCCGGCACTGCCGACAACAACGTCTCTTCTGCCTGCTCCCACTTTTGGAGCAGCAGCTCCAATTCTGTTGGCTCCGGCTCCCTTCTTTCCGGCGGGGCCCACCCAGACTCTCTCAGCTCTCTCTCCAATCTCATAGTCTGCTCTTTTTGAGCAGCAGTATTGCGGTTGATCCTCTTGATCAACTCTTCTATGCTCTCCATTTCTTTTGGGTCGTAGGGGCGCCCACACACGCTGCCACCATATGTAACCCGGCCGGCACTCACGGTCGTTCGTTTGTCCCTTTTAAAGCAGACCCAGGACACAGGAAATGGAGTTTTAAGCGCGGTTGCGCTATTTTTAATACATAAACAAAACACAAACAGAAATAAATACCTAGCTCCGTTTTGGAGCGCTAACTACACAGGTAAGTCCCTGACTCACTTGCAGGACGGCTAAGCCGTTTACCTGTCACACAAACACACAACACTAGTACGACTGCTCGGAGACAGAGCACGCTATCTGCCTCCTTCTACTCAGCAGCCCCGTACAGGGTGCACGTCTTAAATATCCTACACCTGGCATTAATTTACAATAGTTACCAGGTGCGGGTGATAATTAAACAATAAACAATTAACAAAATAAAACAATTAAACAAAATGTGCATACGCACATGTTTTCTGCAGGGAGGATATTAACCCCCTCCTGCTGTGTTATATATATATATATATATATATATATATATATATATATATATATATATATATATATATATATATACACACACACTACCGTTCAAAAGTTTGGGGTCACTTAGAAATTTCCTTGTTTTCCATGAAAACATACATGAAATGAGTTTGAATAGGAAATATAGCAAAATGAATAGGAAATATAGTCATTGACAAGGTTAGAAATAATGAATTTTAATTGGAATAATAATTGTGTCCTTCAAACTTTGCTTTCGTCAAAGAATCCTCCATTTGCAGCAATTACAGCCTGCAGACCTTTGGCATTCTAGTTGTCAATTTGTTGAGGTTATCTGAAAAGATTTCACCCCATGCTTCCTGAAGCACCTCCCACAAGTTGGATTGGCTTGATGGGCACTTCTTACGTACCATACGGTCAAGCTGCTCCCACAACAGCTCAATAGGGTTGAGATCCGGTGACTGTGCTGGCCACTCCATTATAGACAGAATACCAGCTGACTGCTTCTTCCCTAAATAGTTCTTGCATAGTTTGGAGCTGTGCTTTGGGTCATTGTCCTGTTGTAGGAGGAAATTGGCTCCAATCAAGCGCCGTCCACAGGGTATGGCATGGCGTTGCAAAATGGAGTGATAGCCTTCCTTCTTCAAGATCCCTTTTACCCTGTACAAATCTCCCACTTTACCACCACCAAAGCACCCCAGACCATCACATTGCTTCCACCATGCTTGACAGATGGTGTCAAGCACTCCTCCATCATCTTTTCATTTGGTCTGCATCTCACGAATGTTGTTCTTTGTGATCTGAACACCTCAAACTTAGATTTGTCTGTCCATAACACTTTTTTCCAATCTTCCTCTGTCCAGTGTCTGTGTTCTTTTGCCCATCTTAATCTTTTCTTTTTATTGGCCAGTCTGAGATATGGCTTTTTCTTTGCAACTCTGCCTAGAAGGCCAGCATCCCGGAGTCGCCTCTTCACTGTTGACGTTGAGACTGGTGTTTTACGGGTACTATTTAATGAAGCTGCCAGTTGAGGACCTGTGAGGCGACTGTTTCTCAAACTAGACACTCGAATGTATTTGTCCTCTTGCTCAGTTGTGCACCGGGGCCTCCCACTTCTCTTTCTATTCTGGTTAGAGCCAGTTTGCGCTGTTCTGTGAAGGGAGTAGTACACAGCGTTGTTCGAGATCTTCAGTTTCTTGGCAATTTCTCGCATGGAATAGCCTTCATTTCTCAGAACAAGAATAGACTGACGAGTTTCAGAAGAAAGTTCTTTGTTTCTGGCCATTTTGAGCTTGTAATCGAACCCACAATTGCTGATGCTCCAGATACTCAACTAGTCTAAAGAAGGCCAGTTTTATTGCTTCTTTAATCAGCACAACAGTTTTCAGCTGTGCTAACATAATTGCAAAAGGGTTTTCTAATGATCAATTAGCCTTTTAAAATGATAAACTTGGATTAGCAAACACAACGTGCCATTGGAACACAGGACTGATGGTTGCTGATAATGGGCCTCTGTACGCCTATGTAGATATTCCATTACAAATCAGCCGTTTCCAGCTACAATAGTCATTTACAACATTAACAATGTCTACACTGTATTTCTGATCAATTTGATGTTATTTTAATGGACAAAAAATTTGCTTTTCTTTCGAAAACAAGGAAATTTCTAAGTGACCCCAAACTTTTCAACGGTAGTGTATATATTTCCTCTGTTCTATGTATTGCATTTAAATTGCTTTGTTTAGCTCTTAAAGTTTCCAGCTACTGGATATATACATACACACACACACACATAGGCAGGACACTCCGCCACACTCCCTTAGATGAAGTGTGTGGACAACAGACTAAAGCTAAAGACTAAAGTGTTAACCCTGCCAGAGCTTCATCATGAAGCAGTTCACCTGTATAGACTCCGACTGGAGAGAAACAGACAGCTGTACACCAAATATTAGGTCTGTGTCGCAACGTCACCATCACAGGCTATAAATATAATAAAGACTAAATTCGGAAATTTAGCAAAACTACTACCACACAAAGGTACATTAGACAATAGCAATAATTGAACTGGACCTGTAAAACATGTCAGATACCTACAGTACACATGTGCAGGAGCCTCCATATATTGCCAGAATTAAACAATAAAAGAATGTCCTTACCAAGTTTCTTACCACCAGGATGCACAGTTCATCCTGTATATGTGAAAATAGAAGTGCACCACACTAACAATAGGGTCACCCATATACATGTATCCCCAGATGCTGATATTCATTTATACCTGCCCTTGCAAAATTTCAGCACAACTCTAAAAAGCGTGACTCAATGTATGACATGTAAAAAATAGGGCTGTAAGGGTTTAAACGTTTAAACAGTAAACGTGGATTGAAAATATTTTTGTTCAAAATTTGTATTATACGTTTAAACGCAACTTAACAGTAAAATATATTATCAAATTATTTTTGCATATTTTTCCGCAAAGATATGTTTCCCTTTCTATGGTTTTCCCTTTAAAGGAAGGAAACCTGACCTGTTCTTCCATGTGATCACTCTAAATACGTCTTGCATAAATTAAGGGCAGATCAGCTTCCTGCGTTGTTGTGTATCTCTATCGCATTGCCTTTTTCAGTTCTTATAGGGCTCTATGGAATCCGTGTTAACGAGAGATCGGACGGAATTATGGAATCAAAAGAATATTAACGCGGAATTAAGTGCTGTACGAAAAAAATGCATTTGGTAGTAGAGCACTAAGCTTGAGATTTACATATTTGAAGGGTAAATGTGAAAATAATGGTCAGTACAGGCAGTGGCGTAACTTTGGTTTCAAAAGTGGGGGAATGGGTTCTGTAGCTGGGCTAGAAATGAGGCGGGGTATTCTGTAAGGGATAAACAACGAGAAGGGCTGAATCAGTGAAAATAATTAATTCACCGTTCGAGTGTGTTAAATACATGCAATCATGGAAAATAAATAGAAACCTTTTTAAGGACTTAGACAACGTTACAGACTATTTTTACGTCTGTATTACAACACAAAAAGTACACACAGACTGCTATTACAGCAGTCACTTTGAACAACACGGTCCCAATGTTCACAGAGAAGATTTATGGTTTATTTATTTACTTCTTAGCAGATGCCCTTATCCAGGGCGATTTACAATTGTTATAAGATATGACATTATTTTTACAGTACATTATTTATGGTAGTGAAACCATAGGCATAGCAGTAATATAGAATTGATCAAGTTCAAAACTAAAAGTTATGAAACACGCCTATCTGTTTGCTTTGGAGCGCCCCACACTGCACTAAAAAAATTAAAAATAAATAAATAAAATAAATTAATAATAAATACAACCCGTTTTTAAAGTTAATAATACTATTTTTCAATACAATTAGATAAAACAATACTTAATCCAATGAAGACGAACGCAAACCAAATGGAAAAAGTAGAAGACTGTAGGTTTACGGTTTTGTGTTGTTCACCTTGCCTGCGGTGTGCATAAGTTCATTTAAATTAACCTAATTACATTTTTTTAAAACAGTAAAAACGGAAATCAGAAAAAGGGAATCAGAACAAAATAACACGAACTCCATAGGGCCCTAGTCTTAGTACTGTAGATTATTTCAGTAAAGTGAATAGCCTGTGTGATTTAAGGCACCTCACGGCTCCATTCACGCCACAGTAAAACACTGTAACACACTGGAAAAGAAAAACCTGTAGCTACTTTGTGTGCAGGCCTTCTGAATAATATCAAAATTAATTTACAACATTTACATTGCGTTTAATGGGAAACAACAAACGCACTTTGGTTTCCACATAAAATATCGCGTTTCGAAACTGCTCCAGGTGCACTTGTGTTTATCACAGGCGTGTATCTTTCCAATTCAAGACATTAACACTAACGCTTCTCTGCAACTGTAACTAACTTATTTCTAGAAGATTGTGTCGAGTGTACATTGTAAGATCGCGCAGAGTGGAGCAACAACACGGGTAAGCGAGGTTTCCAGTCCTTTAACTCGAGCAGCGCATGCGCAGTCAAAGTGTTTAGGATATTTCAGTTTCCAATTCATGAAGTTATCTGCGGCCTCCTTACCTGCATCCCCGGTACTTGAACCGACACCGGCGAATGGGCCATGACGGTCTCCGCGTCCTCTTCCACGGATAGCTCAACCCACACTGGCTGGACTTCTTCTAGGCCCTCTCCCCTTTGTGTTAACACAACAGTGACAGGTCAGCAGCAATCGAGTAAAACAACTGTGTCTAAAAGTTTGCTTACTGTTATTGTTGTATATAACGTAATACCCCCTTTATTCGATAAACTTCACGTAGATGTAAGCCCTGTCTGTTCTTTTGATCACTGCCCTGTGCAGGGTTAAATTATGGTCGGTATTTCTTCTGCCTTATACAGGTGCTCGTCGTCAGAAGGATTCCGCTGTTGTCATGTTTTCGCGGAGAAAGGTAAGCAAGGCTTCAGCAATGGGCTGTGATCGCCATGTTTGCTGTTTAAAGTGAGTGTACTGTGTTCAAGCTGGTTTGGGTGGAGCCGTGTTACCGAGCCAGAACACACAGACAGCCTACGTCACGACTGCTGCTGCTGCTAAGCACTGGCGCTCAGGGTGTGATACGGTGAAAGCTCTGCACTGTGCTCAGCCCATAACTTGCTCAATGTTGTAATTGTTTCCTGAAAGGAAGGACTTTGTAATGGCAGCGCCCTTGTCAGCGAAAGACACTTTGCCTCCGGCACCGATACTGTGACACCGCAGACTGGCAATTAATTTAGTACTAGTTGTCATTTACAGCATTGTTTTTGTGGTGTACATTGTTTCTTTCATATTTTTCTTTGCTTTTAGAGGTATTAACCAGAGTTAAATGTGTTTACATATTTAAGTGTATTACCCCCGTCTGAAATATTCAGCACCATTTGAGAATTACCAAACCTGCCTGTCTTATCAAACATGAACTGGGAGGCATAGATGAGCAGTGAGGGGGTCGTTTAAAATGTATTGTAACTTCAGTCCCTTCGAGATCCAGAGCTTCTTGAATTTAGCGTCTCCTTGGGATGTTTGTACCAGATACTTTGTGATGTGACCAGCAGTCCTAACAAGGGCTAGCATCTACTTGGAAACACTTAATGTTGTCAGGCGATTGTTTTTTAAACGCCGTTTTGCTATAACTAAAGTGGATGTAGCTTTAAAAAAGTACAAGTTACCATTTGTTATTTTGGTCTCAAATGAGCATTTTCTTTATTATTATTATTATTTGTTTATTTAGCAGACGCCTTTATCCAAGGCGACTTACAGAGACTAGGGTGTGTGAACTATGCATCAGCTGCAGAGTCACTTACAACTACGTCTCACCCGAAAGACGGAGCACAAGGAGGTTAAGTGACTTGCTCAGGGTCACACAGTGAGTCAGTGGCTGAGGTGGGATTTGAACCAGGGACCTCCTGGTTCCAAGCCCTTTTCTTTAACCACTGGACCACACAGCTTCCTATTCCTTTAAACATGATGTCTGACTACACAAGGTTAGTAATGTTGTTGAACTTCTGACACCCTGGGATCCTTCAAGAAGCTGCTTGATGTGATCCTGGGGTCAATAAGCTACTAACAACCAAACGAGCAAGATGGGCCGAATGGCCTCCTATCGTTTGTAAACTTTCCTATGTTAAATAAAGCTCTCAGTTTGTTTGCATTTTCAGGTAGTCTTTTATTGTTTCCCTTCCTTGGTCATTTCACTTTAGCTTTGGGGTCAAATCATATCACTGGCTGCAACCCATGTCATTCAGCAGGGGATGCAGTGGGTTGGTTAATGACAGGAAAGAACATAAACTATAGAACGAGAAAAGGCATTTCGGCCCACCTGTGCTCACTCACTTAAAAACCCTAATAGTTAGTAGGAGAAATGAAACCTCTGGGAATCTGTGGCTAAACAGACCGCCCTTTGTCCAGGCGGCTAGCTAAAAGTCTTATTACTAAGGGTCTACTTAAATCGCGGAGAATTGACATTTTTCGACGGTAGGTTATGGAATAAAATTAGCATTTCGCTGGCATTTCACGGACCCGTTGAAACATTACATAAACCTAAGTAGAAACTATTTCAAAGCACTATAAAATAGTGGTACTTGCTTCCTTACTAAAATAGAGTGCTGTCATTTGTTAAAGGCAAGCATGCAACATCCCCCAGCAGTTCTCTGTCTCTATGACATTCTCTGTCTCTGTGTTGTGAAGACTTGCCTATAAATTGAGACTGCACATTCTGCATCCATTGAATTGGTTGGAAGTGTAAGGCGAAACGTTGCCAAGTTATAACAGTCCCCAAACTCCCAAGGGCATCTGGCGTTGTTTAATAACCATATGCAGCACATTCATTGTCATGTTGTTTGTCCCATCCAGGAATTAATTTTATTAGTAGAAAGAAAACGTGCTTATTCGGGTCTAGAATTCTAAAGGTCATGATACACTATGCAGTTTCGGTGCAATATGATCGCATGCAATCCGAATGTGTGCTTGCATGCAGTCGCGGCTGATCACAGAGGATGCAATCGAGTGCAATGCGTTGACTGCTGTTTGGAAGCAGGGCTGGGGAGTGGGAAGGGTGTTTTGAGTAGAAAAGCAAAAGATATAGGAAGCCCGAGCGTGTAAATGCTGCATACGCCTATTCAAGCTTTCATAGCTCATGATTCATTTTAAAAGTACAGTATTAAATAGATGGATTTAACCTGAAATCCTGCATGAGTTTGTAATTTTACATAGCCTCATTTACTGAGCCTTACCGGTTTGAGTTTCTCATCTAAACTGGAGAGCTTGTATTCTCCACTTGGGCGCTGTGCTGGCGGACGTATCATTATACAATCTTGTATTAGGCTACATATTATATTGCGTGCGTACTTTTTGTAAAGTATCACTAAACACATGTCTGAATGTGTTTATTTTACAGAATTAAGGATTTTTAAAAATACTTTTTTTCAATCATTGTTATTTTGCATCGTTATTCAAAACATTAACTTACGAAAGGTGAAATATTTGTGGGGTTTAATAAAGTATCCTATAGAGCCTAAATAACTTGAGTGTTTATAACTGAAGGTAGTTATCACTAAAAACTGTCGAATTAATTTGCTATTTTTTTTAATCTAAAGTAGTTCATGTTTGACAGTGAATAAGCTTTTTTGTTACTTTAAAAAAAGTGAGCGGAGGTGCTGACTTCCTCAGTTGTCCTGACAGGAACATTTCGTGGTACCTTTGTAAGCAGTGCATTTATTTTTTTATTTTTTTAAAAAAAAAAAGTTCTCCTGCACTTGTCAAGTTCATTGGTGATGTCGCCCTAGGAATAGTCCTAGATGTCGCCGTCGATGCTGTCATGTGACTCCTCCTTACTCACTGACTGGATACTTGACCAGGCCGATTGCATCCGATTACAAAAATCGAGCCCGGCTCGATATCTTCAGATCGGATACAAGGTGCAATCGGGTGCAATTTCTATGCAATTTCGGTGAAATCCGATTGCATGCGATCGGATTGCAGCGAAATTGCATAGTGTACCGTGGCATTAAAACTGCATCCACAATGGACGCGAGCGAAATCACCGAACGTCAATCCACACCAGACGCGACTTGGAAACGATCCAAAAGACTGGAAATAAATACATGACCCCGCCCATGCATTCCTATTGGACATACTAGAGATGGCCTGACCAATTACAAAGCAGGGCTTGTTTTGATAAAAAGGTTACCACCCTGACCTCCAGCAACCCCGTTGTAAAATAAAGGTTGGATTTGTAAAATCTATAGGTCAGAGTTATTGAACATCCCTATATATCCAGCTGTTTATTGTTAGTAGCAGTAGTAATTGTCAGTTGTAGTCGTACTATTTTTTTTTTCTTCGTGGTACCAGTAGTAGTCGTATTCGTTTTGAAGCCCGGTACATCTCCAGCTGTCAGCAGACACCTGGACAATATAGTAGTACAGTTGAACTGGTATTTTCAACAAAAATATTTTACTATTATACATTTATCTATAGCCTACAACTTATTGTAATCTCAATTGTTTCTTTACAAATTATGTTTATTAACTTTAAGTATTTTAAATATAGTATTTTGTTAAGCATACATAATCACTATCTTTATTATCATTATCCTCTGTGTTATTATGCGCAGGTCACCACTTACCTTGTATTACTACCGATACCGTTCTGTAAATCTGTTTTTCTTCTTTATGGTAAACGCTATTGAAGATTGTGACGCATCAGATCATGGGTGAGTGTTTGAGCCGACTTCATTTACTTATGAATAATTATACATAGAACAAGGTCGTGTGCCATGGCAAGACGCAACACTTTTATTTAGTTTTTCCTTTTAAAACAGTCCGGTGAACAGATCATAATCTTCATGTATATATGAGCTTAGTAATGTTGGGATGTGTCACATAGAATCCAAACGTGTTGCTGGTTTTGTTTCACAACGATTAGAATAGTAGGACCTCAATAATATTGTAGCGATCTTGGTTCCCGCAGGCAGGCGGATCTCACAGGCGAGGCAAGCAATCCACACACAGGCGAAGGACGGGCGTGAACCCAGGACCTCTCGCACTAAAGCATAGCCTTGATACCGCTGTACAAAAGAGCCGGCTCCTTTGCAAGGAGCGTATATCGGACTTACGTCACCTACCAGCCCTACTGCTGCCCCGTAAATACATTTTATTGTCACGGATTTGTGCCACAAAAACAATTTAGTAAACAAAACGTTATTTATCATGAAAGCAAACAAACAAACCAAAAAAGCCATAGATAAAAATTAGGTCACATGTTCAAGTTGTGTGAATGCGGGCCTTTTTTGGGGACAGACTAAAACGAATGACAAAACGGAATGCCCATTGACTACAATGGGGAGTGGAATGCCCATTGACTACAATGGGGGAGTGGAATGCCCATTGACTACAATGGGGAAAACAGAAGGACGGTCAATATCTCCAAATCCCAGACAGGAATCTTAAAATCCCGAATACACTTTCTTAAAAATAAACTAGTACACAAAATAAAAGTCGAATGACAGGGAATGACAGCTGCTTTCTATGGAATGACAGGCCTGGAGTACCGAAAACACACTAAAAACATAGCAGAAATTGGAATGACAGCCTATATCTCAAAATCTCTAACAGGAATCCTAAAATCCCGAATATCGTTTCTTCAAAATAAAGTACTGAACAAAATAAAAGTCGAATGACAGGGAATGACAGCTGCTTTCTATGGAATGACAGGCCTGGAATACCGAAAACACACTCAAAACATAGCAGAAATTGGAATGGCAGCCTATATCTCAAAATCTCTAACAGGAATCCTAAAATCCCGAATACAGTTTCTTCAAAATAAACTAATACACAAAATAAAAGTCGAATGAAATGGAATGACAGCTGCTTTCTATGGAATGACAGGCCTGGAATACCGAAAACACACTCAAAACATAGCAGAAATTGGAATGACAGCCTATATCTCAAAATCTCTAACAGGAATCCTAAAATCCCGAATACAGTTTCTTCAAAATAAACTAATACACAAAATAAAAGTGGAATGAAATGGAATGACAGCTGCTTTCTATGGAATGACAGGCCTGGAATACCGAAAACACACTCAAAACATAGCAGAAATTGGAATGACAGCCTATATCTCAAAATCTCTAGCAGGAATCCTAAAATCCCGAATACCGTTTCTTCAAAATAAACTAATACACAAAATAAAAGTCGAATGAAATGGAATGACAGCTGCTTTCTATGGAATGACAGGCCTGGAATACCGAAAACACACTAAAAACATAGCACAAATAGGTATGACAGCCTATATCTCAAAATCTCTAACAGGAATCCTAAAATCCCGAATACCGTTTCTTCAAAATAAAGTACTGAACAAAATAAAAGTCGAATGACAGGGAATGACAGCTGCTTTCTATGGAATGACAGGCCTGGAATACCGAAAACACACTCAAAACATAGCAGAAATAGGAATGACAGCCTATATCTCAAAATCTCTAACAGGAATCCTAAAATCCCGAATACCGTTTCTTCAAAATAAACTAATACACAAAATAAAAGTCGAATGAAATGGAATGACAGCTTCTTTCTATGGAATGACAGGCCTGGAATACCGAAAACACACTAAAAACATAGCACAAATAGGTATGACAGCCTATATCTCAAAATCTCTAACAGGAATCCTAAAATCCCGAATACCGTTTCTTCAAAATAAAGTACTGAACAAAATAAAAGTCGAATGACAGGGAATGACAGCTGCTTTCTATGGAATGACAGGCCTGGAATACCGAAAACACACTAAAAACATAGCAGAAATAGGAATGGCAGTCTATATCTCAAAATATCTAACAGGAATCCTAAAATCCCGAATACCGTTTCTTCAAAATAAACTAATACACAAAATAAAAGTCGAATGAAATGGAATGACAGCTTCTTTCTATGGAATGACAGGCCTGGAATACCGAAAACACACTAAAAACATAGCACAAATAGGTATGACAGCCTATATCTCAAAATCTCTAACAGGAATCCTAAAATCCCGAATACCGTTTCTTCAAAATAAAGTACTGAACAAAATAAAAGTCGAATGACAGGGAATGACAGCTGCTTTCTATGGAATGACAGGCCTGGAATACCGAAAACACACTCAAAACATAGCAGAAATAGGAATGGCAGTCTATATCTCAAAATATCTAACAGGAATCCTAAAATCCCGAATATCGTTTCTTCAAAATAAAGTACTGAACAAAATAAAAGTCGAATGACAGGGAATGACAGCTGCTTTCTATGGAATGACAGGCCTGGAGTACCGAAAACACACTAAAAACATAGCAGAAATTGGAATGACAGCCTATATCTCAAAATCTCTAACAGGAATCCTAAAATCCCGAATATCGTTTCTTCAAAATAAAGTACTGAACAAAATAAAAGTCGAATGACAGGGAATGACAGCTGCTTTCTATGGAATGACAGGCCTGGAATACCGAAAACACACTAAAAATATAGCAGAAATAGGTATGGCAGCCTATATCTCAAAATCTCTAACAGGAATCCTAAAATCCCGAATACCGTTTCTTCAAAATAAAGTAATACATAAAAAAAAAGCACTGAGGGTGTTTTTCACTTAATCAGCTGAACAATAAAGGGCTGGTACCCCCTAGGTGTAAACTGTTATATCTCAGAAACTATTCAGATTTGAATGTTGATATTTCAATTTTCCATCACTTCATTCACTTTTACTAACTTTGTGTCGATTTTCACAAAACAGAAATATTTTGATTTACATGCAGGTCTCACAAATGAAATACTTTGGAAGTTTTATGGTGTTTGTTGAAAGGCAAGCTCCATGATACCACTTCCTGCACTGACAACAAAGAACCATGCAGTCGTCAGTTGAAAAGTTGCCAGAACACGAGCTATCTGCACAGGTAGACCATCTGCTGTTGTCATGGTTAGTAAGTGCAGATAAGTAGTGTATTAGTGGTTTTTCTGTTAGAGGCATGCACATATCTTTTGCCACAAGGGTTTTGTGCAGTTTTGAATAGGAACGTGGAGCTATCCTATCCTGCCTTCTGCACTTGCAGTGTTTGTGATCTGAAATAATCACTGCAACCCATTTACGTACAGATGTACTCTCAATATATCCATACGTTTTACCTGTGATTATTGTAAATGCATTTAAAATTGTGTACAACCCACAGTCATCTGAATTGTTTTGCTGCACAGCATCGGAACACAGGATCACATTCCACTCATCTTTATTGAAAGTTGCATCGGCTATCTGGTAGCAGGCAGCAACAATACGCAGCAACACTTCACCATGTGCTTTGGATCTTGATTTGTTTTTCATAGAATCAAGAATGACTAGTTCATGTGTAGAAAAGATTACCACACCAAAACACCAGTGAAATCCAGTCCCCAGACATCAGTGTTGAATGGAATTAACAAAATGTCTTTGTTGAGAGCTGCAGTGCTTTCCAGAAAAGGATAGAAAACGTCAGGTGTATCAGCTTTCACACACTGATATATGTATGTTGGGCATGCTAAAACGTTGCTGTTTTGCTTTGTATTGCAAACAAGAGCAGAAATTGCATCTTCAATCACCGAAGAATTGAGCCAATTTCCAGGCTGTAATGCTTGCATGTCATTAGTTTGCGGAATTCCCTGATATTTAATTTCGATTTCAGGCATGTCCCATGGAAAGCTATTCACTTTGTTGCTTGGCTTTGGTGTGGAATGTTTAACTGGATTTTCATCTTCATCACTGAAGTCAAACTGCCCAGTTTCTTCTCCAAATAAGCTTGTATGTGATTCACATTCAGCTATTTCACTGAAATTTAGTGTTTCACATTGTACTTGCTTAATTTCCGGTATGGGAGTTAAGCAAGCAGAATGTAGTGCATTTCCTATGCTGTGCTTTGACTCAGTTCTATTCTGCTTGGGTTTAGGATTATGCATTGCGTCTTCACATTGTTTTCTCTTCATTGCACCCTTTGAAGAGTCTGGCGCTGGTTCCACATCATAATCATAGTCATCTTTCCTGGGCTTTTTTTCCCAGACTGGTTTGCTCTTCCACGTTTACTTTTGCGCAGCACTGAGAGTGAATATGTGCGCTTATCTTCAGCTTCTCTGTAACCAATTGCCATCTGAGCAGCAAAAATGTGGTAGCATTTACCAGTACTTGGACAAGAGCAAGTAGAAGGCTCAGGTAGAAGCTTTACTGCATGAAAATATGTTCCATCTATGCTTTTACTACAAAAGTGCTACTTTGTGCACAGAGTGAAACATTTCCAGAATCTACACAGTATCTGGCCATAGATGTTTGTGACATCCGGTACTGTTGTCTTTTCTCCACACATGCCACTTGTGTTGCAGTACTACCTTTAATCTGTTCAATGATTGTTTCCAGAGGATAAAACACTGGAAGTGACACGTGAATAGGACTCTCGGCCAGGTGTTGAAACTTCTTCTTGAGTTCATAGTTTCCAAGCCCAATGTGTGCACGTCTGAACTCATGGATGTAATACATCTGCATGTAGAACATTGCCAGTACCATGCTGTCGACAGGCATGGTTTTCCAATCAGTTTGCTGCTTTATCACTTTATGCATGCTTTCACTGATATTGTTTGTCGCAGTCATGTTATTCTGGAAGGCAGCAAACCTCTCTGTAACAAATTTTGCAGCATGCTGTGCAATAGGATCCTTGATTTGTTGGTCAAAATACTCTTGAAATGGAATGCTCCATTCCAGACAAAAATGGTCATACAGCTCCTGAAAAGAATCCAATGAAGAGCTATTGATGAGTTGTTTTACATGATCTTTTAAAACTTTTGTGTCATCCTTTAACCCTCCATGCTGTTTGATCCAATTGTCTACATCTGAAATGATGTGATTAGAACAGAAGATGTGTGGGAGGTTTGGGTAACCTTGCTGAATGGAATCCACAATTCCTCTTTCTCTGTCACTCACAAAAGGAATGGCATATATTTTGTCACCATTCAGCAGGTTCAAAATATACCTCAGAAAGTTCTGATGATAGGTTTTAAACTTCCTTTCATGTAACAGGAAGGCAACTGGAAACACTGGATCCCCAATCAAAGATACATTGCGAATTACAAAGGGTGATATGTAGAAATCACCAAGATTAAATGTTGTATCATATGACATCAGCTGAGGAAGAGCAAGATCATTGCTGCAGATGTCAATGAGGACCTGAGCATCGTTTATGAGAGTAGGGTGCCCAAATGAAACCAAAAGATCTGGGTAGAGTGTTATGTTCCACACATAATCTTTCAGATGCACTGCAAGTTCAAACAAGCTGAATATTTCGTCATTGGAAATTCGCTGTTTTTTGTTTCTTGGTAAATAACATTTTTCACTTGCTTCAAGTTACGTGGGCGATCCACAGCTATGTGCTTGTCAGAGCCTGTGTTGGACTGTGTACTGAGAACTTTTGATATATTTTAAGAGGCTCCCCTGTGACTTTGCTGCCTCCTTAATATGCGTCAGGGTAGACTTCATGGTAGAGATGAATGGTTTTTCAGAATGTTTTTGTAAACCGTGTGGTGATGGTTTGTACAAAGCTTCATTTCCCAAGTAATGTATGACATACATTTGTCTGTTTTGTGGCTCTCGTAAACAGTAAATATGACGGCGAAAACCAAAAATTGAATCTTTTCCTTTTCCTTTGCTGTCTTTTAAATAATAGTACCGTTTCAACACAGCGGGAGCATTCAGTCGTCTAGGATGATAGTTTGATCCTTTGGATACCCATCTATACTGGTCAAAACGGACATCAAATGCATTCTCAGTAGAAGAGGATACTGAACAATACACATACACTTCTCCTCCCTTTGGTTGCACGGGAGGCAGATTTATGATTCTAGCATCATTAAAATCTGTTGTTGAAAGAATGCCATGCACCTGTTCCATAGACAGATCCCTGTCTTGGTTGAACATATATGGAGTATTAAAATACGTCATTTTGTATATTTTTCTCCAGTGCTTCAATCTTTATACCATACAAATGCACCAATAAAATACCACTAAATTGAGCAGGTTAACTTAAATGTGTTTATTTACTTTTATCTGTGAGAAAATAATATTACAATGTTTTACATACAATATAATGCGGAGAAAAGTACACTATAAAATGTAAATAATTCTGTCAAGGGATTTTTTTAATGTGATGTATAACTTTGTATTATTTTGTGGTGGGGTTTTTTTCTACTAACATTTTAAGCCAGTAATTCTTAGGCTTAAAACTTAATAAAACAAAAATATATTCACTTCTTTTTCTATGAACAAACTATTCCAAATTAACCAGGAATCTGTTATAGTTCTTAAAGACAGCTACTTGCTTTGCTGAATACAATATAAAGAATGTTCAGAAGAAATAGCTTGAAACAAAAAACAGCTCAAACAGATAAATGTTAGCAGAAAACAAACTAGATGAGGATAAAAGAAATCCTTGCATTTAAACTATTTCCCCCCCAAAACAAGCCTATTTTTTTTTATCTAAGACTGCACAATGCAAAAAAAATAAATTAACAGTTTTATATTAAAACTAGCAACAGAATTTTTTTTTAACAAAATGTGTTGATGCATCTAAGCACTTTTTTTTACAGTGTACACAATAACCTGTAGATATTGTGTAAAATTTGAGAATTTGAATTGTTAAAAAAAATATGTATAACAATTTATCAAAAAAAACCAAAAAAAACCCAGAAAGTCTTAATGTGCCTAAGCACAGGTCCACAATAACCTGTGGGATATTAAGTAAAATAAAAAAAATAGAAGAAAAAACAAATGTTTAATATTAATATTTTAATAACCAAATTTTTGCAAGAAAATTAGTTGTTTGAAAATGAAATCACAGCAGAATCTTTTTGAATCTCTGTCTCTGAATGCTTCCTTCACGAAGGGTAGTGTCATGCACTATAACTGTCACTAGCTGCAACTGAACATTTGGTACCTCCCCTTTCTCGTTTGATTGGTTCATTTACTTTCAAAACTAAACAAGCCTTATCTACAGCAAAAAAAAAAAAAGCACAATACTTGATATTTGATTTAATAAAACCAAATGCTTTATTTAATATTAAAATAGAATAAAATAGAAATTACTTAATGATAGACAATTACTGTGAAGAAATGGATTAACAATTTAATTTTCTGAAGTATGCAAAGCTAATGAAAAGAGAGTTAATCAGTTAATTATCGTAATGCTGTCCATCTCTTTATTGCTGTTAATTTCTTCTTATTTTTATTATATTTCTAAGCAGACACTTAGATTTAGACACTTTATTAAGGGTGAATTACAATTGTTTCAAGATATAGCATTATTTTACATACAATTGCCCATTTACACAGTTTATTTTTTCAGATAAGGTTGAACTGCAGTGTACATAAATGTAGATGACAGAATAAAAATAAAAAAGTTTGTTGATGTACTCAAAGTAATTAAATTATTAAAAATAATTTATTGCTGGACATTTAAAAAAAGAAAACAGGACCTTTGTGCCAATTTCTATGCCGATCAGCATGACGGTTTGAAACAAAAAGATCTCTGCAGATTTTTGGCCAATCCAACATGGACCTGGTTTTAACAAATCTCACTCTATAGTGGAGCAGATAACAGCATTTTTTCACAGGAATCGTTCAAATTGTGATACAAATATGAAACTTGCAAGAGATATTCACATAGGTGTATCTTTTCAGAAACAAACGTTAGCCACTTGAAAATCCAAGTTGGCAGATATTTTTCAAGATGGCCGCCAATTATCTCTATTCTTGCTAAGAAATCAACCTAGTTAGTCCAGCAGAGAAACTGAATTTTTCTCTAACATTGAAAATGTTTTTTTTTTTTTATTATTGTTGGTTTTGTTTAAGGATATATTCTAGAACTTACATCTACAGGATGACAGGATTTCAACTTATTGCATGTTAAAGAAGGTGCGTTCTTAGTAAAGAAATCGATTTTGGTGATTTTTTTTAGTTTATAATATTTCTTAATAGATTTCTGTAGAATGATAATACATACAAATAGTGTTGCATCTTTAAATAAAAAGAGGTACATTCCTTCCATTTGATAGTCAAAAACTGAGGTCCAAATATTAAAACGTGTTGGTAACAACTGTGGAATCAACTGTTTGATTACAGCTATGTGGTACTTTAGCCTCACCAAAGTGGCAGAATGCAACTTCAAAAATCCAAAACCCCAGATACCAAAATGTTTTGCTTGATTCTTGTAGAGCTCATCAAAATCTATTACAGCAATACTAACATTTTATTATTAACATTACCTGCAGGGTTGAGCTAAATTTGAAATAAAAATGGTCACTTACATCTGACAACTTGCTAAAAGTGAGTTAAGTGTTTGTGGTATTTTTTCTTTAACGCTCTATTCATTACGAGTCACTCAAGGTGCTACACATGATGGTAGCGTATAAGTTAAGCCCAGGGTGATTTTTTGGTCTAGGACCCTTTTCCTTTTGGTTGACCTTTGCAAGGCAACAGGTCAAAGGGACATTTTAAAAAATAATGACCATCATTTCTGAACTCAGCATATCAGAAAACCTCCAGGGGAACCTGAATATAATTTTTAAAAATAGTTGACACTTGATATTGATGAAATGCAGTTTATTCATCACCAGTTCAAAGAAAATAAAATTAGCTGGACAAAAACTGTTGCAAGAGGATATAGCGCGTTTAGTGAGAATTTAAAATAAATATTTTGTATTATTTAAATCAACTCTACAGCTCAGAGACTTAGACTCAGCTTTAGTGTTCATTCTTTGGAATGGTGGTGTAGCTGATGTGTTATTTGGTCCAGATTTAACGTGAACAGTATGTATCTGTGGTCTACACAGCACTAAGTTTCTCCACAATAGCCTGCCAAATAAACATTTTCTGACCTTTTTTTTTTTTTAAGTCTTTATTTTGTAGAACTTTTATTATTATTATTTTCCTCAGTATTAGCTCCCCCTTGATTAAATAATTTTGTCAAAACTTAAATTCTTATGTACACCTGATTGAGTTGCAGCATTTCATACCCTATATCCTGTGTTAATGCATGATCATTTATTAATTTTCACATCACTGTGATATTTGCAGTTTTTCCAGTTTTTAAGATTACATTGACTTGCTATTTTACTTCAAACATTCAAAATGGCCATTCCTGCTAACTTTCAATCTAAATGGAAGACTGACTGGAGCAAATGTTGCCTTTGTCAACTGGACAAAACAGAAGAGCTCAAGTCACCACCAAGTTCCTACAGTGCAGAACAAAATGGTTATAGAAACAATTCAATAAATGTTCCTTTGTTTCATGCTGTCAATGCTTTACCCATCATCCTGGATCCAGCCAGATTAGATGAAGGTGCTGGTATAGAAGACACATTAATAAGGAACAAAGCAAAATATCATCAAACCTGTAAACTGATGTTCAACAACATCAAGTTACAGCGAGCTCAAAAAGAGCATCTATTGTTGAAAAGACACAGTTCCTAGCCGCAGCAAAATATTGAGAACTAGTACTTCTCAATTGTCCTAATGCATTTTATGTGAGAAAGAGGCTCCATAATCTGCACTGAGACAAGCAATGACCATGAAACTCAATGATAGACTAAATTAATGTGCAAGGACTCTGAATGATGGAAAGCTCTTGGCAAAACTCAATGGTGGAGATGCTGTGGCACAGGAGCTGAAGTACCATCCTGCTTGCTTGGCAGGATTGTATAACGAGAGACAGGCCACCTTAATTATGAGAAGAGTGGTCAAGATTTACCTGGCAGGGAAGTCTATCCACTGGCATTTTCTGAACTAGTCACCTATATAAATGAGCTGAAATCTTGTTCTGAAGGTACCACACCCACCATATTCAGACTTGCAGATCTAGTAAAACTATACAAGCAGCGACTGGAACAACTGGGGGTAGAGTCACCAGATGTCAACTCAACCAGGCTAAAAGACCAGTTATTGTTGCATATGCCAGAATCGCACCAGAAATATTCCTGTTAGATATTTTGAGATATAGGCTGCCATTCCTATTTGTGCTATGTTTTGAGTGTGTTTTCGGTATTCCAGGCCTGTCATTCCATAGAAAGCAGCTGTCATTCCCTGTCATTCGACTTTTATTTTGTTCAGTACTTTATTTTGAAGAAACGGTATTCGGGATTTTAGGATTCCTGTTAGAGATTTTGAGATATAGGCTGTCATACCTATTTGTGCTATGTTTTTAGTGTGTTTTCGGTATTCCAGGCCTGTCATTCCATAGAAAGCAGCTGTCATTCCCTGTCATTCCACTTTTATTTTGTGTCATTAGTTTATTTTGAAGAAACGGTATTCGGGATTTTAGGATTCCTGTTAGAGATTTTGAGATATAGGCTGCCATTCCAATTTCTGCTATGTTTTTAGTGTGTTTTCGGTACTCCAGGCCTGTCATTCCATAGAAAGCAGCGGTCATTCCCTGTCATTCGACTTTTATTTTGTTCAGTACTTTATTTTGAAGAAACAGTATTCGGGATTTTAGGATTCCTGTTAGAGATTTTGAGATATAGGCTGTCATTCCTATTTCTGCTATGTTTTTAGTGTGTTTTCGGTACTCCAGGCCTGTCATTCCATAGAAAGCAGCTGTCATTCCCTGTCATTCGACTTTTATTTTGTTCAGTACTTTATTTTGAAGAAACGGTATTTGGGATTTTAGGATTCCTGTTAGAGATTTTGAGATATAGGCTGTCATACCTATTTCTGCTATGTTTTTAGTGTGTTTTCGGTACTCCAGGCCTGTCATTCCATAGAAAGCAGCTGTCATTCCATGTCATTCCACTTTTATTTTGTGTATTAGTTTAATTTGAAGAAACGATATTTGGGATTTTAGGATTCCTGTTAGAGATTTTGAGATATAGGCTGTCATACCTATTTCTGCTATGTTTTTAGTGTGTTTTTGGTACTCCAGGCCTGTCATTCCATAGAAAGCAGCTGTCATTCCCTGTCATTCGACTTTTATTTTGTTCAGTACTTTATTTTGAAGAAACGGTATTCGGGATTTTAGGATTCCTGTTAGAGATTTCGAGATATAGACTGTCATTCCTATTTCTGCTATGTTTTTAGTGTGTTTTCGGTACTCCAGGCCTGTCATTCCATAGAAAGCAGCTGTCATTCCCTGTCATTCGACTTTTATTTTGTTCAGTACTTTATTTTGAAGAAACGGTATTCGGGATTTTAGGATTCCTGTTAGAGATTTCGAGATATAGACTGTCATTCCAATTTCTGCTATGTTTTTAGTGTGTTTTCGGTACTCCAGGCCTGTCATTCCATAGAAAGCAGCTGTCATTCCCTGTCATTCGACTTTTATTTTGTTCAGTACTTTATTTTTAAGAAAGTGTATTCGGGATTTTAGGATTCCTGTTAGAGATTTCGAGATATAGACTGCCATTCCTATTTGTGCTATTTGAGTGTGTTTTCGGTATTCCAGGCCTGTCATTCCATAGAAAGCAGCTGTCATTCCCTGTCATTCCACTTTTATTTTGTGTACTAGTTTATTTTTAAGAAAGTGTATTCGGGATTTTAAGATTCATGTCTGGGATTTGGAGATATTGACCGTCCTTCTGTTTTCCCCATTGTAGTCAATGGGCATTCCACTCCCCCATTGTAGTCAATGGGCATTCCACTCCCCATTGTAGTCAATGGGCATTCCGGTTTGTCATTCGTTTTAGTCTGTCCCCCTTTTTTGTCATATTTAAAAGCCAGCAAAAGTGCACATTTTTCATTTAAATGCTGGATATATAGACTGCATGTCTGGTCCAGGTCCAGTTTATTTTTTCTTATTAATAAACCTATTTTTATACAACTTGCGTAATGGGAAAGAAAATGTTTCGGTGCTGCTAAATACACCACCTGCAAGCCACAACTACTGGTACTACATAAAATGATTAACGTGTTTTGAGGCGTGTGTTTGACGTGTTTTAAGGGTGTTAATCTTGCTTCTGATTGGTCAGTTTCATTCCAGTCGCGCGACGAAAAAAAAAAAAAATAGAAACGGGTTCTATGTTAGAGACGTGGAATTTTCTCAAAGGGACGTCGCTCGGTGCTGGTGTGGATACTCCCGTTTGACTGCAGTGACTAAATTATTCGCTCGTGTCCAGTGTGGATGCGTAACTGTGTTTAAAAAGTAAGCAGCACCAGGTTGTTTGAACCGAGGAGGCTGTGCTGGATCGTACCTGTAGTTCTGATTTCACTTGGCTACAATCAACAGGAACTGACTTTCAAGTTTGTTTTCTGAAAGCTGTTATTTGTTTTACGTTCTGTTTAGCATCCTCTGTAGAATTCTTTCGTTTAATGTGTGATTCTGAAGCTAAATAGCGATCGATCGTATTTTCTCCAGTCACATGACGAGATGTGCAAAGCAGTTTACCGCCGTCTGCATGTAGAATTTCTTTGGGAAGTTTGTTGACACGATCCTCAACCGAAATATACTTAACTTTTTTTTTTTTTTGCTTTGTTGACCATTTTTGGTATTTTACCTTTAATTCTGAAAACTAGTAGATTTTAGCAACCTAAATCAAAATAACATTGCAACACTTCCTGTTCAGGTCTCAGAAAAGCCAGTGCACACGCACGGATAGGCTGATTAAAACATTGTTGTCATGTGAACAGTAATCAAGAAGTGAACCGCGTTGGAGTATTTTTTATTGATTTTATTTGTCTAAGGTACGTATTATTTATTTATTTGTTTTACCTAAGTGCAATGCACACAGGACGGCGAATGATAAAAAAGCCTATCTACAGAATTAAGATAGGTAGTTTGCGTTGTGCAGTACCTCATTTAAACGAGGTTTCTTTTTTCTCTGTCTCTGTACTTGTCCGGTATGCATTGGCCCCTAAAGAGGTGAATTTTGTGGTGACCCCTCAATTTCCCAAGTTTTGTGAAATCCATGAAACCGCGAATTAGGTAGACCCCTACTTATTATGGTCACAGAGAGGGTTATACAGTATTGTTCATGACAGCATCCAGTCTATTCTTGAAGGATCCGATAGTCTCTGCTTCAACAACTCTGTCTGGCAGCCTGTTCAATGCTCACCACCCTTTCCGTGAAAAAGCTCCTTCTCCCCTCGGTTCTGAATATGCCCTTCTTCAGCTTCCAAGATGACCCCTAAAGTCTTCATTTCTAGTTTAAGTTTCTGTGAACCCACTAGCATAACCTCTGTTTTATCTGAATTCAACATTAGGAAATTCTGTGACATCCAATGCTTGCTGTCTGTAAGGCAAGTAGCTATAACACCCAGGCAGAAGAAATTCCTGGCTTTAGGGACAAATATAGCAGGGTATCATCAGCATAGCAATGGAAGTTCATTCTGTGTCTGCGGCTAATGTCACCTAACAGTAGCATATATAATGAAAACAGCAAGGGACCTAGAATGGAGACCTCTAGCAGCTTCCAGTTGTCCTGGGCGAAGCTTGGTTTTAACACCTTTTCTTGGTGGTTGCTCTCCTGGGCGGAGGAATGTTGTCTTTTGTGTGTAAAGTTTTGATGGAACTGGTGGCAACTTATGTGTCATGTTACACTTGTCTTCCAATGCTAAGGCCAAACATCGCAGGACCTGGTCATGGCGCCAAGTAAACCGTCCTTGGCTAAGAGCCACCTTACATCCTGTCAAAATGTGCCTTAATGTTGCAGGTGATGAACACAAAGGTCATGAGGAATCCTCTCCTACCCAGAGGTTTAGGTTCTGTGGTGATGGGAGAACATCATATGTTGACCTGATGAGGAAACTGATCCTGCTCTGTTCCATTGACCATAGGTCTTGCCAGCCAATCTTGCGTTGTTCCTCACTCTCCCATCTCATCCATTCTCCCTGCTTGGCCTGGGAAACTGCCTTTACGCACCTCATCCTCTCCTCCTGCTTTTGCTTGAATATCCTGCCATTATTCCAACTTCTAGGCATTGCCATGTAGTACTGAATTCTGAAGTTGAAAAACTAAATTGCAAATCTCCAAAGTAGGCTTTCACTAAATTTCTTATTGTCATCGGTACACTGAAAAAATCAAATGCTGCCCAAAGAAGTTCCATGTGGCACTGAACTGTATGCATTAGCCAAATCCAGGAATGTCACATGGAGCTCCTTCCTCTACTTTTTAGCTGATTGAATTTGTTGCCAGATCACATTGATGTGTTCTAAGCATCCTGGGAAACCTGGAATGCCCGCTTTTTGTACTGAAGTGTCAATGAAGCAGTTCTTTTAATAGGTAAGTTGACAATCTCTGAGCAATAATGCTGAAGAAAATCTTGCCTTCTACGTTTAATAGGGAAATAGGGTGAAACTTAACAAGTTTGCAAATTTAACAAGGTTGCTTACTATACCAGAATCTAAATCATTAATGTAGATTAGGAATAGCCGAGGACCTAATACTGATCGCTGTGGTACTCCACTGGTTACCTCGCTCCATTTTGAGGTTTCTCCTCTAATCAGTACTTTCTGTTTTCTACCTGTTAACCACTCCCTAATCCATGTGCATGCATTTCCTTGAATCCCTACTTTATTATTATTATTTGTTTATTTAGCAGACGCCTTTATCCAAGGCGACTTACAGAGACTAGGGTATGTGAGCTATGCATCAGCTGCAGAGTCACTTACAATTACGACGGAGCACAAGGAGGTTAAGTGACTTGCTCAGGGTCACACAATGGCTGAGGTGGGATTTGAACCGGGACCTCCTGGACCACACAGCCTACTGCGTTCAGTTTGAGAATTAATCTTTTATGCAGGACTTTGTCAAAAGCTTTCTAGAAATCTAAATAAACCATGTCGTATGCTTTGCAATTATCCATTGTCGATGTTGCATCCTCAAAAAATCAAGCAGGTTAGTTAGACATGATCTCCCTTTCCTAAAACCATGCTGACTGTCTCCCAGAATATTGTTCCCATATAGGTAATTTTCCATTTTGGATCTTATTATAATTTCCATAAGTTTACATATAATAGAAGTCAGGCTTATTGGTCTAGTTACCTGGTTCGGTTTTGTCTCCCTTTTTGTGGATCGGTATTACGTTTGCAATTCTCCAGTCTGTCCGTACAACCCCTGTGTCAAGAGACATTACACGAGAATAGATGTTAAAACTTCATGTTGATTTGAACTCGGCTCTCGCCAAGATAAGCACCAACTAAGACATAGCATTACAGTAAACTAATGTGATCCATCTGTGCCTCCATCCATTTGCGTTTCCTTCCATATGATGATGTAGATACCCTTCTGTCTGGTGTTGATGGCTGAAGTGTAATGCTGGCTCCAGGGATCAGCTTATTTGCCTCCCTGGTGCATCAGCACTCACAATGGCTGCGTTGCTGCTCCGGGGATCAACCACAGTGCAGTCTCCCCAGCGCATCAGCATGACAACCGTCTGGATTGAGTGAAGTAGGGTACATATCTGGGGTCTTCAAGTGGGCACCTTCCATCCTCAGTGTTTCGTCGACTAGCCCACGACATCTCAAGAGGGCTCGACGGTGATTCTGGCATCCTAGCATCACCCCCCTCCGTCCCTGTATGTATCCTGCATTTCTAACAGTATATCCCTACATTTAATTCAATTAGGGGACAATTTTATTTTTTGTGTGAAATGCCCAAGGATAAATACTACCTGAAAGGGAGGTTTGCATACAGAAATTTATTTAATCTAGTGCAGTATTAGATGTCATGTTTTCAAAGGAAAATATAGGTTTGCTATGACATTCATGTATCTAATTAATTTATTAGCTACAGCCACTTGAAATAAAGTTTATATTCAAATATCCTGGACAGTTGATTTTATTCTTATGAAAATTGTATTTTTTACCAAATTTGTAAGAGTAGTGACATTAGACATTGTCAGATTAGGAGGCAGTTCAGCAGGCCTGCACCAGTGCTGTAACAGAGGAGTGTGTCTACAGATACAGTGCTGTCCATAGTGACAACAAGGACTGGAAAAAGCATAAAAGGCTGTACATGTGACTTCCCTTCAGGAGTAGAGGATGTTGCTGTGCAAACCCACAGATTGCTTTCACAATAGGGATGTATTTCAGAATGAATGAATGTCAAAACAATAAGCAACTGCACAAAGAACACAAGCTGGCAGGCCTCAATGGCTGGTAAAATCCTGGACCGATTTTAGTTTTAAACAATGAACTGGGATTTGAAGCCAAAGCCCTTTTTGATGCATACTTTTTGGATTGGTTTGTGAATAGAAATCCCCTCACTGTAACTTTGACACTGCAGTTTGTTCTACAGAATGTTCTTATTACAGTAACATGATGTGACGGAAAGATAATGAGTTCTGGTTGTAAATCTCCCTCTCAACCTGTGAGGGCACTAAGTAGCGAAAGGGAAAGGCTTTGGACAGGTTGGCCTGACAGTTCATTCCCTGGGTCGGGAGGTCAGTCAGCCTGGAAAAGGAACGTATTGACCTGGAAGGTAAACGAGGTAGCAGTTTCAGGCAATAGAGTCATCTTCAATCGTTTACCAAGGGGTCATGCATAATCGCATAAAAGGAGCCGGAGAATTGTAAATCTTTTCCTTCGCTTTTGGTTTCGAAATAGACCCGGAAGGACCCGTGCACTGTGTATTAAGAGTATCGTGAGTGTTTGTTTTGTTTGTCTTGTCTATAATTGTTACTTGTGTGTTTATAGACAGCTAACACATTCCGGAGCTGTCGCTAAGAGCCAGCACTGAACCCGGAACAGCACTGCACTATTTATCACCCACCACGAGCACTACAGCACGCACCCAGGACTAGTGACCGTGGTTGTATATTGTGGGAGAGACACTGTGTTTATTGTTTAGGGCTGCAATCCCTGTTACTGTTCTCCGTGTTTTACGCATCGCTGTGTATAACCGGAGTTTATTATTTGGTCACCAGACCTGGATTATAACAAAAATAAAACATCTATTTTTCATACCAGATTACAAATCTCTGTCTGTTTATTCTTGCACTGCATCACCTCTGTACCTGTACATAATCAGCAACCACTTTGCCACACATGGGTAGAACTCTTTCTAGACCAGCATTGTGGCTAGTGCCTTCCTATGTTATTACAGTAACACGGGTAGAACTCTTTCTAGACCAGCATTGTGACTAGTGCCTTCCTCAGTGTAATATGTAGTCTTGGTGACTAAATACCGTTTTGGACGGGACAGTCCCACTTTTGGAACACTGATCCCAATGTCCCCAGAACTTTTCTTGGGACGCTCATTTCATCTCATTTTTTCCCCGTGCATCGTCACCCAGGTAACAGAATATTGTATTTTCATGCAGGCGGTGTTATTACAGTGCAGTGACACTTGATGTGACTAAAGGGAAGGTTGAATGGCCATTAACATTAACAAGCTTCTGTACAGCGCCATGCAAATCTGGAGAATTACTAAACAGTCAACATTCATATTTGCAACCGATCACAGAGGGTAGGTTTATCCACTGTTGCTAAATGAACTGGCGGCTGTCCTCGTCTGAATCATCACTCTCGCTGTCTGAAGAGGTTAGACTAGGGTAGTCTAACAATAACGGCTCATACAGGAACCACTGTATTGTGTTGGAATTATTCTCTTCAGCCGTGATATTTGTATATCTGCGTGTAAACGACTTTGCTTCATGTGTAGCTATGGGCGACAAGTGCGGAAATCAACGCTGTCACGTCACATCACCGTGCCGTGTTTACATACAATGCAATGCAGTGAAGCTTGTGGTGGTCTGAACACTTTGTGCATCAAAATAGCCCATCACAACACTAGAAGGGGCTGTAAAATGTGACAAAAGTTTTTGGAAACATATTTTCTATTGAAATAAGTCTATATTCACTTTCAGTTCATCACACAAGTTAGTGAATAATACAAAATTGTTATTTTTACATGTACAAATATTTTACAAAAAGTTTCAGAACATCTTTTATTTCTTTAATATACATATTTTGTTTTTAGCAATAATGAAATAATCGTTTGGTCATGTGACCATTTAGTTTAAAAAAAAATTACACTGGTAGTTGAGTATTGTATATGATAAAATCGTTTAAAACAATTACAAAAAAAGAATCACATCCTTGTTTTAATTGTACCTTTCTTCTTTAATGATATCTAAATAAGCTGCCTGAGAGGCAAGATACATCTTGTTTTAATTTGGTGATCCCTTATTTGTATTTCTTATTTAATCCTATAAAGTTTAAGAAAAGAATAGAGACAATGGTGAACTCCTATTTGAGATTAATGGTATCTGTTGCATAAGTGTGACAAGTTTTTTCACTTTATCACTGCTATTAGTTGAGAGAATTAAAACAACGCATTGATAAAAACATGTTTTTCCTTCGGCAAGAGGCAAAGATCAGGGGGTCAATCCCTTAAAGTTTCTCCAGATAGTTTTATTTCCAAAAGTCCTTTTTAACATGTTTTACGCCAACATGTATAACTTCAAATAGAAAGGAACCTGTTAAAAGCATGTTAATTGTATGATGTAATTTCCTGCCTTGTCTATGCAGTTTTTCAGTACCAATCAATGTTAATTAGAAAGTGTCTCCTGACAATCTGAAGACTTCTCTGTGCATTTTACATAGGCTAATGCTAATATTAGGAAGATTAAATAGTATTCCTTTTGTAAGTAATGAAGTGGCAACATTTAATTTGATCAGAAAAGGAATACGATTTCATCTTATTACAGCTTGATCCGTGTCTCAGCCTGTACTGTTGGCTCAAAAAAATAAACTCCAGCCAAGATCAGCTAAGAAATTAGCCTTCACAAAATGCGTAGTTATCTAATTCAGAAGACGCTTTCTCATGATCATTGATTGGTACTGAAAAACTTTGTAGATTGAAAATAATGGAAAAGGCAGGAAATGTCATCCTGCAATAAGCCATTTTTAACAGGTTCCTTTCTATTTTAAGCGATACCTGTCAGTTTACAGCATGTTAAAGGGTGGAATCTGGAAATACACCTATCTGGAGAAACATAAAGCGTTTGCCTACCTGGATTCATATTTACCAGATTGAATAACTAGTTCAGAAGGAAACCCCTCTTTCTTATCACTGCAGCTGTGATAAAACACAATTTAGAGAAGTGGATTATCTGCGAAAAGGTGAGGAAGCTTATGGGTGATGCAGTGGGCTTCATTTATTGCACATAGTCAAAAGAAAGGATATTAAACACATTTCATCACCTTTTATAGCAATAGTTTAATAGTAGAAAGTGGCTGAAAAACAAATCCTAATATTTATCAATCACGGCACACTAATGATCCAAGCAGAAACTGCAATAGGAAAAAAAATATATACAGAACAAATACCATGGCATATTAAATGGTAAGAAATTAAATATTTGGTATTTGTTTTTATGAAGTAACTGTTTAATAAATAGAAATATTGAGATATTAAGTGTTTTCATACAGGAAGGGCCTGGTTTGCAGATTGGACACTGGAAGATAGCATAGAGAAAGATTGAAAGTGGAAATCAAAGAGAGAAGATGCGGTTTCAGAAAAGGGACAAGATTTGCAGCAGTAGTCAGCACTAAAACATTTTTTTTTGTGAATTGAGAATCTTGGAATTTTATATTATTTTATTGCTACTGTGTAATGTAAAAACCATACTTATTGTGTAGAAATGAAATTACAAAGACAATAATTTAATCACAAATAAAGTTTTTAAAAGTAAAACATTCCACTCTGAATATCACCATGAGTCTCCGCATTCACTTTCAATATGATTTTAGATCAAACATTGCAAAGTGAAAATACAAACCCCAGAGCTTCTCCAGCTTGGAAGTTTGAAGTTATTCACAATATTTCTATACTTGGTCCCATTTTAAGGACTTAGAAATCTGGTCACCTTACATTTAAGGCTTCTAATCCACTTTGTAAAGCGCTGTGAATGTAGAAGCCTTTTGGTGACTTTCACGCGATTTGATTGGCCCCTGTAATGCTGAAATTTGCATATACCAATTACCCATACTTCTATACTTACTGCTTTCTCTCACCTTAACTCGAAAGCTACTTTATATATATATATATATATATACACACACACACACACACACACACACACACACACACACACATTGTCAAACCTGTTCATGCGACCACTTTTTTTATTTAGCGTCCTCCCGGTCTAAGTGACCACTTTAAATTCCTCCCAATGATATTTGTGCTTTTATTGAACTGTATTAAGCGACCACCTGTCTAAGAACATAAGAAAGTTTACAAACGAGAGGAGGCCATTCAGCCCATCTTGCTCGTTTGGTTGTTAGTAGTTTATTGATCCCAGAATCTCATCAAGCAGCTTCTTGAAGGATCCCAGGGTGTCAGCTTCAACAACATTACTGGGGAGTTGGCTCCAGACCCTCACAATTCTCTGTGTAAAAAAGTGCCTCCTATTTTCTGTTCTGAATGCCCCTTTATCTAATCTCCATTTGTGACCCCTGGTCCTTGTTTCTTTTTTCAGGTCAAAAAAGTTCCCTGGGTCGGCATTGTCAATAGCTTTTAGGATTTTGAATGTTTGAATCAGATCGCCGCGTAGTCTTCTTTGTTAAAGACTGAATAGATTCAATTCTTTTAGCCTGTCTGCATGCGACATACCTTTTAAACCCGGGATAATTCTGGTTGCTCTTCTTTGCACTCTTTCTAGAGCAGCAATATCCTTTTTGTAACAAGGTGACCAGAATTGAACACAATATTCTAGGTGAGGTCTTACTAAGGGGCAGCAGTGTAGAGTAGTGGTTAGGGCTCTGGACTCTTGACCGGAGGGTCTGGGGTTCAATCCCCGGTGGGGGGACACTGCTGCTGTACCCTTGAGCAAGGTGCTTTACCTAGATTGCTCCAGTAAAAACCCAACTGTATAAATGGGTAATTGTATGTAAAAATAATGTGATATCTTTTAACAATTGTAAGTCGCCCTGGATAAGGGCATCAGGTAAGAAATAATAATAATAATACTAATGCATTGTAAAGTTTTAACATTACTTCCCTTGATTTAAATTCAACATTTCTCACAATATATCCGAGCATCTTGTCATCAGGTAAGAAATAATAATAATAATACTAATGCATTGTAAAGTTTTAACATTACTTCCCTTGATTTAAATTCAACACTTCTCACAATATATCCGAGCATCTTGTTGGCCTTTTTTATAGCTTCCCCACATTGTCTAGATGAAGACATTTCTGAGTCAACATAAACTCCTAGGTTTTTTTCACAGTTCGCTTCTTCAATTTCAGTATCTCCCATATGATATGTATAATGCACATTTTTATTGCCTGCATGCAATACTTTACACTTGGTCTAACATGAACAGCGACCACAATTTTCATACCCAGCAACGGACTCAAACCTGTAAGTCCTCCGTAGATGACAGAATTAAAGTTCTTAAAGACAGTAAGTGCCAGAGAAATTGCTGACATATTCAGCACTACGAAGACACAGATACAGCATTTTGAAACGGAAAGTACCAGAGCTTGAAGTTTTAGGTTTTTATTTTTGTTCACGTGACCGTGTTAGCCAATTTCAATATCTTAATTAAACTGTTAATTACTAAACAAAGTTGCTTTTTTTTTACCTTGATGTCCTGATTGACTTGCTGATTCTGTTTCACCTTCTTCATTATTTGAACACAAGAGCAAGCAATGACATTAATCACTTCCCCCAGATGCTACTTTAACTTGCATTTCGTTCTCACTGTAGGAACAATTCAATTATTAATAATTGAATGTTTATCTGGGTTGATTAGTTCTCTTATATACAGGTTTGAGTCCGTTGCTGGGTATGAGAATTGTGGTCACTGGTCCCGTTAGACAGGTGGTAATATAGTTCAATAAAAGCACAAATATCATTGGGAGGAATTGAAAGTGGTCACTTAGACCAGGTGGTCAGTAAATATAGCTGGTCGCATGAGCAGGTTTGACTGTATATATATTAATCTACATTAATGATTTAGATTCTGGTATAGTAAGCAAACTTATTAAATTTGCAGACGACACAAAAATAGGAGGAGTGGCAAACATTGTTGCAGCATCAAAGGTCTTTGAAAATGATCTAGACAGCATTCAGAACTGGGCAGACACATGGCAAATGACATTTAATAGAGAAAAGTGTAAGGCACGCAGGCAATAAAAATGTGCATTATACATATCATATGGGAGATACTGAAATTGAAGAAGGAATCTATGAAAAAGACCTAGGAGTTTATGTTGACTCAGAAATGTCTACATCTAGACAATGTGGGGAAGCTATAAAAAAGGCCAACAAGATGCTCGGATATATTGTGAGAAGTGTTGAATTTAAATCAAGGGAAGTAATGTTAAAACTTTACAATGCATGAGTAAGACCTCACCTAGAATATTGTGTTCAGTTCTGGTCACCTCATTACAAAAAGGATATTGGTGCTCTAGAAAGAGTGCAAAGAAGAAGCGACCAGAATTATACCGGGTTTAAAAGGCATGTCGTATGCAGACAGGCTAAAACAATTGAATCTATTCAGTCTTGAACAAAGAAGATTACGCGGTGATCTGATTCAAGCATTCAAAATCCTAAAAGGTATAGACAATGTCGACCCAGGGGACTTTTTTGACCTGAAAAAAGAAACAAGGACCAGGGGTCACAAATGGAGATTAGATAAAGGGGCATTCAGAACAGAAAATAGGAGGCACTTTTTTACACAGAGAATTGTGAGGGTCTGGAACCATCTCCCCAGTAATGTTGTTGAAGCTGACACCCTGGGATCCTTCAAGAAGCTGCTTGATGAGATTCTGGGATCAATAAGCTACTCACAACCAAACAAGCAAGATGGGCCGAATGGCCTCCTCTTGTTTGTAAACTTTCTTAGGTTCTTCTTATGTTCTTATAAAATAATATATAAATGATTGTTTCCTGCAGCAAGGTCTGCACAGGGGCAGCGTGGAGAAGCACAGGGGCAGCAAGGTCTGCACAGGGGCAGCGTGGAGAAGCACAGGGGCAGCAAGGTCTGCACAGGGGCAGCGTGGAGAAGCACAGGGGCAGCGTGGAGAAGCACAGGGGCAGCATGGAGAAGCACAGGGGCAGCAAGGTCTGCACAGGGGCAGCGTGGAGAAGCACAGGGGCAGCGTGGAGAAGCACCGCTCTGCTGGTACAGACAGCAACAACAAACGCCGCCGCAGCCTCCATCCCACAGCCCGCCCCGTCTTTCTCTACCACGAGAGGCCAACATAGTCCCGGAGGTGGCAAGGCAAGCGCCTTCAGCGGTGAGGCTGGTGGGAATAGGTGGGCTGGGGTGCCCACAATCACCGGCCGTGGTTGTGGTCTGGGAGATGCTGCCGGTGATGCTGGTGTCCTGGGTCGGCGAGTCTGGGTCTTATTTTATTAAAGTACCCAAGTAATAAACCAAAATCAGAAAAGTCAGAAAGTAAATCTTAGTCTCTAAGCACAAACACAATTCAAAACTCTCACTGCACTCATGCTGGCTATTTGGAAATTGAAATATGACACCGCCTGTCTCCTCACACACAAGCACAGCTTGATCAAGCTGTGATGTAGCTAGTAGCTTGCTCACACACACACGCCCACATATGAGCACAGCCTCAGACTGAAACGATGCAGACAATCTTAGAATATATCACATTAAGCTTATTAATGGTATATAGATTAAGCATATGGCAAGTTTACTTTTAAATAAATTCTTCATACAACAATATGAGGTAGATTACTTACAGTTACTTCATCAAGTTTCACTAACTGTTATTTCACACGCAAAGTGTGCAAACTAAATAATTAACAGTTCAATTCTATGTGAATGTATTACAATTAATTAATTTAGTTTCATAAAAGGAAAATGCAACTGGAATTATACTCAGCGGTTCCTTGAAGCTTAGACTTTTGATCTGCTGGCTTGGAAACTCAAATTATTATTTATTATTATTTATTTCTTAGCAGACGCCCTTATCCAGGGTGACTTACAATCGTAAGCAAATACATTTCAAGTGTTACAGTACAAGTAATAATACAATAAGAGCAAGATAAATACAATGACTAGTTCAAGCAAGTACAAGTGTGACAAAATCTGTTGAAGTGTCCAGTACAAACTCTCCGCAACAAAGTGTTCAGTCCTACATTGAATCAAACTCGACAACAAAGCTTTCAGTTCTCGATAGAATCAGCAAACAGCTGCAATAAAGTCTTCAGTCCTCGGTATAGGATCCACAACAGCGCCGGTCCGGTTTTAGGTGTATGGCAGACCCAGACTGGTTTGTCTGATAACAGTCGCTGTAAGTTTTATGGCAGTCCTCCAGCTGGGCCTCAGTCTTGTTGCTTGTGGTCGTTGACTCGCTTGCAGCTTGCTTCCATTTCTTGGGTCAGTTTGCAGGCAGAGTCCCATCTTGGGTCCGTTTTTAGGCAGAGGCCCGGAGTTGCAGCTTTGCATAGCAGAGTGACAGCACCTTGTTTAGCATTCGATGTGGAGCGCAAAATGTTTAGTTTTGCTTGGATATTTATAGTCTCTCTCACTCTGCTAAATAGCCACTTTCATGAGATCATGTGTGTATCACAGTCCTTTTATGTTTTAATGTCCTTTTCCACTGGGACATCACTAGTTTGTCATCTTTTGTGTTAAAATGATTGTTGTTGCACATGTGAATTATCTGCACATAATTCAGCTGTCCACTCAACCTAATGCAGTTCAGGCGCCGGTCCTCTAATCAGTAGGTCACATAGTTCAGTCTGTCTGCAAACTAGAGGCCCCCTTCTCAAGACACAGCAGTTTGCCTTGTTTCTCAAGACACACGGTTTCATAAATGAATCCAGTTCCATTTCTAATACATGTTCATGTGTTCTCATATTCAGGGAATATGTCCCACATTGTACTTGCCTGGGAACTAGGCAGCTTCCAATGTGTTGCTTTCGTGTTGTGCTGTTCTTTCCTGCTAATTTAACAGAATGTTCTCAATTAGGATGTAGCGGCTTAAGACTTAAAGGCAACCGTTAAAAGGAAAATAGCAGATGGGAAAATGTAAAAGTGATGTTACTTATTATCAAGCTGCTTGAACAAGGTCCCCAAGGTGAAGTGGTAGGTCAAACACAGCCTCGTGTATTTCCTCCCTGTAGTGTTAAGACTCTAAATTGTTCCCATCTTTCCAAATCTTATTAATTATAATGTATAAATGTTCTATCAATGTTCTGTTTATTTTTGTTGCCTGTTGCTTTTTTATTAGTCTGTACAATACCTCATTAATCTGTAAAGGTTTGTCATATAGCTTATGTAAAAGTTACTCCCTATTAACTTGTGCAATTTTACATCAGGACAAATACACTCGGCTTGTAGATTTTAATTTTATGTTCTTAAATCAGAAACAATTAAAGGGGATTAAATGTGTCAAGGAAAAGTTACAGAAAAAAACATCCTTAATGTTATAAATGTTAGTTTATGCAAGATAAAATATTTTCGTATAATACTTTTCTGTACCTGTGACAGGGTGGCTGGGCGGTGACGTCAGGTCAGAAGCAGGAACTAAAAACAAATACTGCAGTTCAAAACAAAGACGCGGGGGCGCCGTTTTATTTAAATACAAAAATAAATAAAAAGGTTTAACAAAACGACTTGCTCACAGAGCGAAAATAAAAGGTTTAAACAAAACAAAATCACAAAAATAAACAAACCCAGGTCAGGCTGAGCAATAGCCTTCACTGTTCCTTGGGTTATTGTTTTCATTCATTCATTCATTCATTCATTCATTCATTCATTCAGCCAGCCAGCCAGCCAGCCAGCCAGCCAGCCAGCCAGCCAGCCGTTTCATTTTTCTCTCGCTCCTGACACCCACCCACCACGAGTGCCGACAGTTGCAGGCTTTTATATTAGTGACCGAGGGATTAACTACCTATTAATTATTTAATAAACCCCGGTCACATTCTGCACGGGTTTTCTAATTATTCCTGGCAGAGGACGAGTACCCACTCTCGCCTCTGCCAGAACACATTTTAAATTAAAACAAAAACCTGCGGCGCTTCGCACGTCACATAAATAAATACACTTCTAAATAAATACAAAAATAACAAAACACTTGGCTACTCCGTCAATACATTTTTAAATAAATACAAATACACACACGGCGTCATATAAATACAAATACAATAATAAATCATAAAACAAAACAAATACAAAATAACACACTGCACAAGGGCGGAGGGGGAAACCCCGTTCTAAAAATAAACAAATACTACATTTAAACAGTAGGGCTTTCTACCGCCCTGCTACAGTACCTTTTAAATGTTCTTATTAAAATCCTAGTATAGCACTTTTTTTTTTAAAAAGATACAGCTCGTCTTCATAGATATATAACTTTTTTATAGCTATGGTAGTTATACTTCATTCCAAATTGTTATTGGTATTTATGCCTATTAAAAAAACAAACAAAAAAAAAACCTGTAGGTCATGAGGGTAGCATTGAAATAGTCCGGTATATTTATGTATGTATGTACAGTAGATATATTACATTCTGGGTTTGTGATCTTCTCTATATATTACACCCTTCATTCGGGGTTTTTATTTAACAATCAAAAAACACCCGTTTTGTAAATCAATATTTTCACGTAATTTGTGATTTTAATATATTACCGGAACAAGTCAAAGTTTAAACAACGAAACACCCCTTCTGTATCTCCATTCCTATCTGTTGCCTTAGGGTATGAAGTTCCTTACCTAGGCAATATGGCCACCTGGTTTGCATTCTGCTGCTAGGAGAGTTTCCATGCGCGTGTCCGATCTAATCTTTCTACCAGTTTGCATACTACTGCTAGGAGTTTCCATGCGCGTGTCCCATCTAATCCTTCTATATCTATGGGTATGACACAGGCCCGGGTTCTTGGGATGGAACCGCATAACAGTCTCGGTTTTGATTGGTCCTTGTCTGTCACAGGAATATGACGTCAACACAAGTGGGAAAGCTTGGAGGCATTTTAACATTGTGACCGGAGACAGAGAGAGAGAATTGCTTTCTAGAATCTTTCAATTAAAATCTAATGTGATATTTTGCTGTATGAATATAACAAAATGTGGGTGATTATTACTTAATGTAAATGATCATGTTATGAACGAATGTAAGAATTGACTTTCTGTGGTGATCTACTTTTTTCTATAATTGTTTGCATGATTTATTTTAATTGCAAATATATATCCTTCCCGCTATTACAGTTTTGTTATAGGATTCATTAGTTTAGCTGTAATGTAATCACCATTGTACATATAGACTGCTCCTGTTCCCAGATAACATCCCAAATTCTGCACCGCTCTGGTTTTCAGATAACATTCCAAATTCTGCGCCACTCTGGTTTTCAGATAACGTCCCAAATTCTGGGCCACTCTGGTTTTCAGATAAAGTCCCAAATTCTGGGCCACTCTGGTTTTCAGATAAAGTCCCAAATTCTGGGCCACTCTGGTTTTCCGAATTCAGCCCAGTTTTTGGGATATTCTGCTCAGCTGACAGCCGAGTTTCCGGGTCATGCTCAGTTTACCATAAAAAAGTAAATTCACTTAAGAGCAACCCTTAGTTCATGATCAAATTTAATATATTTTTTTACTCTCCCCAGAAAACACTATTTGTTTTATGAAGAAACAAATACAATTTAAATGTTTTTTTTTAATGTATTTCTTTATTACAATGAAAAACTACATTCCACTGGAATAGATACCTGAAAATTCATTAAAGCAGGCGTTTTCCTTTATTAAAGGCTAAACACATTTTTGAAAAGGAACATGATATTCCAAAAAAAGGACATCTCATTTGCTTATGTAATGTCCATCAATATATAGTCATGCGTAGGGGTTTATCAGACCTCAAAATGAACAGAATGGCGGAGTTCAATATATTTCATTCACCTATCACACGCAAAAACAAAAATCCAATAAAGGCCTTGTGAGCAGCTGGCCTGAGTGGTGATGTCAGACCCGGAAGAAACACACAGCACTGCGAGTCAAATGAAGGGAATGCGCTGTGGCGCCGGTTTATTACAAAATAAAAGGTTTTAACAAAACAACTAGACAAACACTGAACAAACAAAACAAAACGAACACTCAACCAGACAAATGTCGTGCTGTTCTCTTTATCTTTCTCTTTCCCGCAACTCCTCGCTGTACACCCAACCCAGAGTGAGTGAAACTGACTCTTTTTATACAGCTGTACTGAGACTCGATTGCTAATCAATCATTCAATTGGAATCTCGGTACATCTGCACATATTGTGCTCCCTGTGCTTCCATCTTAATATCCTCTTTAATCTGCACGTGGAGTGATTGTGCATTTCCCCGTGCCTAAATACAAATATACTCTTTACATCACCTGTGCTACATAACCCACACTCTATGCACCACTTCAATAATACATATAACAGACAACATTAACACAAACTACACACAGGCCTATACCAGCTCTTTCACTTCTGGGTTGTAAGAGACCAGGGCCTTTCAACAACTTCACAGAAATACTGTTGCATTGTATTGGTAAAATTTCCTTATCTATTCCTGCTAGTTTAAACTGCAGGCGATAGATAATGTTCAAATAGCTGGACAATGCAAATATAATGACTAAATTCCAATTCAGGCACTTACAATCTGGCCTACCTGAATTTCCTCCTGTAGTTCAATTGGCTAAGCAATTCCTCACTTCTCCCACTTTAGCTGCTGTGACAGTGTGCTGGCACAGAATAGTTGCCGTGTGTAAAGAGCTTTGGTATCCTCTGGGATGAAAGGTGCTATAAAATCCAAGGTATTATCTTTCATTTAAATAAAGAGCTTTTTAAAACTAGGGGTACAGTAATTTTGGGAGTTCAAAGTGTTTTGAAGATCTTGGGTCAATCACCCTCAAAAGGGTGAGGAAGGTCAATCTGTCTGGTATGATAAAGGGGGTTCAAAACCACCCAGGGTCTTGCAGTGTGGTATGCTGGCAGCATAAGCAGCTCTCTGATTGCTCCTGGAGTTTCAGAACCCTCCTGTGACAAAATGGACATTCCATTGCTTATCAGTGCCCGCTTTGGGATGCTGGTAGAGGACACAGCAAGTTTCTTCTTGCTTGTTGTTTTGATTTATTTAGTTTTTATTTGGCACATTCTTATCTCAAACTCAGCTGTGGGTAAACACAAAATGCAAGACAGGTTGTTTATAATTAGGCTTGCTACTCTCTACCTGACTTTAAAGCTGTAATTAAACCATCTCAATTTCTTAATTACATCACGGATATCTGACGATGAAATGAGCTGCACATTCCTTGAACGAAACTGATGGCTTTACTCTCACTGTAAGGAAGATGTAGTGACTACACTACGCACCGCTTGTTTCATAAAATCAATAAATTCTGTCTGGAGAAGCACATAACAAATGCAGAATTAGCAAGAAACAATAGGGGGATTCATTACGTGCTTGAATTAAAAAGAATGCAATATAAATCTGGTGATCTGGAGCAATGAACCTGCTAGAAGGGGTCGCCAATCCTGGTCGTGGAGGGCCAGCGTCCCTCCTGGTTTCTGTTCCAACTGTACCCTACATTACTTAATTGGACCAATAAAGTGCTTATTAGAAGCTTAGTTGGTCCAATTAAGTAATTTAGGGTAGAGTTGGAACAAAAACCAGGAGGGACACCAGCCCTCCAGGACTAGGTTTGGAGACCCCTTATCTATACAGTTATTAGGTGGCACAGGTTGATACATTTTACCTGTGGCATTCTATCACTATCAGGAATGCCTATGGATTGTTAGAAGTATCAACTCCAGCAAAGGTCACACAGATTGATACAATTAAGTTGTGTCATTCTATCACTCTTCCAGTTAACTCTTTTATGGCCAGTGTAAATGTTTCCAAGTGGGAAGGACGATACAGTAAATGGTTGAGGTCACATTGTTACACGTTACTTTGTACTTTGCACAAGAAAGTCTGTAATCTCTCACTCGATGTAATCATTACTATGTACAATGTGTTTACTTTTTTCCCATTATAGTTGCATAGTCCAACTGTTTAAACAGTATCTATAGATGTTGACTAATACAATACAATAAGATTTATTTGAAGTTCTTGAAGGGCACTGGTCTCTTAAATCCAGAAGGTCTGATAAACCCCTATGCATGACTATATATTGATGGACATTACATAAGCAAATGAGCTGTCCTTTCTTTTCTTTTTTTGGAATACATGTACCTTCACAAAAATGTGTTTTAACCTTTAATAAAGGAAAACACCTGCTTTAATGAATTGTCATGTACATAGTTCAGTGCAATGTAGTTTCTTCATTGTAATAAAGAAATAAGCTTTTTTTTAAAAAAAACATTTCCATTTTTCCATTTTATTTCTGTTTCTTCATAAAAAAAATAATGTTTTCTGGTGAGATTCAAAAATCCATTAACTTTGATTCCTGTACTAAGGGCTACTCTTAAATGAATTCACCATCCAGTTCTTTTGTATTTTATGGTAAACTGAGCATGCATGACCTAAAACTCGGCTGTCAGCGGAGCAGAATATGCCAAAAACTGGGCTGAATTCAGAAAAGTACAATTTGTGTGTGTGCTTAAAGTGAAGGAGGAAAGAGCCGTTACTGTGTTTTGGTGTGGCAACAATTGTAAATAGTAAATCTGATTTTGAAGGACATTGGGTGGCTGTAGTCTTAAAATTGGATGAAATTAATCACATTTTGATTAACATGAATGGGTTCAATAATATAACAAGGAATAAACCACTACTCTTTACTATTTGCTTCCTAATTAAGGAATGGAAACTGTTTTACTCGATGACCGTATAATAATAGCTAGTGACTTTAACATCACTCCAGACAAATGGCTAGACCGTTTCCCCAACAAAACATGAATCACGTTGTATAACTCATTGATCCTTGAGTTTTGTAATGAGCTAGGTTTGATTGACATGGTGCCATATTCATCCCTGTATCAAGCAATTCTCATGGTTTAATTCTAGCAAAAATTCTCAAAAATCTGGAATAGACTACTGACTTATTTCTATCAACACATTACAATGTGTGTCATTACAATGTGTGTTACACAATGTGATAAGTGTTGCAGAAACTTGGTTAGTGGGTACACACTCTATAGGAAAGACAGGCAGGACAGAAGAGGCGGAGGGGTAGCATTATACATAAAAAATAGTGTTAAATCTGGACAAAGAAAACAACGCCGAATCAATATGGGTCAGAATAATGGACAAAAATTCAAAGGCCATAATAATAGGAGCATGCTATAGACCGCCAAATTCAGAAGCCGGGCAAAATAATCTGTTTTACAATGACATTAGAAATGCATGTAGCAAAAGGAGAAGCCATACTAATGGGGGATTTCAACTTCCCCCGTATAAAATGGGAGAACCCAGTGGGGAGCACGACGGACGAAATGGAAATGGTAGAAATGACAAATGACTGCTTCCTAACGCAACTTGTCAACGCACCGACTAGAGGGGAGGCATGCCTTGATTTAGTCTTTTCAAATAACGAAGACAGAATAACTAAAAACAGAGGTCAGAGAGCCATTGGCAAACTCAGACCACAACATGGTCTCATTTGAAGTGATTTTTAAAACCCAAAAAGTAATGTCTAAAGCTAAGGTTTACAATTTTAGAAAAGCAAACTATGAAGGTATGAACCAGACTAACAGAAGTAGATTGGAGTAAAACAGAGAAAACATCCACAGATAAAGAATGGCAGTTTTTTTTTTTTTAAATGTAGTAGTACTACAGGCACAAAACAATTACATTCCAAAAGTAGACAAATCTAAATCTACAACAAAATGGCCAAAATGGTTTAACCCTTTGTGGTCCATTTATTCCACGCGTCTCGGATGCGTCAGGTCCAATTTATTTTCACACGCGCAGTTTATTTTAGACACACTGTTTAAAAGTATTTTTTTTTCCTCTGTAATCATGGTTTTCTCAGGTTTTTCCGGAGAAAAAACGACTAGAGACCTGTTTTTTACGTCTTTTTGATGATGTCGGACAGGGTCCGACATTGGACCGGAAGGGGAAAATTGCAATGTCGGACCAGGTCTGACATAGGACCGCAAAGGGTTAACACTAGAACCGCCACGGTAGTCATTTCGGGTTTGGATTTAAAATGTAAACGAATCTGCGTTTGTGAATGCAATGCGGTTGTCCTTTTTTTTTTCTTCCTTGCTTTTTTTTTTTTTTTTAAACAGACAACCACATTGCATTGACAGTACGCAGATTCGTTTACATTTTAAATCTCATTAATCCCGCGGCGCTTCTAGTGTTAATAGATCAATTTAAAAAAATATTCAACGAAAAAAGGCACTTTACAGATTGTTTATAAGGAACCAAAAACAAAGTACACAGAAAGAGCACTTGGAACTGCAAAAGCAAGTCAAAAAGGAAGTTAGAAAGGCCAAGAGAGAGATAGAAATGAACATTGCTAAGGGGGCTAAAACCAATTCCAAAATGTTTTTCCAATATTATAACAGCAAGAGAACATTCAAAGAGGAGGTTACATGTCTAAGAGACACAAAAGGCAAAATCATAGATGAAGAAAAAAAATAGCAAATATATTAAATTATTACTTTTCACAAGTTTTTACAAAGGAGGATACGGACAACATGCCCCACATGTCGACCTGTTCCTATCCAGTTTTAAATAACTTTAGCATAGCAGAGGCAGAAGTGTTAAAGGGACTAGGAGCTCTTAAAATAAACAAATCCCCTGGGCCAGATGAGATCCTCCCAATAGTACTCAAAGAAATGAAAGAAGTTATTTACAAACCGCTAACCAAGATCATGCAACAGTCTCTTGATACAGGGGTTGTACCGACAGACCAGAGAATTGCAAAAGTAATACCGATCCACAAAAAGTGAAACAAAACCAAACCAGGTAACTACAGACCAATAAGCCTGACTTTTATTATATGTAAACTTATGGAAACTATAATAAGATCCAAAATGGAAAATTACCTATATGGTAACAGTATCCTGGGTTGGCCTGACAGTTCATTCCCTGGGTCAGGAAGTCAGTCAGCCTGGAAAAAGGCAAGACTCAGTTGCAGGAACGTATTGACCTGGAAGGTAAACGAGGTAGCTGCAGGCAATAGAGTCATCTTCAATCGTTTACCAAGGGGTCATGCATAATCGCATAAAGGGGCCGGAGAATTGTAAATCTTTTCCTTCGCTTGGGTTTCAGAGAGACGAGGAACCGGAAGGACCAGGATATTTCCCCAAATTAAAATAAATAAAGGAGTTTGTGAGTATTTTGTTTGTTTTGTCTGTTTAGTATCTGTCTGTGTTTTTTTATATAGCACTAGACAGCTAAACACCAATCCGGAGCTGTCGCCAAGGGCCAGCACAAAACCAGATCAACACTGCACTACAGTCACGATTAACATTGTTATCAGCACTTATTTCATCACTATTAGCACGTATTATATTGTACTTCACCACAAGCACTGAGAGCACTCACTTTGGACCTGTGATCGTGTGTGTGTCTATTTGTGTGTGTTAGTACAGTGCTTATTATTTACGGGACTGCAACCCTTTTGACTACAGTGCAAAACACATTGTTGTGTATTGCCAGTTCATTATTATTTGCTGGCTGGTCATCAGACCATTGGATTAATAATCATTAAAACAACCATTTCACCTGTACTTTGTTGTCTGTTTGTTCTTGGAATTACTGCATCCGCACTGCACCTGCTATACACCTGCTACCAATTACCACTTTGCTACATGCATTAGTAAGACCTCATCTAGAATATTGTGTTCAGTTCAGGTCACCTCGTTACAAAGAGGATATTGCTGCTCTAGAAAGAGTACAAAGAAGAGCAACCAGAATTATTCCGGGTTTAAAAGGCAAGTCATATGCAGACAGCCTCAAAGAATTGAATCTATTCAGTCTTGAACAAAGAAGACTACGCAGTGATCTGATTCAAGCATTCAAAATTCTGTAAGGTACTGACAATGTCGACCCAGGGGACTTTTTTGACCTGAAAAAAGAAACAAGGAACAAGGGTCACAAATGGAGATTAGATAAAGGGGCATTCAGAAAAGAAAATAGGAGGCACTTTTTTACACAGAGAATTGTGAGGGTCTGGAACCAACTGCCCAGTAATGTTGTTGAAGCTGACACCCTGGGATCCTTCAAGAAGCTGCTTGATGAGATTCTGGGATCAATAAGCTACTAACAACCAAACGAGCAAGATGGGCCGAATGGCCTCCTCTCGTTTGTAAACTTTCTTATGTTCTTAAGACAGCCCTAGGGGGTTAACCAGAGTAAGGGTCAGGCCCCCCTGGAAGCGGAGCCCCTTTCGAAGGTCCTGCTGGCTGCCGGTTCATCTGAGAAAGTCCAGTCCCAGGGTGCAGGGATCTTGTACGGCTGACACCCACACCTTGTGACATACGCTGAGGCCCCCGATCTGGGTGCTCATGGGCCCCTTCCAAGCTCCGCAGTTGCACGGTCGTGGGCTCCAGACAGGCTGGTGATTCTCGGCTGCTTGTTGGAAGATGTCTGGCTGCACTAAGGTCACACTCAAACAGGTGTCCACCAGGGCTGTGCATAGGACCCCCTCTAAACTGACGGGAATGTTTCCCACGGTCATTTTCCCCACAAATGCGGCTGGGCTCGGCGGGCTGGCGCAGGGTGGGCGTGCACTGTCAGCTTCTTCTCGGGGGAGCAGGGCCCTCCCACAGTGCGACTGCCGGTCAGGGTGAGATGTGGCTGCAGTACTGTCTTGTTTGCTGGGGTTCTGGAATCGGGCCTGTGATTTCCCGTTTGAGAGCCTAGAGTCGTTTCCCAGCATCTTGCGGGGAGGCTGCTGCAAGGTCTGCGCAGCTTGCAAGGTCTGGGGCCACTGCAGGTGTCACCTCAGCTCTCCGGTTCCGAGTGCCGCCTTGCTTGCTTATCTGCTCAGAAGTCTCAGTCAGTGCTGCAGTTTTAGCTTCAGCCCCTTTTGATCGTCAAGGCCCCTGAAACAGGCTTTACCTTGTGAGCGTAGCTCCCCAGGCTCCCAGGGGGAACATTTAGTAGCATCAGCTGCACATCACCCCTCAGCGCTTTGGTCAGACGGCTTGTTTTCTCTGCCTCACTCCAGCAATGCAGCTTCGCCAGTGTCTCCAGCTGCACAGCCTCCCTGCTGCTGCTTCCATTGAAACTGTGGATCTTTACTGGTCTCCTGCTTGCGCTGCCCCCTGTGGAGCGCTCGCTTCTCGCTGCTCTCCGCTGGTTGGCTTTGCTTTGGAACCCGCTCCCACTCTGCCTGGCGAGCTACTCCCTCGTAGCTGGTCTGCTTCACCTGAGCAGTGGTGGCGTGTCGGCACTGACTGCGGCTTCCTCTGGCTCTTCCTCGGCTTTCAGTCCATCCCACTGACACCAGTGTAACAAGCTTGCGAAAGAAGAAGCGTAGAAGCAGGTAGTACTTCGTTTAGACAATAGTCTCATTCGGATCTAGTCCAACAGAAAGGCCTGGGCTGTCCCGGCTGGCCAATCAGGGTGCTTCTGTCACGCCCCCCTTGTTTCCCGTCAGCTGAGCCCAGGGTGCTTCTCCCGCGCACAGCAAGCTCAGCACAGTGCAGAGTGGAGAAGCACAGCTTCAAACAAACCCCACCGCAAGCCTCTGTTACAATACAGTTCCAGTGATTTAACTAAAACAAAACAATGCTTTCATGTGCTTCTTTCCTTTTCTTAGTGACAGACATGCTCCTAAAAAATGTTAAAAACAAACCAAAATGTCCAAACATTTTTTTAAAACTGTACAGATACTGTACTAATGCAAATAAAGAAACAACAGCATTGTATTTCTTACTGATCGCCTAGCAATATAGTTATAGCAATATAAAGCATCCTGACTCTCTCTAAACACAGAAGACTGTATTTATTATACACATTTACCATCCAAAAATTCAGTTGACAGATAGGTCAGTTGGTAGGTTAGGTTTAGGGGGATAAAGATGGCACCGAGAAATCCAAAGGCTCATTCACCAGTTATAAACACGCATTGCAAATGAGGGGATTCAACCATAGTTTATTTTGTATTGAAAACGTGTACTAACTGCTCACGTGTTTATGGCCATTCCCAGGCACCTACAATTAGCTGTACTGACAGGATCCATTCTTTAGCTACCGCATGCAGTTTATTCACAATTGACCATTGAGACACCAGGAACCAACAAAGTACACAAAGCTTGATAACATGCAAACTCAAGCTGTGCAGCAAAATGGCTATGTGTATTCTTTACACATTCAAATATAATGTGTAACTCATATTTTTCAATGCGTAGAACACCCAGTACACAGCTTATCTGGAGCGCTGGCCACCCTATCAGGTTTCTGCGATATTCTTTTAAAACACCCTCAATTACACCAAGCATCCTAGCATTCTTCTCCAAAAATGTCTTTACTTGTTTATATAAGCATTATTTATGTAAACATTAGTCAGTGGATAGTTAGACCAGCTGAAGGAAATGCCGTTGTTTAGCATCAGCGTCTGCCACTGGAGCCCCACAACCTGTAATCAGAGGAGCTGCTTGTCAAAGTGTGTGGGTGAAGCATTGCTCTTCAGCCGCTGTTTAATTATGACATGGGGAGTTCACTGTGCAAGGAAAGCAAACTGGCAGCTGCTTATGAGGGAAATCTTGTCAGAAACTAAACCAGGGATTACATTTTAACTATCCTTATAGCAGCTTTTCAAAAGTACAAAATAGCAAAGAAATTCTGTGGTAGAGACAACTAGTGTTGGACACAGCTCTGATGTTTTAAAAGTAGCTTGGATAGAGGTGCTGGGTTATATATCACATACACTACCTTCTTGTTTTAGTTTCTTTACCATTGTTGGATCAGATTTTAAAGTATTATTAGATGGATTGTCCTCATTTCTAGTACCCGCCATTGCCTGCTTTGTCCAGACACCAGTGCAGTCACAACCCTGCATGATACCAGTACCTGCTGAAGGAATTAATTAATACCAGAGGCCACTTATACAACATTATAAAACAGCTCAGGATGATTTTTTGTTCTTCAATAGTGACTGCACTAAATATTGTGTCACATTAACTAGAGTCCAGATCCAGTCAGTCCAATAGAAATCAATTAATTACAGGTCTTCATTGCGTTTACTGCTCACTGAGGACCAGCACATAGAAATAATGCAGTACTTCTCCTCTGCCACAAGAGGGCAGAAGCCGTTTGCTAGATTCATCAGCAACGAGTCTAAATGAGGCCCAGGGAATGGGAGTTGAACTGATGTGATATCGAAACTAAGTTCATTTGTTATTTTTATTTCTGTAAATGTTTGTATTTTGTGTATAAGATGCCATTATTTGTCTTTAATCTAATATTATGTTATTATTCTCTATACCCAGTCGAGGCTACATTATTTCCAAGCAATCCACAAGTTTATACTGTATAAGTGCTTCTTTATACTGTACATGCATGTAAACATGTAGGTGTGGTACAATACAAGCCAGACAGGGAGCAGGCTTGTATAAAATACACTGTTAAAGGCAGGGCCTCTTTGCTTGTTGTCTTTGTTGTTTGTTTGTTTGGACTCAAGGCCAAAAGGGGATATGGAGTCTTACTGCTTGATTTATATTCAATTGAACTCAGAGAATAAAACCACTAGAGATCAATCTTTATTAAACAAAATAAAAATACACATTTCCCTTGTATTCCCTGCTTAAACAAACACCTTCTTCAGCCCCCCTTTAAGAAAAGCAATATGACAGAATACACCAAAAACCAATACAATGGCAAACTAAACACTCTAAAACACAGAGAACACAAGTTTGCAGCTTTTAGCAGAAGATCGGATCTGTAACATCAATGCTTTTTGTTGTTTATTTAGTGGTATAAACTCAACAGTAGATAAAAGAAAGCTTTGTGATAGCCCATTGTGTGCTATATGACACTGTATCAACACCATTGTATAAATCTAGCAAACCAAACCAGAATAACTAGTAACTAGTACAGAGCAACCCTCTTTTACTGTACTTTGTATAACAGGTGCTGTTATGGAATGGGTGTGCATGTAAGCTTGAGGGCGACTTGGTTTTGTACAGTCTCATGACACAGAAAGAATGCCCTGGTTAGCTAGAGATGCCAAGAGGATTTCTAGCATGCACTTAATGACCCCAGTGGTTACAGGGCCCCAGGCCACACTGCCCTGTTGTGCATCATTACTATTAGTACCGTGTCCTTGTATCTTCATGGGACTTCACATGGAAACAGCGGGACAGGGTTTAAGATGAGTGCAGTAATCTGGGCAGCACAAACACAGGTCTTTGGAACACTTGTATCTAGGTGTTTACACCAAAAACATAATTTTTTTGTGAAAGTAAAACAACTAATGCAGTAACTAATGGGGTCACAAATGGAGATTAGATAAAGGGGCATTCAGAACAGAAAAGTGGAGGCACTTTTTTACACAGAGAATTGTGAGGGTCTGGAACCAACTCCCGAGTAATGTTGTTGAAGCTGACACCCTGGGATCCTTCAAGAAGCTGCTTGATGAGATTCTGGGATCAATAAACTACTAACAACCAAACGAGCAAGATGGGCTGAATGGCCTCCTCTCGTTTGTAAACTTTCTTATGTTCTTAACCCCTGCAGTGACCCTGCAATCAGGTCATTACTGCGGGCATCCTTATTTCTTCAGGCTGGTGGCAGCGGATCATGCACTACGTACAGAATGTTATTAATACATTATAAACAGGGTCATTGTGACAGATGCACTTTTAGACCTGCTGTACATACAAATATTTGTAATGCAGCAATCAGGCATTACTGGACTAAATGTACTGTACTTGAGTGGTAACTTGCTTTTATATAATTTTAAATTAATTCTGTCCCGCTGACCTATATATTTTCTGTCAGAATAAAGTCATTGACTTTTCTTTTTATTTCAAGGTTTTAAATAGTGAGGTTTTTTCACCCCCATGAATTCAGTTCTCTCCTTTTATGTTTAAGGTATTGTGGCAGGGCTGAGGCCCTCACCTGTAAATAGTGAGGTTTTGTTTAATTGTAAATAAAATACAATAGAATTCAAATAACATTTGTGCTAGATATGGCAGGGCTGGGAGGTTAGAATTCCCTCTGTGCCTAATTTAAATTCATATGCAGCATGTGGCCAGGTGTTGATTGACTCATTAATTACCAATGAACCCTGGCCACACGCCTTTAAAAAGGAGTGAAAAGCCCATTTCTTAATCTACAAGCAGGAACAGACTGTCTGGTAAGGCAAGTTTGTCGGTACTGGCTGGCTGGCTGTACAAATATTCAGGGTGAGCAAACACAGGAACGACCGGGTGTAGACTGGGGTTCCAGTGTTTAGAAGAGGGATTCATTTCAGGGAATTTGAATCCCACAAGAGTATATTTATATTTGTGTCAGGGAGAAGGTTCCTGGAAGTACCTCCCTTATAGTGGGAGCAGCGCCGAGCCACATGACGGCAAACCTTTGTTTTAAGCTGTTTTGCCCACTGTTTTTTTTAAAAACTTTTTTGGATGTACATTTTTGTATATGTCCTCTTGCACTTGGGCTACCATTGTTGGTAGCCTTGTGGCCGCCCACTACCACTGCACCTGCTGGTTTTCTGTCTCTGTCTATCAGCGGATCCCCTCACTTGTATGTGAACACCCCTCACAAGGTTTAACAATGTGCACAACTTATAGAGAACATGCTTGCACATACAGTACATGCAATTTCACTTGCAAAATTTTTTTACTTCTGCTATTTGCACTAGACCCATCCAACACAGATTACCAGTGCTTTCATTTCCTGTTACAGACTCTGTGCATTTATAGATTGCCCAAATATTATTATTATTTTTTATTTACATTCAGTTATTTTGTTATGTTAGCAACTGAGACAGTGTCATAAGGTGGCCACATGCTGTAACTGCAGCTTGTTTGTTTTCCTCACATACAAAGCCATAAGGTAGCTACATATCACTACTGAGGTAAGGATCTCAAAGGGATGGTCAGATCCAGTCTGTACTTCTAAAAGGTCTCACAATAACTCCTCGGATCCTTTTCCAGTTCCGGTTCTCTTCAGGTTCTGATAATCCGATATGCATTCCAGTTCCTGCTCCACCTCCACCAGGACTGGGATACAGACTTCTTCTTTAGGAATGAATATCTGGCATTCCTTTGCTTGCATTGTCCAGTGCTGCAAATAGAACATTTTATTTGGGATTATTCTGAATAACCTTAGAGGAAAACATTTGATGCAAAAATGCTAAGAAACAGGGACTACCATTTGAAACAAGTGTGTTATAATGGTATGCATAGATGAGTCCAAGCATACATTGTTTATTATTTCTACAGAGTTCATGTTTTTAGCAGTAATATAGAAAAATAATACTTTCTAAAACTAAAAAATAACTAAGCATAAAACACTTCTTGAACTATCTTATTTGATTGTGTATATTAAATGACTACTTCATATAGTCTGACAGAGAGAGCACTAACTATTTAACACTTCCAGCTTGGGTAGGTGTGACGAAGAGCGAATGAATCCGAATCAACAATCTCCCTCTCGACCGGTGAGGGCACTGTACAACAGGAACTGCAGGCTTTGTACTGAATGGTTGGGCAGTTCATTCCGGGGACAGTCAGAAGACGGCCATTCAGGAAGAGGGCGGCGTTACGGTACCTGGAGTCATCGCCCTAGTACGGTGAGCGAAGTTTCAGTCATGAATTGGAGGAGACGTGATTGAACTAGCTATCGGAGGGGCGGGCTTAGGGTACTTTAGGGGGCGTGGCGCCGTAGTCGGTTCCTTTGTTGTGGTTAATGGGAGGAGACAAGGACGGGATCCTTGAATGAAGTGTGGGTCTATTGATAAAAACGTTTGTATTTGTTTTGTCAGACGGCTGATACGAAGCCGGGAGCTGCCGCGAGAAGCCAGCCCGGACCTGAACGCACAAGAGCACCAGCACTCAGAGCACCGCACCTGCACCAGAGCACACAGTCTGGAGACGTGTTGTTTGTGACTGTATTACGTGTGTTGTGTTTGAATTATTATTTCGGGACTGCAACCCCTTTGTTTTGTCGCTGGCAATACCCATTGCTGGGTAGACTCAGCTTTATTATTTGAGTCCAGTTTTCGCTGGTAATACCCATTGCTGGGTAGAGCCAGCTTTATTATTTAAAAAACCTCGTCAAGGAAATTAAAGAACCTGACCTGTGAACTTTGTGTTTGTCCTTTGTCTGGAGCACCTTGAATCACCTGTACACCGGAGCACTACAAACCACTTTGCCACAGTCGGTTATACCGTATTAAAATGTATCAGCTATGCTTCAAGTAAACACAGCAGGGCTCACTCAAAAACACAGAGCACAGAAGAATGAAAGGAAGCTATGGGACTAAATAACACAATCATTAGCTAGCTGCCCTGTTTCTTTAATGGTCAGGTTTTTATAAACACAGTGTGAGGGTTTATTTTGTAAGGCTATTGAGGCAAGGGTCTAAAAGTTAATGTCAAATTCAATGTAAACTTCTTCCATCCTTGGAGTTGCAGTGGAAGTGTTTTCCACTTGAAACAGGCTTCAAATGAAACCCTTGAGCACTTCACTTACCAGAATCTCTCCATTCCTTTCAAACATGTCTTTGAAAAGCTTTCCTGGGTCAGGGATTGGAGGCAGTAGATAAATCTGGAGTCTTAAATAATATAAAAAAACAATAATAAACATCTGAATAAATGATAAAGCAACGTGTAAAAATTAAGAGGATATTGTATATGCGCTTTATTAAGAGGATACTGTGTATGAGCTATATTGAGGATATTGTATATGAGCTATATTTTCTGAATATTGACTATTTCTTACTTGTTTAATACCCTGTAATGTATCATTTATCTATGGGGGTTTCTGCTTGACAAGTTTAAAGTGTGTATGGTGGCCTCCACCATGGTCAGGCACACACAACCCACAGGGGCAAATCAAAGAGAAGAACACACTAAGAATAATAACAACAGTGAAATCAAAACATGACAACCATGTTCAATCTATTTTAAATGTGTCCTGCACCCTGGAATTGAACAGCAAAAAGAATCAATCCTATGCCCGTGGTCAGTATTTATTCATCAGCCCCAAGGTGCTAGAGACTGCAAGCTTACCTTTTGAGATAGACCAGAAGTGTAATAGCTGCTGCAGCGACCACAAGAGGAGCAACAATTAACACAATAATGTAGAGAGTCCGGTCCGTTTCAGCTGCTTCGCCTGGACAAACAAGAGGTCTTTAAAAAAAGAGTCCAATACTAGAACTGTAGAAACAGTTTGCAGTGTAGAACAAACATCAATGAAAAACATGTGGCCCAAGTCATACATAACCCAATGGATGTGTAACCTGTAAGCCCTTTGAATCCCAGCATGGTTCCAGAACAGCAGGACACTTCTTACTTTAATCACTGAACAATTATAAGGTTAATAGCATTCATTCATATAGTTTGTTTTTCAGTTCTGTAGCATTAATGTGGAATGTTATCCTTTCAAAAAAACAGGAGTTAACACTTTGCAAATACACCTGTGACAGAGAAAGAATAAATCTTGGATATAAATCCCCCTCCTGACCTGTGAGGGCGCTGTGTAAAGGGAACAGAGTGCCCCAGACTGGATGGTCTGACAATTCATTCCCAGGGAAAGGTAGAAGTTGGCCATCTAGAAAGGGGGCGGAGCTACGGTACACCAAGTCATCGCCCCAGAAGGGAAGCAATTTGGCAACCGCGGACTGGAGGAGAAACGGTTGCACTCGTTAACCAAGGGGGCGTGACTGATGGTACAAAAGGGGACGTTGCTAGGTGATCTGTTCCTTTTGTTATGGTTAAGCTGAACCCAGAAAGGAGAACTGTGATTTAACCGTGAGTGTTTTGATTGTTTGTCGAGTCTAATTGTACTGTTTGTTGTTATTAGACGGCTAACATGATCTGGAGCTGTTGCTACAGGCCAGCACTAAACCTGGACAACACTTCACAACTGTACACAAATAAATTCACCACGAGTACTTTAGCACTCACTCCGGACTCACTCGTGTGCGTGTCTTTGTGTGTGTTCTACTGTGTTTATCCTGGACTCACTCGTGTGCGTGTCTTTGTGTGTGTTCTACTGTGTTTATCCTGGACTCACTCGTGTGCGTGTCTTTGTGTGTGTTCTACTGTGTTTATCCTGGACTCACTCGTGTGCGTGTCTTTGTGTGTGTTCTACTGTGTTTATCCTGGACTCACTCGTGTGCGTGTCTTTGTGTGTGTTCTACTGTGTTTATCCTGGACTCACTCGTGTGCGTGTCTTTGTGTGTGTTCTACTGTGTTTATCCTGGACTCACTCGTGTGCGTGTCTTTGTGTGTGTTCTACTGTGTTTATCCTGGACTCACGCGTGTGCGTGTCTTTGTGTGTGTTCTACTGTGTTTATTCTGGACTCACTCGTGTGCGTGTCTTTGTGTGTGTTCTACTGTGTTTATCCTGGACTCACTCGTGTGCGTGTCTTTGTGTGTGTTCTACTGTGTTTATCCTGGACTCACTCGTGTGCGTGTCTTTGTGTGTGTTCTACTGTGTTTATCCTGGACTCACTCGTGTGCGTGTCTTTGTGTGTGTTCAACTGTGTTTATTCTTTCAGGCCTGCAACCCGTTGTTTTGGATCAGTTCAATACACATTGCTGTGTATTGCCTGGGATTATTCTTTGTGGTCGCCAGACCAGGATTATAAATAAACGTATTGTTTGGACCGTGAACTTTGTTGTCTGTCTTCTGTTTCGTAATCACATCACCTTTACACCTGCGCACTGCAAACCACTTTGCCACAACACTTTGCCACAACATATGCTTGTGAATAGAGATGAGAAGAGAGGAGGCCCGCTGATCTCCAGTCCTCCTGGCTGCTCAGCAATCACTGGACATTCAAATTAGGTAGAAAAAAATCAGGATATTGAGAAAAAAAAGATTTTAAAAAAGAACACTGACACTTTAAAATACTAGAAGCAGAACAAAAACAATTAGTATTGTTGCGATGTATAATATAGTTACCATAGTGTTTCACTTCACTCCATTCACCGGAGCTCTTGCTTCCACAGTAGCCATTGTATTGGGAACGCACTTGAACCATGTATTTTTTCTTTAGCTCAATATCGAAGCTGAATTTGGGGTCTTTTATTCCAGTTGTCTAAAATGCAAACAAGAGTATGTATGACATACAGCACATATGGATGGAAAACATATATATATATATATATATATATATATATATATATATATATATATATATACTACTGGTCAAAAGTTTTAGAACACCCCCATTTTTCCAGTTTTTATTGAAATTTAAGCAGTTCAAGTCCAGTGAATAACCTGAAATGGTACAAAGGTAAGCGGTAAACTGCCAGAGGTTAAAAAAAGTTTAGGTTACCAAAACTGAAAAATAATGTACATTTCAGAGTTATACAAAAGGCCTTTTTCAGGGAACAAGTAATGGGTTAACAACTTACAGCTGTTCTGCAGCAATGGAAGTAAATTAAGCCTTGAAAGTTGATGCTAACAATTCCTACAGGTGTCCCAACTTTTGTTGATTACTTACAAACCCTCTGTCTGTATAAAAGCAGTGCTGGAACAGACTGTGTTACTACACCCTCTTAAGCATTATTTGGACAGTATTGTACTGCAGGAAGTAGTATATTGCTATCATAATGGCGAGAAAAGGCAATTAACAAAGGAAGACAGACAGACCATTATAACCCTTAAAAGTGTAGGTCTTTCCTTTAGAGAAATTGCAAAGAAAGCCAAGGTGTCAGTGAGTACAGTTTCCTACACCATCAAAAGGCACTTGGAAACTGGAGGAAACTCTGACAGGAAGAGGTCTGGCAGACCCAAAGCCACAACAGAATCAGAAGACAAGTTTCTGAGAGTCAACAGCTTGCGTGATAGGCGGCTCACAGGACAACAGCTTCAAGCACAGCTTAACACTGGTCGAAGTAAGCAAGTCTCAGTTTCAACTGTGAAGAGAAGACTTCGAGCTGCAGGTTTGACAGGTCGAGTGGCAGTAAGAAAGCCATTGCTAAGATGGCAAAATAAGAAAAAGAGACTGGAAGAAGGTCTTATGGACCGATGAATCAAAATTTGAAATCTTCGGTTCATCACGCAGGGTTTTTGTACGCCGTCGAGTAGGCGAAAGGTGGTTCCACGGTGTGTGACACCAACTGTCAAACATGGAGGAGGAAGCGTGATGGTCTGGGGCTCTTTTGCTGGATCCAGTGTCGGCGACTTGCACAGAGTGAGTGGCACCCTGAACCAAAACGGCTACCACAGCATTTTGCAGCGCCATGCAATACCCTCTGGTATACGCCTAGTTGGTCAGGGGTTCATCCTACAGCAAGATAATGACCCAAAACATACCTCCAGGCTATGTCAAAACTACCTTCGAAGAAAAGAACAATACGGTAGGCTTCAAATCATGGAATGGCCAGCACAGTCTCCAGACTTAAACCCCATCGAGCTGGTTTGGGATGAACTGGACAGAAGGGTGAAAGCAAAGCAACCTACAAGTGCAACACATTTGTGGGAACTTCTGCAAGAGTGTTGGGAAGAACTTTCCGAACAATATTTGATTTCCATTGTAGAAAGAATGCCACGAGTGTGTTCGGCTGTTATATCTGCAAAAGGTGGCTACTTTGATGAGTCAAAAATTTAGATTAAATTTTGTTAAACAAAACGATTCCATGATTTCTTTTTTATCTCCAATTGTTTATTTGTTCTATGCTTTAATTTCAGAGTACATTGAGACATTAAACTGTGCAAATTTCAATAAAAACTGGAAAAATGGAGGTGTTCTAAAACTTTTGACCGGTAGTGTATATATACACTGAATAATGTGGTATCTTGTAACAATTGTAAGGCGCCCTGGATAAGGGCGTCTGCTAAGAAATAAATAATAATAATAATAATACTAGCCTAATTAATGTTAGCAATAATACTGTTTAGAAATGGTATATGGTGCACAATGTAATGGCATTTGGAAATGCTTACATTGTTACTGCAGCAAGTTATAGGAAAGGTAAATATTTGTATGTAAAAAGTCCTGTTAAAGTGTAACTCTCCCATTTCATAAAGCCCTGTGGTGCTTCTTTATTACGGGGATGTCAGGGACTGATGGAGCTGGTTACCATGTTACTCTAAGCATGGCCATTATTTGGTTGAGCACATTCCCAGAAGTTTGTTTAGGCAAACACAGTTAGCAGTCACTTAGTAATCACGAATTGCAGTTGAAACAACGAAACAGAAAGCACTCTAACTTACATCTTTCCAGGGTGTCAATATGCTGTCCTTGTATCTTAGATCAAAGGCAATGCAACGTGCGGGGAAGTGACTTGGTTCTGCCCACTCAACGAAGAGTTTGTTTTCTTTCAGCGTTATGCTTGTAATGTTTGGAGGATAAGGCTTCACTGCAAAAATAACCATGTAAACAGCATGAACACAGGAGTACAGCACTTCCACCAAACAACAAGAACAACAAGAACAACAAATATACCTATCGTCTGTGGGTCAACCTCCGAGTGGAAGGGTCTGACTTCAGCATAATCTAGGGATCCATTGACTAGAATATACACAATACGGGATGCGTTCCACGGCTGTTTGGACTCATGGAAATGGCATCCCTGCCTCACACCATCACTCACGATGTATTCGCTGCATGTTTGCAGTTCGCCCAGGTTTGTTTGCCTACAGAACAAATAGCAGAAGTTTGGTTGTAACACAGTACACACTACCCTCCAGAAAGAAAGAAAGAAAGAATTAACACAGCTGACTAAAAATGTTTTATCGGTAGGTTTGGACAGCATTCTGCATTAATTGCTGCTTCTATTTTTTCTATTTAGGTAGATAACAGGTCAAACTGGCCCTCCTTTGTGGCTCTACATAGAAATACACACACTACCAATACAGGTGTGGGACAGGTGAACAAATGAAAGTTGATTAGCATCATTGTAAAACAGAGCCAGTAATTTGTTTCCTAATCTCTCCCAACTGTCACATTGCAGAGAAGTGTCTGTATCTTCAGGTCTATGCAGTTTATAACAATGTGGACGTGCAGGTCTCATCAAAATGACCACATTCAATGAAACATCAATAGAAACAGTGGCTTTGGCTTCAGGATCAAGAGTAACTTCAATACAAACCAGTAGTAGAGGCTGTATGCGAAGTGTGGTTTAGTGCCAGGCTGCCAAGTGCAGTTCATGCATCCCTCCTCATAGATAACACACTGGAAATGTTTCACTAAACTTTCTACATCGCCTGATGAACGTGAAAAGATATGAAATGTATTATAGTGGTATGCAGTTAACAAAAGCTGTAAATACCTTAACACTTATTAGAAATAAATAACACAGCACTGTACATCAAATAGCTGGTAACTAGAAGTTCATTTCAGGGGGTTTCTGTATCAGAAGACATTTTTAACACCAATTCCATCGATAAACTGACCCTGTGCAGAATAGTAGAGGTTTACTCCTTCATCTCAGATTATACAATAATAGAGTAATACAAATACCAGGGAAAGTATGACATAGAAACCAGAAATCTGCAGCACATGTGCTACCCCATGGACATCTGCAGCACATACTGTATCATGATAGTGTGCTGTCCAGCCCCATGGACATCTGCAGCACATACTGTATCATGACAGTGTGCTGCCCAGCCCCATGGACATCTGCAGCACATACTGTATCATGACAGTGTGCTGCCCAGCCCCATGGACATCTGCAGCACATACTGTATCATGACAGTGTGCTGCCCAGCCCCATGGGCATCTGCAGCACATACCGTATCATGATAGTGTGCTGTCGAGCCCCATGGTTTAAGGTCAAATAATAATTAAAGCTCAATGGCAGTTTGGCACAAGCCCTGTTAAGCAGAAATAAGGAAATGGCTTCCAGCTGTCCCATTACAATCATCAACAAAGATTTTGTCGAAGCATTCATTTCCAATGCAACAGGAACGTCCTGCTTGATAGTGATGCAGTGGACCGTGGTGACATGCTCAATTATCTGTCAGAAACCCTTCGGAATCTTTTGATTTATACAGTATTGTATGTTAATAGGATAACATTTTAACCTGAACAGTCATACTTAAAACAAAGAAATATCAACAAAGAAACAAAATGTGTGCTGCAGCTTATGCATAACAAGAGAGTCGATGAACCAGCAGCAGGGCTAATGGGCTTTCTCTTGTGTGGGACACTGCAGCTCTTAGTTAAGGTTTGTGTGTGACACTGCTGTTCTTAGTTAAGGTTTGTGTGTGACAGTGCTGTTGTTAGTTAAGGTTTGTTGTGTGTGGACAGTGCTGTTCTTAGTTAAGGTTTGTTGTGTGTGACACTGCTGTTCTTAGTTAAGGTTTGTTGTATGTGGACAGTGCTGTTCTTAGTTAAGGTTTGTTGAATGTGGACACTGCTGTTCTTAGTTAATGTTTGTTGTGTGTGACACTGCTGTTCTTAGTTAAGGTTTGTTGTATGTGGACAGTGCTGTTCTTAGTTAAGGTTTGTTGTGTGTGGACAGTGCTGTTCTTAGTTAAGGTTTGTTGTGTGTGGACAGTGCTGTTCTTAGTTAAGGTTTGTTGTGTGTGGACAGTGCTGTTCTTAGTTAAGGTTTGTTGTGTGTGGACAGTGCTGTTCTTAGTTAATGTTTGTTGTGTGTGGACAGTGCTGTTCTTAGTTAAGGTTTGTTTTGTGTGTACAGTGCTGTTCTTAGTTAAGGTTTGTTGTATGTGGACAGTGCTGTTCTTAGTTAAGGTTTGTTGTATGTGGACACTGCTGTGTTCTTAGTTAAGGTTTGTTGTATGTGGACAGTGCTGTGTTCTTAGTTAAGGTTTGTTGTATGTGGACAGTGCTGTGTTCTTAGTTAAGGTTTGTTGTGTGTGGACACTGCTGTTCTTAGTTAAGGTTTGTTGTGTGTGGACAGTGCTGTTCTTAGTTAAGGTCTATTAGGACACTACCTCTTAGTATTGTTATGGCCCACAAGCTTATTATTGATGTTTTCACATCTGATCTCAACACTAACTGAGTTCCAAATAATTGCACAGTTTTGAGTGCTGCTATGTCCTGGTAAAGAAATACAGCAATAGGACTGATTAAGAAAGCTCTCCGCCCGTTGCAATATAGACCTAAAGGATGGCTGTACTAGGATCTGCATCTTACCTGGTGGTGCCGGTAGAGATATGTTTGCCCATTCACCGTCCTTACTGGAATCACAAATATTAAATGCTTTGACATGGAAATGAATTTCATCATTCAAAGCAAAGTAAACTTCCCGAGACAGACTGAAATTCCTGACATGATTTTTCTATAAAAAAGAAAAACATTTCAGAAATACTGAGAAATTATTCATTTAAAATATTCAGAGCGTAAACAATACCCAAAACAGAATGTAATGGTGAAGAATGAATGAAGAGGCAGCGCTCACAGAGTTTAATGAAGACTCGTATTTTATACAGCCTTTGTCTGCAGCTACACCGTCCGGGGGGCTCCATGACCACGTCACATCAAACGGGTTCTTTATGGAAGACGTGAGGTTTCTCGGGGCTGGGATCTTATCTGAACAGCACAAAATGAAATTAAGAATGACAAATTACAATGGAGTTTTGTTGTGTTAATGCAGCTTAACAAAATCATACTGATGTCAAATTCAGTTTTCAAATTAACATGTATTTGTTTTATAATAATGCTATAATGTTAATATGTTTTATTCTAGAAACTCCACTGACAACACTTTATTTAAACGTGTATTTTGGTTATGCTGCTTGTATTCTGTTGCCGTTTTTTCTTAAGAATACATTAAAATGCAACATGACCTCAATAGGACCTGAATTTGAATGGATGAGGTCAAGTATACACATTATGGGCTATATTTTACTAACTTTAACTTAGGCTGGGACCAAATCAAAACTTTGACAACCCGCTAATCGCACTTAACAAAATTGTATTTAATAGCATTTTTTTTGTTTCTTTTTTGTAAGTATCTTATTTCTTTTACTCATAAAAAGAAAACACTCATCGATCTAAACAGCAGCTCAACCTTGTAATCCTAAAATAAGACACGTCAAAGTGGACAATGATCTCGTATGGTGTACGTAAAACCGGTAGATTAAAAAACAAAAACAAAATGTGTACTAAGCAGACAGACAGATGGACGGACAGACGGACAATGTGATTCCACGTACCTCACTCACAATCTCCGTATCTATTCTACACCAGCTTTAATGTAATGACGGTGGTGGATCATTTTGTTTTTCAAACTACTTACAGTTAAAGGGGAGTGTATCGGACACTTCAAGCAGAAAAAAACAAATAAAAACGCGCTTTGTACCAGAGGTTGTGCATTCTCTAGAAACTAATAAACGCTATCCTGTCACACTTACAACACAGTAACCCACAAACACTTGAATTCACGGAATAACGACAAAAGCACTTCTCGTAAGTATTCATTACTCGAGTACGTAATACTCCCCAGGAACACTGGCGTAGACTATGCCAGCAATATGCTGAAATCTTGCTATGTTCTCCCTCAAAATGAAGAATATGAATTACTTTCTGACAACTGTAGTTTGTTGTATCCTTATTCGTTTCTCTCCTGTGAAATAAGGTACTGTATTAGCCACAAGAACGTCGTGTAAAATATAAAGTGAAAGTACACATACCTGTGTAACTTTCAGCCCAGGTGATCATTAAAAGCAATCCAAAAAAACAAAACATTACTAATCCCATCTGTCTGCGTATCCGATACATGTGACGGGTATGTCAAAAAATAAAATAAGTTGTCTTTCTGATAACAAAGATCTCCGTGGCACCCAGCGAGTCCTACAGGAAGCGACTCAGTATGAAATCCGGGAATAGTAGCAGCAGTGCGCTTGCATGATTCAGAAACCAAAGCTGCGGGCGTTCCCTCGAATGAAACGTCAATCCAGCGCTCCGTGTGTAGGCGGGATGTATCAATCGTTATCACTATGCAATTACAAAAAAAACAACAAAAAAAAAACGGCAAAATAAAACGGCAATGCCTTAGAATTGGAAGTACTGCCGCTATGCTAAGAACTTTATACACGACAGTGGTACTCCACGCAGAGAAGTAGGCTACATAATGATTTGAACCACTTTTGTTCAACAAAATATTTCTCTTTTTTTAAAGTGACATTTACTTTATTTACATGCCCACGATTCTTCTTTTGTTAAAGGTCTCTGTAATCCAACACCCTTGTTTTTGCGTGCGGCAATGATTACAAAAAAAGAAAAGAAAAAGTAACTGCATGCATCACAACATTGGGGTAAAAGGATTTAATGAAGAATTTAAGTTAAAATAGATTCTAAAAATGTATTTTCAAAACATATAGTGTAAAATATATAATAAAAAACAGGTCATGACAACTTAAAAAGACTTGTGTTAATTTCACATTTTAAATTAATCATACGATAAATTCATTGCAGGAAAAATATGACACATTTCATAGTACATGTTTATTCATAAAGCACATTATACAACAAGTGTATCTTTTTAAGATTCTTTCATATATTATTATACAGTATGTGATATAAATCTGCATATGTATTTTTTTTCAGTGCAACAACATTTCATACTATATATATATATATATATATATATATATATATATATATATATATATATATATATATATATATATATATATATATATATATACACTACAGCAATATATATATTGAATCAGCAATAGTGAGAGGTGACTGCTTACCTCAGTACAATCACATTCAATATGCCCAAAGATTACACTAGTTCTTGTCAGGTGAGTCCTCCTTACCCAGATCACAATGCATCTCTCAGGTCATTCATAAGCAATACACCATGGGAATATGTAGAGGAAACACAATAGCTAATGAATGTGAAGTGAAGCTCTGCAGTGTCTCTATTAAGGACATTGCAGTGTACATTATTTCTGCTCCAGTCAAGGTTTTTATCATTGCTTTGAGGGGAAAAGCATTCTGTATCTTCACTGCCACATTCTGCTTGGTTTCTTGAGTAAGAGATGGGTGTTGCAATTCTGCACAGGAAGTAGATGTATTTGTTTCTTGTAGTTTTGAGAGACACTTGCACCATGTTTGTGGATAGGAAGGAGATGTTTTCTACAAGACTAAATGGAATTAGGAAAATGTGATACCTGAGATAATTTAATACAGTAACTCCCCTTTATTGAACGCAACCTTCAGACTGGAGCACTGTTCCCCAACAATATCCACCTCTCAATGGTACAGCATCAGCAGTGTGTGTAGAGGGCTATACTGTCCTTTCATTCTGCTGCACTGTAAAGTGTAAAAGTAACAGAGGCTGCTCTGAAGACCTCCAGCACCAAGGCACTTCTTCTTTTAGTGCATCATGATCAACAGCATTGGGAAATCACAGTACAACACCATTCTTAATCATGATCAATATTGTACAGCATTGGGAAATCACAGTACAACACCATTCTTAATCATGATCAATATTGTACAGCATTGGGAAATCACAGTACAACACCATTCTCATAGCAAAGTATACATTGTTTAGAGAATAACTGGCAAAAAAACAAAACAAAAAAATAAGCTCCTTCTTTGACGTTTACCAGTAAAGCTGTCAAAGAAAGCAGCTCAATCTTTAACAAACACAGGCTGTCCTGATTCAGTGAAACTACATTATCTAAACTCTTCTGGCGACACACATTTTTTGATAATCGTGTGTTTTGAAGAATCAATGTTTTATAGGCTTTTACTGAGTAAGGAGATACTTGAGAGTTTCAGCCTCGTGTTGATCCTGATAAAGGCCTACATGGCAGTAGGATAGGAATGCTGGGAAGACCCGAAGCTCATATCGGAGGAGGTCCCACTGATCGCTCTGAAGACATGCAGAGAGTTCTGCAGCAGAGAACGCATCATGTCCGCCTGGAAAATCTAAAAGAACATCAAAGGAAACAGATCAGAAATGAGGCTTAGCAAATGAAATTCCAGTAATTGTCCTTAAAAAATGAATGAACTGATGGCACAAGATTACCCAGTGTCCTTATAGCTGAATGGCAAGGCAGCATGTTTAGGAGGAGAGAGGCAAAAGGTTAGAACAAATCACAGGTCAACAGGATAGATTTTCTTTTTGCAGGTGTTTTCATTTATAAATGTACAGTATGTATTATACATGTAAAAACTTTTCTAATGGAATACCTGGATGAACCCTGCAACACTACCAGTGTCACAGCAATGTCAGTAGACTGTTCCTGGGTCTTGTAGTAATGTGAATGTCAGTGGAGTGTGTGCAGCAGTGCTGTCTAGGTCAGGGGTGTCAAACTCATCTGGCCATTTAAATGAGGACTCTTCACTTGGTGGGAAAGTTACACATCATAATGTACCTGAAAATGTCTATAGAAATTGTACATAGGCCAATCTAATCAAATATACTACTTTACACAAAACTCATTCCCCCCACTGCACGATTCCTAGTCATCAAAAAGTATGCAGGCATGGCTTCAATCTATGAATCAACATATTATTTAATGTATTTTATAGTACAAAATAGGCAGATATAACTAGAAGCAGCTTTCTTCGAACACTGAAAAACACCCAATATCACAAATGTAATATAATGAAGGAAAGAGAGTATTTTACTTTCAATGGAAACCTTCAACAGAAAAAAAAATATGTCAGTATATATAATGCTTAGGGGTAGATGTACTAAAGTGTTGCGTCTGTTGCAATCGTTGCAAACCACATGCAAACCAAAAGGAAGTGTAGCGTGAAATGTACTAAACAAACACAACACTGTTACCATCATTTTAACTAATGCTTTGCAGCCGCAGTTCTTATTTGAACTTTAGCCTTAAATGAATATTTAATTCTGGGCGTTCCTGCAGAAATTCGCAAAAACAGGGTGGAGATAGTGCAAGTGAGGGATCAAAAATATTGTAAGGAGATGTACTAAAGCTGCGGGCAATTGTGACACTTACAATTGCATCAATTTGTTAAGAAGTTTTGAAAGCATGTTTTAAACAGTCGCAATTGTTGCTGGCATTTCCCTGTCCACTTTTCCTTGTGCGTTGCCAGTTGTGGTCAATGTATTTGAGACAAACACCCAAGTACCTAATTTTCACTGAAGTCAGGGTGTACTTACAAGCCTTGTTGAAAACAAATTTGTATGACATTTCTGGTTTTCCCAGCATGTTGGGAGCAATAGACTGCACACATGTGCCACTAACCCCTCCAGCTCATTCTGAACATCTGTATAGGACCATGATCTATTGTCTAGGCTACTAAGTAGACCAAGTTAAAAATAATAATAATTAAAATAAAATAAAAAAAAACCTTAAAATCATTTCATTTCAATTTAAAATAATCTTTTATTCGCATTGCACACCAATGAGTACAATGCAATAGCATGATTTAGTTTCATTTGATTTTACTACTGTACTGTATACTGTATAGGCCTACTGTACAGATTTATATTTTTACATAATGTAATGTGTAGCCTACCAAAAACACATTAGTGTAATTTCAGTGCAATGATTTATATTTAAAATACATCAAGAACTGTAAATATATGTGTGTGTGATTTTATTGTATTGTTTTTAAACCCGACACCTCCTTATGTCAGACAAACATGTCCGGTCTAGCGAGGGGCTACTGTATGATTATGAAAAGCTTTTTGGGGATGAAGGTTAAGAACATGAGAACATAAGAAAGTTTACAAACGAGAGGAGGCCATTCAGCCCATCTTGCTCATTTGGTTGTTAGTAGCTTATTGATCCCAGAATCTCATCAAGCAGCTTCTTGAAGGATCCCAGGGTGTCAGCTTCAACAACATTACTGGGGAGTTGGTTCCAGACCCTCACAATTCTCTGTGTAAAAAAGTGCCTCCTATTTTCTGTTATGAATGCCCCTTTATCTAATCTCCATTTGTGACCTCTGGTCCTTGTTTCTTTTTTCAGGTCAAAAAAGTCCCCTGCGTCGACATATACCTTTTAGGATTTTGAATGCTTGAATCAGATCACCGCGTAGTCTTCTTTGTTCAAGACTGAACAGATTCAATTCTTTATAGGGGGACATGTATCAAGATTGACCGATGCAGCAGCACAACTTTGACCCATCCCGAATGTATTAACTGGCCCAAAATTAATGGGGTATGGCGTAAGCTGGCACATTTAAATGTAAATGCTCTGCACTGGTGCTCAAAATGGGCTACCGGTAGCACAAACGAACAGACTAATCTGAAAAATAGCGCCTCCCCTCCAAACAGGCTACCTCAATTGAACAACAGGTAGTTCATTTGGAGAGACAAAAATGACACTTCAAAATGGGCTAGTCTATGTTTTGAATGAAATGTACAGGTTTTAACCCACTAAAGTCTGGGTAAGCTCATCTGGAGAGGCAGAAATTACCCATGTCGACTAAGTGTCTTGACTTTATATTATATTAGTGCTCCCACTTTATAACACTGTAGTTGGGAGCCATAGTTAAGAGACTATGCTATTTGTGTTCCGCCTTATAACGAGACTACTAGTGTTAGTGTAATGGCATTATGGGGCAAATGGGAGTCATGACCGTACCACCTTATAACCTGTTCCGCAGTATAAAGGGCCGCCTTATAAAGGAGGAAAACTGTATTATTATGCATGCAGTGACAGGGTGAAGGTATATAGAAGGAGTGAAGTGTGGCATCCTGACAGACGGAGGTGCTAAAGAGGCTAACTCCCGTATCCTTATCAACATGGAACTGGCCTCAGGTCTAGTGTCAGGTTGTGGCAGCCACCTTGATAAGGGCAGCTACACAGGTGCTCCCGATTCCGACACCTCAATCCCAAGGTTAAGCAATTAACCAATTTATTAATGAGTGGTCAGGATGGGGTTGATGGGGCAGGGTTGGGAGTATACAGGGAACTGTGATAGCTGGGGAAGGGGACAGATGAGAGCAGGACTATATATAGGAACGAGACAGGAATCCTAACCTGTAGCCTTTCTTTCCTGTGACCAGGAACCCTAAGGACAGCCTGTGTAACCAGGGCTGGGGAACAAAGATACGTGCCATTGCAGAACCATCTGAACCGGAAGCACACAGACGCAGCCGGCTCAGTAACACTCCGGTTGTCTCTTATTTCTGTTTATTCTCGTCCCATTCGCTTTTCTGTTGTTTGTTGTGACACTGTATTGTAAATACTGCAAATATACGCACTGTTTGAATCACACCTCTGGACTCTGTTTATTGTTTCATCCCTACTGTACCACCTGCGCATACCTATCAATAATTACAAATATGGTGGTGTGTGGTGTCTATTGTGAATTCCCTGGATACCTCTATACCAGAAGTATGAATGACGAACATTCGAGAAAGCCATGACATTATTTGTGTCCCTCTGTGTAACAAGATACCTGGACATCCCTAAAACAGTTTGAAAAGCGAATGAATGGTACACAGGTAGTGTTCGTGTTAATATTGCACAATGATGTATGTCTCTGTGTCTAACCTGCTCATGGATGATATCAGAAAGCTCCTTCACCATATCCTTGAAGTTTGATTTTAGTCCTTCATGATATTCAAACTGGTCCTCTTTGATCAAACGCTCGTTGAGGTCCAGAGCAATGCTGCACGCCTGCACAAATTTCCTATTCAGAGAGAAGAGCAGAAGAGAATGAGGAGGATCTCACCTGGAATCGAAACACACCGGAACATTGGTTTCAGTGGTAAAAACCTCACCTGAATATTTCTTTAACCCATACCTGAATATTTCTTTTAACTCCTTCACCTTTTTATTCGGATACCTGCTGGATTTGGAATCCTCAAGAAACACCCTGGCGTATGCTAATGGTCCAGCATTCACCTAAATATGAACAGAACATTATTGGAGAGGGGCTGCTGTGACAGAACAGCACAAAGCAACAGTGTTTAAACATCTACAATACCTGCTCTCTCACAAGCAGGGTCTAAACATCTACTACACCTGCTCTCTCACAAGCAGGGTCTAAACAGAGGGGGATCTAAACACCCCTTTAACTCTTATGCCAGCTTGTGGTGGGGTGCCCCACCCCTGTGCATATCTTGTGTTTTATGTTGTATGTGATATGTTATATGTTGTATGTAGTGTGTTATTGTTGGTGTATGTATTGGTACACGGGATATAATGTGGGGTTATGTAGCACGAGTGATTTAAAATGTGTATTTGTATTTAGACACAAGGATTGCACAATCACTTCACGTGAATGGGTATTAGTATGGAAGCACGGGTAGTAGAAATTAATTCACACCCAGATATACTGAGATTCAAATTGAATGACTGATTAGCAATCGAGTCTCGTACAGCTGCATAAAAGGGTGAGTTCTTCACGCTCACGGTGTTGAGTATTCGGTGAGTGGAGAACGAGAGAGAGAGAGAGAGGAGGTAACAACAAGAAATCATAACAATTGCTACTCGTGCTGGCTTTAAACCAGCATGATAAATGTTTGTTCCATGTCTGTTTCTTTTGGCCAACGTGCCTTTTGTTTTTGTCAAAGTGTTTGTGTTTTGTTTAAGCCTTTTATTTTTGTTAATAAAACACTGAGCGCCGCAGCGTCTCAGTTTCGCCCGCAGTTGCTGTGTTTTTTGGTTTCATTTCTGGTCTAACGTCACCCCTACAGTCATCCTGTTCACACAGTTGTAATGCATTGCCCCACAGCAGAGCAGGATTAGGGGTAAGGAGACCCGTCATCGTCACTTCATTCCTTCAATGTTCTGACAGCATCTTTACCTGAGCACTGTTGTACCTGAAGCGGCTGTGATGGTTTCCCTGCAAGGAGTGCAACTTCTACACCCCTGGCAGAGGGTTACTAGTGTCCATTCATTTCTACAGACATTCTGTCGTAAAATGTGTGAACAGATTTTAAATAAAAAAAGAAAATGAGTTACATTTAAATATGCTCAATTCTTTTACAGCAGACCCTTGGGCTCTCAGTTTTACTTCGGTTTTTTCGCAATAAGGTATTTGCATTAGATGCAAATTAAACCACATAAACAGACTGAAGCAGCCTCACTGTAAATGGAAAGTGAAAAAAAAAAACTGTTCAGTGAGAGAAACAATAAGAGTGGCCCACATGCAGCAGAAATAATCTATAGAATACCACAGAACATGGGTCATTAAAAGCTTAAGAATTAGGTCTACTGGCTGCTATTCTGTCCTAAACCAGCAGTTTGTCAGTCCTAAACTATGTAACATAAATTATATATTAAATAAACAGAAAAATATAAATGTGTTGATCAGATTATTTTGTTTTTTTATTGCATCAGTGGCAGTATTCAGTAGAGTGGGAATTGCAAAGGGCATTTGAGCTGAAACCCCCAGACAGAAGGGGTAGTTTTAAAATTGAACATTGCCATTGAAAGTGCAGTTTTTTGTATTTGATTCGTTACACTTCTTGTAATTCTTGGTTTATTAATTGAATTTTAAAGTAAAATACTACTGCCCATTTTCATCATGACACAGCACAAATGAGTCTGCCTTTAAATCATGATACCATCGTCCCTGGACGAATGTACGTGCAGAGAAAGGTACGGCAGGAATTCGATGCATTTCTAAATATTCTGCATCAGATCACACAGCAGCGCAGGGGGTGGGACCAGTGACAGCAGGCAGACCGACCAGAGGAGAAGAACAGACAGACAGACCGGGAGCAACGGCAACAAAACATCCATTTAACCACCAGAGTCTCTTAGAGTGACCCTAATCTTTTTAAAAAGCTATTTATTTTCAAAACGCTGTAGTTCAGGGAGAAGACTTTGGCAGTTCATCTAAATAATGCACTTTTTTAAAATTCATTTTTTAACATAAACTATGATGTGCATCTCACTTGAGATACCTTTAGTAAATATACCAATTTTTGATGAGATTTGTTATTTATACTCTGCAGCCACTTGTGCTTTTAACCTTGTGGTCGCTGAATGTTTCAGAACAGTTTCCCGATGTCTTCATGGAGGGGTTTGGGGTTCTTTTCAGAATAGGGTTTTGCAGTTCTATTCTGTGCTCACGATTGATTCATCTTGTAGGTTAAGCTGTTAACAGGTGCTCTGGATACCAAAATAAAAGAAAGCAAATTAACATGCCTGTATTTCTATTGAAAAAGAACAAAAAAACAGTTTTCGATGTGAGATGCACGGCGCTCTTCCTTCTCTTCCTCTGTCATGCTAAAGAATGGAGAACATCCAGCACAGGCTCATCCACTCCAGCTCCATCACCAGGGATCTGCACCCCCAGCAGGGGAGAAACAAGCCCACTTTATACCCAAACTCTAGTGTACGCTAATGTAAGTGAAATCAATCTCAGATTAGTCACTAATGCTTTGCTGTCAATATGCTCATTGGTCAATGGTCTTCTTTCCATGTGTGCACCACACCCACTCCAATGAAACCTCCTGTAAATGTTTAGAATCAGAGCTCTCTCATGAGCTAACACTGTGGATGGCAGTCACCTGCACTGAAACGCAGCCCTGCAGTTTGAGCTGCAGCTGGATCATATCCACATCGCTGGAGGAACACAGCCCCTGCAGCTCAGCGGTCCTGTCTTTCATCTCGTCTAGTGCAACTTCGATCGGCTTCAGGTCCACCTGGTGTTCGTACATGACTGCAATTCTCTTTTTCACGTAGGGGAATGTATTTGTTGCTGGGAAAGACAAGAAATACTGTATATTACTTCTTGTAAGCCGTATCACATCTATAAGTTATAACAATACCTGTAAGATGTATTGCACCATCCAGTCGCACTCAGCTACCACACAGCGAGCCTTCAACGACTGGCACTAACGCTTACATAATGACACCTTTACAAAACAGCTTAATAGAAAACTTGTGTTTTAATAAACAATGGACCGCAGACCTTTAGAACTGCACTACTGTCTTTCTAAAACTACACACTTCTTGATAATTGTCCTTAAATTCAAACAACTGAATACAAATACAATAATAACACTACTAGCTTGCACTACAGTAATATGTACTTTAAACACAAAAAATTACTATGTTGCTGCTTTGAAACTGAAGAGTGTGATTCATCGATTGCCAGTTTCTGAATGTGATTCTGAGCGTGATTCATCAATTGCCAGTTTCTGCCAGTGATGTCACTTTTCTACTCCACTGCCCTTTATAAGTTTACCACATTTTTTTGCATGGTATCCTTTTACACTTTAATATACTGTACTAGCCGCCTGTATCGTTACAGTAGAGGGAGTGCTTCTCTTCAGTATACTGATTTCTAAAACATGGGACCCAAAACAGTTCAATACTGAACATGGTTCGAATTTTGCAATGATGTTACTAGATATGCAGATATCCCTTATAAAAGTTAACCAAAGTAAAAGCATAGTAAAGTGTAATAAAGCATAGTGAAAGCATGGTAAAGCTTAGGTAAGCATTGTAAAGAATAGCGAGGTATGCATTAATCATATTAATAAGCATGGCAAACTATGGTAAATGCGTAGCATACCCATGGCAAAAGCATGCGGATCTGCATGATGCCCGTGGGTTCTTACTTGTCAGAAAGCATGCGGATCTGCATGATGCCTGTGGGTTCTTACTTGTCAGAAAGCATGCAGATTTGCATGATGCCCATGGGTTCTTGTCAGAAAGCATGCAGATCTGCATGATGCCTGTGGGTTCTTACTTGTCAGAAAGCATGCGGATCTGCATGATGCCCGTGGGTTCTTACTTGTCAGAAAGCATGCAGATCTGCATGATGCCTGTGGGTTCTTGTCAGAAAGCATGCAGATCTGCATGATGCCCGTGGGTTCTTACTTGTCAGAAAGCATGCGGATCTGCATGATGCCCGTGGGTTCTTACTTGTCAGAAAGCATGCAGATCTGCATGATGCCAGTGGGTTCTTACTTGTCAGAAAGCATGCAGATCTGCATGATGCCCGTGGGTTCTTACTTGTTAGCACGGTTCTTTTCTTGCACTGCTCCTCAACCCCTCCGTGTTTCTTCCCTGATAAGGTATAAGGAGTCTCAAACACAAATCTGTTGATGTTGTGGTTCTTTTCGAAGTTGGTCTTCTTTTCAGCAAGTTCTTTCTCCTCAAAGAACGGTTTCACAAAGGTGACTTGAATATATGCATATTTAGGGTCCAGTTGCTTAGAATCCACCTTAGAAGAAAAATGCTCTTTTACCCGGCTTTTATTGCACTGTTTAACACTTTCCTTAACATCACAATAACTATGAATAAGAACAAGTAATATAGTGGCAAAGGCATTTGAATCAAATTGTTTTGTAAAAGTAAAATGGATGTGAAAAGGTGTGATTTGTATCATTGATATGTCTGGAGGTTGAAACAATGTCACAGTGAAAGATGAATTACACCTGTAATGGAACTGAAGTGAACTCTGAAAATGTACAGTATACATGTATGTCTCTATACAATCAGAAAGGATGAGGCACATGTCACTTTCAACCTGTTCAGTGCCACTCCCAAGGGATCATGTGTGCTTTTGAAAGCCTTTCCAATATCGAGAAACCATTTTGGTTTGTTAATTTCTTCTTCACCATTAAAACTAATGAAAGTCGTCCATATTGCTATTCATAAAATGATCTGAGCAAACGGGCGACTGTCACAAAGCACTTTATGAATGGGTATACAGTCGTTCAAGAACAGAAATCTGCCTCTTTTTGATGACATCATCAGCATTATTAATGTTCCCTGGGTGGCGTCGGTAGCTGTTGCAAAAAGAAAAACAGAATCCACCGACAGTAGCCTCCTACCGAAACCCGAGTCTGCAGCTGCCAGTCACGGGCAGTCTTCAAAACCTGATTCCGATGCCCCTATCACGTCTGCCCAAAATTCAGGAAAGGATTTTTTAAATAAATACTTTGTATTTTCGTTTTGTTTGGCAATGCTGGTAAACACATTTCCATACGCACACACATAAGATTTCCATTCTTAACTGCAGGACCCCCAAAAAAACAAAAAAAACAAAAAACTAAACAAAAAGCACTGTAGGAGGACGTTTGAATAATAATAATAATAATAATAATAATAATAATAATAATAATAATAATATATTATTATTATTATTATTATTATTATTATTATTATTATTATTATTAATAAACCCCTCTTAAAGCAGGGAATCACATTGCACACTATACATAAAATGAATCGTTTTGTGGCATGCAAAAAAAATAAAAATGAAGACTCCCTTTCGAACACTGATCGAGTCTCACACTGTGGCACGATCAGTGTTTTTTGCAATACCAAGCAAGCCCAAATTTCCCACCGACTGTATCAGCAGCACTGGTATACTGTATATTGTAACACTCCATGAAAATAAACAGGTTTAAGGCAGTGTTCGTCCAAACTGTTTATTGTGAACACGGGTAAAAGAAATAAAAAGAAAAGGACCGCTGTCAGCCGCGGATCACGGCAAAGAAATAATAATAATAAAATAACTGTCTATTCTCAGTCTCTCACTTGCTCTCCGCTTCACAGTGCTGTTTCAAAATGATTATGCCAAAGAATATGTTCTTGTGTGAGTATATATTTATATTAAACATTTTCCTTCATATAAAGCTCCATTTTTTTTTTTTTTCAAAATAGGTAGTGTTAATTACGGGTATGTCAAACTGTATAACAGAGCAAGTGTAGTAATAAAATATGTCTTTAAAATAATCGTCGGCCGAGCTGTCATTAGTTTAGACTTGACTGTAGAAAGTGTTCAATAACTCCTAGTTATTGACAGCATTTTGCTGTCGTTCACTCTTGATGTTTAGGACTGATGAAAACTTTATGCTAATTAGGTAATTGTTAACCTTTCTCTCAATTCGTTACAAACATGCCTTCAGAGACAAAAATCATTGGGGCTTAACGACGCATCTGAATGATCTGTTATGACTAGCAACTGCCGTTAAATAAGCGGCTATGGACAAAATCCAATCATGTACTCCTGATTTCTCATTTCTACAGGCATTAACCCTTTATAAACAGACCCCTCGGGGTGTAACAATGAATCGATGCATCTGAACGCCCTGGTATTACTGTGAGGAACTGCAGACACAAGGGGTGCAGCTATGAATCGATGCATCTCAACACCCTGGTAAAACTGGAACTGCAGACACGAGGGGTGAAGCAATGAATCAATGCATCTCAACACCCTGGTACTACTGGAACTGCAGACACGAGGGGTGCAGCTATGAATCGATGCATCTCAACACCCTGGTACTACTGGAACTGCAGACACGAGGGGTGCAGCTATGAATCGATGCATCTCAACACCCTGGTATTACTGGAACTGCAGACACGAGGGGTGAAGCAATGAATCGATGCATCTGTTATTGATCATCTGTCCTTAAATTTCCCGAGCTTCGATTACATATTGGTGAATCGATGCATCAAATTAGAACCGTTTGAAGTCTCCTGATGCCAGTTTGCATTAACCTTGAGTGTGTGAGGCTGTGCTTCTTTCAGTGCTAGTACAGTAGATTAACAAGGTCAGCGCGTTGCTAGGATACACACATTAGGCCTCTACATTCACGTTGGACAAGCCATATCTGAAGTAGGTCTATTGTATTCACGTTTTCTTGATTTAAAAATGAAGGCAACAAGTTTTTTTTGTTTGTTTTAAATCTATTAAATCTACCGATTACCTTTTGTTTCAAAGCACGTTGTGTTTGGATTATATGTCAATATTACATAAAAATATGCTGAATTTAGTACAGTGGTTAAATTACTCAGGATTTGTGAGATGAATTAAAATGCTTTGCTTTGGACATAACATGTTAACAGTAATGAGCAACCATAGTTCAGATAGAAATGGCTTCTGTTAAAATATAGTATTTTTTATTATTATTACAATGATAAAGGGACATCTGATACAGACGCACTCATATTATTTTCAGTTGTTAAAAACTCAAGTCCTTTATTTCTTTTTTGAAGTTGTGCCTTTGTGTTTCTGATTGCACCACTAGAAGACATACATTCATATCTGAGCTGTGCTGATAAACTGATAGTGGGGGTTTTAAATAATATTCAAATGTTTGCAAATCAGGCTGGTTCCTAGACATGTTTCAAAGACAAGCTTTCTTTGTTGGATCCCATTGAGGCTGCAGATAGGATTATGACACACAGACACCAGGGCAGCAGTGTCGAGTAGTAGGGCAGCAGTGTGGAGTAGTGGTTTGGGCTCTGGACTCTTGATCGGAGGGTCGTGGGTTCAATCCCAGGTGGGGGACACCGCTGCTGTACCCTTGAGCAAGGTACTTTACCTAGATTGCTCCAGTAAAAACCCAACTGTATAAATGGGTAATTGTATGTAAAAATAATGTGTAAAAAAAAAATGTCATTGTATTGTCACCCTGGATTAGGGCGTCTGCTAAGAAATAAATAACAATATAAAGTTAGGTTAACAATACACAGCACAGTGTGGCCATTGTGAGATATAATTGACTCTCTACTGTATTCTGTAATGTGATACTTTACAATGTGATATTCTGTAATGTGATATTCTGTAGCGTGATATGTTGTACTGTGATATTTTGTAAAAATTGTAAGCCGCCCTCGATAAAATAAATAAATAATAATCTGGACACCAAGATTAGAGCAATCAGTAAAATGAAAAAGAAGATCGACAGCCTGTATCAACAGTATGCAGGTACATGTACAAATGTAACACTGTGACAGAGAAAGAATGAATCTTGGTTATAAATCTCCCTCCTGACCTGTGAGGGTCCTGTGTAAAGGGAACAGAGTGCCCTGGACTGGATGGTCTGACAAGTCATTCATTGGAGGAGAAACGGTTGCATTCGCTAACCAAGGGGGCGTGACTGACAGTACAAAAGGGGACGTGGCTAAGCAATCTGTTCCTTTGTTATGGTTGCGAGCGAACCCATGAAGTAGAATAATAAAGTAACAGTGAGTGTTTAGTGTTTGTTTGTTTTGTTGTGTCTAATTGTACTCGTTTGTTCTTGTTAGACGGCTAACACGTACCGGGATCTGTCGCTTAAGGCCAGCACCAACCCGGACCACACTGCACAACTGTGCACTAATAAATTGTATTTCACCACTCGCACATTAGCACTCATTTTGGACTTGTGATCGTGTGTGTTATACTGTGCTTACTATTTCGGGACTGTAACCCGTTGTTTGGAACAATGCAATACACATTGCTGTGTATTGACTGGGATTATTCTTTGCGGTCGCCAGACCGGGATTACAAAATAAACATTTGTTTGGATCGTGAACTTTGTTGTCTGTCTTCTGTTTCGTAATCACATCACCACTACACCTGTGCACTGCAAACCACTTTGCCTCAAACACATAGAGAGCTGATTGGACAGACAGACAGACAGCGCCAGATGTGACACATAGAGAGCTGAATGGACAGACTGACAGATGTAACCCCATATACTGAGAGATAAATATACTCAACAACTTGTTCCAAAAGGGTTAATCAAAAAAGGAATAGTGGTTATTTAGATATTTTCAAAACTATATATATTTTTAAAAAGTGTAAACCGCGAGTTACACTTGTTATTTATTTTCTGCAGTTCTGAGTCAGGGATCAATCAAATCATTAAGCTGGCTAAAGTTTATAACTGTTTATAGCTTTATGTGAATTAATGCAACATTAATGACGTGTATGCATTGTACAAATATGTAAATGCATTGGATAGTGTCTGTGTAACTAAACTGTTTAGCTGGCACCTCTCCAGGGAAGCAGAACTGCTGCTAGCTGACTGGCACCAGGACCATCCGCTTGATCTCACAAACACAATGTGCGTGTGAAGAAAAACATGATTCTACCACCTGAAACTATTCTTACCTGTTTTATAGCAAACAGGTATTTGCAAACTTTAGATCCAATTTTGAAGAAAGTGAAAAGGCAAGAAAAGGCAGGAGGCTGTGTGGTCCAGTGATTAAAGAAAAGGGCTTGTAACCAGGAGGTTCCTGGTTCAAATCCCACCTCAGCCACTAACTCATTGTGTGACCCTGAGCAAGTCACTTGACCTCCTTGTGCTCCGTCTTTCGGGTGAGATGTAATTGTAAGTGACTCTGCAGCTGATGCATAGTTCACACACCCTAGTCTCTGTAAGTCGCCTTGGATAAAGGCGTCTGCTAAATAAACAAATAATAAAAGATCAACATTTCAGAGAGGAATAACATGGTTCTAATGGTATAAAACCTGCAATAAAGTCCTCTTAATAATTGAGCTGCTGTGCACTGCAACTCAGGGTTGTTCTTGCTAGTTTCTATTGTCAGAATAGTTTTATTACTCTTATAGAATTGCCTTTGCATGTGCTTCAAAATACAGCACATAGAACCATCATATATTCTTCTACTTGTATCATCGTCTGTAGAGTACCACTGATATCGAGCAAGAGCAACACAACACAGATAACACAGTGGCATGGGTAAGAGGAGGCAAGGATGTACCTTATTGGAATCCGATATGATCTTCACATTTTCACATCCAAACTTGTCACTGTAGAGACTCACAAGTCTCTGGGAGATCTCAGAGAGCCCAGTCAGCTTCGGCTCCTTATAGATATACTCCTTCCCATCCTCGTCCTCAAAAAAGGACTTTAACACACAAAACACAAACAAACAGTAAAACTTCAATAGTGATACCAAGTAATATTTCAAAAACTAAACAGCCAAAAAAAGGACCTGTGGCGGCCATCAGGTTTCTGTTAATATTTGGATGAATTATGTGAATTCATTGTGGGAGTCTGAAAAATTGTGGGAGTCTGGAACTAACTCCCCAGTAATGTTGTTGAAGCTGACAGTCTGGGATCCTTCAAGAAGCTGCTTGATGAGATTCTGGGATCAATAAGCTACTAACGACCAAATGAGCCAGATGGGCCGAATGGCCTCCTCTCGTTTGTAAACTTCCTTATGTTCTGCTGCACTTGTACTCACCTGTCCATAAAAAGCAACTCTGAAAAATGTTCCCAGTAGCCTTCGTCCAGAGTGCATGACCTCTATGACCTTGCTGTATGCCCGATGAAGCGTACTGTACAAGAGGCTGAGTTTCTGGTAAGGAAGACAAGGGCTTCATTTAGCGTAGTCATAGCAACGTCTTTGATCAAGTGTTTGAAGTTATGCTTGATATGATACATGCATTCTTTACAGAGTTCAGAAAATCATACTGCACAATGCCTGAGGCAAAACAACATTTTATGAGGAAATGAGCGTGCATACATCGCATTTCCTGCATTACTAGCATTTCTATGTTATAAGTCAACAGATTTGGAATGACACCTGCTAAAAAATTCTTAATTCTCAAATCCTACAATGAAATTAAAAAAATTAAAAGCAAATTACTTAATTTCACGACAAAAACAGCAATAATATCTCCCAGCAGAGTAAACAAGTCCATTAACTGGTAATTCTTATTGTGTTGTGCAAGTATCATTGCTAATGTAAATACTACACTATGTACGTATTTAAATACCATACTGGATATTCAAGAAATTCCATTTTCAGGTAATTTTGATGATCTGTGAGCTGCCTCCTTGTTTAGGAAATCATTAATTAATGAATCTTATGATGCTGCTCTAGTAAAACATTTGCTGTAAAGGAAAAACAACATTTGTTTTCAATACTGACACATTGATCATTTTAATACACTCTTTTTGCAGAGACTAGCATTTGGATTATGTGGACCTCATTTCATTTTTATAGATAATGTATGTGCGATAAATGCACAATATTTGCATTTATTTTATGCAGAGTCTGTTCATAATTCATCAGACCATCCAAACCAGTACCTACAAATGAGTTTGCTGGGAAATCACAAAGAACTGAAATAGGATACACTCTTTCAGCCTGTGCATCAGGTTCAAATAGGATACGCTCTTTCAGCCTGTGCATCAGGAGATCGTGTTTAACTAACCTGCTTGATTTCTTTGAGGATGCAACATCGACAATGGATAATTGCACCAGGTTCTACTGGACAGGTTCATGCTGTTACGCACTGCTGAGTATTTCAGAGAACCTCAACATTACAAATGGCTTTTCTTTTTAGCAGTGGAGTAATACGTCACAAGACCAGCTTGGTCAAAGAATTAAAAAACAAACATTACTTCAAATTCCCCGCTTCTCATACACCGGAATGATGAACTTGGAGATCTCGGACATGAGTTCATAGCGTTCTGCTTTCCACAGGCCATCTACACACTGCTCCAGCAATTCCACCAGCACCTCCTGTAGAGGGAAAGCCTCAGCATTGTCAACACAAACACCCGGAGCTACACACTCAGGGCAGAGATCCGCTCTACACTGCTAATCATTCTCCATCTCCCCTGCTGCAATAGCGTTTACGATCAAGAAGAAAAACAGATTTGCAGAACGGCATCGGCAGTAATACAAGGTAAGTGGTGACCTGCGCATAATAACACAGAGGATAAAAATAATAATAATAATAATAATAATAATAATAATAATAATAATAATAATAATAATAATAATAATAATAATAATGGTGCACTTTAAAATAATTAAAGAAGTTAATAAAAAGGATCAATAAAGGAATTTGTAAAGAAATACAATTGAGATTGCAGTAAGTTGTATATATAAATGTATAATAGTAAAATATTTTTGTTGAAAATACCAGATCAACTATACTACTATATTGTCCAGGTGTCTGCTGACAGCTGGAGATGTACCGGGCTTCAAATCAGACTGCAGTACTACTACTGGTACCACAAAGAAAAAAATAATACTACTACGAGTACAACTGTACAATTACTACATATATGATAACAATAAAACTGTTGGATATATAGGGATGTTCAATAACTCTGATCTATAGATTTTACAAGTTGCTGGAGGTCAGGGTGGTAACCTTTTATCAAAACAAGCCCTGTTTTGTAATGGATTAGCCCATCTCTAGTATGTCCAATAGGAATGCATGGGCGGGGTCATGTATTTTGCAGTCTAATCTAATGTTGCAGTTGTAGGATGCTTGATTAATGTTGCAGTTGTAGGGTGCTTGATTAATGTTGCAGTTGTAGGATGCTTGATTAATGTTGCAGTTGTAGGGTGCTTGATTAATGTTGCAGTTGTAGGATGCTTGATTAATGTTGCAGTTGTAGGATGCTTGATTAATGTTGCAGTTGTAGGGTGCTTGATTAATGTTGCAGTTGTAGGATGCTTGATTAATGTTGCAGTTGTAGGGTGCTTGATTAATGTTGCAGTTGTAGGGTGCTTGATTAATGTTGCAGTTGTAGGGTGCTTGATTAATGTTGCAGTTGTAGGATGCTTGATTAATGTTGCAGTTGTAGGATGCTTGATTAATGTTGTGATTAAATAAATAGATAACTACCTCTCCGACTCCCCCACTACCCCACTCCCTAATATTACTTCCTCCAGCTCACCTCTGTGTAATACACATCTTGCATTCCAGCATCCTCTTTCATCGCAGATTCCTCATCTATATTGAGGGTGATTTTCTTAAATGCAGACAAACTACTCGCGAAGGATTCTAGAAAAAGCAAAGTTATGACAATTTAGAGACACACAGTATATACTTGAACACTAATGCATAAATAGCACACATGTGACATTCGGAACCACCATTGCTTTCAAAACATCATTCCATCAAATGATTCTTGGTGTTAGCTCTCCCTCCCTCCCTGCAAGGCAGCTGTATAAAGGGAACAGAGTACCCTGGACTAGTTGGACCGACAATTCATTCCCAGGGTTAGGTGGAAGTCAGCCATCTAGAAAGGGGACGGAGCTACAATACACTAAATCAAAGACCCGGACGGGAATCAGCGTGACATCCGCGGATTGGAGGAGCAGATGTGCTCGTTAAATAAGGGGTCATGGTTGACGGTATTTAAGGGGACGCAGTGATCTGATCTGTTCCTTTGTAAATGGTTAATTAACAAAACTGAAAGGAGAAACTGTGTTGAGATAACGTGAGTGTTCCAGGAGCTGTCGCTAAAGGCCAGCACGAACCTGGACATCACTGCACTTTGCATCCCCACTGAACTGTATTCATCACGAGCACTAGAGCATGCACTGTGGACTGGTGTTTGTGTCTGTGTATGTGTTACGGGTGGGTGAAATAAAACAGGACTGTTATTATTTCAGGGCCGACCCGCTGATTATAAATAAGCAATACACAGCACTGTATTGCTTCTCATTGACATTGTTTATTGTTTACTGCTGTTTGCCATCAGGTTATTGGATTTAAAAACCATTAAACAACATTGCATCTGGATTATAATTGTCTGTCTGTTTATTGATCACCTGCTAACCACTTTGCCTCAGTACTGTATACTTTTAAATCAAGACGTTTTTGTCATGCTACTCTCTTGAAAAGTGTGTCAATCGCAATGCCAGCGTAGCTTTCCTTGCTGAACCAGTTGTATTGGTTGAAAAGGTCTTGGCACACAGTCGCTGTACCACAAGCCATAGCTTGTTAAGGAGGCTGCCCTGATCACCATGTTGTACAAAGCCGCAGTCGCATCAGTGCAAAGATGAGTTTCACAACAAAACACAAACACACATCTTGCCACAAAAATATGCCTGTTGTTGTATTGTCTTGGTTTTACAGTATCTAGAACTTTCTACAGTGTCCTGAAAAAAACACCCTAATCCAGAGCAAAGCAAAAAAACTGAAACTAAAGCTATTGAATTCTTATGAGACAGGGCGAGACCTGCACTGCAGTCTAGTCACACACTAACACAGCACTGGCAAGTTATACTCCTAGTTTTAGTCTACCTTTATATAAGGCCAACCAATATGTGCAGGTCACAGTACATTATGTGCAGAGTGAAGTGTACAGTGTTCTATCAAAGTGACACAAAAACTGTATTTAGAGTATTTATAGATTTAGAGACATTATGAAATTGAAAAATATATTTATTGTGTTAACCCATTACAGGCCAAGCTAGTATCGCATCCCTGCTTGCTGTGCACTGGCAAGATTGTACCTGTTCACAGAAGCAGCCCTTGTGTTAGAGACTAACATCCATTAGATTCAGTCACATTGGAGAGTACACTAACATCTATTAGATTCAGTCACATTGGAGAACTTCTTTAATGTGATCAGTGCTAAAAAGAAAAGAAATGAACTTCTTTAATGTGATCAATGCGAAAAAGAAAATAAATTAACTCCTTTAATGTGAAAGAAAAGGAAAATGGAACCTGAGTTAGTGAGACATTGGTTAACTTTAGGTCAGGGCTCCAGTACTGACCGTGGATTTGTGATGCATAAATACACCTTATAGAATCATTAGCTATCCAATTTATACAAAGTTGTACCTTAGTTGTATCAGAATTCACATGCCAGCTACTGAGTGAAACCCTCAGTGCAAAGGAATGGTAAAATCAAATGTGTTTTGTAAGTACGCCGTATAATGGCATGTTATTCACTTGTGGTCTATTTAGTTTGTTTATAGTTTGAGTTCAGTTCCCTTGTCATTTTCATATTCAAGTCAGATGTCAGCTGCTGGTCTCAACAACCACACAAACTCCCCATAAAAGAACTGGCCCTACCACATAGGTGGTTCTTTTCTGTACAGTGCATACCCATATATAGAGACAGAGAGGAACGACAGACTACAGTACATATACATACATACATACATACATACATACATACATACATACATACACAGACAGAGAGGAAATACAGACTGTACAGTGCATATACATACATACAGAGAGGAAAGACAGTGGAAAACATGAGACTCTAGAATTATACGTCTGCACCTCAAATCATGTATTTCTTCATTGTAAGCAATTGTATCAATATTCTCTATTACAGGGGCACAGCATGCACTATACTGTTGAAGTAACAAAGAGACCAGTACAGATATTTGTCAGTACTCAATCCTTTCTTATTCACATGTATTCAATCCTATGTTAATGGTGCACTCACCATTAAAATGGCTTGCCCTGCCTTACTTTTATTAGCCAATATGTTTTATCAGATTAAGGCAACCTGCAGAAGAATAGCTAATAAAGAGACGAATCGTAATCAAATAAATGCATATTACCTAACACTTTCATGGAAAATGCAAATTGATAAAAACTATTCAAATTCTCTAGTGACTGAAGGGCTGGAAATCAATACACCACAGTGTGTACTGGCTGCTTAGTTCCTGGTAGCCCGAGTCACAGAGCCTTATATAGCTTATAACCCTTGTAAAAGTCAAAGGTATGAGTGCGAAAGGGGTTTTCCAGAAATCTTCATTTTACAATGTCTGTTTTGTTTCATGAGCTAAACTAAAAATAAAATGTTGATTTTATTAATATGCAGTATGAGCACACATGGGGGAAGAAGTTCATGAACTCAGATTTCTATCAGCCTCTGGCAATGTAATCAAATCGGATTGCTGTGTCTGATAAAGCACAATGCAAGTTAAGCTAAACTATGACATAAACTAAGAATCTACTAAACAAACACTGAGGAATTTTATATTGTATTTTTATTCAAACATAAAATCATTTGATTCTTAATTTTGTTTGAGATCCGAAAAAACAACTTTAGTCTGTTGTGAAAATCCTGACATGAATATGTCTTTCTAAAAAGATTTTTAAAAGCAGGAATCCAATGATAGTAACACAAAGTAAAGTACAAAGTGATTCATTCAGAAAGGAATTATTCGAAATGCTTACTTTTTCTGTGTAGGTATTCTGCAACCAGAGCTGCAGCATGGACATAACACATTGCTGCCTGAAATGGAAAGAACAAATCTAATAAATATCAAGTGCAAATGTAAGTGCTAGTCCTCCTCCCCAACCCCCATTTAATCTACTTGTTCTATGAAGTACTCCCTAATCCCTGTAGCTAATGGTGCCACCTACTGGTAGAATGGGACACTGCAGTCTGTGCTTCAGAAAGAGACCTGCCCTCCCCATGGTGAGCTGCATCCTGTTGATTCACTCCAGTGCATTATCATCACAAGCTGCACTTTCCTTCCCCTTGAGGCCAGCTGCTTTCCCCATCATTGAGTAACGATGGAGCCTTTTCTCAAATTTAAACATCTAATTCAATTAAATAAGAAACACCCCACGCACCCTCTATTTGTGAAGAGGGTTGATGTTCATGTTTCAAAGCATCCCAATAAAAAATAAAAAACATTATATATATATATCAGATCTGCAGTTTTTAGTTTTCTTTCATAGACCTGTATACAGGTGTTCAGTGTTGAAGGAGTTAAATTGAATCAAGCTTGGCATTGATTAAACTTTTTCTGGGCTGCTAAAACAGTTCAATGAATACTACACTTCATTGAATTAATCCAAACAGGCATTGAAACCGTCTTTAAATAAGTCATGAGTTAAGGATTTACAAATCCTGCAAGTTATAGTACTCTCAACTCTGAAATGGTACCTCGGAGAAATCTCCATTCTTCACGTGAACCTTTGCCATGCTTTCGAGCCAGGTCTTCCTGAGCTCGGGGGTGCTGGCGTAAGACTTGGCCAGGCTGAACTGCAGATCCACCAGCATCTCCGGGTCCTGCTCGTGCTCCTTCATCTGAGCTGTGGCCATCAGCACGGTCCGGATTTTCTTAGTGAGGTCTTTCACCTCTGAAGGAAAAGCGGTTGCCTATAGGAGAAAAAAGGTCACAATCTTTAAAAAGTAACTTCTATACATCGATTCAGAACAATAGCCCTTGCTGGGAGATAAACTAGACCTAGATTTTGCTAAGGGATCCCCTTGCAAAGTTTCATCACAATTGGGTGAGCAGTTCTCAAGAAATATGCAAAGATGTGTCTGTTAACAAACGTACGGCATACATGAGCCTCAATACCTGCTGTACCCCAGGTGCTAGGGGATCATCATTCTGCTGCTTAATAAACACATGCCAAATGTGCTGCCAATATTTTCTGTGCAGTCTAGTAATATATCAGTCGGTTTAAAGCTTGGTACCTTCATGGCTTTGTCGCTGTTGGCAAAATTGTTAATAATGGACAGAGACTCCTGGAACCTGGAGCCTCCAGTCAGTGCCACGTCTGCAATCAACTGACTAACTGCAATGATAATCTGAAACAGCAAAGCAATAAGGTTAGGAACCAAAGGAGCAGATTCACAAGGAGTAGATTCACACAGCTTCACAAGGAGCAGAGTCACACAGCTTCACAAGGAGCATATTCACACAGCTTCACAAGGAGCAGATTCACACAGCTTCACAAGGAGCAGATTCACACAGCTTCACAAGGAGCAGATTCACACAGCTTCACAAGGAGCAGATTCACACAGCTTCACAAGGAGCAGATTCACACAGCATCACATCAAGAGCAGATTCACACAGCTTCACATGGAGCAGATTCACACAGCTTCACAAGGAGCAGATTCACACAGCTTCACAAGGAGCAGATTCACACAGCTTCACAAGGAGCAGATTCACACAGCCTCACAAGGAGCAGATTCACACAGCTTCACATCAACAGCAGATTCACACAGCCTCACAAGGAGCAGATTCACACAGCTTCACAAGGAGCAGCTTCACACAGCCTCACAAGGAGCAGATTCACACAGCTTCATAAGGAGCAGATTCACACAGCTTCACACAGCTTCACAAGGAGCAGATTCACATAGCTTCACATCAAGAGCACATTCACACAGCTTCACATTAAGAGCACATTCACACAGCCTCACAAGAAGCAGATAACACAGCTTCACATGGAGATTATACCATTGTGCACCGTAAAACTTATTTTTATTCAATAACATTGTAGAAGAAAAAATAGTTACAATTTACACATTGTGACTGAGATACAGATAATAATGTTTGACAAACATCCTTTTTCAATAGGTATGTTGCATACATTGTTCTAGATATAAATGTGGCTATTTAATAAATAAGATACCGTAATCATATAGCATAAGTCCATTGGGTTGCTAGATTTTTTTCATTTGGTCCTAAGAAATGATATTGGAGCCTGATTTGCACAGAATAGTTTTCACTCGCATCTACAGTCGAGAGGCTGTACTTCAGTGTGCAATACAAAGCAGACTGAGGGGTCCAGTTGAGAGACACTTTTACTACATATCCATTAAGCACACATTTCTTCTACTGTACTAGTGAAAATCTAATCAAAACTATTCAGAGCATATCCTTATAGCTTTCATGTGAATGTAAGTCTGTTCATGTGATTGTGATGGAAAGTCATTAGGGTAAGGTGTGCTCCCCTGGAGGTGTGTTTGTATGTGAATGTGAGTCTGTCCATGTGATTGTGATGGAAAGTCATTAGGGTAAGGTGTGCTCCCCTGGAGGTGTGTTTGTATGTGAATGTGAGTCTGTCCATGTGATTGTGATGGAAAGTCATTAGGGTAAGGTGTGCTCACCTGGAGGTGTGTTTGTATGTGAATGTGAGTCTGTCCATGTGATTGTGATGGAAAGCCATTAGGGTAAGTGTGCTCACCTGGAGGTGTGTTCGTAGGAAGTTCCTCCTCTTGCTGTACTCGAAGTTGCTCCTCATGAGCAGGTAGAGCAGGGCTGATGCTTCACCCCGCGTGGAGCTGAGCTTCGATGTGCAGCACTTCAGCACCTCGTAGCAGAAAGCAGCACACAGGCTGACCCTGCCTTTGAAAAACGCTGCAGAAAACTGAAGAGATCACAAACATGGGAAAACATCCAACAGTCAGCAGGAGTTCTTACTGTATTGTTTTTTTGAAAAGCAGGAAATTTAAACTCAATAGAAGATGGTTTTGTTTTGGCCTGTTTTATCTACAGTCCCGTACCTACCTTACTGATGAAGGCTCTTAAGGATGCAAACACATGTTTCAGGGCTGTCTCTGACTGTCCCATCTTGAGGAAGGCAAGATAAATATCAAACACCTTCTTCATCAGGGGGTTGTGACCATCATTGTCAAGGAGCTGGGTCTGGAGACAAGCAAAGCACATCCTTTTACCCAATGCCATTCAAGAGTGTGTCAAGAGACCAGGAACCTTCTTTAACTACCCACCTCTTACCAAACGGCTTATCAACAACATACAGCAGACTGGTAAAAACAATAATCATGAAATACCGTCAAGCAATTTATATTGCTTTCTTATCAAATGGAACAATAAACAAAAAGAACATACATTGTATACCAAAACTCCAGTATCGATAGCTGGTTCATACTCCAACAAGCACTGGGACACTCTGCATTGCTGTAATAGTTTAAAGTTGTCAGTAGTATATCAATAGCTGATCCTCATCCTGGACTGTATATAATGCTGTCTGGGTGCCAGTGCCTTTCACTCACCACTCATTGAATAGCACACATGGGCTTCACATCTCTTTCCCTTATCAATGAGGGGAGCAGCACACCAAGCCCTCACTGCCAGTCCCAGTGGATGTACAGTACTGTGCAAAAGTTTTAGGCAGGTGTGAAAAAATGCTGTAACGTAAGAATGCTTTCAAAAATGGACATGTTAATAGATTATATTTATCAATTAACTAAATGTAAAGTGAGTGAACAGAAGAAAAATCTAAATCAAATCCATATTTGGTGTGACAACCCTTTGCCTTCAAAACAGCATCAATTCTTCTAGGTACACTTGCACAAAGTCAGGGATTTTGTAGGCATATAGTCAGGTGTATGATTAAACAATTATACCAAACAGGTGCAAATGATCATCAATTCAATATGTAGGTTGAAACACAATCATTAACTGAAACAGAAACAGCTGTGTAGGAGGAATAAAACTGGGTGAGGAACAGCCAAACTCAGCTAACAAGGTGAGGTTGCTGAAGACAGTTTACTGTCAAAAGTCATACACCATGGCAAGACTGAGCACAGCAACAAGACACAAGGTAGTTATACTGCATCAGCAAGGTGTCTCCCAGGCAGAAATTTCAAGGCAGACAGGGGTTTCCAGATGTGCTGTCCAAGCTCTTTTGAAGAAGCACAAAGAAACGGGCAACGTTGAGGACCGTAGACGCAGTGGTCGGCCAAGGAAACTTACTGCAGCAGATGAGAGACACATCATGCTTACTTCCCTTCGCAATCGGAAGATGTCCAGCAGTGCCATCAGCTCAGAACTGGCAGAAAACAGTGGGACCCTGGTACACCCATCTACTGTCCGGAGAAGTCTGGTCAGAAGTGGCCTTCATGGAAGACTTGCGCCAAAAAGCCATACCTCCGACGTGGAAACAAGGCCAAGCGACTCAACTATGCACGAAAACACAGGAACTGGGGTGCAGAAAAATGGCAGCAGGTGTTCTGGACTGATGAGTCAAAATTTGAAATATTTGGCTGTAGCAGAAGGCAGTTTGTTCGCCGAAGGGCTGGAGAGCGGTACACGAATGAGTGTCTGCAGGCAACAGTGAAGCATGGTGGAGGTTCCTTGCAAGTTTGGGGCTGCATTTCTGCAAATGGAGTTGGGGATTTGGTCAGAATTAATGGTCTCCTCAATGCTGAGAAGTACAGGCAGATACTTATCCATCATGCAATACCATCAGGGAGGCATCTGATTGGCCCCAAATTTATTCTGCAGCATGACAACGACCCCAAACATACAGCGAAAGTCATTAAGAACTATCTTCAGCGTAAAGAAGAACAAGGAGTCCTGGAAGTGATGGTATGGCCCCACAGAGCCCTGATCTCAACATCATCGAGTCTGTCTGGGATTACATGAAGAGAGAGAAGCAACTGAGGCTGCCTAAATCCACAGAAGAACTGTGGTTAGTTCTCCAAGATGTTTGGGCCAACCTACCTGCCGAGTTCCTTCAAAAACTGTGTGCAAGTGTACCTAGAAGAATTGATGCTTGATGCTGTTTTGAAGGCAAAGGGTGGTCACACCAAATATGGATTTGATTTAGATTTTTCTTCTGTTCACTCACTTTGCTTTTAGTTAATTGATAAATATAATCTATTAACATGTCTATTTTTGAAAGCATTCTTACTTTACAGCATTTTCTCACACCTGCCTAAAACTTTTGCACAGTATTGTATGTTTATTCATCTTAGCACACAATCTAGTGCAGCATCAACGTACCTTAAAGCTCTGGGTAAACAGGGAAACAATGTCCAGAACAGTGAGGCAGGTTTCTGTTGCAATGTTGCCTTCCAACAGGGACTGGTGTGAAACATCTGCCTCCGGTGCTCCTAAGCCTGAAAGAGAGCAGCCAGCAAAGAGAGCAACACTTCGGTCAATTTCACACATATTAACTGAAAAAAACTGAAACAGAAATGTAACCATTACCAAACAGGATATATCTCTTGTAGCCGGAATTACCTGAGCATTTCTATTAAAACGGCCTCTTTAGAGCCCCATCTGCGGCAGATGTCGTCTCCGCTCCCAAGAGATAAACACGAGTATCGTCTCCACCCCCAAGAGATAAACACGACTGTCGTCTCCACCCCCAGGAGATAAACACGACTGTCGTCTCCACCCCCAGGAGATAAACACGACTGTCGTCTCCACCCCCAGGAGATAAACACGACTGTCGTCTCCACCCACAAGAGATAAACACGACTGTCGTCTCCACCCCCAGGAGATAAACACGACTGTCGTCTCTGCCCCCAGGAGATAAACACAACTGTCATCTCCACCCCCAGGAGATAAACACGACTGTCATCTCCACCCCCAGGAGATAAACACGACTGTCGTCTCCACCCCCAAGAGATAAACACGACTGTCGTCTCCACCCCCAGGAGATAAACACGACTGTCGTCTCTGCCCCCAGGAGATAAACACAACTGTCATCTCCACCCCCAGGAGATAAACACGACTGTCATCTCCACCCCCAGGAGATAAACACGACTGTCGTCTCCACCCCCAGGAGATAAACATGAGTGTCGTCTCCGCCCCCAGGAGATAAACACGAGTAGGGCTCAGCACCATTTTCTCTTCAGACTTGCTGCGTAAGAGTGAACGCAGTGACTTTGAAGTGTAGTGGTTTTGTGGTTCTATTTCAAGGAACCAGGGTTATGATAATAACCTAGCGCTCCCTTTGAAGTACAAAATGTAACCATTACTGAATGGGATACAATACCCAAGCCGTCGCAAGTGAAGGACTTGCAGCACCGGCAGATGTGCTAAAAAGGAAGATAAACTGCCTTTAACATTCTGGCCGAGGACCGATAAGGGTCCATGACATATACTGTAGTCCACAGTACAGTGCGGGAGAACCCTCATGCTGTGTATATGCTGCAAGGTTACACTGAGTAACGTCAGCATTTAATACCAGAAAGCCAAAAGAGGGTGTATGGCTAACTACCCCAGGACTTAAATTGGAACATAATAAAAATGTGTGAAAGAGCAGAATGAGTGGCTGCTCGTAACACTGGTCCCAAAACCAGGGTTCTGCTGATCTACGACATTCAGCCGGTAGAACCTGGTAAAAGTATGAGGCGTGGCCCATACTGCAGTGTTGAACATGTCTGTGACAGATGCGCCCTGGAATAACGCCCAGTGAGTAACCAGTGACCTCTTGTAGAGTGACCAGTGACCTTTTCTGGTGGGGGCAGGTTGGCTAGATCATATGCAATCCTGACTGTGTCTGCAATCTGTGTCTGCAATCCACCTCGACAGCCGCCAGGGCCGGATTAAAGGACGTGGGGGCCCTACGCTAACCCATATTTTGGGGGCCCCATGCATATTATGGCGAATGGTGTTATTGGCATATTGGTTAATCCGGCCCTGCATTGAGGACAGAGAGTGTGAGTGGAGCGGAGCGAGCCAACTGTGACGTATGGAGCGGGGGAGTTGCTAGAGCGGAGCGCTGAGCGGACATTTCCAGCTCTTTCACAGCACTGAGAAGAACTGAGAACGGTTTTTCTTAAACACTTAAACACGTTCGGCCATGGAGTTTGCAAAAAATGCAACAAATACAGATGCAGTCACTTTACAATATTTCCCATCATACCTGTGCATGGTAACCATTGATTTTCCAGTTTCCAACCAAAATTAGACACTTTTAGGTTTTGTAGACTTCAGAATTGCATTTTTAAAAAAAGCTTTTATATTCAATGTGATTGGTGTTGTACTTTATAATTCATTATGGAGGGAAAAATATTTATTCTCCCGATTGAGAAGCTGCCATATAAAAATGTGAGAAACGTCATCAATGTGTCTATCTGTCTGCGGTTATTACATAGCCTATATTGTTCTTATACAGTTCCACGGTTATGCACCAATACAGCTCTGTGAACACGGTTTATATTTTCTGCACTCTTAAGGATAATTCATACACTACAGGGTGGTCCGTTAGCCCGGTTGAGGCTCACTCGTGTTCGTGGGTTGCTTTGAGCTCCCTCTGAGATATTCATATACAAACAAACCCAGTATAAAGGTAATTTGATACGAATCATATGCAATGTTTGAAATATGTTAGTGCACCATATACAACATTGAAGGAACCTGTTATAAACCTGTTAATTGCAAGATGAGATTTCCTAACTTGTGCTTTATTTTCAATTTACACATTTTTTCAGTACCAATCAATAATAACGAGGAAGCGTCTTCGAATTGAATGAGATAACTTATCTGAGCCCTTTATGTAGGCTTTTTTCTTTGCTGATCATAGCTGGGCATGAGGCTTGTTAAACTGTGTTTGCCTTTATTGCCTTGCACCGTACGACAGAAATCACATGCGAGTGATAATAATTAAATCTCACTCGTTAATGATCATTTTAATTAACATTCAAACATCAGTGGGAACATAGAACACAAAATGATGCAATATGGATCACAGACATAAAAAAAGCTTCAGTCCCAGGCAGTAAAGCACAAAAGCACTGCCAAGTGCATAATATAACCACCACTTAATGGGTCAGTGGTTTTGTTAGTTTACCAGACAGTCTAGCAGCTAATATATACAATAGTAGCAGAATTATATATATATATAGCAAAACAAAAACTTTTTTTTTTTTTGTTTTCACAAACCTGTTTGTAGATTCCTTCTACGGACCAGTAGCAGCATTGCATTCAATAGAACAAAACAATGCAGTTTAACAAAAAAAAGGGAATAACTTTTTTTTGTAGTGAGAGAAACAAACACTAAACTTGGACTTAACCCGTTCTTGCCGGCTGCACACATCCACATTTGAATTTCCTTCAGACTCCTGCATTGTACACCTTTACCTTTGCTCGCTTTATTTTCTAAAATTCCAACACCCAAATGAAAAAGGAAAATGTTTAAAATTTAAAGAGGCATTCTGTACACATTTGAGGCAGGACAGGTTTTTAAATTGGCCCTAAAACTGAAATAAATGAATATGTAAATTGAGCCTGATTCATACATTTGATCCTGCAGACTGACGCCTCTGATGAAGGACTAGGGACGGATCTCTCCCAGGAGGTAGAGAGTGTGGGGCATTTGGTATTGTACATTAGCAGGAAGATGCTTGCGTGAGAGACTCAGAGACCAGGTATGCTGTAAGTGAGAAAGAAGTGCCTAGCCGTCATAAAAGAACACAATTAACCAAAAGCAAGCTTCTATGCGGCTCTCTTCCTGTGTGTGGGCCCATCCGCCCACATGCAGTTTTTGTAAAATGTCCCAAACAATCACAGACCTCGCAGGGGTCTCGGGGGCCCTGCACTATAATGTGATTTGCGTATAGGTTAATTCCACTGACTGGTTGATATGGAATGCACAAATGCTTTTAGGGAGAAAAGCAGGATTAGTGCAGAGAGTAACGTTATTTCTGGCCTTTGCTAAAAAAACAAACAGGCTTTCGCCGTTGAGAATGCTTGCATTTCACCTACCTGCTAGTGGAGGTAATAGCAAGCAGGAAAGCTGTCTTTTTGGACAGGACTTTCAGCTCTGAATGTAGGGGCTCAAATGGCAGTTTTGTAAGCGCATCCAGCACTACATTAAGTCACCAGTGAGGGACCAGGTCCTTTCTAGGGGGTCTTAACCTCTGAGCACCCTTCAAAAACTGTACCGCCAGGATATGGCGAGCTGCCAGGTAGACCTTAAGCAGGAGGGAAATTTCTCTTCATCAAAAAAGTTCTGCAAAAATTGCAGTATATCTGCCATGGGGCAAGTCGTGGGCCATCTGTGGGCCAGTGTGTCTATGCCGAGCAGGTGACCGCTCTCCACTAGGGAATACCAGTGAGGACAATGGGTGGACTCCTGGGTCACAAATAGGTCTATCTCTGCGCACCCAAACCTCTACCCAGCCTCTGGGTAAAGTCGCCATTCCGAACTGTGGGGTAACCCTCTCGAGAGGAGGTCCGCCGCCCAGTTCCTGACAGGTGAATTGTGAATAGGATTGCTGGTGGTGACGTCAGGCCAGAAAGTAGACAGACAAAAGTGCTGGGGTATGGAAGCACTGATGTGCAATAATAAATAAACAAAACAAAAGGTTTGAACAAAACACAAACAGTTTCACAAAACACAAACAAAACGGCACGGTGGCCAAAACAAACAGAGACAAAACCAAACTTAAAGTCAGAGCTTGCGGGGCTCCCGAGTAGCACATCCAGTGGAGAGCAGGATGCGCCCTATAGCCTGGAGATCGCAAGGTCGAATCCAGGCTATGTCACAGCTGACCGTGACCGGGGGTTCCTAGGGGGCGGCACACAGTGGCAGTGCAGCCCAGGTAGGGAGGGCTTAGGTCGGCAGGGGAATCCACAGTTCACTGCACACTAGTGACCCCTGTGGCCAATAGGGCGCCTGTGGTTCTGCAGTGGAGCCATCAGATCTGTGTTGTCCTCTGGCACTATAGGTCTGGTGGCCTCACTGTGAATCCGCAGTGTGAAAAATGACGGCTTGGCAGGAGCACGTTTTGGAGGACAGGTGTTCCAGTCGTCGTTTCCCGAATCGGTGGCGGGGTTGAGAGCAGTGAGCCGAGGATACAGATAATAATTGGGCATAGAAAATTGGGGAGAAAAACTAGGGTAAAAATTGGCGACGACTAAATTTATATAAATAAAAAAAGTCAGAGCTCACTCCTTCCTCAAGCAAAGCTGAAAGAAGAATGGCACTTATTTATCGTCCACTCGTATTTATCTCCTGGGGCGGAGACAACGTCTGACGACACGGGCTCTTAAAGAAGCAGCTTTGATATACGTGCTATAGATCCCATTCACTAATGGTTACATTCGTACTTGAAAGGGAACTGTGTTGAGCCAGGCTTTTCTTGGTTTTCCTAAAAGAAAGAGTACAGCTATGACCAAAAGTTTTGCATCACCCTATAGAATTTAACTAATATTGCTGAATAAAGTCGAACAAAACTTGCTGAATAATGTTACGTTACATACCGCTTCGTAGTTTTCCATATACTTAACAAAACACTGACAAATTGGAAAATGTGACATTTTGAAATCTATCATGAAATACTGTACTCCTATTATGGCTTCCGGTAGACTTTTGCGATATAATTTTGTAGTTTCCTTGGTTACATGATGTTAAAAAAAGATCCAAATTATGTTCATAATTTTTTTTTTATAATGCCTCATTCCTAAAATTATTGGTGATGCAAAAGTTTTGGCTATAGCTGTGTTGCTGGTGATCCCTGTGTTGTATTCAGTAATAATCTTGTATTTATCTACATTTTTTTTTAATTTACTAGAGCAGTGTGCAAAGCTGACACTGTCATTGATGATATAATGACTCTAATGAGTCTTTCCTCCTGCAGATCTTGTGAATGTTTTGTGAAAACAACCATATACCTAGAATAACTCCTAGAGTAACAGAGGGTGCTGTAAGCAGGCTGTGGTGGTACAGTACACACCGGGGTTCAGTGTGAAGGAGTTGGGGGTTTAGTGTGAAGGAGGTGGGGGTGCAGTACACACCGGGTTCAGTCTGAAGGTGGGGGTGCAGTACGCACCGGGGTTCAGTGTGAAGGAGTTGGGGGTTCAGTGTGAAGGAGGTGGGGGTGCTGTACACACCGGGGTTCAGTGTGAAGGAGGTGGGGGTGCAGTACACACCGGGGTTCAGTGTGAAGGAGGCGAGGGTGCAGTGCACACCCCAGGGTTCAGTGTGAAGGAGGTGGGGTTGCAGTACGCACCGGGGTTCAGTGTGAAGGAGGTGGGGTTGCAGTACGCACCGGGGTTCAGTGTGAAGGAGGTGGGGTTGCAGTACGCACCGGGGTTCAGTGTGAAGGAGGTGGGGTTGCAGTACGCACCGGGGTTCAGTGTGAAGGAGGTGGGGTTGCAGTACGCACCGGGGTTCAGTGTGAAGGAGGTGGGGTTGCAGTACGCACCGGGGTTCAGTGTGAAGGAGGTGGGGTTGCAGTACGCACCGGGGTTCAGTGTGAAGGAGGTGGGGGTGCAGTACACACCGGAGTTCAGTGTGAAGGAGGTGAGGGTGCAGTGCACACCCCGGGGTTCAGTGTGAAGGAGGTGGGGTTGCAGTATGCACCAGGGTTCAGTGTGAAGGAGGTGAGGGTGCAGTACGCACTGGGGTTCAGTGTGAAGGAGGTGAGGGTGCAATACACACCGGGGTTCAGTGTGAAGGAGATGGGGTTGCAGTACGCACCGGGGTTCAGTGTGAAGGAGGTGAGGGTGCAGTACGCCACCGGGGTTCAGTGTGAAGGAGGTGGGGGTGCAGTACACACCGGAGTTCAGTGTGAAGGAGGCGAGGGTGCAGTGCACACCCCGGGGTTCAGTGTGAAGGAGGTGGGGTTGCAGTATGCACCAGGGTTCAGTGTGAAGGAGGTGAGGGTGCAGTACGCACTGGGGTTCAGTGTGAAGGAGGTGAGGGTGCAATACACACCGGGGTTCAGTGTGAAGGAGGTGAGGGTGCAGTACGCACCGGGGTTCAGTGTGAAGGAGGTGAGGTGCAGTACGCCACCGGGGTTCAGTGTGAAGGAGGTGGGGGTGCAGTACACACCGGAGTTCAGTGTGAAGGAGGCGAGGGTGCAGTGCACACCCCGGGGTTCAGTGTGAAGGAGGTGGGGTTGCAGTATGCACCAGGGTTCAGTGTGAAGGAGGTGAGGGTGCAGTACGCACTGGGGTTCAGTGTGAAGGAGGTGAGGGTGCAGTACGCACTGGGGTTCAGTGTGAAGGAGGTGAGGGTGCAATACACACCGGGGTTCAGTGTGAAGGAGATGGGGGTGCAGTATGCACCGGGGTTCATTGTGAAGGAGTTTTCCAGGTTGTTGAGCTGCTGGAGCCTGGCCTGCATCAGTCCGGGTCTGCTGCGAATTGCTGGCATGGTCTGGGACTTGCGCTCTGTAGCAAAATGCTTGGCTACCCACTCATCCTGTGTCCTGCAAGCAATGGAAAGATCATTCAAATAGGAGTACTGTTCTTAATTAGTACCTCACTCTCGAAAACCGCTCCGCATCTCTGATGTCAGACAACAGGTCAGTGAAACAGAGAGCACATCAGTTTCAAGGACACTGTATAACCTCAGGTCTGGGACAATATAAACTACCTGACCTATGCTTACACTGCTGTATTTGATGCCTGTCAGTGAAGAGTAAAGCATGGAAATATTGAAAAAGCATTGAAACTTGTACAAAGCATCATGACTCAAGGTTAGAAACTCACAGTGGCCCTGTTTATGCATTACAATGACCACAAGACAGAATGTTGAGAAATCAGGTCCCTACTAACAGTGTTCTGAACTGAACACACTTTAATGAGTCTGTAGCTCTACTACAGTATGTGGATTGGTTCATGCAGCTCCAGGGGGAGGAATAGTTTATTTGACAGGGGTTAACTGGCTCAAACTCATGGCTTCTGATCATTTCAAAAATATATTACTGAGAGCAGTTCTGAAACCCGGCGCTGAATGCAGGGATAGTGCGAGTTTCTAAGCCTGCTTAGACCCCTGTGTGTGACACGTAAAAACAGGTGCTCCTGAAAGCGATTTGTATAAAAAGAATATAATCTCTGGATCTTATTACATACAGTACCTGGCTATGTTCTTTCTTCCAATGTACCTGAACTGTAAGAGGCATATTCTGAAAGAAAACCGAACAGGGAACATTAATGAGCAACACCAAATGCTTTAAACTCTCTTGAAACCCATCACACATATGTCAAACATTCACAGATGATTTTGACTTACAAAACATTCAAACTCTTTTCATCGTTATCAGATAAATCCTTCATATAACTAATAAGCTACTCCCCCATTGACTACAGGGTGAGCAATCACTCAGCTAAACACCTGCCTGGATTTCTCATGTCACCTGACCCACAAACAACCCACACTGATGTAAAAAGCTTCCCCTTAGAGGACAACCCTGGTCTGCTCTGCTGTAGCATATAAACATTCAGCTCAAAAGACTACCAACACTTACTCCAGAACAGAGAGGAAGTTCATCCCTTCTTGAGGGGTTACCTTGTTCCAGTAAGTCAGAAGAGTATCTATGAACAAGATGAGAATGGAAAGGTATAAAAAGCGTACAAGAGAGCTAATAAAATAATACAAAAGTGCAGCAAACCCATGCAGTGTTGGATACTAACCTTCAGATAGTTTCAATAATGTAAATCCATGCAGTGTTGGATACTAACCGTCAGATATTGTTTCAATAATGTAAATCCATGCAGTGTTGGATACTAACCATCAGATATTGTTTCAATAATGTAAATCCATGCAGTGTTGGATACTAACCGTCAGATATTGTTTCAATAATGTAAATCCATGCAGTGTTGGATACTAACCGTCAGATATTGTTTCAATAATGTAAATCCATGCAGTGTTGGATACTAACCTTCAGATATTGTTTCAATAATGTAAATCCATGCAGTGTTGGATACTAACCGTCAGATATTGTTTTAATAATATGGAGGAAGCACATAAGAAGGTTTTTGATCTCATGTTGGTGAAGCTTGTTGTACAGTGGAACATTACTCCCCGCTGAGCTTCTCCTCTGGATCTGCAGAGTCAGGAAAATGAACAGGGTTTATGAGAATCTGAACAAACACAATCCAAACACATACTTGTGCTTTCTGTGCATTAAAACATAAAGAACTATTGCAAAAAATCTATTTGAAAACTGTTTGATACAGCCCTTGAATGGTTAAAAGTTTTGACCCTTTACTTTAAATGCAATTTGAAGATCAATTAGCATAATGAATGTAAAAAATGTTTAAACACATCCATGCTTAAATGATATGAAGCAAGGATTAAATGAAGAGCTTTGGTTCTGCTGCCTGTGGTTCAGATGCATCCATGCTGTTTACCCCATTAGTAGTGTCAGGCGTACTCGGCTCCATGCACAAAGAGCTGCGGGAGTCCTCTCGCTTCACTACCAGTCGATTCTGACTCTGGGCACCGTATCCTGGGAATGAGAAACCTGACATTAGTGTAGCACAGGCTTTTAAACATCCACTGCAATTGCAACTAAATATGAAAAATCTATTTTAAAAACAACTTGAATAGTTAACGCACCACTGTCTTTGTCTATCATGGTACTTGACCTGTTGTGAAGTGTCGATGGAAAAGCAAACATCAAGTCATCTCTGGAAGCCTGTGACAGTACAAGGAAATTAAATAGCTATCAATAGACCTCTTAAGAAACAGATTCTGTGCAGATGTGCAGCATCTTCAGCATAATTACAAAATAAATCAAACAATACATAGGAGATCGTTTTTTATATAGGAGGTTGTGTGGTCCAGTGGTTAAAGAAAAGGGCTTGTAACCAGGAGGTCCCCGGTTCAAATCCCACCTCAGCCATTGTGTGACCCTGAGCAAGTCACTTAACCTCCTTGTGCTCCGTCTTTCGGGTGAGACGTAATTGTAAGTGACTCTGCAGCTGATGCATAGTTCACACACCCTAGTCTCTGTAAGTCGCCTTGGATAAAGGCGTCTGCTAAATAAACAAATAATAATAATAATTATACTAATATCCATGCACATCACAGCAGTCCACATTGACTGTTTTTATTGAAAATTATACAATAGCAATTACCACTAAATGATCACAAAGGAATGGGTTTGTTTAAGATGCCCCCAGCTCCCAGTATATCACTTACACTTGCAGGCATGCCTCTGTGGAGTGAAAGGGGGTCCGTCGCAGCCAGCTGCTTCATATTTCCATAGAGCAGCTCGAACAAGGGCAGGTACAGGAGAGAGATCCTTGCCTGCTGGTTCTTGAATTGAAAACAAACAGTTTTAAGTTTTAAGTTTTAAGAGGCCTCACCTCCATGAGGACGTCTCTCTACAAGCCAGGGGGAAACCCTGTCCTCTCTCACTTCTGTGAGGGCGTCTCTCTACGAGCCAGGGGGAGACCCTGTCCTCTCTAACCTCCGCGAGGGCATCGCTCTAAGAATCAAGGAGAGACGCTGTCCTCTTTCACCTCTGCGAGGTGGTGTCTCTCTACAAGACAAGGGGAGACCCTGTCCTCTCTCAATTCCATGAGGGCGTCTCTCTACAAGCCAGAGGGAAACCCTGTCCTCTCTCACCTCTGTGAGGGCGTCTCTCTACGAGCCAAGGGGAGACCCTGTCCTCTCTAACCTCCGCGAGGGCGTCGCTCTAAGAATCAAGGAGAGACGCTGTCCTCTTTCACCTCTGCGAGGTGGTGTCTCTCTACAAGACAAGGGGAGACCCTGTTTTCTCTCACTTCCGTGAGGATGTTTCTCTGCGAGCCAGGGGGAAACCCTGTCCTCTCTAACCTCTGTGAGGGTGTCTCTGCGAGCCAGGGGGAAACCCTGTCCTCTCTAACCTCTGTGAGGATGTCTCCCTATGAGCCAGGGGGAGACCCTGTCCTCTTTTCAAGTCACAAGCACAGCATACAACACTGAATTCAATTACTGCATCATGTTGGATGCTAGTACTGTGACTCACCTTGTATGCTGTAAATCTGTCATCAAAGGCATGCTTTATCATGAGGTTCTTCAGCACAGAGATTGCCAGATGCCTGATTTCATAGCCGTCCTGGAGGGCGACGACCAGCTCTCTCAGGAGAAGGCCAACGAGAAAATGATTCCTACAGTACTCTTCAGACAGACTGTACTCCAGACTCAGGTCTGCAACAAATATTACAGCAGCACAGAGAAAACAAACAGGCTTTTTACAGAACTTACAATTACTTCAGAAAAGTCTAATCTACCTTTAAACATGCAAGAGCTGCATTTGAACTGGATACCTGGAATTCTTATAATTTGTAGAGCCCTAATCAAAGAAGATGACTTTTTTGTTTTTCATACAACAAATGTTGAAAATAAAAGTATAATTAGGGCTTCTGTTTTTCGGGTTTTATTAATTGTATATTTCGGTGCTTATTTTTAGCTATTTTCGAGTTTTATGTAAATCTTTTTTTCGGGGCTTTCGCTTTTGATATACTGTATGAAATTAGTGTTTTCGGTTACTTTCCAATGCTTGAGCGTTTTTTTTTTTTTGTGTGTCAAAATATGTATAGTAACTCGACAGTACTTGCACACTTAAGTTGTACCTTCTTGTCGTTCCAACGAAATCCCTATGGTCACGGGCACATTCTTCTGTGGTTTTTGTGTGTAGGCATTTTTGTACATTTCGCCATAATTCTGTTTTAAATCCTCCATGTCTTAACTGTAATACAGCTTTAAATCCCGCTAACAAGCCATCCTGATTGTAATCTCGTTTTAAATCTCGCAAGCGGAGTCTCCAATAGAAATGTAGGAATGTGCTGTCACTCAGTAGTTGGGACGGGTTTAAAGTATTCAGAACTAATCAATGATAGATACAAGTCAGGAAGGTGGGACATTGCCCTGCAGCACAGGGAAATGTATTTATTATTTTTGTAGAAGGTTTTATTTTTTTAAATGTGAAAAGGGTAAAGTTAACGTGAATTGATTATCCATTTCCACAGTTTTTCCTGTGTTTGCCGTGTTTATTGGCTATCCACTGATTTAATTTTTTTTGTATCGGAGTTTCATCGGGTTTTATCGGTTAAAATCAAAAATCAGAAGCCCTAAGTATAATGTACAGTGCCTATAGAAAGTCTACACCCCCTTTCAAAATGTTCACCTTTTGTTGCCTTATAGCCTGGAATTAAAATGCATTAAAATGTGTTTTTTTTTATTTATCTACACATCCTACCCCACAACTTCCAAGTGAAAAAAATATTCTAGAAATTTGTAGAAAATTAATTAAAAATAAAAACTGAAATAGCTTGGTTGGATAAGTGTCCACCCCCTTGTAATAGCAATCCTAAATTAGCTCAGGTGTAACCAAATCACCTTCAAAATCACACACCAAGTTAAGTGGCCTCCACCTGTGTTAAATTGTAGTGATTCACATTATTTCAGGATAAATTCAGCAGTTCCTGTAGGTTCCCTCTGCTGGGTAGTGCATTTCAAAGCAAAGACTCAACCATGAGCACCAAGGCGCTTTCAAAAGAACTCAGGGACAAAGTTGTTGAAAAGCCACAGATCAGGGGATGGGTATAAAAAAAAAAATATCAAAGGCCTTGAATATCACTTAGAGCACGGTCAAGACGATTAAGAAGTGGAATGTGTATGGCACCAACAAGACCCAGCCTAGATCAGGCCATCCCTCCAAACTGGATGACCGAGTAAGAAGGAGACTGATCAGAGAGGCTACCAACAGGCCAATGGCAACTTTGCAAGAGCTACAGGCTTTTATGGCCAAGACTGGTCAAAGTGTGCCTGTGACAACAATATCCCAAGCACTCCACAAATCTGGCCTGTATGATAGGGTGGCAAGAAGGAAGCCATTACTCAAGAATGCCCACCTTGAATCCTGTTTGAAGTATGCAAAAAAACACTGAGGTGTAGCCATGTGGCAAAAAGTATTGTGGTCTGACGAAACTAAAATGGAACTTTTTGGCCTAAATGCAAAGCGTTATGTTTGGCGCAAACCCAACACAGCGCATCACCCAAAGAACACCATCCTTACTGTGAAGCATGGTGGTGGCAGCATCGTTATGGGGATGTTTCTCATCGGCAGGGACTGGGGCACTTTTCAGGATAGAAGGGAAAATGAATGGAACAAAGTACAGAGAAGTCCTTGAGGAGAACCTGCTGCCCTCTGCAAAAAAGCTGAAACTGGGACGGAAGTTCACCTTTCAGCATGAAAATGACCGAAAGCACACAGCCAAAGCTACACTGGAGTGGCTAAGGAACAAAAAGGTAAATGTCCTTGAGTGGCCCAGTCAGAGCCCCGACCTAAATCCAATCGAAAATTTGTGGCATGACTTGAAGATTGCTGTCCATCAACGCTCCCCAAGGAACTTGACAGAGCTTGAACAGTTTTGTAAAGAAGAATGGTCAAATATTGGCAAATCTAGGTGTGCAAAGTTAGTAGAGACCTATCCCAACAGACTCACAGCTGTAATTGCTGCCAAAGGTGCTTCCACTAAGTATTAACTCAGGGGGGTACAGACTTATCCAGTTATGATCTTTCAGTTTTGTATTTTTAATATATAATTTTTCTCATTAAAAACTTTTTTCCCCTTAACAGTGTGGAGTATGGTGTGTAGATAAGTGAAAGAAAATCCTCATTTAAATGCATGAAACTCGGAGGCACTGACACAACAACATGTGAAAAAAGTTCAAGGGGGTGTAGACTTTCTATAGGCACTGTACATCATTAAGCATATTCTAGAGATTGCAAACAGTTTAAAAGTAATGGCCATGCCAGAACAGATTCACTTGAATGTACTGCAATGCAGTGTGAAAATAAATATGTAACAACATGCACAGTGAAATGCATAGCTTTTGTGCTGAAATGTGAAGGAATATAAAACAAAAGTTAATGTTCTGTTAATCTGGTTAGCAAAACAGGAAGTGATTATTCTGAGCATGCATTATATTTCATTAGGTTATGTTCATTAGTGCAATGCAGTATTTTAAATGTTAATTATCAATTTATTTTATACTGGGCGTGGTGACACCTACCTACTGCACTGAAACGTTCCACAGCATATGAAATAATATGTAATCAACATATAAAAAAGAAAGAAAACACACAGCATGCAATTTAATGAAACAAAAGGGATGTAAAACCGGTTATACCTGGTATAAAAACTGGTTGCATATGTTATATAATGTGAACCACAGACGAGAGGGGACCACAGGATTAGCATGTAAGGAACCTGGTATGAAAACTGGTTTGTGTACGTTATATAATGTGAACTACAGGCAATATATATATATATATATATATATATATATATATATATATATATATATATATATATATATATATATATATATGCCAATTACAGAATATACCTGTACCTTGGACTCTCTGCAGTTTAGTCTTTCCAAACGTCATAGGCAGATTCAGAGGAATATAGTGCTCATGGCTGCATACCGTTAACAAGAATTCAAACTTGAACTGAGTAAGTATCTAAAATAGAAAAATGACACAGTTACAACACATCTGAAACCATTCGAAGGAGAGTTGTGTATACTATTCCTCCCAATCCACTTCTGCTGTATTACATGGATGAGGTGTCACTTGTATTTTAGTGCTTAAAGGGTTAGGGCAAAACTGTTTATTAAAATCCTAATTCCCTTTGTTACTGTTAATGGAGGAGCAGAGGGAGAGGATACACATGAATTTGTTATAAAGTACAATATATAGTTCAAATACACCTACATGCTAAAACATAACAATGGAAGTTTTACATAACCATTAAAAACTATGAACACGTACCTTTGGGTCTTTCAAGCTAAACCCACAGATGTAGTCATTTACCAGGCTGAAGCTGAATCCTCTATCCATGAATGTAAAACATCGCTGTAAAGAGGTAACATGAAGATCAATTATTACAGTTGCAGGAATCGACTGACCTCAATCTATATTCTGAAATAATAAAATGCATTTTGTTTGACTGAACTTGTTTTTCTGAAACCATGAAATCCTCGCCTGGACAGAAGAACTTGTATAATTACATAATACAGTAAAAAGGAAATATCTTCTGCCTTTTATTAGATTTTTTTTTAATTTTCCAGGCTAACAATGGTTCATGTAAATTACATGATAGCATTATAATCCCAGCTCCAGGTTTACTCGCTCCAGCCCTATAACATTAGACAGCCATACTTCCGGGCTGCGCTATCCTCATCATATCAACTTTGTAGACAACCATCAATCCAATAGAAAAGAGCAGCCTGTCCACACAAGACCGTGCAGAAAGATGATCTTCACAGCGATGCTGGGATCAATCCACACGAGACCATGCAGAAGGATGATCTTTACAGTGATGCTGGGATCCATCCACACAAGACCATGCAGAAGGATGATCTTCACAGCGATGCTGGGATCAATCCACACAAGACCATGCAGAAGGATGATCTTTACAGTGATGCTGGGATCAATTCACACAAGACCATGCAGAAGGATGATCTTCACAGCGATGCTGGGATCAATCCACACAAGACCATGCAGAAGGATGATCTTTACAGTGATGCTGGGATCAATCCACACAAGACCATGCAGAAGGATGATCCTTCACAGCGATACTGGGATCAAACCACACAAGACCATGCAGAAGGATGATCCTTCACAGCGATGCTGGGATCCATCCACACGAGACCATGCAGAAGGATGATCTTTACAGCGATGCTGGGATCAATCCACAGAAGACCATGCAGAAGGATGATCTTTACAGCGATGCTGGGATCAATCCACACAAGACCATGCAGAAGGATGATCTTTACAGCGATGCTGGGATCAAACCATACTAGACCATGCAGAGGGATGATTTCACAGCGATGCTGGAATCAATCCACACAAGACCATGCAGAAAGATGATCCTTCACAGTGATGCTGGGATCAAACCACACGAGACCATGCAGAAGGATGAACTTTCACAGCGATGCTGGGATCAATCCACAAGTCCATGCAGAAGGATGATCTTCACAGCGATGCTGGGATCAATCCACACGAGGCCATGCAGAAGGATGATCTTTACAGCGATGCTGGGATCAATCCACATGAGACCATGCAGAAGGATGATCTTCACAGCGATGCTGGGATCAATCCACACAAGACCATGCAGAAGGATGATCTTTACAGTGATGCTGGGATCAAACCACACGAGACCATGCAGAAGGATGAACTTTCACAGCGATGCTGGGATCAATCCACACAAGTCCATGCAAAAGGATGATTTCACAGTGATGCTGGGATCAATCCACACAAGACCATGCAGAAGGATGATTTCACAGCGATGCTGGGATTAATCCACACAAGACCATGCAGAAGGATGATTTCACAGCGATGCTGGGATCAAACCACACGAGACCATGCAGAAGGATGATCTTTACAGCAATGCTGGGATCAATCCACACGAGACTGTGCAGAAGGATGATCTTTCACAGCGATGCTGGGATCAAACCTCACTGCTCACCACTGAGTAGATTCAAACGGTTGGGACTCTTATGTACTAAAACACATGGGGACAGATGTATCAAGGTCCTCCACCAAAATGCAGTTTGAGCCTACCTTAATTTCCACATTGTTTGTTACTAATTATATAACATTAAGAGTTGTGTGGCAGGTAGAGCCCTGTGTGTAAATTGGGTGCGGGGAAAAGCCCTGCTGATAAATGTATGGTTGTTTGTTTATTTGAAAAGACAGGAAGAATGTGTTTGTTTTGGGTGGAGGTAATTTGTTTTGTTAAGCCTTTTATTTTTGCTCTGGGAGCCGTGTTTTTGTCAAAACTTTTTATTTATTTTTGTTTGAATAAATACGCGCACCAGCGCTTTCCACTCACAGTACCTGTCTGTGTGTCTCTGTCAGCTTCCTGGTCTGGGGACGTCACCACAAGCCTTCCTGTTACAGATGCAAATTGCACTCTGGTGTAAAGACCTTGATAGAGCAGAGCCATAGAAGTCCATTTCATGAATAAGATTGTACCACTGATTTCAGTGCACTTTAGGGAATGTAGATGATATAAAACAACCCTTTACTGGTCTACTGCAGAGTGCCTAATCGACAGGGCGCTTAGTTCCTGAACCGGACAATACATTCTTCCTCCAGATCAGTTACTTTGTGTGCATTTGTGACTTTGCCTTTGTAATACATGTTCAGGCTACTGCAGTCCTGTGTTTGTACAGTTTGTATTTGGGGGTTCAGTACAGTTTGTATTTGGGGGTTCAGTACAGTTTGTATTTGGGGGTTCAGCACCAATTGTCTAGATACTGACCTTAATAAAGCTGGCCAAGCCCAGATTGACATTTCTAGCCTCCTCAGGAATCTCAGTGTATCGAATAGTGATATGAGGCATTATTGCAAGGAGCAGTGACTGCAAGGCCTGATGGTAGGAGTCTGGGAACCTCTGTGCTCTAGGTATCTGGAAAACATAACACAGAAAGCTGAGGACCGATATTTTAACATCACAAAGTAAGAGAATATTGCAGTAAGAACATAAGAAGAAGAACATAAGAAAGTTTACAAACGAGAGGAGGCCATTCAGCCCATCTTGCTCGTTTGGTTGTTAGTAGCTTATTGATCCCAGAATCTCATCAAGCAGCTTCTTGAAGGATCCCAGGGTGTCAGCTTCAACAAAGTAGATGACATGTGCACCTGTACACCCCTAAATTTAATTGGTGTAAATTATAGTACAGAAGAAATATTTTAAAATAATGTATTAACTGTTTGGTTTCTTATGACACATATAGACTCATCCCATATTTAATGTATGCAGTCAGTCCACTTTATAAACTAGGCTCCCTCAATCCTACCATTTAAGCATTTATACAAGACGTTCCCATGTCAAGTGTCTTCAAGTTTTCTTTCAAATTTGTAGAAAATTATAAATAAACTTGCCTTCATTTTGTTTTCCTCCAGCAGATACTGAGCCATCGACTTGATAATGGCTTCGAAGAAAAACCAAGAGTACTGAAAAGGACAGACACCACATATAAACAACATAACACTGTGCATAGTTACAGCCAAAAGTGTTCCATTACCCCATAGAATTAACTCATTTTGCTTCATGAAGTCAAATGAAACCTGCTGAATAATGTTACATTAACATGTTGAATTACATACCGCTTTGTTGTTTTCCATATACTTAATTAAAAACTAACAAAACTTTTAAAATGTGACATTTCAAAATCTAACATGACATACTGTACTAATATTATGGCTTCAGGTAGACTTTTGCAATAACATTTTGTAGTTTATTTGATCAGGATGTTAAATAAAATATCTAAATTATGTTCATATATATACATTTTTAAAATGATGTCTCAATTCTAAAATTCTAGGTGATGCAAAACGTTTGGTCAGAGCAGAGAGATCTACTGCATTGTATATACAGAGAGAGACAGATTGCATTGTATATACATAGATCCATTACATTGTATATACAGAAAGATCTATTACATTGTACATACAGAGAGATCTATTGTATTGTATATAGAGAGATCCATTGCAATGTATATACAGAGAGAGATTGCATTGTATATAGAGAGATCTATTGCACTGTATATAGAGAGAGATCTATTGTATTGTATATAGAGATCTATTGCATTGTATATACAGATAGAGATTGCATTGTGAGATCCATTACATTGTATATACAGAGAGATCTAGTGCATTGTATATACAGAGAGATCTATTACATTGTATATCCGTTACATTGGACCGTGTCTGGTCTGTTCCAGACTCAGATGCAATACTTTGTGCTGCATCTCTTTTAAGGAAATCCAGGGGTAGAGTGTAGCTTCATTAAGCTCCTTTAAATTCTCAGTTAGGTTAAATACCCTGTAATGGTTCATTTTGTAGCAGAGTAATAGGTAAGTAAAAACCAACCAAAATGTAAGCCAGGCCCTGACTTCTAAATTAAAGAACTGAAACAATATCTAGATATATAACTTCTTAATGCAGCTGTTCATCCCAGACATATGACAAAGTAATAAAGCGGTAGGCCAAGTGAGCTTTCTTTCATACTGGGCAGCAACAAACACAGCCCTTCCACAACTCATTATTTATCTAATTCTAGTGCATCAAGCAACTCAAAATGTGTTTACAAAAGTATATACCAAACATGTTTTATATAGAATAACGATAGCTCTAATATGCAAAGAACAAAAAAAATACTAAACTTACCTACACAAAAACAAATAAACCTAATACATACAAATCAACCAATCCTGAACTGCTGAGTTCCATGACTGAGAGACCTAGTAAAGGATGTTCAAGAGTAGATACATCCATATACAACATATGCGCAAGCACCCCCACACATAAGATACACTGTATCTCAAATGAATTGCTATTTACTATTAGAATAATGCAAAACAATACACAACTCAGCAGGCGTTTGCTAACCAATACATGCACACAACACCTCGGCAGTAAGATTGTTCAAGAGTTCCGTACAGCCCAAAAGAATTCAATTGTTAGCGTGCGTTCCAAACCATTCCAAACTTCGAGCATAAAGTAAAGGAAGAAATAGCCCAACCTGTTTCCAGAATGTCAGTTTCCTTGGTGTGTTGGTTAAAAACAAACCCTGTCATGCCACATGTCACCCACTTTTGTAAAAGGCATGCGCAATATTAGGCATAGTGCTAGAACCCATCAAATAAAGGTATTTGTATCAGCTTGTTAGTGACACACTGCGTTTGAGTTGATTAGAGCAGTCACCATCCCCACTCCCCTTTGTAGAGGCTTCCTGACTGTCCCTTCACATGACTGCCTTGCCATGTGCAGCATGGTCCCTACCCAACTGAACAGAAGCTCTGCATCCTCAGCACCAAGCCCCCTGGACATGCTTATTGGGAGCTGAGACACAGTACATTCTCATGGGACTGAAACCATCTTCTGGATTAAAACGCACAGTTATGATATGACAAAAATAACTACACACAGACTGTACCGTTGTAGTCAAAAGTTTACATACCCCAACGGAAATTTCTTAAAAACAAATAATTATAGGAAAAATCTTTTGTAGCAAAAGTTTTGCTTTTGTTGATGAGGAAAAAAAGTTACAAGAAATAGATGTCTACAATTATTTATTTCAGCTTCTTTTTTGCAAAACTCCAAAAATGCTAATTCAAAAGTATTCACACCCTGACAAGGAAAATGAAATGAATAGCTAGTTGAGGCACCTTTAGCAATAATAACCCCTTTTAAATGATTAGGAAATTTGTCAATGAGCTTTTGGCATGATTCTTTAGTGATTTTTGACCAAAGCAAAATTCTTCCAGTTCATTCAAATTCCAAGGACTTCTCTTGTGCACAGCCTTCTTCAACTCATACCAAAGATTCTCAATCAGATTTAGATTGGGACTTTGACGAGGCCATTCCAGAACCATAATTTTATTCTTCTTTAACCATTCAGAAGTAAATTTTAATGTGTGCTTTGGATCGTTGTCGTGTTGGAACGTCCAGTTGCGCTTTAAACCAAGTTTTGTAGCGGAGGGTTTCAGATAATTGGCCAATATCTTTTGGTATGCTATGGAATTCATTTTACCATGTATTGGAATTAAATTTCCTGTGCCATTAGAGGAAAAACAGCCTCATAGAAGGATATTACCACCTCCATGCGTTACAGTAGGTATGGTGTTCTTTTATTTGTATGTCTCTCCAGACTTTCTCCAAACTTAATGATTATCAGCGTGATAATCAAAAAAGCTTGATTTTTGTTTCATCACTCCACAAAACCTTTGACCAGAACTCATATCCATCATTCAAATGCCGTTTTGCAAACTGTAGTCGATTGTGACGTTTTCTTAAGAGTGGCGACCACTGAGACCTTCACCATGCAATACTCGACCTACGGTTGAAATGGAAACCCCAGTCCCACTTGCAGCCAATTCACTTTGAATATCTTTGGCAGTCAATCTCGCATTGTTATTAATCTTACTCACAATTCTTCTACTTGTTCTTGGTGAAAGAACCTTCTTTCTTCCAGACTGATGGAGCGTTGTGCAAGTACCATGAGTCTTGTACTTCTTGTTAATAGAAGCAATAGTTGAAATCGGGATACTCAGATGCTTGGAAATCTTCTTGTATCCTTCTCTAGCTTTATGACAGTAAATCATTTTCTGCCTAAGGTCTTCAGATAGCTCTTTACTTTTTCCCATATTGACTTATTGGTAATGGCAGCAATCATCCTGTGCCTAACCCTTTTATACTCTCTAAGAATGTTCACCTACAATCCAGTATTTTTTAGACTTTTCTAGAATTACGTTCTGCATTATCATATTGTAATTTCTAGCATCTTGTAGACAGTACTATCATAGCATCAAAGGGCATGAATACTTTTGAATTAGCATTTTTTGAGTTTTGCAAAAAAATTGCTGAAATAAAACTTTCATCCACAAAAGCAAAATTTTTGCTACAAAAGATTTTTCCTAAAATTCTTTGTTTGAGAAATTTCTTGAAATTATACATTTTCATTAGGGTATGTAAACTTTTGACTACAACTGTCACTATACTTACTTTTTCAACAGCAAGTCAGCTAAATCACATTTTCTGCTGCTTTTTGAAGTCACATTACAATTTACAACACAAAGGTACAATAACAGACAGATATGTAGTTAATACCTGTTTTTTAGCATACAAGTATTGCTATTTAGAACATGAAAATATATTAGTCAGCACAGTAAATTATTTGAAAAAACCCAAAACAACAAAGCCATATTAAAAGCTCCCCATGAAGAGTGCTGCGGTATGCCCTACCTTCAGCAGCTTGTTAATGGTTAGGAAATCCGCAGCCTGCTTCAGGATGGCTGCCACAGCTGAGGCCAGCACTTCATGTGTTGTGATGGAGGCTGAAGACGGTGATTTCTCTGTCATGAAGACATACTGCAGAAGCACATGGAAAAGTCAGATTCAACGATGTTCATTACCACTTCACTACATGCAATCACAACCCTGCAGCCGTGCCCCTGTATAATAGCTCACACACTTTACATCCCTTTCCAGATCCAATCACAACCCTGTAGCCGCACCCCTGTATAATAGCTCACACACTTTACATCCCTTTCCAGATCCAATCACAACCCTGCAGCCACATCCCTGTATAATAGCTCACACACTTTACATCCCTTTCCAGATCCAATCACAACCCTGCAGTCGCACCCCTGTATAATAGCTCACACACTTTACATCCCTTTCCAGATCCAATCACAACCCTGCAGCCACATCCCTGTATAATAGCTCACACACTTTACATCCCTTTCCAGATCCAATCACAACCCTGCAGCCGCACCCCTGTATAATAGCTCACACACTTTACATCCCTTTCCAGATCCAATCACAACCCTGCAGCCACGTCCCTGTATAATAGCTCACACACTTTACATCCCTTTCCAGATCCAATCACAACCCTGCAGCCGCACCCCTGTATAATAGCTCACACACTTTACATCCCTTTCCAGATCCAATCACAACCCTGCAGCCGCACCCCTGTATAATAGCTCACACACTTTACCATCATATTAGCAGGAATTTGGGTGGCAGAGGCAGTTGTGAAAAGGCCCTCATGACAGATTGTATCCATCAAAATATAAACATTTGAAATCCCTTTGAAAAAACCATAAAAAGTCTTGGGTAGATTACCTTGAGGAAAGAGCGTAAATAATGGTCCAAGCCTTCTTCGTGGCACTTTGAAACAATGTGGATGATGACCCTGCATAGGAACAAGGACAGTTTTCAACAGCCTCCAAACAACTCTCTGGTAATATGAGCTAATACACTGTGACTAAGGCACAGCACACCATCCACTTTACAGTCTGACACCCACATTACCAGTGATATATGGTGCTCAAGTGTTTTAACAACTGTGATAAACAAAAAACAAAAACACAGTGCCGGGACCAACACACCCACATTACCAGTGATATATGGTGCTCAAGTGTTTTAACAACAATATTCAAATATTCTTAATACCTTCTCATGACAATGACCTGGCTTCACTATGGACTAGCCTTGTCATGACAATGACCTGCTTCACTATAGACTAACCTTGTCATGACAATGACCTGGCTTCACTATGGACTAACCTTGTCATGACAATGACCTGACTTCACTATAGACTAAACTTGTCATGACAATGACCTGGGTTCGCTATGGACTAACCTTGTCATGACAATGACCTGACTTCACTATAGACTAAACTTGTCATGACAATGACCTGGGTTCGCTATGGACTAACCTTGTCATGACAATAGACTAACCTTGTCATGACAATGACCTGGCTTCGCTATGGACTAACCTTGTTGAGTTGACAGTGATCTCATGCTGCTCTTTGGACACCTTGGTGAGAACCTGAAAGAGCTGGATGAGGATAGTAGGCAGGAACTTGATGATGCCCTGAGTCTCCATGGCGTGCAGGCACTAGAGGAACACAGACATGCCTCTCAGCTGGGCAGAGATGGGCACAAAGGGATGGCGTGTGCCCCAGCAGTATTACTGTGCCTGGCATTCTTCTGCAGTGTAGTCATACTGTAGCTCATTCTGTATACAATCTTTGTGAGTTCAATTTACAGTATAACAATGCATAATATAGTAAAACTATGTGTTTGGAGTGTATCTATCTAACTGGTGTTTTTTTAAACCAGTCCAACAACTCTACTTTAAAATTGGGTAAAGGAGCCCTCAAGGATGATGTTGTCGACAGACAGTGCTGGGCTTACTGAAAAAAGGAACTTATGATATAATGTCCTCACTTATTACTTAATAAAAAAGTAGCGTGTTATATTACTCGTTACTTTTCTTTCTCTTGTCTTGTTGTTGTGACTTGTTTACCTTTGAACTAGTTTATACATCTGTTAATTAATTTATTAAATGTGTCAAACAGGTTTTACAATTTTTATAATATAAATACATTTATATAAACAATGTACTATATATTTACTGACTCAATAATTTTGCATTATGAAGAGTAAATCATGCAATAAAACCACAAATAGCACATCAGCAATAGCAACAACAAAAAAGTCTACAGAAAAATAAACTCTATGGTGATAAAGCAGTAAATGTAAAATGATGTGGTGATGGAATAAATGTGGCCACCCCTGTGTAAGCAAGCAAACAAACAAACACACACATAAAAGTGGTATGTACAGTCAAGTGAGACTCCTCTCGATCTTGTCCTATTAAACTTCAAAATACACAGTGGTAGACGTGCGTCCTGTGTTTTTGAAGTATATCATCAAAATTGGTATGTAGGGATACCATTTTTTTTTGTTCCTAGTGCCCAGTTTTATTCAATGACAAGGCTCAGAAAGACTGATTCGATTGCCCCACGGCTTATTATTGCTGTGACACATCCAAGGATAGTAAAAAGAAGGATAGGACAAGCAATCTTGCTATCCCATGATTCAGTGCGTGTAATCACTACAGGTGCCATTACTGGAGCCCACTCAGCAGGTGGAGGGTAACACAAAGCACTGGGCAGACTGCAGAAGAAACTGACTCTTGCACAATTTCTAGCTTTGTAAGATAGTTTGAGAACCAAGCAATGATTATGTGACAGTTGAAATTGATTTTGTAATTCTGTCACGGTATATATAGAATTTTGTTACGTTGTTTACATCTTTATATATATTTGCAAGTGCTATAATCACAGGTGCCTGTATCTGTGAAGAATTACAACTTTATGCAATGTGTGTGTATTTGTCCTTCTTTCTATTTATTTGTATTTTTCAAAGTTCATTTGTGTGCCTTTGTGTTATTGTATAAATCTGTCTAACTGGGGTCCATTTCTAGCAGTTGTTATTTATCTGTAATGATATGTAATTGTATATACAGTGCCTTGCAAAAGTATTCAGACCCCTGACCAATTCTCTCATATTACTGAATTACAAATGGCACATTGAAATTTCGTTCTGTTTGATATTTTATTTTAAAACACTGAAACTCAAAATCAATTATTGTAAGGTGACATTGGTTTTATGTTGGGAAATACAGTGCCTTGCGAAAGTATTCGGCCCCCTTGAACTTTGCGACCTTTTGCCACATTTCAGGCTTCAAACATAAAGATATGAAACTGTAATTTTTTGTGAAGAATCAACAACAAGTGGGACACAATCATGAAGTGGAACGAAATTTATTGGATATTTCAAACTTTTTTAACAAATAAAAAACTGAAAAATTGGGCGTGCAAAATTATTCAGCCCCTTTACTTTCAGTGCAGCAAACTCTCTCCAGAAGTTCAGTGAGGATCTCTGAATGATCCAATGTTGACCTAAATGACTAATGATGATAAATAGAATCCACCTGTGTGTAATCAAGTCTCCAGATAAATGCACCTGCACTGTGATAGTCTCAGAGGTCCGCTTAAAGCGCAGAGAGCATCATGAAGAACAAGGAACACACCAGGCAGGTCCGAGATACTGTTGTGGAGAAGTTTAAAGTCGGATTTGGATACAAAAAGATTTCCCAAGCTTTAAACATCCCAAGGAGCACTGTGCAAGCGATAATATTGAAATGGAAGGAGTATCAGACCACTGCAAATCTACCAAGACCTGGCCGCCCCTCTAAACTTTCAGCTCATACAAGGAGAAGACTGATCAGAGATGCAGCCAAGAGGCCCATGATCACTCTGGATGAACTGCAGAGATCTACAGCTGAGGTGGGAGACTCTGTCCATAGGACAACAATCAGTCGATACTGCACAAATCTGGCCTTTATGGAAGAGTGGCAAGAAGAAAGCCATTTCTTAAAGATATCCATAAAAGTGTCGTTTACAGTTTGCCACAAGCCACCTGGGAGACACACCAAACATGTGGAAGAAGGTGCTCTGGTCAGATGAAACCAAAATCGAACTTTTGGCAACAATGCAAAACGTTATGTTTGGCGTAAAAGCAACACAGCTCATCACCCTGAACACACCATCCCCACTGTCAAACATGGTGGTGGCAGCATCATGGTTTGGGCCTGCTTTTCTTCAGCAGGGACAGGGAAGATGGTTAAAATTGATGGGAAGATGGATGGAGCCAAATACAGGACCATTCTGGAAGAAAACCTGATGGAGTCTGCAAAAGACCTGAGACTGGGACGGAGATTTGTCTTCCAACAAGACAATGATCCAAAACATAAAGCAAAATCTACAATGGAATGGTTCACAAATAAACATATCCAGGTGTTAGAATGGCCAAGTCAAAGTCCAGACCTGAATCCAATCGAGAATCTGTGGAAAGAACTGAAAACTGCTGTTCACAAATGCTCTCCATCCAACCTCACTGAGCTCGAGCTGTTTTGCAAGGAGGAATGGGCAAAATTTCAGTCTCTCGATGTGCAAAACTGATAGAGACATACCCCAAGCGACTTACAGCTGTAATCGCAGCAAAAGGTGGCGCTACAAAGTATTAACTTAAGGGGCTGAATAATTTTGCACGCCCAATTTTTCAGTTTTTATTTGTTAAAAAAGTTTGAAATATCCAATAAATTTCGTTCCACTTCATGATTGTGTCCCACTTGTTGTTGATTCTTCACAAAAATTACAGTTTCATATCTTTATGTTTGAAGCCTGAAATGTGGCAAAAGGTCGCAAAGTTCAAGGGGCGAATACTTTCAAGAAGGCACTGTATTTTTAAGAAAAATAAAAAACTGAAATATCTTGCTTGCATAAGTATTCAACCCCCACACATTAATATTCGGTAGAGCCATCTTTCGCTGCAATAACAGCTTTAAGTCTTTTGGGGTAAGTATGTACCAGCTTTGCACACAGTGTCGGAGTGATTTTGGCCCATTCTTCTTGGCAGATTTGCTCCAGGTTGTTCAGGTTGGTTGGACCGCAATTTTCAAATAGTGCCACAGATTCTCAATGGGATTGAGAACAGGACTTTGACTGGGCCACTGTAGGACATTCACCTTTTTGTTCTTGAGCCACTCCAATGTTGCTTTGGCCTTGTGCTTGGGATCATTGTCCTGCTGAAAGGTGAATTTCCTCTCAAGCTTCAGTTTTTTAGCGGACTGAAGCAGGTTGTCTTGCAGTATTTCCCTGTATTTTGCTCCATCCATTCTTCCTTCAATTTTAACAAGATGCCCAGTCCCTGCTGATGAGAAGCATCCCCACAGCATGATGCTGCCACTACCATATTTCACTGTAGGGATGGTGTGTCTTGAGGCATGGGCAGTGTTAGGTTTGCGCCACACAAAGCGCTTTGAGTTTTGGCCAAAAAGCTCTATCTGACCACAAAACCTTTTCCCACATCGCAGCTGGGTCACTCTCATGCTTTCTGGCAAACTCCAGACGTGCTTTCAGATGGTACTTTTTGAGTAGCGGCTTCTTTCTTGCCACCCTCCCATACAGGTCAGTGTTATGCAGAGCTCTTGATATGGTTGACTGGTGCACCATTACTCCGCTCCCAGCCACTGAACTCTGTAGCTCCTTCAAAGTGATTGTTGGCCTCTCTGTGGCTTCTCTCACAAGTCTCCTTCTTGTTTGAGCGCTGAGTTTTGAGGGACGGCCTTTTCTTGGCAGTGCCTGGGTGGTGTGATGCAGCTTCCACTTCCTGATTATTGATCCAACTGTGCTCACTGGGATATCCAAACACTTGGATATTATTTTGTACCCATTCCCGAATCAATGCATTTGTATTACTTCATCTCTAACTTCTGTAGAATGCTCTTTGGTCTTCAGATTCACAGCCTGACCAATGATCCTTCAACAGTGGGGTTTTTATCCAGAAAATGTGACAGCAACTTTAATGGTTCACAGGTGGAGGCCAATGGTAAGGTAATTGTGTCCTCGTTAGGGCAATTTCTTTCATCAGTGTAAACTGGGAGCTTCCACAGCACAGAGGTTGAATACTTATGCAAGCAAGATATTTCAGTTTTTTATTTTTCTTAAAAATATTTCCCAACATAAAACCAATGTCACTTTACAATAATTGATTTTGAGTTTCAGTGTTTTAAAATAAAATATCAAACAGAACGAAATTTCAATGTACCATTTGTAATTCAGTAATATGAGAGAATTAGTCAGGGGTCTGAATACTTTTGCAAGGCACTGTATTTGTGTGATTCTTGTTTGTACTTTGATGCCCTGATGAAGGTGTGAATGCAATGAAATGTCTGGTTTTGGCTTTTTAAAAATTGTAGAATAAAATAAAATAACTACTGAACTTAGTTTCATCCATATGGAGTTGCCAATGTTTCTGTACATGTGAAATATGTTGGTGTGATACATACACTACCGGTCAAAAGTTTTAGAACACCTCCATTTTTCCAGTTTTTATTGAAATTTACGCAGTTTAATGTCTCAATGTACTCTGAAATTAAAGCATAGAACAAATAAACAATTGGAGATAAAAAAGAAATCATGGAATCGTTTTGTTTAACAAAATTTAATCTAAATTTTTGACTCATCAAAGTAGCCACCTTTTGCAGATATAACAGCCGAACACACTCGTGGCATTCTTTCTACAATGGAAATCAAATATTGTTCGGAAAGTTCTTCCCAACACTGTTGCAGAAGTTCCCACAAATGTGTTGCACTTGTAGTTTGCTTTGCTTTCACCCTTCTGTCCAGTTCATCCCAAACCAGCTCGATGGGGTTTAAGTCTGGAGACTGTGCTGGCCATTCCATGATTTGAAGCCTACCGTCTTGTTCTTTTCTTCTAAGGTAGCTCTGACATAGCCTGGGGGTATGTTTTGGGTCATTATCTTGCTGTAGGATGAACCCCTGACCAACTAGGCGTATACCAGAGGGTATTGCATGGCGCTGCAAAATGCTGTGGTAGCCGTTTTGGTTCAGGGTGCCACTCTGTGCAAGACCCCCAGACCATCACACTTCCTCCTCCATGTTTGACAGTTTGACACACACCGAGGAACCATCCTTTCGCCTACTCGACGGCGTACAAAAACCCTGCGTGAAGAACCGAAGATTTCAAATTTTGATTCATCGGTCCATAAGACCTTCTTCCAGTCTTCAGTAGTCCACTGGCGGTGCTTCATGGCCCAGGCAAGCCTCTTTTTCTTATTTTGCCATCTTAGCATTGGCTTTCTTACTGCCACTCGACCTGTCAAACCTGCAGCTCGAAGTCTTCTCTTAACAGTTGAAACTGAGACTTGCTTACTTCGACCAGTGTTAAGCTGTGCTTGAAGCTGTTGTCCTGTGAGCCGCCTATCACGCAAGCTGTTGACTCTCAGAAACTTGTCTTCTGATTCTGTTGTGGCTTTGGGTCTGCCAGACCTCTTCCTGTCAGAGTTTCCTCCAGTTTCCAAGTGCATTTTGATGGTGTAGGAAACTGTACTCACTGACACCTTGGCTTTCTTTGCAATTTCTCTAAAGGAAAGACCTACACTTTTAAGGGTTATAATGGTCTGTCTGTCTTCCTTTGTTAATTGCCTTTTTCTCGCCATTATGATAGCAATATACTACTTCCTGCAGTACAATACTGTCCAAATAATGCTTAAGAGGGTGTAGTAACACAGTCTGTTCCAACACTGCTTTTATACAGACAGAGGGTTTGTAAGTAATCAACAAAAGTTGGGACACCTGTAAGAATTGTTAGCATCAACTTTCAAGGCTTAATTTACTTCCATTGCTGCAGAACAGCTGTAAGTTGTTAACCCATTACTTGTTCCCTGAAAAAGGCCTTTTGTATAACTCTGAAATGTACATTATTTTTCAGTTTTTGGTAACCTAAACTTTTTTTTTAACCTCTGGCAGTTTACCGCTTACCTTTGTACCATTTCAGGTTATTCACTGGACTTGAACTGCGTAAATTTCAATAAAAACTGGAAAAATGGGGGTGTTCTAAAACTTTTGACCAGTAGTGTACCTTTTACTTGACCACATGTTATGTTCTTTGTTTTAAAATGTTTAAAAAGCTTTAATATTTCAATTCAGATTTAATTAATCAGCATAATGGCTGTGGGGCTCAATAAGCTAATAAAATACTGAGTTTAAAAAGTAGATTTTTTTACTTCTTCATATTTCACTAAATCCCTTACAATTCTTTTTTGTAAGTGTTCAATTACTACAACAAACAGCAGCGGTGAGATTGGAACACAAGGTGTTACCATAACTTTTACCCTATACAGTATTAACCCAGTAAAGACACTTTGGTGGTAGCAATTGAATGCATTACAAAATGACCAAAAAAATAATAATTATACACTACAATGCCATTGTAACCAATATGTGATATAACGATTCTGCATGGAACTTACAGCCCCTTTATGACACCTCTTTTTTATAACGATTATTTAACACCGTATAAGAATTCATTCTGCAGGTATTTTGCGTTGACCGTCGAGAGTCACAGCAGAGTTACTCCAGCCTTTCTTCTAACTTGGCTGGACTCCAGTAGTCATTGCAAAATACCTGCACAATGTATTCATTGCCACTCTATTCCCATATGCAATCTGAACAAGAATATCCTTTCTGGGTTCCAGGCACCTGCCCCTGTTTTAGCTCCACCCATCTATGACATCATTGTCCTATCCTTCTTTTTACTATCCATTGAAACATTCTGGAAGAGATCGAGTCATCGGTGATGAGTGAAGCACAGACATTAGAGCAGCCTGGCATGCTGGGGTTAAAAAAGAAAAGACCACCAATATAGGTGCACAGCAGAGGAAAGGTAACAAGACTAATATGTTTCTTTTTTGGGGAAAATAACTGTAATATTATTACTCAGATTAAAAATCTTTACCACGTTATTGACAAAGTAATATTTTTACAGTAACGCGTTACTTAAGTAGCGAGTTACCCCAACGCTGTCGATAGATATGCAGTATCCTGCAGGACCACTAGGGGGTGTTAAGATGCATGTCTCAGTTCAGTTAGGACTGCAGGCAGGGAAGCTGGAGAGTAAGGATTAGCAATGCAGTGAGGAACTGATGAGCCGTTCACTCCTGTACTATAGATTATGACATGCATTGCATTAGTATGAGTAGGGTTGTTGAATACAGACACTGGGCAGCAGTGTGGAGTAGTGGTTAGGGCTCCGGATTCTTGACCGGAGAGTTGTGGGTTCAAACCTAGGTGGGGGACACTGCTGCTGTACCCTTGAGCAAGGTACTTTACCTAAATTGCTCCAGTAAAAACCCAACTGTATAAATGGGTAATTGTATGTAAAAAAAAAAAAAATGTAATTGTGTGTAAAAAATAATGTGATATCTTGTAACAATTGTAAGTCGCGCTGGATAAGGGCGTCTGCTAAGAAATAAATAATAATAAATAAATAATAATATAACAGTAACATATTTGTAGCCTTGAAACCTCAATGATAACCTCTTCAGAGCTGCAGTGACTCAGTCCTAGTCAGCATTATACTGGATGGCTGGGGCTGCCTCTATGGCTCTCTGATTCTGCAGTGACTCAGTCCTAGTCAGCAGTATACTGGAGTGCTGGGGCTGCCTCTATGACTCTCTGATTCTGCAGTGACTCAGTCCTAGTCAGCAGTATACTGGAGTGCTGGGGCTGCCTCTATGACTCTCTGATTCTGCAGTGACTCAGTCCTAGTCAGCAGTATACTGGAGGGCTGGGGCTGCCTCTATGACTCTCTGATTCTGCAGTGACTCAGTCCTAGTCAGCAGTATACTGGAGGGCTAGCTTTGTGATTCTGCACGCACACTGCTTTTCATTAAGCTCATCCACATACATGACTGTCTTCACTTTGGCATTTGCTATAGGAAAAAAAATGGCTACATACAAAATGAATATCTGCTTTTAATTGGTATCCCCATTCACTCAAGCAACTCTGACTAATATATGTTTATAACTGTACAATATACTTAGTTTCCTGTAGCAAACCCTTAATCGATCTTTGTGTCACATCAATGAACTTTAAGCTGAGAAGATGGGTTTTCAGATACAAATTCACAGCATAAACAGAGCACATGTGGATACAGTTAAACATTGTTTTTAATTATAGGTCATACTTTCTGTGACTTCAGGATTTTGGAAGTGTTCTCTAAAATGGTTCACCATTTCTGTTTGTTATGTTTTGGGTCTGGCTGCTCTAACACTGAGGTCTGCTGAAGCATTTTAAAAGCAGTAGAAGAGGCTGTTCTGCCAGATGCAATGAAGCCAGCTGTAACTGACACTGTCGGAAGCACACTCTCTGTGTAGACAGGGGTCAGGCACTGCAATATAGGGCTACAATGGCAAGGGGCGGAAGGGCCAGTCAATGAAACATTAGGTACCTTTAAATATTTAACCAGCTCTCCTGGGCTCTCCTGTGAGCCAGACTGTATCACCTGGCAATGCTGGAAGAATCTGTGCAAGTGGGGGTCCTATGGAATGAACACAAGCAAACTGCTGAGCCATACGTTTGAAGATTCCGCTTTTTTTCCTGTTACAACTGAGAAGTCCAATAAAATGTGCAATTTGTATAAAATGTTATGGCCGTCAAGAACTGGATCTTGGCAGCCCTTTAAATAACATTCATGCTTCATGTAAAACTGTTCTATAAAATACAACACAGGACAGTTTTAATATGACGATAGCAAATGAACATACTTTTCTTTCACAATATGAGTTGAAATGATTATATACCTGCACGTACCTGGGTATAAATTGTGGAAACTACATGGCTCCTGACTTTAAACAGCAGTTTAGCATTATCAACCCATTTTATATCAGGAAGACACTGAAAAGCCAAACAAAAAAAATGTTAAATTGGAACAGTATCAGTATAGCTGTTTTAATGATCATATCTCTATAGAAACTCAAGTAAGAAACAGGGATAGGTGTTATATTCACTTTTATAAATTCTGCATAATTTGAATCTCCTTCACCCCATTTGTATCTAATATTCCTTCCCAAGTTTACTGAATGGCACTTCTTAAAACTTCCAAGCTTTGAAAATCAGAGTGAGAAAATCAGAGTGAGTAATAAGTCAACCTTGCGAGAATCCCCACTCCTGTCACACAGGTAGCCGGCAGGCAGGTTAGCAGACACAGGTAACTGCTGGTCCAATGAGCAGAGACAGCCATCCTTCAGCAGTGGAAGCCAAGTGCACCCGACTGCAGAGGAGAGAGCAGAGAGGAGGGGATTCATTACAACAGCAGCAGCAGCTTCTCCATTGATGCTGGGCTTCTCAAGAGAGCTTCAGTCAAGACCAAAACACACTGACGCTGGGCTTTATCAAGAGAGCTTCAACAAGACCAAAACACATTGACGCTGGGCTTTATCAAGAGAGCTTCAACAAGACCAAAACACACTGACACTGGCTGTATCAGAGCTTCAACAAGACCAAAACACACTGACGCTGGCTTTATCAGAGCTTCAATCAAGACCAAAACACACTGACGCTGGGCTTCTCAAGACAGCTTCAACAAGACCAAAACACACTGACGCTGGGCTTTATCAAGACCAAAACACGCTGACACTGGTTGTATCAGAGCTCCAACAAGACCAAAACACATTGACGCTGGGCTTCTCAAGAGAGCTTCAACGACCAAAACACAATGACGCTGGCTTTATCAGCTTCAACAAGACCAAAACACATTGACACTGGGCTTCTCAAGACAGCTTCAACAAGACCAAAACACACTTGATGCTGGGCTTCTCAAGAGAGCTTCAACAAGACCAAAACACATTGACACTGGGCTTCTCAAGAGAGCTTCAACAAGACCAAAACACATTGACACTGGCTTTATCAGCTTCAACAAGACCAAAACACACTGACGCTGGCTTTATCAGCTTCAACAAGACCAAAACACACTGACGCTGGGCATCTCAAGAGAGCTTCAATCAAGATGTTATTTAGTTAACATAGTTTTCAAGAGTGCCTAGGGACATTCAATTCAATTAATGTTTATTACAAAAGTAGAGGATTAGTGACAGACCAGTACGTACCCATTGATTCAACAGCATCCCGTTTCTTGGTGGTCCCCTTGGAGTTGTACTCACAGCTGACATGGTAGAAGGTAAACAGCAGGTGATGCCTGTCATGAAGATGCACTGGAAGCTCAATCTTAATCTGGAATGAGATGCATGGGAGTCGTGTTATAATGTCAAGACCGATGCAATCATTATGTCCCACAACCCCATTTCTTTAATTGCTTTGACAAGCAGAGTGGAGGGTGATGCATGTAGGGCGTGTTACAAACTGCAGGTTTCAATTTCCATTCTTAAGCAAAACATCATTGTCAGCTTTCTTGTTCACATTTCATAATGGAGTGTTTGAAGTATTAGATGAAAGCATGTTATGCACTATTTATTACACTGGTATTCAGAACCCCATCTATATCTGTGGAATGGTTTACCTCATCATAGAACTCTGGGTTCTGATTGTGATGCAACACGGCTGCATATGCAGAGCTAGTGAAGAGAGGCCCGCCAGGTTTCCCGTAGATACACTGTAAGAAAGAGCAGCTAGAAATGGTGATTGGGAAAAAAACGCTTTCTAAAAAAAATGGTTATAAAAAATATCAACTATTTTGAATGCATACAATAATTTTAAAGGACTTTCATTTTAGTTTTCAAGCTAATATGTTATGTGTCGGGTATCGCTTATTGTTATATGGTTCTGTCTGCTCAAACTGTGCAAAATGATTCCTGTTATAATAAGACACCCTACACACAACCTATTAACGTATTATTAATCACAAAAACAAAGACTGTACTCAGGAAGTACTATTAAACAGCTACAGCATAGTGTTCTATCCATGGGATGACACCTATACACCCTGTATCTACACACAGGAGAAGATAGACTGACATTTTGAGAAACACTTAATGCTGATTGGTTACATGATTTATAATTACAAATGTGAACTTTTTTCAACAACAATTGTTTATTGTACTACTGTACAAACCCCTGAAGGCATTGATAAACACCCTTTGTAAGCACAGTGGGATTGTCAGGAGGGGTCCTATCTAGGGTTGGAACAATAATCAATAATATCGATAATTACGATCATTTTTTGCAGCGATAATGTTATCGTGTTGAAACATTATTATCGATAACCATAATTATCGTCTGTGACCCAAAGAAGCAGGAAGCGGCTCTGCATTGAGCAGTAAGCACAGACTGCGGTCTGTGTGAGGCTAAAACATGATCCGTGTGAGCACTGTGTACACTGGGAAGTTACAGTAAGTATTGATTTAAACAATATGCTTTTAACTTTACATCATGGTTTCATTTTGATAATAAGCTGTACACTGGCAAAGCATGACTGGTTTTTTAACATAAAAACACAAATGTTGTTTGTAAAATAAAGAAGCTCACGGTAAAATTACTGCAGAAAAGTGTAACTTTTGACTATTAAACATTTTGACAGGATAATGGAAATTGAATGTAATTGCAAAAAGAAAAAAAAAACACAACCATATGGCAAACGTGTAATATAACCTAAACATTGTGTTTCTTCTTTATTTTAAACTACAGTAGAGACACGAGTACTACACTGCAGCCTGTGCACCACATGGGGAACAGTAAGCAGGTGCTCAGAACCCTCGTGTATATATATACACACATCTGTTCCCATGGTGCTGCTATTGTAAAAAAGCATAGTTGCACACATTGAAGAGAGTTAACGTTTACAAGCAGCGATGTGCAAAACTCAGTATGTTCCTAATAGTATTTTTTTTAAAACCTAGCTTGATTCACTTAATGGCAGATTCACCACACAAGTAAAGAAAACAAATGCTTCCAGGTAACGTTAGCAATTATTTTTCGTTATATTGATACATTTGGTGGCACTTTCTTTTATGAAAGTAAATGTTCTCGAATTAACATACATGTTTAAATAAGAAACAAATATATGTATTATTTTATAGGAAAACCAATAATTTATTAATATACAAATTACAATAGGTATATTTTTATACTCATGTTTGTTCTGGGCACCCACCAGAAATGTAAAAACATGCCGCTTACACTGTCTAGTTTTTTTTCTTCTAAACTCAATGACTTGGACTGCAGGTTGTCATGCTGCTCAAGTATAAATCTGATAAATTACAAGACTTTTTTATATTTTATTTATTCGGACGATAATCACAATTATCATGATAATTTACAGATGATAATTAATAAATGAAAATGTAATTATCACCCAACTCTAGTCCTATCTTGTCTTGGATTGAGTGGGATTGTCAGGAGGTGCCCTATCTTCTCTTGTAAGATCAGTGGGATTGTCAGGAGGTGTCCTATCTTGTCTCGTGGGATTGTCAGGAGGTGTCCTATCTTGTCTCATGGGATTCTCAGGAGATGCCCTATCTTGTCTCGTGGGATTGTCAGGAGGTGTCCTATCTTGACTCGCAGGATTGTCAGGAGGTGCCCTATCTTGTCTCGTGGGATTGTCAGGAGGTGCCCTATCTTGTCTTGTAAGATCAGTGGGATTGTCAGGAGGTGTCTTATCTTGTCTTGTAAACTCATTGGGATTGTCAGGAGGTGCCCTATCTTGTCTTGTAAACTCAGCGGGATTGTCAGGAGGTGTCCTATCTTGTCTCGTGGGATTGTCAGGAGGTGTCCTATCTTGTCTTGTAAACTCAGTGGGATTGTCAGGAGGTGTCCTATCTTGTCTTGTAAACTCAGTGGGATTGTCAGGAGGTGTCCTATCTTGTCTCGTGGGATTGTCAGGAGGTGCCCTATCTTGTCTTGTAAACTCAGTGGGATTGTCAGGAGGTGTCCTATCTTGTCTTGTAAACTCAGTGGGATTGTCACGAGGTGCCCTATCTTGTCTTGTGGGATTGTCAGGAGGTGCCCTATCTTGTCTTGTAAACTCAGTGGGATTGTCAGGAGGTGTCCTATCTTGTCTTGTGGGATTGTCAGGAGGTGCCCTATCTTGTCTTGGGGGATTGTCAGGAGGTGTCCTATCTTGTCTTGGGGGATTGTCAGGAGGTGTCCTATCTGGTAAAATCAGTGGGATTGTCAGGAGGTGCCCTATCTTGTCTTGTAAACTCAGTGGGATTGTCAGGAGGTGTCCTATCTTGTCTTGGGGGATTGTCAGGAGGTGTCCTATCTTGTCTTGGGGGATTGTCAGGAGGTGTCCTATCTGGTAAAATCAGTGGGATTGTCAGGAGGTGTCCTATCTTGTCTCGTGGGATTGTCAAGAGGTGTCCTATCTGGTAAAATCAGTGGGATTGTCAGGAGATGCCCTATCTTGTCTTGTGGGATTGTCAGGAGGTGTCCTATCTTGTCTTGTAAGATCAGTGGGATTCTCAGGAGGTGCCCTATCTTGTCTCGTGGGATTGTCAGGAGGTGCCCTATCTTGTCTTGTGGGATTGTCAGGAGGTGTCCTATCTTGTCTTGTAAGATCAGTGGGATTCTCAGGAGGTGCCCTATCTTGTCTCGTGGGATTCTCAGGAGGTGTCCTATCTTGTCTCGTGGGATTGTCAGGAGGTGTCCTATCTTGTCTTGTAAGATCAGTGGGAGACTCTAAGGGGTGTCCTATCTTGTCTTGGGGGATTGTCAGGAGATGTCCTATCTTGTCTTGTAAGATCAGTGGGATTGTCAGGAGGTGTCCGATCTTGTCTTGTGGGATTGTCAGGAGGTGTCCTATCTTGTCTTATAAGATCAGTGGGGTTGTCAGGAGGTGTCCTATCTTGTCTTGTGGGATTGTCAGGAGGTGTCCTATCTTGTCTCGTGGGATTGTCAGTAGGTGCCCTATCTTGTCTTGTAAGATCAGTGGGATTCTCAGGAGGTGCCCTATCTTGTCTCGTGGGATTCTCAGGAGATGTCCTATCTTGTCTCATGGGATTGTCAGGAGGTGCCCTATCTTGTCTTGTAAACTCAGTGGGATTGTCAGGAGGTGTCCTATCTTGTCTTGTAAACTCAGTGGGATTCTCAGGAGGTGCCCTATCTTGTCTCGTGAGATTGTCAGGTGTCCTATCTTGTCTTGTAAGATCAGTGGGATTGTCAGGAGGTGTCCTATCTTGTCTCGTGGGATTGTCAGGAGGTGCCCTATCTTGTCTCGTGGGATTGTCAGGAGGTGCCCTATCTTGTCTTGAAAGCTCAGTGGGATTGTCAGGAGGTGTCCTATCTTGTCTCGTGGGATTGTCAGGAGGTGCCCTATCTTGTCTCGTGGGATTGTCAGGAGGTATCCTATCTTGTCTCGTGGGATTGGCAGGAGGTGTCCTATCTTGTCTCGTGGGATTGTCAGGAGGTATCCTATCTTGTCTTGTAAACTCAGTGGGATTATCAGGAGTTGTCCTATCTTGTCTTGTAAAATCAGTGGGATTGTCAGGAGATGTCCTATCTTGTCTCGTGGGATTGTCAGGAGGTGTCCTATCTTGTCTTGTAAGATCAGTGGGATTGTCAGGAGGTGTCCTATCTTGGTTCACGTCTTATCTTTCCGATTTCAGGTTTCAGTTTGTCTCGATTGGGGAGGTGAAATCTGATGTTGTCTGGTCCTTTGTTATTTTATGTTACCTTTAGGTGACATTATCTGCAGACATGGAGTAAACTTCCATTGTTACGCTGATGATACTCAGCTATATCTGTCTTTAAAGCCAGGGAATACTTCTGCTGGGGTGCTATTAGCTGCTTGCCTTCTAGACATCAAATGTTGGATGTCTCAGAACTTTTTAATGTTGGATTCTGAGAAAACAGAGATTATGCTAGTGGGATCTCAGAACCAACTAACAATGTGGGTTTACGTTAGCAATGTCTCATCAGAACTAACAATGTGGGTTTGCTTTAGCAGTGTCTTATCAGAACTAAAACTAGAAATGAGAACCATGGGGGTCATCTTTGACCCTGATTAATAAATCAAGACTCTATTAGGAGTCTCGATTGATCGATCAGGGTGGCTCCCTGCGCAGTTTAAAATTGTTTTTAAGATTTTGCTTTTAACTTAAAAGTCCCTGAATGGATCAGCACCCAGTTACAGCATTTATTGACCCCATATACTACTAACCACACTCGGAGATCACAGGATGCAGGGCTGCTGGTTATTCACCCTGTATACTCCTCACCACACTCTGAGATCACAGGATGCAGGGCTGCTGGTAATTCACCCTGTATACTCCTCACCACACTCTGAGATCACAGGATGCAGGGCTGCTGGTTATTCACCCTGTATACTCCTCACCACACTCTGAGATCACAGGATGCAGGGCTGCTGGTTATTCACCCTGTATACTCCTCACCACACTCTGAGATCACAGGATGCAGGGCTGCTGGTTATTCACCCTGTATACTCCTAACCACACTCTGAGATCACAGGATGCAGGGCTGCTGGTTATTCACCCTGTATACTCCTCACCGCACTCTGAGATCACAGGATGCAGGGCTGCTGGTTATTCACCCTGTATACTCCTCACCGCACTCTGAGATCACAGGATGCAGGGCTGCTGGTTATTCACCCTGTATACTCCTAACCACACTCTGAGATCACAGGATGCAGGGCTGCTGGTTATTCACCCTGTATACTCCTCACCACACTCTGAGATCACAGGATGCAGGGCTGCTGGTTATTCACCCTGTATACTCCTCACCACACTCTGAGATCACAGGATGCAGGGCTGCTGGTTATTCACCCTGTATACTCCTAACCGCACTCTGAGATCACAGGATGCAGGGCTGCTGGTTATTCACCCTGTATACTCCTAACCGCACTCTGAGATCACAGGATGCAGGGCTGCTGGTAATTCACCCTGTATACTCCTAACCGCACTCTGAGATCACAGGATGCAGGGCTGCTGGTTATTCACCCTGTATACTCCTCACCACACTCTGAGATCACAGGATGCGGGGCTGCTGGTTATTCACCCTGTATACTCCTCACCACACTCTGAGATCACAGGATGCAGGGCTGCTGGTTATTCACCCTGTATACTCCTCACCACACTCTGAGATCACAGGATGCAGGGCTGCTGGTTATTCACCCTGTATACTCCTCACCGCACTCTGAGATCACAGGATGCAGGGCTGCTGGTTATTCACCCTGTATACTCCTAACCACACTCTGAGATCTCCGGATGCGGGGCTGCTGGTTATTCACCCTGTATACTCCTAACCACACTCTGAGATCACAGGATGCAGGGCTGCTGGTTATCCACCCTGTATACTCCTCACCACACTCTGAGATCACAGGATGCGGGGCTGCTGGTTATTCCAGGGTGAATAAAAATAACACAGGAGGAAGGGCCTTTTCTTGTAAAGCTCCTGCATTCTGGAATACTTTGTCGTCTTCTGTCAGGGAAGCTGGCACTCCTACTGTTTTTAAATTAAGACTGAAAACATATTTTTACAAAATGTAATTACATTTTAGTTTTTGAGTTTAAATTGTTCTATTTCTACAAACTAACTTTTTATCTTAGTTTTTCTACTTTTACAATTAAAACCACTTGTGTATCTCTTTTAATTTCTGTTTTATCAAATTCTGTATCACACTGTTTTTAAATGAATGGCTTGATTGTTCATTTTTTGTGTGGGTGAGTGTGACAGAAATATAATGAGTTCTGGTGGTAAATCTCCCGCCCGACCTGTGAGGGCGCTAAAGAACGAGAGGAGAAGTATCTGGAAGGGCTGGCCTGACAGTTCGTTTCCGGGACCGGGAAGTGGGTCAGCCTGGAAGGAAGCGAGACTCTGTTGTAGGACCGTGTTGACGTGAAAGGTAAACGAGGGGCAGCTGCAAGTAATAAGGCAGCTGCAACCGTTTACCTGGAAATCATACTGGGACTACATATAGGGGCCAGGGTAACGCTGATCTTCTCCTTCGTTTGGGTAGAGCAAGGAGAGAGAAGGACTGAGAGAGGAGCTCTCAGAAAGTGATTGAGGAAGCGTTTGTGTGTGAAGTATTGTCTTTGTTTGTGTCTGTCTGTCTAACTGTTCATTGTCTTCCACCACCAGACAGTTAAACACACCTCCGAGCTGTCGCGAGAGGTCAGCACTAAATCCGGAGCACCACTGCACTAAACGCTCACCCTTACCTGTGATTTCACTCTGCACCAGCACGACTGCACTCACCCGGACTGGTGACCGTGTATTGTTTTGTGTTCAGGACTGTGTTTTTGCGTTTTCCCGTGCTTTACACATTGCTGTGTATAGCCGGGGATTTATTGTTTGATGGTCGCCAGACCGGGATTATAAATAAAAGCACGCTTTTCACCGAGTAACATTGTCTGTCTTTACTCCTGCTCCCCATCACTGCTACACCTGTACCCCTTCACTAGCCACTTTGCCACACGTGGTGTCAGAACACGGATCATGGACCGCAACACACTGGCGGAGCTGCTGCAGGCACTGGAGAGCAGACGGGACGCAGAGGAGAGAAGTAGGGAGGAGCGCTACACGGCGCCATTGAACAGGTAGGGCTGGCCGCTGCCGCAGCAACAGCCCCTACCACAATACCGTTGATGTCGCCCCGAAGGCACGGGCGATGAAAATGTCGGCGGAGGATGACCCGAGGCGTATTTGGTGGCGCTCGAGAGGCTGGCCACCGCGCGGCTTGGCCGCGGGAGTTCTGGGCCAGCCAGCTGGGTCCCTGCCTGATCGGGAGGCTCAGGCAGCGTACCAGGCGATGAGCGACCATCACGCCACCGACTACGACCTGGTCAAGCAGGCTATCCTCCGCCGCTTGAATATCACCACGGAGACCCACCGGCGAGATTTAGGGAGTTCCGAGAGCCCGGAGACCCGCCCAGGGTGGTGGCAGAGCGGTTGTGCGACCACATGGTGCATTGGCTGACCCCGGAAGAAGACCGCCCAACAGATGGGGAAGCCATTGTGGTGGAGCAATTCTGCCATGTGGTCGGCGCCAAACCCAAGCGTGGATACGGCGCCACAACCCTGACACCCTGGAGGAGGCAGTCAAATTGGCTGAAGATTTCGAGGACTCCTGACGTCTGCCGGATCGGGATCCTATCGACCCCTGCCCTTCGAGCAATCGCCCTCTCTCTCCCTCTCCTCCAACACCACCACCCCCACCCCCGTGTTCCCAGGACCCAGACCTCCCAGAGCCGACCCCATTGGGCCCCTTGCCTCCCCCATGGAGACCAAGGTTGGCCCCAGCTGGGGTAGAGGTGCTGCCCTGCCCGTTGCCATACCAGCAGCGGGACAGATTTACTCCCTATGCCCCCTCTGTCCCTCCTATCTGTTTTAGGTGCCACCAGCCGGGACATCTGGCCAGGTCATGCCCCGCTGCCATGGAGTGTGACGTGGCGCGTGCAATTGGGCACCTGAGACTGGTAAGTGTGGGGAAAATGGTCGGAGGGGCCTTGTCTAATCAATGTGGTTTTAGGGAATGTGAAAACCCACGCATTAGTGGACACAGGGTGTGAGCAGACCTTGATTAGGACAGCTCTCCTGGGCGGTGTGTCGTGGCGCCACGAGGTCAGGTGGCCATCTCCTGTATCCATGGAGACACGGCGACATACCCCACAATAAAAGTATATTTATCGGTAGGTCCGATAAAACGTCACCTTGTAGTCGGGTGGCGGAAAGGTTGCCACACCCAGTTATTCTGGGCAGAGACTGGCCAAAATTCAGAGATTTAGTGCAAAAAGTGGCAGTCTCGCCACACACGTAACGTGGCAGAGAGAAAAGGAACGAATTGGTGATGTGTTTCCTTTTCACACTGAAATGTTTTCTCCTTTTTCCGTCCTAGAAAAACAAATAAGGAGAGACGGACCGCAAAATGGGAGGGAGCGTTGTTGAGACAAGGCTGGGGTCTGGTGGGAGAGTGCAGCAATGGTAACAAACGCCAGTCGAAGGGAGTGGGAACGCAGTGTGACCGAGGAGCGAGGTTACTGGGCCAACTAGAGCAGAGGTTATTCCAGCCCCTCTCAATGTACCGGACCCGTGGTACTCAAGCGGACCTAGTGTGGGGCCAACATAACGACCGTCACTGGTGCATGCTTGGGGACAGGTCGGTCCATTGAAGGTAAGGATGTTGATGGCGCTGGGGCGCTAGTATATCCACATTTCAGTATCAAGGGCAATTACTGTATAGGGTAAACCTAGCCGCGGGCACAGGACAGCCTGTAACGCAATTGTTGGTTCCCCGCCTTGTCGGCCCGAGGTCATGAGGCTGGCGCATGATATCCCTTTGCGGGGCACCTCGGAGCCGAAGACGAGGGAACGAATATTAGCTCGATTCTATTGGCTAGGTCTTCATACTGATGTGTCGAGATATGTAGCCACATGCCCAGACTGCCAGCGAGTAGCGCCGGGTCGAAGTCGCCCGCCCTTTGGTCCCACTGCCGATTATTTCCACTCCGTTCGGCGCATTGCAATGGACATAGTGGGCCCTTTGCTACCTTCTGACTCGGGTATACGCATATATTAGTGGTGGTGGATTATGCAACGCGATACCCGGAGGCAGTTCCATTGAGGTCCACTAGTGCCGCTGCAATAGCCACGGAGTTAGCGCAGATTATGGCTAGAGTAGGGATTCCCAAGGAGATTTTGACCGATCACGGAACCAATTTTCTGTCCAACACGTTACAGCAAGTGTATAAAATATTAAAAATACGTCCCATCAGGACGTCCGTTTACCATCCACAAACGGACGGTCTGGTGGAACGCTTTAATCAGAACTTTAAAGTCGATGCTGAGACGATTTGTAACACAGGAGCAGAAACATTGGGCATCGCTTCTTCCCTACCTCCTCTTTGCAGTGAGAGAAGTGCCGCAGAGTTCAACGGGGTTCTCCCCCTTTGAGCTCCTGTACGGCCGGCAGCCTCGCGGCATTCTTGACCTGCTGAGGGAGGGGTGGGAGGAGCACAAAGGCTCGTCCAAAAATGTAGTGAAGTATGTGCTCCTACTAAGAGATCGCCTGGATTTGGTCGGTCGTTTGGCCCAGGACAACCTCAGATCGGCTCAGCACCAACAGCAGCAGCATTACAACAAAATGCACGGATTCGAACCTTTCGACCAGGGGACAAGGTAATGCTGCTACTTCCCTCATCAGAATCAAAACTGTGTGCTAAATGGCAGGGGCCGTATGAGGTGATTCGGGCTATAGGGAAAGTAAATTATGAAATTAGACAGCCCGATCGCCGGAATGAACGTGAAATTTACCATGTCAATTTGTTAAAGCCCTGGCAGGCAAGGGAGGTCTTGTTTATAGCCCCAGGCAATATGGAGGATGATTTAGGCCCCTGTCCAGAGACCCCACGCACAAGAGTGATTTCAATGGGGAACAATTGGTTCCAGATCAGCAAAGAGAGCTGCGTAAGCTTATTGAGGAGTTCAGCGATGTTTTTCTGACGTGCCCGGCAGAACGAACTTAGTTGAATATGACATTATCTCTCCCCAGGTGTCACAGTGCGAGAGAGACCGTGCGGATCCCAGAAAGTCGACGAAGTGGCGTTCGCAAAGAGGTATGGGATATGCTCGAGCTTGGGGTGATTGAACCTTCCAGGAGCGAGTGGTGCAGTCCGATTGTCATAGTGGCTAAGAAAGACGGCACCAACCGCTTCTGCGTTGATTTCCGTAAGGTAAACGCTATTGCTAAGTTCGATGCGTATCCCATGCCTCGGTCGACGAACTTTTAGACAGACTGGGAAAAGCGAGGTTTATTTCCACTCTGGACCTGACGAAGGGATACTGGCAAATCCCTTTAACCCGCAGCTCCAGAGAGAAAACCGCATTTTCAACACCAGAAGGGCTGTTCCACTTTAAAACCATGCCATTTGGGCTACATGGTGCGCCGCTGCCTTTCAGAGACTGATGGACCAGGTTTTACGCCCACATCATGAATATGCAGCAGCGTATATTGATGACGTGGTGATTTACAGCTCCACCTGGCGAGAGCATTTGGCTAGGGTTGCAGCCGTTCTTCAGTCTCTAAGGGCAGCCCGGCTGACAGCTAACTTGAGAAAATGTGCGTTTGCAAAACAAGAAACTCAATATCTGGGATTTATAATGGGAAATGGAAGAGTGAGACCTGTGGTCACCAAAGTCCAGGCTTTGGTTGATGCAGCGATCCCCAAAACCAAGACTCAGGTGAGGTCACTACTGGGCTTAGCCGGTTATTACCGCCGTTTCATCCCGAAAGTACGCCACAGTGGTTAACCCGTTAGTGGACCTCACCAAAAAGAGTGCCCCAAATTTAATAAAATGGTCAGTTGAGTGTCAGGGGCGTTTGATACGATTAAACGTAGACTTTGCCAGGCCCCCACTCTTATTACTCCAGATTTCACCAAGAGATTCATCCTCCACACCGACGCATCGGATGTAGGTTTGGGTGCTGTCTTGTCCCAAAAGGTAGCTGGAGTAGAACACCCGATAGTGTACATAAGTAAAAAGATGTTGCCTCGGGGCGTAACTACTCCATAGTCGAAAAGGAGTGTTTGGCCATTAAATGGGCTACTCACTCTTTACGATACTACCTGCTGGGACACTCATTTGATCTGGTCACAGACCACGCCCCACTCACATGGTTAAGCACAATGAAGGACAGCAATGCCCGGATAACTTCGGTGGTATCTGGCATTGCAGCCCTTCATGTACCATATGCTACACCGTGCAGGGAAAGACCACCAAAATGCGGATTATTTTTCCGGGAGGGGAGTAATGGGAAAGGTAGATTTAGCCGAGTGTTCCTTCGGCTCCACTCTGAGCGGTGGGATATGTGACAGAAATATAATGAGTTCTGGTGGTAAATCTCCTCCCGACCTGTGAGGGCTAAAGAACGAGAGGAGAAGTATCTGGAAGGGCTGGCCTGACAGTTCGTTTCGGGACCGGAAGTGGGTCAGCCTGGAAGGAAGCGAGACTCTGTTGTAGGACCGTGTTGACGTGAAAGGTAAGCGAGGGGCAGCTGCAAGTAATAAGGCAGCTGCAACCGTTTACCTGGAAATCATACTGGGACTACATATAGGGCCAGGGTAACGCTGATCTTCTCCTTCGTTTGGGTAGAGCAAGGAGAGAGAAGGACTGAGAGAGGAGCTCTCAGAAAGTGATTGAGGAAGCGTTTGTGTGTGAAGTATTGTCTTTGTTTGTGTCTGTCTGTCTAACTGTTCATTGTCTTCCACCACCAGACAGTTAAACACACCTCCGAGCTGTCGCAGAGGTCAGCACTAAATCCGAGCACCACTGCACTAAACGTTCACCCTTACCTGTGATTTCACTCTGCACCAGCACGACTGCACTCACCCCGGACTGGTGACCGTGTATTGTTTTGCGTTCAGGACTGTGTTTTTGCGTTTTCCCCGTGCTTTACACATTGCTGTGTATAGCCGGGGGATTTATTGTTTGACGGTCGCCAGACCGGGATTACAAATAAAAGCATGTTTTTCACCGAGTAACATTGTCTGTCTTTTACTCCTGCTCCCCATCACTGCTACACCTGTACCCCTTCACTAGCCACTTTGCCACAGTGAGTCACTGGATCCTTGTGATGAAAGGCACTAGAAATGTGAATTGTTGGTGTTGCTATAAAGCTTCTCTACTTTAATGGTTTATTTTAGTACTACTGTAAGTGAGAACTTATGAAGCTTTTTAAAACACATTTGAGAGGACAGATTGACCATAGCCAATCATGCTATTCTATCATGCACAGCATTGACCATCCCCTAATAAACTAGTGTCTATCTGCCAGCAGTGCAGGTGCTACAGATCTACAAGGGATTCCACTCCATCTCATCATCAACAAAACAAAGAAGGACTCGGAAGGACCTGGGAAAACACAGGCATGCACAGCTAGCTTATGCAGTCTGACAGTGATATAGTTCTCAGCTGTTATTGAATAGCCATCACTGTGGCCTGTCATGTTGTATGCAGACTGTCTGAAGCTGTTATAACTAACAAGTGGGTCTGTTTGTTTTGGACACTTTCTATCTGTTACTGTTAGCAACGTGGCATGCAATCTCCTTCAGTGAGAAGCCTGTCCAAAAAGCTGTTGTACCAGCTCAACCAACAAGTGAGATATGACATGGTTAGATAGATACAGGGCAGCACCGATTTACAAAAAACAGCATGTGCACAAAAAGGTTCTGGGGTAAAGGAAAAACAAGCCTGTGATCCTCTAGCACACCTCATCTCTACTGTGATCAATGAGCTTCACTCAATTCTAAGAGACAGTAATGTCTGGAAAACTAAACAAACTACTGAGAAATGAGAAGAAACTTGTAATAAACGTGTCATGGTAAGAAAAGGGTTAGCTATTACCCGTAAGAGGTGAAATCTGCTACCTTCTCAATACTGTAACATATCTTGAAAAATAGAATCCCTCATTTATACCAACCTTTAAAGCAGATGCATTCTCTTCATCGGAATCCCTAAACTCCACGCACACAGCAATGTTCCTTGCCTGGGAGAAACACATGTACATATTGCATATAGAATACTGGAACGGTCTGTTACAATATTGCAATGTTTGTTTTCAAAAGGACTCAGTCCTTACCTTGGCAAACGTTTTCTGGTTATCATATTTCAGCTGTAAGGGGTACACGTACATGTGGTTTTTGTAGACAGTGTAGGGGCAGTTGTACTTTGCCTCTTCTGGAACAAAATCTTCAATTTCCACAGAAGCCTTGCTGCAGCCCTCCTCAAAGGGTTTCACAGGAATGTAGGAGGGGGTAACGGAATCTGAAAGCAGAGCTCAGCCTTCATTCACAGGTCAACTGAGACACAAATGCATCACTGGTACGTCTTACAGGGGTGGGAGCAGAGCAAAGTAGCCAAGACGGAAAATGTATGGTGCTGAGTGAAGCAAGGAGAACATTTTTAGAAGTTTATATTTTAACAGTAGTTGCACATAGCCTATACACTACACACACAAAGCAAATATGCGTATACAACCTATAGAAACAAACACACTGTGCACAATAATTGCACAAACCTTTTCATTTTACAAAACAAAGTGCAAACAGAAACTAAAAAAACCTTTAAGTCGCCGTGCATAAGGGCATCAGTCAAGCAAATACAAAAAAAAAAAAAAAAAAAAACACAGGCTATGCTCCTGCTGCTTTCAAACCAAAACTAAAACCTTGAACAAAGAAGACTACATGGTGATCTGATTCAAGCATTAAAAATTATAAAAGGTATAGACAATGTCGACCAAGGGGACTTTTTCGACCTGAAAAAATTAACAAGGACCAGGGGTCACAAATGGAGATTAGATAAAGGGGCATTCAGAACATAAAATAGGAGGCACTTTTTTAAACAGAGAATTGTGAGGTCTGGAACCAACTCCCCAGTAATGTTGTTGAAGCCGACACCCTGGGATCCTTCAAGAAGTTGCTTGATGAGATTCTGGGATCAATAAGCTACAAACAACCAAACGAGCAAGATGGGCCGAATGGCCTCCTCTCGTTTGTAAACTTTCTTATGTTCTTAAAAGCTTATTACTGTGCTGAGAATACCTCATTTCCAGCTAAATATGGCTGCTCATTTTCACTGCATTTTCTCAGGTACAGCTAACTAAAGATATTCTATTTATTTCTATTCTATTAAATAGAATATTTTTTAGCTAACCTTGGAAGTATTTGCGCTACGTAAAAGGTCAAACGGCATTCAAACATTGAAACAATCTCGAGCTTCTATTGAAACAATCTTTAAAAATGTATCAATGTTCTATAAATGTGTTGGCTGCAAAAAAACGTTTTTTTTAAAACAACCTTGAGTGACAAATCCAGTGACATTTTCAAGTGTTGTAAACCTTTTAAAATGATGTTGACATACGATTGAAAAGGAACGTGCAATTTCCATATTTTGCTGCCTTTAAATTAATAAATCGTATACACAGGAGGCAAACCTTAAGACAGTTTTTGTATTTTTGTTTACATTTCTAATACTACGTAGAAATAATTTAGAAGTTTGAAAAACACAGATACCTTCAAATTATTAGTAAACCAGTATATGCCACTTACTCGCTAGGTCAATGTACAGACTAGTATAAGTATAACTCGAACACCAATCATGAAGTTGGTATTTGTTTGACCCCGTTGCCATAGTAACCAAATGCACGGCGCTGATAAAAGTATGACTTTACAGTGTAAAATGCTGCAAGGAAAATAAAATGCATATTTGTCACGGTAAATTGCAAGAAGCTGAAAACAACTTTTCATTATTGCTTGTGAAATCAGCTCTTGGCTCGCCAATGCTCGCCACTGCTTCAGTACACATTCCAAACACACACTCACTTTACACAGTGCCTGTGGCAGGCTGGCTGGGCGGTGATGTTAGACAGAAGCAGGAACTAAACAAACCACTACTGCAGATCAAAGTAAATGACGCGGCGCGCCGTTTTATTTAAATACAAAAATAAATCAAAGATTTGAACAAAAAGAAACTTGCTCACAGAGCAAAAATAAAACAGGTAAACAAAAATAATCATGAACACAAAATAATAAATAATACATACAGGTCGGGCTGAGCTGCAGCCTTCACTGTTCCTGTATCTTTCTTTTAGTTTCGTTTTTCTCTCCTTGCTCTCTCCACTCTCGCTCCTCATACACCCACCACGAATGCAGCGAGCTGCAGGCTTTTATGCAGGTGACCATCTCCCGATTTAGCAACAAATTAATCACTTAATTAATTCGGGAGATGTCCACCTTCTGCACAAGGTTTTTATAATAGTGGATGGGGCTTCCCATCCACACTACCAAACAGCATGAAACAAATAAACAAACAAACGGCTACGCCGTCACTAAACAAAAAAATAACAAAACATACGGCGCTCGCCGTCATTTACACAGAATAACTAAATCAAACAAATACAAAATAACACAGGGACGAAGGGGAGACCCGTTCTAAAATAAATAAATAAATACGTACAGGGCTGCTAGTCCTGTTACAGTGCCCAAAATATTTTTAAGATGGAAAACCGTCTATAGATGGAACACTCCCACCCGTTCTTATAAAATGTAAAGTTCTTACTTGGAAAGTCAGGAGGGACACATTCTATTGTGATGTTTAACTGTCCAGGAATCACCTGAAGTTTAGTCTTCTCTGGTCTAAACAAATTCATGACAGGGAGGAACAACAATTACAATTTGTATTTCAGACATGCTGTAAGAACAGCCAAATAGGTACAGTTCAAAATACACAAAGTCTGCATTAAGATTCAGTATAAATTAGATAAATTAACACAAAGTCCCTAACACGAGGCCTTATTTATTCCAGGTGTAAACCAAGAAAAGAAAATCAATGGCACACTGACAGAAATGCCTGCAAGTGTTCTATTACAACATCAGATCCCAGCTTAGCTAGGTCACAAATTCAGATCAGACCCCAGTTTAGCTAGGTCACAGATTCAGATCAGACCCCAGTTTAGCTAGGTCACAGATTCAGATCAGACCCCAGTTTAGCTAGGTCACAGATTCAGATCAGACCCCAGCTTAGCTAGGTAACAGATTCAGATCAGACCCCAGTTTAGCTAGGTCACAGATTCAAATCAGACCCCAGTTTAGCTAGGTCAGAGATTCAGATCAGACCCCAGTTTAGCTAAGTAAGAGATTCAGATCAGACCCCAGTTTAGCTAGGTCAGAGATTCAGATCAGACCCCAGTTTAGCTAGGTCAGAGATTCAGATCAGACCCCAGTTTAGCTAGGTCAGAGATTCAGATCAGACCCCAGTTTAGCTAGGTCACAGATTCAGATCAGACCCCAGTTTAGCTATTTCAGAGATTCAGATCAGACCCCAGTTTAGCTAGGGCAGAGATTCAGTCTGCACTCACTTTTTAATGTCCACTAGCAGTTTAATGAGATCCTCGTTGGAAATTTTGCTGCTGTCTTGTCGATACAAGGGGGAGAATTTCCCCTCCAGGTCCAGGCTACCTTGAAGGTCTTTAAACACCTGTCTGGAATACATACATGAATGGAAATGATTGTCCTCTTTGTTTCCATGTGGAAAAACGAGCTTACAGGTAGTTTTATATACAGGATGGAGAGTACAACCTGGGACTGGAAACATGATGGCCCGCACCCTATTAACAGTGATATAGGACGTGTGGCTATTCAGGTTAGGTTAGCAATTGAAGTTTTAAAGTGGGAACCTTGTCTCTAATCATAACATTTTCAGCTACTTCAGAAATAAAATGCACATATGGTATTCTTGCAAGATTTTATTTATTTATTTTATTAAAATGTACTGTGAATATTTCAGCTGAAAATCAGCAAGATAGGTGATGTCATCAGTGGGGTTTCTTGTACGCTTTGACTGAATGAAAGATCCTCTGCAGTCCATAATAAGACAATAACAGCCTCTAAGCAAGTCGCATCAGGACAGAGGACAATGGTGCATTCCAAACAGAGACTCTCTGTACACCGAAGCAAGTTGGCTAAAATTTGACTTGGTTGGGGAGGAAGACTAATGCTCTGTAGAACAAAACAAAAACTTGAAGACATATTTAATCCCAGAGCAATTATTGGTAAGTGTAAGCGGGAACCAGAGTTTAGTCAGCTGTGGATGACTTCAGTCTCATAGACAAAGAAAGTCTATAGTGATTTATGAAAGTGTATATGAAGATGTACAAAAGAAACATAGTGAGTAACAAAGTGATGGGGAATGGGGAATGAAAAATAAGCAGGGGGGATAATTGCTTACTGTATATATAGTAACTTCTTCTAGATAAAACTGTTCTTTGTTCTCATAGAGTTAAAAGGATATAATATTTTCAGCTTTATTTGTAATAGTCTTAAATATGCTTACTTGGCAGCCCATGCAAATGGCATTCGGTATTGCCCTAGCCGCGTACACATCTGTTTGGCAGCCTTCAGCACTTTCTGAGCAGTCTGGGAAAAAAACAAAAAACTAAAATCAGCACGACCACGTGAAGCTCAGTCTGGGAAAAAAACAAAAAACTAAAATCAGCACGACCACGTGAAGCTCAGTCTGGGAAAACAAAAAACTAAAATCAGTACGACCACGTGAAGCTCAGTCTGGGAAAACAAAAAACTAAAATCAGCACGACCACGTGAAGCTCAGTCTGGGAAAACAAAAAACTAAAATCAGTACGACCACGTGAAGCTCAGTCTGGGAAAACAAAAAACTAAAATCAGCACGACCACGTGAAGCTCAGTCTGGGAAAACAAAAAACTAAAATCAGCACGACCACGTGAAGCTCAGTCTGGGAAAACAAAAAACTAAAATCAGCACGACCACGTGAAGCCCAGGCGAGTCATTCCTCTCCCGAGTCGCTTAGCGGGACTCCAGCAGCAGGGTGACGCTTGCATTGGGCATTTTCAAATTGGAGAAAAAACATGAGTACCACACATGATAGCTTAGTTTTGCATTGCCCTGCATCTTGAATCTCGCTAAGGCAGCAATAGTAATTCTGCGGTGTATTAGTCACGTTTGCAGGTCACATTGTTGAATAGGCAGTGAAATAGCAGGACCTTGTTTACATCACATGTCTTGATGTAAGGCTCTGCGCAGTGAGTGATCCCATTCTGTAAGACCTTCTCTACTCTCGCCACAAGGAAGATGTCAGGATGAGTATCTGTGACTGAGAAAATGCCCTGGAAAAAAGAATACAAATAGAATTAACAGGAAAAGCAAGTTTTACTTTTTCCAACTTTTAAAAACTACACTTGCATTAAAGTCATAATACAGCAGTAAGCCCATGCGAATCATTTACAAATACTGTCTGTCTAATAGGAACCAGACTTGTACAGAGAACATATCAGCTCATGTGTTTGTCTTTCTGCATAATAATAGATACATTATGTGTTCCCCTTTAACATTTGAACAGTGCCTCTTGTGAACTAACGGATGTGTGCATCAGATGTGTAACTGTTACAAGGATCTAAAGAGCTAGGATATATTAACCTAGAAGCAGAGACCGGAATATCAGGACATTACATTAAAGACTATAGAAACCGACGCACACCCAACCACCACGCACCCACAATCACACATATACATTCATTTTTTTGTGCAATGTTTTTGTGCATTATGCATTTCACATACTGTATGAACATTTACAGAGGCTTTTCCTTTAAATACCCATGACTTGAATGAACAGATTCCTGTCAGCTACGTCATGCTTCTAATTTTAGAAAGAAGGCAGATTGTCTCAATACTGTCATTCATTACGGGCCACTCAGCCCATTTGACAGCAATCCAGCTAATGGGCAGTGCTCTGATGAAGCGCTCGAACACTGATGCAAAGCAGCTGCTTCTGCTCTGAACCACAAATAAATCAGCCCCAGTGAACGTGGCTGTCGACCTTCAAAAGATTGAAAACTACAAAACAAATCAGTTTCTTTAGATCCCTGCTGCCTGGAACTGTTTTACTGAGTGAAAGTGTGAATTCATGGGGTTGCCAGGAGGTGGGTTTCCCCAGATTGCATGAAGTAAAAAGACAAGTCATGATGTGCGCTGCTGTGCAATGACACACTGCTACTGTAGGTCATTCAGCAACAGCAGTTATTTCACAACAAGGACTATTATTGCAATTTTAAAATGAATGAAAACCAGAGTACAGTAAGTGTAAGAAAATGCAAGCTAAGAGACAACAACAACACTCCCTGCAGAGCCAATCAGAGTGCTCCGTTCAGCCAAGCCACTTTATAATAAATACTTCACTCACAAAAGAGATTCATTGAAAGAAAATATATTTTCTTTTTTATTATTATTTCTATTCTGACATTCTTTTCAAGGGTTAGGAAGTAAAGTATAAAACCACATCTAATTAACTGCCTCTGGTTATTTGTTTATTTAGCAGACGCCTTTATCCAAGGCGACTTACAGAGACAAGGGTGTGTGAACTATGCATCAGCTGCAGAGTCACTTACAACTACGTCTCACCCGAAAGACGGAACACAAGGAGGTTAAGTGACTTGCTCAGGGTCACACAATGAGTCAGTGGCTGAGGTGGGATTTGAACCGGGGACCTCCAGATTACAAGCCCTTTTCTTTAACCTTTGGACACAGAAATGCTTGGAAAATCACAACAGATGTGATCTGATGTGTGAGGGTCTGGAACCAACTCCCCAGTAATGTTGTTGAAGCTGACACCCTGGGATCCTTCAAGAAGCTGCTTGATGAGATCCTGGAATCAATAAGCTACTAACAACCAAACGAGCAAGATGGGCTGAATGGCCTCCTCTCGTTTGTAAACTTTCTTATGTTCTTATGTTCTTATGATTGCCATGGATTTTCATCTTACAAATTCATTGATCCTGGCGCCCTATAGAGAGCCTCATATATTTATGCACACACATATATCTATATATCTTTATATATATATATATATATATAAGAATCACCCTGCCTATCCCACTTGTACTGGCTGTGTACGGTACCTGTTTTGGATTCTGCAGTAGAGACTCAGCCACTCTCTGAAGGACAGGCTGGTTTGCAGAGGAACCCCCTTGGTCCTGATCCCTGTTTGCTTGTGCAGATGCCTCTGACAGCATTTCACGCACACACGGTGGGTTCAAGTCTATGTGGAAATCGGCTGAGATTTTGCAGTTTTTTGTGATGTCAAACAAAGCAAGGGTGACAAAAAATGGCTCCAGCTGAAAATGAGAAAACACACTTTATTCAACACACATCCCTGCAACTGCTTGCGACGTTGCGAGATGAAAGTAGGAAGAATATGATTGTCTAATCACTCTGCAGGAGTAGGCAGACTCTCCCTGATCCTCTGCTCCTCCAGCGACTGTATGGGAAGCAGTCCAGCACAGAGAAGCCAGATTTTCCATCAACTGATACAGCTCTTGTTCGTGGATCAGCTTGTGTGCAAAATAGGTCATATTTGTGCAATCAAAGTAAATGTATGTGATCACTCGGTATGTGATTTTATTTATTTATTTTTGGCTTAAATTTCCGAGGCGGCACTGTTAGGTATACGATGACAGTTACTAGTTACTAGAAAATGTGGTGCAAGAGGAAAATACTTAATGAATATTGTGCACAATACCCTGGCCGATCTGCTTTGCCTTCCAGTGACTCTGAGTCCAGCTGTGCTGAAGCAGGAGAGGGGTGGAGCTCAGACTCTGAATAATAAGTGCAAGGTAGTTCTGTTCAACTATCTAATGGTTTGTTCTGTGCATAGTATTTTTACTTGTACATTTATGCTATACAAGTCTGTGTAATACACTTTTATATGCTGCGTTTTCTACGGTTTATTTGAGAGAATTTTTAAATTTGCGTAGGATCTTTATCTTTACAAGATATAGCTCTGCTGTGGCCAAACGTTATTTCAATTAGAATGTGCTGGTAACCATGGTTTTGTTGCATGTTGAACATGATAAAGGGGTTTCGCTAAATGAGTCATTTTTCAATGGCATAAAAAGTCTGGGTTTTTTTTTTTTAAAGCATAAAGGTCGATTTCACCCATTCTCTGCTTGAATTGAAAAATAAAGGTTGAAAAAATGGTAAATTGTTCCTAGCATGCTGAGTTCTCACTTAAGGTTTTATTTCTGGCTCTCATTCATCAACATTAACCCACACAAATAACGGGTGTATTTATTTATCCATTCTATGCAGCTTGTCCAGTGTATTCATAACCCTGTTCCTGCACCTCTGAATAACAGATATGCATGTATTTCATATAAACAACTTGGTAAACAGTGAGTCACCAAGTTACTTTACACCACTGGATGAAAACAATTATGGATTAAATACATTTTAATGGAAATTTTCATCGAGTAGAGTTTAAACAGTAAATGTTTTCCAAGTGTTAAATGTTTGGAAATGTTCTTAAACATTTAAATCACTGTCAAAGATATGTATGTCAAATATAGAGGTCAGGTCAGCTGTAGTGTTTATAAAGTCTAAGGTTATTTACCATATACACAGAAATATTGTACACATGCAGTCTCATCCACATTCATGTTGTCAAAAGTAAGAGCACTCTAACGGTGGGCTTCACATGATGGCTTAGTGTCCGCACTGTAGAGACACGTGCACATGTGCAGCAGCAGTGGTTAATCAATGAAATGGACACACAAAGCATGCTAACAAGCATTTGAACAAGTGTTAAATCCACACTCACATTTGTTAGAGTCCCATCCAGTTTCTCATTAACACAGCCTTGAAGGCTGAAGGCTAAATCATGACAATTGACCATAATGCGCCTGCCAAACCTCTCCTCGAAGGGCTTCACATCTGGCTCAATTCCTGAGAAGTCTAACCTCTGAAGAAAATGACAGGAGGAAATGTTAATCACTGAGGAAATATTCAGTGGGAGTCAAGTGTCTTGCCACAGAGATGTAAGTGATCCATTACATGCGCTGGCTTTAATTCTACAGCAAACCTGTCATATACAGCATAGACATTGTTTTTAATTGTGTTCATACAATACATTTTTCACATGCCGACAACCTATTACATTTACTTGTGAGACTATGTCAGCAATGAGAAATTCTACTGTTCCCTGCAGCTGACTGTATTATGTTCGGTAGTGTGTGACCTTCAACAATGTATACACCTGAGACCATCGAGTAACAATGTATACACCTGAGACCATCGAGTAACAATGTATACACCTGAGACCATCGAGTAACAATGTATACACCTGAGACCATCGAGTAACAATGTATACACCTGAGACCATCGAGTAACAATGTATACACCTGAGACCATCGAGTAACAATGTATACACCTCTGACACAATCGAGTGCCTCACTGCAGTTTACAGTTTACAGTGTTGTCCATACAGCTGTAAAGGTGCTGCCATATTAATTCATGATATATGAATCTAATGTTCATTGTCATTAACAATCCACAGCTGTTACAGTCGTTTTACTCAGGATGTTACCTGTGTGTCTGGATCCAAAGAAAAGATCTGGTGTCTTCCTTCATTTCTGTTAATTTTATTGAGCTGATCGGTTTCTCTTGCATACTGAAAAACATATTGGAATATATTTTAATCTGCTGTATTAAACATATTGGAATATATTTTCATCTGGTGTATTAAACATATTGGAATATATTTTAATCTGCTGTATTAAACATATTGGAATATATTTTAATCTGCTGTATTAAACATATTGGAATATATTTTCATCTGGTGTATTAAACATATTGGAATATATGTTCATCTGCTGTATTAAACATATTGAAATATATTTTCATCTGCTGTATTAAACATATTGGAATATATTTTCATCTGGTGTATTAAACATATTGGAATATATTTTCATCCGGTGTATTAAACATATTGGAATATATTTTCATCCGGTGTATTAAACATATTGGAATATATTTTCACCTGGTTTATTAAACATTCAAAGGGGGGATTATTTTAAAGTGTCCTTTTCAATGCTGTAACTGCTCTACTGCAGTACAAAGATCCTGCTTTGAAAAATGCATGTCAAGATTTAATTCTGATAGCAGCCAAAGCATATGTGTTTGTCTATGTGTGTTTGTGTGTCTGTGTGTTTGCATGTGTTTGTGTGTGTGTGTTTGTGTGTGACAGCATGTGTGTGTCTGTGTCTGTCTATATGTGTTTGTGTGTGTCTGTGTGTTTTTGTGTGTGTGTCTGCATGTAACAGGGGAGATCTGTGCTGACTGTCTGGCGCATGCATAGTGCTGCAGGAAGAGGGCAGCAGCCTCGTATAATCCGCCCGTCAGTCATGGCAATGACACGGAGGGGTGGGGAAGAGGGTGTGTGGGCTTTCCCTCTCTCTGAATGGCTGAAAGGCAGGCCTTGGGGGATTGCTGGGCCTATAAAATAACGCTCTGTTGTTCCCTCAGATTTGCCCCTCTAGACCGACAGCTAGCTAGCCGAAGCGCTGCTCTAAAAGACCGTGGACGGACAGAGAAAGAAAACAAAAGAAAATAAAAATATAGAGAGCGGGGAAACCTTGGGCAGATCCCCAACAGTGTATAAGAACAGGTGGAGGGAACAGCAGAGTGTAGGATGGAGACCTGGGCCGTACGGCTAGCGACGGTTGGGGAAACGCTGCAGAGTGCTGCAACTTCATTTTGTAATTTTGATTAAAAGTGTTTTATTTTTCTCTTTTTCTTTGTACCTTCTATTTTTGAGTATTATTTGTTTAGGCACCTGCGAGTGTCTATCTGGTCTTTCTTAGTTACCATTGCTGGTATCTGGGAACGGCGGACCTCTAAGGCCACCTGCCGGTGAACAACAAATCGTGCACCTGAGTGGTGTTTAGCACTATAACTTTCTGTCTCCTGTGTCTGTGAATTCTTCACCCTTCCACAACGTGTTATTATTATTATTATTTATTTATTTGGTAGACACCTTTATGCAAGGCGACTTACAGGTGCTACAGGGCAATACAAGGTTGCAATGCAAGCTTAACATGTTATACAATATAGTTTACAATACATGCAAATAATACCACTAAAATACAATATGAACAAGGATGCAGCAAGTTAGGATTACAACTTATATCAATAATGACATAATAGTAGTGCAATAGTGCAAGGATAGTGCATTAGCTGAGGATCCAGTAACGTGGTGCGTAGATCAGGAAAGTCCAGTGCATAGTAGGAGGGATAAAATCAAGAGATCTACAAGTGCAGTCTAAACGAACAGAGCAGTTCTGAAGTTAGCTGGTAACTGGTTCCACCACTGAGGGGTTAGGGAAGAGAACGAGCCAGCACGGTAGGATGGAGAGTGGAGGGGAGGCTTGACCAGTCGGCCAGTAGAGGAGGAGCGGAGAGGGAGAGAGGGGGTGTAGGGAGACATGAGGGATTGGAGGTAGGAGGGGACGATGTGGTGAAGAGAGCGGTAGGCAAGAACACAGGTCTTGAATTGAATGCCAGCAGAGATAGGTAGCCACTGGAGGGTGTGAAGCAGAGGCGGAACATTAGAGAGCTGAAGGGGGCAGATAGCCGAAGCAGGGAGACCAGCAAGGAGAGAGTTACAGTAGTCCAATCTGGAGAGCACAAGAGCTTGGACCAGGAGTTGAGTGGAATAAGCAGTGAGGAAAGGACGGATTTGGTAGATGTTGCTAAGAAAGAAGCAGCAAGTGCATGTCCAGGGAAGAGATGTGTTGAGAGACGCAGAGGGAGGAGTGAATAACACCTAGGTTTTTAGCAGAAGGGGATGGAGAAAGAATGATCGAATCAAGGGATACTGAAATAGAAAAGTCAGAGGAGGGAGAGAAAGCAGAAGGAAAGTAGAGGAGGTCAGATTTAGAGAGGTTGAGTTTGAGGTGGTGAGAATGCGTCCAAGTTCAGATAGAAAGATCTGGGCATCATCAGCATAGAGGTGGTAGGAGAAGCCAAAAGAGGAGAGCGGGTGTAGAGTGAGAAGTCCCAGGACAGATCCTTGAGGTACACCTGTAAAGAGTTGGCGAGGGGAAGAGAGAGAGCCATGCCAAGAAACCTGGAAGGAACAGTTAGAAAGATAGGAGGAAAACCAGGCAAGAGCAGTGCCTGAGATCAACCAGTTAGAGAGCGAGGAGAGAATAGCATGACCGACAGTGTCAGAGGTCAAGGAGGGTTGTTTCCGTGGAGTGTAGAGTTTGTGTGTGTGTGTGTATGTGTGTGTCTGCGTGTTTGTGTGTGTCTGTTCCTGAGATGTGAAATAATATCCTTTTTGCTGCCAAAGGTCCATTCAATACTGACATAACTACCCGCTGCAATTAAATGGTCACTTTGAAGTCCACGTTTCTGAGTCTTGCCACACCACTATATGGATATTTGTTAATACCTTCATCAGCTCGGGATGCATGCTCCTTTCCAAGCTCTCCATCATGTTTTCCGGTTTCCCTTGGCTGCTGGTGTCATCATCTTTTGATTAAAAATAAACACATATTTGGAGGACAGAGTTTTTAGCTGCTATTGCATAACTGAATTAAATGCTGATATGCAAAGATTCATAAGTAAAATTATTTTCAACATCAGGAAGAAGATTGCAACTTTAATTTCTGTAGTTTAGGTCAAATCACCACAACACAGAAATAATTCTATTTTATTGATGATTATGTGACGTACAGAATGAACAATTTCCTTACACCCAGTAGGCTTGAGAGGGTCCAGCACCCGACCCCATAATGAGAATGAAACAAACGCAGAAGAGGGGTAAGTCACTGTTCTCAGATTGGGTGAGGTAATGTGTGTAGGGGGCAGTCTTTCCTCCCAATCGCAAGTTTTAAAACTTCATTTATATGACACTCATTCAAGGCACACCAAGTTCCTTATTCAGGATCCTGACAAAAAATATTGATGCATAAAAAACAAGAAACTACAGAAAAGATTACAAAATCTTGTTATATTTTCAATTTCTTTTTACAAACAAGTCATCCTCCAAATCATAGCTTGGCAAAAACAGGTTCCGTGTTCTCCAGTGAACACTTGGGTGCACCTTCAGTAAGTCATTACATTGCATTCAAAGGCTTTTTATAACATCAACAATTTTATTGTAATGTTAGAAAAATCATTCAAATTTTGTACTTGAGCGAAAATCTTCAAAAATCATCCTACAAACGTGGTGTGTAAATTGGGTCAAATTGTACAGGAACAAGAGAGGACAAGCAGACTCTGCATTCCACTGAAGCAGTAATGGCCTCTATACTGAACGAGTTGATTCATGCTCCAGCCAGCAGCTGATAAACAGACAAACCCAAGACAATTCAGTTCCACACCATCTCATCCCTTCTCTATGCTTTCAGTTTCCTGATATCTGCAGTAGTTTCACAGGTGGGGAGACACAAAATCCTTTGCTAGCCGAAGCGCAAAGTAGATACAAGACTGAACCTGTCAAAGCAGGGCCACAAGCAATTAAACTGTTGATGGGTTTCATTAGAAAAGTGAATAACACTGCAAACTGTGATGGGTTTCATCGGAAGAGTGAATAACAGTGCAAACAGTGATGGGTTTCATCAGAACAGTGAATAACAGTACAAACTGTGATGGGTTTCATCAGAACAGTGAATAACAGTGCAAACTGTGATGGGTTTCATCAGAACAGTGAATAACAGTGCTTCCTCTTCGCACAATCACACACTGCGAATAGGGGCCGTCTCACTGACACGGACTGTGATCGGCTCATAGTGTGTGATTGTGTGAAAAGGAAGCAGTGAATAGGGGCCGTCTCACTGACACAGACTCAGCTCGGAGTGAGGGGAATTGCCTGTGTGACACTTTCCAGATTCAGTAATTCACGATGAGACAAACATGACATAACAACTGACAACTGCTAACCTTCCTGTGACTAACCAAATGAATAAACTGAACTTCATATACTAGGACTATGTGCAATACCTTGTACTGGGAGGGGGCTGCAATTACCCGATCCAAAGATGTTGTACAGAACCCCTCTAATGGAGTTAAGGCAAGTCCTGGTATTGGATATTAAGATGTACCTAGTAAACAGTCGAGTGAGTCCCCGTTTCTCTTGTCCTGGAGCACGGGGTCAGCGCTGCTCTGAATGACCTTCTTCAGCGTGCTCACCCACTTCTCCATTTCCTGCTCACTCTCTGCTGCCAGATAGTGACTGTACTCCTGCATCTTGAGCTCAAACCCATTGCGGCGCATCCTAGGGCACTGTGGCAGAGACAACAATAGGACCCAGTCACCCTCTCAGTATGGATTTAGTCAAATTCAATAAAAGAGCCTAGGACTCTTTAAGGGTCCATTTCTCTAAGCTACAAGTATGTTATCTCTAAGCTAGAAATAGTTATTCTTCATTAGAGAAAACAGTGGTGCACAGTGATGGCCATTCTAGCCCCGATACAACTATACCCTTAATTACTTTACTGAGTCAATTACACCTGTATTCAGGTAATAATCTGGTCATTATATTATTGATAACCACTAAAACGTGATGTGGAATGGTCACTGAGGGCCAGGGCTGTGCAAGCCTGATCTCAAAGCTTTACCAAATGTTCAGATAAAGAATGAACAAAAAAAACAAATAAATAATGTAGAGCATGTTTCCATATTAATATCACTGTATACATAAATAAATCTCAACAAGGTCCTCAGGTTCCTATTCAAGGTAATCAAGTAGGCACACTGTATTTTATTGCTAAGAAATATTGCTTTTATTTTATTGTGAATCACGCTGGTGTTCACCTCAGGGGTGGTCTGTTATTAACATCTCTAAATACAATGAAAACACACTGAAAGTTAGTCTGCCGTATACTGTAGTAGCCCTGGATGCTTTTTGGAAATAAATAATTCAATGATGATATGCATTATAATTTATTATTTAGTTATCCAAAAAACACTGCAATCCAATCTCTGTATACAGAGTGTTCGCCATCAAAGTACAATCCAGTCCAAATCCAAAGTGACTTTTTGACGACGCAGTTTGAAAAGCAGCCCTGCCTGCCACCACTGTAGACTGGGAAGAATTAGACAGCTGGTGCAGAACGTGCTCTGCTGTTTCACTGCGTACACTGGCTCCCATGCAACTCAGAAGAGCAGCTAGAGTGAGGAAAGCTGGGCCACTACCAAGGAAATTTCACACATCAAAGGGAAACACGGTTTGATTGATGTAGGTTGTAAAGACACATTTAGGGCAGCAACGATGGTACTGGCATACCACAGAACAAGGCAGGGGAATTAATAGAATTAGTCAGAAGATCATCATATAACAATAATGAGAGCTGACTTGTACTGTACCTCGTGGCTATGGTACCTGGCACAGTGGGTAACCTGGCACAGTGGGTAACCTGGCACAGTGGGTAACCTGTTTAGAGAGCTCGACTCACTGATATAGGGTTAGGGTTTAAAGGGTTTCTATTAAGCTGTACTTTACTGTGTAGAACAACCTGTACACATGGTGGAATTGCGTGTTATATATATATATAAATATATATATATATGCACCTGCACAACATCGATACAGGAATCCAGAAAGATGGATCCTTTGGTTTCTTTCGAATTCTTTTCATCCTTGTAAAAATTGAGGATGTAAGAGCCATCAGGGAGCTGGGTTAGGTAGACGTACCTCTTCTTGAATGCCTGGAAAATAAAAATCACATGCAGAATTTGAAATTCTATTGCATTTCCTGTAAATCCATTGACTCCTTCAGACTTAGGACACAACACCAGCCTGTCGAGCAGCACAATCACATACGGATGCACCAGCTGTGGGGTACTGTAGGGTACTGGGTTAAGCAACTGAGAAAAAACAAACAGGAAGCTTAAATAATTGTCATTCCTGTTTGCCAGTTTAAGACTTTAACATAAATACAATCCAGCTGTTAAAGCTACTAAAGAAACTCGATAAGTTTCACAAGTATGTGCTTAAATGAATGTCTGGAATAACACTCGCAAAGAGCTGAAACGCAGACAGAGTTTTTGGATCTAGCAAAGATCCTTGGGGTTCTTTTTTTTTATAACCTGCTGTTCCTTTGACCCAGATTGCACAAATCGTCAGAGATGACAGACTGTAGTCCTGCGTACATTTAAAATCACAGCACTCCTCCGTGTCATAGATCCCAGGCTCATAATTGTATTAAATCGACTAAGTTGCAATAGTTTTGTACTAGTGGATCACACATCTTTAATATGCTAGGCCTAGGCAGTTATTCAGGGCAAAGCACTGCTTTTCAATCAAAGAATGCCTAATATATAGCATTTAACACATATCGTAATGCTTGGTTTGAAATCTCATCTTTACTGCTTGCTTATTGTTTAAAGGCTTTATTTTATGTATCATTAAAACCGTTTTATAATTTACTTCCTTAAGTCTAATGAAATGCATCTTATTTATTTTTTTTACATCATTATTTTAAATAGTTGTTGTAATGCCAATGGCTTTGTTATTTGTTATAGCAGACTCACCTTGCTTTAATTTTATCACTAACATCACAATAATTGTGAAGCTATCCTTTCCTAGCTTGCTCATTCTAATTATAGCCATGTATCTTTTTTCTGCCCAGCTCAAGAAAGTCAGAGAGAGAGGTTTACTAAGACAGCACAATTATCCTGCCTCTGCAACTCCAAAGAGCAGAGAGAGAGTGCTTAGTGACCTGCCCAATGACATGGGCAGAGAGAGAGAGTGTTTACTGACCTGCATGTGGACAAGGACAGGGAGAGAGTGTTTACTGACCTGCCCAATGACAAGGGCAGAGAGAGAGAGTGTTTACTGACCTGCCCAATGACAAGGGCAGAGAGAGAGAGAGTGTTTACTGACCTGCCCAATGACAAGGGCAGAGAGAGAGAGTGTTTACTGACCTGCATGTGGACAAGGACAGGGAGAGAGTGTTTACTGACCTGCATGTCGACAAGGACAGGGAGAGAGTGTTTACTGACCTGCCCAATGACAAGGGCAGAGAGAGAGAGTGTTTACTGACCTGCCCAATGACAAGGGCAGCAAGAGAGTGTTTACTGACCTACACATGAACAAGGGCTTGGGGGACAAGGGCTTTAGCTGATGAAAGCGGTTTGTTGTTCTTCACTTCAAACTTACCCTCATGGTGACGGTGATGGTGCTGTTCATGTTGGCTTTGTACAGCCAGCCCTGTTTCATTATCCCTTGTTTCTGAGAACATAACGAAGAAGAGTCCTAAGAAAAGAAAACAAAGGAAACTTCATTGCAGCTCTGCTTAATAACCATACAGTAATACTGTGTTAAAATGAAATATCAATGAGCTGCCTCTTGGGATATATGTGAGCACCACTATGAAATCAATATGGGAAGCAATATAAAGAAGCAATCTGGTAAGAAGCAGGGCATTGCTACTGGCTGCCGACTGCGTTCCTTTGTAAAAGTCCCTAAATCAAAGGACAGCTGATTTCCATACTGCAGTAAAGGCACAGAATAGCAAAGTGAAGCAAAGTAAAAGAGCCTTGACCCTGAATACTGAACATTGGAATGGGAACTTCTTTCAAGCTTTCTGACAATCCACACTGAGGAAGATGTAAAGTCAAAACATGTGTCTACTGGACTGTGACAGGCTGGCTCGCAGTGGTGAGGTGTGGTGACATCACGGACCAGGAAGTAACTGAATCACAACAATGGATGGGCGGGTGGGAAACAACGCAACGGCGTTCAGCTGATTTTATAATAAACAAAACAAAAGATTTAAACAAAACAACAAAACAGAAACCAAAGGGCACGAGGGCCAAAACGAATAAACAGACAAACAGTAAGTGTCGTGGCTGGCTAATCCAGCACGCTTTTAGCAATTGTTATATTATATTCTGTCTCCTCTCTATCTCCCCGTACCTCCTCTCTGTACACTCAACCAACCCCACAGCACGGACAGCTGCCGGTTCTTATACTCTGACCGAGGGGTTAAGTAGTTGTTAATTATCTTATTACCCCTCGGCCACAGTCTGCACGCGTTTTGTAAGGATGCATGACTGTCAGCTAGTTAAATAATCAGTAGCTAATCAGTCATGCATCCTCACTAGGTTTTTAAATTATAAATAATAATAAAGACGCGGCGCTTTTAACTGCGCCGCAAACAAAACACAAATAATAATAAATAGGGGCAGGACACTCCGCCACATGGACTATGATGTTTGTTTCTTATCTATATATATATAAAAAAAAATCATGGCAATGTAAAGTGCAAAAACATTTTAGGATGTAAAAAATGTGTTGACTAATCCTGTTTCAGTTATGGTTAGTGCAGACGAGAATTGAATCAAGTACCACCCGATCCACTTATCCTAAACGTTTAAAGCCTGGTTGATAGAGTCTGGAGGGGGGAGAAAATTCTGAACACCAGCTATCTGCTTTCACAGCAATACTGCAATGCTTTCAGGGTAAATACAGTAATACCGCAGTGCTTTCAGGGTAAATACAGTAATACCGCAGTACTTTCAGGGTAAATACAGTAATACTGCAGTGCTTTCAGGTTACATACAGCAATCCCGTCCGCCACCTAATCAAAGACTGATTCTCCTACAGTCTTGTAAATTCTGCTGATTTATAATCTCCTTATATATATATTAGTACTGGGGCGAACACAGGATTTTCATTTTCGGATATTCGCTCATAATTTAAATATTCGGTTGGATATTCGTTCGTTTGTGTGTGTGCCTTATATTTACAGCAAGACCTTACAATATGCAACACGTTAAAATAGAAAAATATCCCAGGAGTAAAGAATACAACAAAAATATATAATACATAAAATCTATATAAAAACCTGTTTACGCAAGGCATTTCACAATGATGTGCTTGCCTTTTTTCTGGCCCATGATATTCTAAAGCAGTCTAAAGCATCACAATGCGTTTTTGACCCAGATGCCTTCCATAGAGATCACTGTGCGTGTGCTCTCTTAATCTGGTTTGTTTACTTTTTGCTGTCTAAAATTTTTAAATAGAGGCTTCAGAGCCGCTGTGTTGATCCTGTGCTTTTTTATGTTTTGTTTTTAATACATTCATCTCACATATCACACAGAGCTCTTTTTCAATTGCCATTTTTGAAACTGTCGCGCAAATCCTGGTGAGGTGGTAAATAAGTGCAAGGTATTTGTGTCATTTCTAGCGAATATACGAACATCCGATTTTTGTATCGAAAACATATTTGTTCGAACATTCGGATATTTGTCCCAGCACTACTATATATATATATATATATATATATATATATATATATATATATATATATATATAGTGGCAGAGTGAATCTCTGCCTGGAAGCAATGTGTTGGGGATTGGCAGGGATTGGGTTAAATTCTGTCCCTGCCAAAAATGGAAATCGTACCAAGTGCACTAAAGATAAGACAGAAGACATAGTATTTAATTTATCAAGTAAAACTTGAACCTCATCCCAAAAAGCAGTATCGGTAAAGATAAACTGGCTGCCAAATTAAAGGAGTGGGAGAGATGCATGAGATTAGCAGAATATTTTTTCAATGAAAATATCTCAGATTCAGAGGGTAATTATGAGCATAGGATTAAGGTTAATAGTACAAGCACTTGGACTCCTCCGGACGGAAGAGATAAATGGTTAGAGATATATATTGAAGTAGTTAAACATAGAGATGGAGTTAAGAAAAGTGGATAAACTAAAAAGAGATGATCCACTAGGTTATAAAAACAGAGATAAAAAGGTCAAAAGAGTCCCATTAGTAATGACTTACTCTTAACTTTTGCCTAATATTTCTAAGATAGTTTGGAAACACTTGCGGATTTTACATAATTCAGAAACATTGAAAAAGTATTTAAGGCCCCAGGTGTAGCATACTTGCACTAGTACACGTAAACTGTGTAAATACATGGAAAAGTGTGTAAATACATGGACAAAAGTACAAATATCATTATCCACTAAAAACTAATACCTACTGTAAAAATAGCACTGTTGTTTAAGGAATAGCCTGTGAAAAATGTGATGAAGTAAAATATGTTGGAGAGACTGGAACAACTTTATATAAAACAATTCATGTTGTTGAAGCTGACAGTAATGTTGTTGAAGCTGACAGTAATGTTGTTGAAGCTGACAGCAATGTTGTTGAAGCTGACACCCTGGGATCTTTCAAGAAGCTGCTTGATGAGATTCTGGGATCAATAAGCTACTAACAACCAAACGAGCAAGATGGGCTGAATGGCCTCCTCTCGTTTGTAAACTTTCTTATGTTCTTATGTTCTTAATTCAGAGCCACCTTTCATTAATTAGAAATAAGAAAATTAATGAACCAATAGTACAGCACTTCACCAGACAAGGACATGACATAAACGATGTAAAGTTTGTAGTATTAGAAAAGCTGAAATTAGACAATGCAACATATAGAAGAATAAAAGAAAGTAAATGGATAAATAGACTGAACACGATTATGCCAGCGGGACTCAACAGAAAAGAATGAACTAATTAACTCCAATAAATATATAACATTTAAATAAATAAATAAACACAATTAATTCAAAAGTTGTGCATGCTGATGCGCTGGGGAGGTCAAATCAAGGCTGATCTTCAGAGCCAGCATTGCATGATAATATAAATATGTTTATATAAACTAACGTTAATTAGAATTAATACAGATTTAAAGATAGAAGTAAAAATGATGTCACAATATACAGAACACCATTTCATCATGTAAGAACAAATCATGGATTTGAACATAAACAATAACTATTTGAAGTGATTTTTAAAACCCAAAAAGTAATGACAAAAGCTAAGGTTTACAATTTTAGAAAAGCAAACTATGAAGGTATGAAACAGAGACTAACAGAAGTAGATTGGAGTAAAATAGAGAAAAAAACAAAACAAAAAAAGGATGGCTGTTTTTTAAAAATATAGTACTAGAGGCACAAAACGATTACATCCCGAAGGTAGACAAATCTAAATCTAAAACAAAATGGCCAAAATGGTTTAATAGATCAATCAAAAAAAATATTCAGCGAAAAAAGGCACTTTACAGAGCATTTAAAAGGGACCAAAAGTACACAGAAAGAGTACTTGGATCTGCAAACACAAGTCAAAAAGTAAGTTAGAAAGGCCAAGAGAGAGATAAAAAATCAATACTGCTAAGGGGGCTAAAACCAATTCCAAAATGTTTTTCCAATTTTATAACAGCAAGAGAACATTCAAAGGGAGGTTAAATGTCTAAGAGACACAAATGGCAAAATCATAGACAAAGAAAAAAAAATAGCAAATATATTAAATTATTACTTTTCACAGGTTTTTACAAAGGAGGACTTATTAAACACATACCCTAGGCCGGAAGAGATCCTCCCAATAGTACTCAAATAAATGAAATAAGTTATTTACAAACCGCTAACCAAGATCATGCAACAATCTCTTGACAGAGGGGTTGTACCGACAGACTGGAGAATTGCAAACGTATACCGATCCACAAAAAGGGAGACAAAACCGAACCAGGCAACTACAGACCAATAAGCCTGACTTCTATTATATGTAAACTTATGGAAACTATAATAAGATCCAAAATGGAAAATTACCTACATGGTATCAATATCCTGGGAGACAGTCAGCATGGTTTTAGGAAAGGGAAATCATGTCTAACTAACCTGCTTGATTCTTTTGAGGATGCAACATCGACAATGGATAATTGCAAAGCATAAGACATGGTTTATTTAGATTTCAAGAAAGCTTTTGACAAAGTCCCGCATAAAAGATTAATTCTCAAACTGAACGCAGTAGGAATTTAAGGAAATGCATGCACATGGATTAGGGAGTGGTTAACATGTAGAAAACAGAAAGTACTGATTAGAGGAGAAATCTCAAAATGGAGCGAGGTAACCAGCGGTGTACCACAGGGATCAGTATTAGGTCCTCTACTATTCCTAATCTACATTAATGATTTAGATTCTGGTATAGTAAGCAAACTTGTTAAATTTGCAGACGACACAAAAATAGGAGGAGTGGCAAACACTGTTGCAGCAGCAAAGGTCATTCAAAATGATCTAGACAGCATTCAGAACTGGGCAGACACATGGCAAATGAGATTTAATAGAGAAAAGTGTAAGGTACTGCAAATAGGCAATAAAAATGTGCATTATAAATATCATATGAGCGATACTGAAATTGAAGGAGGAATCTATGAAAAAGACCTAGGAGTTTATGCTGACTCAGAAATGTCTTCATCTAGACAATGTGGGGAAACTATAAAAAAGGCCAACAAGATGCTTGGATATATTGTGAGAAGTGTTGAATTTAAATCAAGGGAAGTAATGTTAAAACTTTACAATGCATTAGTAAGACCTCACCTAGAATATTGTGTTCAGTTCTGGTCACCTCGTTACAAAAAGGATATTGCTGCTCTAGAAAGAGTGCAAAGAAGAGCAACCAGAATTATCCCGGTTTTAAAAGGCATGTCGTATGCAGACAGGCTACAAGAATTGAATCTATTCAGTCTTGAACAAAGAAGACTACGCAGTGATCTGATTCAAACATTCAAAATCCTAAAAGGTATGACAATGAACTTTTTGACTTGACAAAAGAAATAAGGACCAGGGGTCACAAATGGAGATTATATGAAGGGGCATTCAGAACAAAAAATAGGAGGCACTTTTTTACACAGAGAATTGTGAGGGTCTGGAACCAACTCCCCAGTAATGTTGTTGAAGCTGACACCCTGGGATCCTTCAAGAAGCTGCTTGATGAGATTCTGGTATCAATAAGCTACTAACAACCAAACAAGCAAGATGGGCCGAATGGCCTCCTCTCGTTTGTAAACTTTCTTATTTTCTTATGTTCTTAATATATAGAAACGTTGGGCAGCTGGCTCTTTGACCTAAAAAAGATATAGCGGATATATATATATATATATATATATATATATATATATATATATATATATATATATATATATATATATACAGTACTGTGCAAAAGTTTTAGGCAGGTGTCAAATAATGCTGTAAAGTAAGAATGCTTTCAAAAATAGACATGTTAATAGATTATATTTATCAATTAACTAAATGCAAAGTGAGTGAACAGAAGAAAATCTAAATCAAATCCATATTTGGTGTGACCACCCTTTGCCTTCAAAACAGCATCAAGCATCAATTCTTCTAGGTACACTTGCACACAGTTTTTGAAGGAACTCGGCAGGTAGGTTGGCCCAAACATCTTGGAGAACTAACCACAGTTCTTCTGTGGATTTAGGCAGCCTCAGTTGCTTCTCTCTCTTCATGTAATCCCAGACAGACTCGATGATGTTGAGATCAGGGCTCTGTGGGGGCCATACCATCATTTCCAGGACTCCTTGTTCTTCTTTACACTGAAGATAGTTCTTAGTGACTTTCGCTGTATGTTTGGGGTTATTGTCATGCTGCAAAATAAATTTGGGGCCAATCAGATGCCTCCCTGATGGTATTGCATGATGGAGAAGTATCTGCCTGTACTTCTCAGCATTGAGGAGACCATTAATTCTGACCAAATCCCCAACTCCATTTGCAGAAATGCAGCCCCAAACTTGCAAGGAACCTCCACCATGCTTCACTGTTGCCTGCAGACATTCATTCGTGTATGCGCTCTCCAGCCCTTCGCTAACAAACTGCCTTCTGCTACAGCCAAATATTTCACATTTTGACTCATCAGTCCAGAGCACCTGCTGCCATTTCTTTGCACCCCAGTTCCTGTGTTTTCGTGCATAGTTGAGTCGCTGGCCTTGTTTCCCACGCCGGAGGTATGGCTTTTGGCCGCAGTCTTTCATGAAGGCCACTTCTGACCAGACTTCTCCGGACAGTAGATGGGTGTACCAGGGTCCCACTGTTTTCTGCCAGTTCTGAGCTGATGGCACTGCTGGACATCTTCGATTCTTGAAGGAAGTAAGCATGATATGTCTTTCATCTGCTGCAGTAAGTTTCCTTGGTCGACCACTCGTCTCACGGTCCTCAACGTTGCCTGTTTCTTTGTGCTTCTTCAAAAGAGCTTGGACAGCACATCTGGAAACCCTGTCTGCCTTGAAATTTCTGCCTGGAAGAGACCTTGCTGATGCAGTATAACTACCTTGTGTCTTGTTGCTGTGCTCAGTCTTGTCTTGGTGTATGACTTTTGACAGTAAACTGTCTTCAGCAACCTCACCTTGTTAGCTGAGTTTGGCTGTTCCTCACCCAGTTTTATTCCTCCTACACAGCTGTTTCTGTTTCAGTTAATGATTGTGTTTCAACCTACATATTGAATTGATGATCATTAGCACCTGTTTGGTATAATTGTTTAATCATACACCTGACTATATGCCTACAAAATCCCTGACTTTGTGCAAGTGTACCTAGAAGAATTGATGCTGTTTTGAAGGCAAAGGGTTGTCACACCAAATATGGATATAGTCAGGTGTATGATTAAACAATTATACCAAACAGGTGCTAATGATCATCAATTCAATATGTAGGTTGAAACACAATCATTAACTGAAACAGAAACAGCTGTGTAGGAGGAATAAAACTGGGTGAGGAACAGCCAAACTCAGCTAACAAGGTGAGGTTGCTAGAGACAGTTTATGTCAAAAGTCATACACCATAAGACTGAGCACAGCAACAAGACACAAGGTAGTTATACTGCATCAGCAAAGGTCTCTCCCAGGCAGAAATTTCAAGGCAGACAGGGTTTCCAGATGTGCTGTCCAAGCTCTTTGAAGAAGCACAAAGAAACGGCAACGTTGAGGACCAGAGACGAGTGGTTGGCCAAGGAAACTTACTGCAGCAGATGAAAGACACATCATGCTTACTTCCTTCGCAATCGGAAGATGTCCAGCAGTGCCATCAGCTCAGAACTGCAGAAAACAGTGGGACCCTGGTACACACATCTACTGTCCGGAGAAGTCTGGTCAGAAGTGGCCTTCATGGAAGACTTTGCGCCAAAAAGCCATACCTCGACGTGGAAACAAGGCCAAGCGACTCAACTATGCACGAAAACACAGGAACTGGGGTGCAGAAAAATGGCAGCAGGTGCTCTGGACTGATGAGTCAAAATTTGAAATATTTGGCTGTAGCAGAATGCAGTTTGTTCAGCCAAGGGCTGGAGAGCACATGAATGAAAGTGTCTGCAGGCAACAGTGAAGCATGGTGGAGGTTCCTTGCAAGTTTGGGGCTGCATTTCTGCAAATGGAGTTGGGGATTTGGTCAGAATTAATGGTCTCCTCAATGCTGAGAAGTACAGGCAGATACTTCTCCATCATGCAATACCATCAGGGGAGGCATCTGATTGGCCCCAAATTTATTCTGCAGCATGACAACGACCCCAAACATACAGCGAAAGTCATTAAGAACTATCTTCAGCGTAAAGAAGAAAAAGGAGTCCTGGAAGTGATGGTATGGCCCCACAGAGCCCTGGTCTCAACATCATCAAGTCTGTCTGGGATTACATGAAGAGAGAAGCAACTGAGGCTGCCTAAATCCACAGAAGAACTGTGGTTAGTTCTCCAAGATGTTTGGGCCAACCTACCTGCCAGGTTCCTTCAAAACTGTGCAAGTGTACCTAGAAGAATTGATGCTTGATGCTGTTTTGAAGGCAAAGGGTGGTCACACCAAATATGGATTTGATTTAGATTTTTCTTCTGTTCACTCACTTTGCATTTAGTTAATTGATAAATATAATCTATTAACATGTCTATTTTGAAAGCATTCTTACTTTACAGCATTTTTCACACCTGCCTAAAACTTTTGCACAGTACTGTATATATATATATATATATATATATATATATATATATATATATATATATATATATATATATACTTTATACAGTATTACTTCAATTTGGCGCCACAACATTTATTTTAAATTGATCAAAATGACTGCGGCCCTTAAACGAAGGCGGTGATTATACGAGGGCGGCCTTTATTAATAATACTATGCTTTACAAACGCTGCAATATTTTATTAAATGATTGAAGGCATTTTAGAAACAGCGCCATGAGAGGCTCCGATCTGCAGCACTACACTCTTGTGTGTTTTGGGGGCTTGAATACAGTACATTTACTGACAGTTAACGAGAGCCTATTTGGTGGAAGTTGGGAGGTCAGGGAAGTACTGTACCAGCGAATAAGGAGTGTGTATCGGTTGCTATGGGGCGGGACAAGAAGAGGAGAGACATGGATATGAGAGGAACTGAGAATGGATATATATATATATATATATATATATATATATATATATATATATATATATATATATATATATATATATATATAGGCATATTGTGGCAGTGTGCCCCTGCCCCGCCATGGGAGGACTACCTGCCACTCCCACCTTCACCACCAGAGGAGCTGGAGCTACCTCCACCACCAGAGGGAGAGGAGCTGCAGCTAATTCAGCCCGCACCGCCTGGGGTTGCCTGTCCTGCACCGCCTGGGGCTGTCTCTCCCGCACCGCCTGGGGTTGCCTGCCCCACACCGCCTGGGGCTGCCTGTCCTGCACCGCCTCGGGCTGCCGAGCCTGCAACGCCTAGTGCTGCCGAGCCACCATCGCTATCGCCTGGGGATGCCTGCTCATCATTGTCCGGGGATGCCTTCAAGTCATTGCCCGGGGATGCCTGCACGGCACCGCCCGGGGATGTCTGCATGACACCATCAGGGGATGCCTGCACGACATCGCCCGGGGATGCCTGCACGACTGTATATACAGGCATGTTTAAAAGGGCGTTCTGCCTACCTCATCTTTTGCGTCTTCATCAATTTCAAAGACTTGAGTTGGAAGTTTTTCTGACTTAAGGCCTTTGCTGTAAAGAACAATAACAAAAAACTATTTGAAACCAAACAGAAACAGAACTATGTTGTAATGATCCAACTTTTGAAAGGCTTAAGACTTACCAAGGAAGCATCCTGAAATCTCCGGAGTAAGCTTCATATTTGTAGTTGACTACATGCCAGTCCATGTTGTAAGTTTTTATACACTGTGATCAAATGAGGTATTGTTAGCTATCTCATTGTAGGATGACATTCATAAATAACATTGTACTGTACACCTCCAGTACTACCTATTTGGAAGAATCTTTAGAACCGAACATGAATTCCCTTCATAATCTTAATAAAATATGATTACATCTATGTAAAGAAATTGAATAATAAAAAGTATGCATTTCAGCACTTTAAAATGCCTAAACTAACTTTAGATAGAGCTTAGAATTGTGTGTGTATAATGCGCAGTGGTATACACAGTGTGTAAAATGCGCAGAGGTATACACAGTGTGTATAATGTGCAGAGGTATACACAGTGTGTATAATGTGCAGAGGTATACACAGTGTGTATAATGTGCAGAGGTATACACAGTGTGTATAATGTGCAGAGGTATACACAGTGTGTATAATGTGCAGAGGTATACACAGTGTGTATAATGTGCAGTGGTATACACAGTGTGTATAATGTGCAGAGGTATAAACAGTGTGCATAATGTGCAGAGGTATAAACAGTGTGTATAATGTGCAGTGGTATTAACAGTGTGGCACTGAAACAAGTAATTAAAGGGTAGGACTGCAAATGGATCTGTATTGAGAGAATCATAGACTATAGCTGTGTCCTATCTAAATACACTACTGTATATCAAAGTAGAGGACCGCTTATAAGAAACATAGAAGTTCCTCAGAGGGACGCTTAGCTCTGTGTTGCATTGATTCTGTTAAGCATTAACCCATATAAAGATGTGCCTGGTACAGTGTGCAGTAAAGCCAGATGATAAAATGCAAAGCATAGACTCAGGAGTTTCTTGTTTCCTACTCATTGTAGCAAATATCCTTGTGAAAATGCTACCTCTTTGGCAAACAAGCTTCGGGCCTCTTTTTCTGCATTCCGTGGCACTGAAGAATGTAGAGTCCTTCTGGGTCGAGGAATCGACGAGACCTGGATAATTAAATCAGTGGCATTCTAACATTGCAGTCCATCACACAATGTAATGTTGCATTGAAGTGCAGTGCCCCACCTGCTTTGTAATATGGTGACTACCTTATAAGCCTGTGCTAAAAATATAGCCTCTACAGGTATTTCCTATAACATATGTTTATCATATTATCATTTAACAAAAACATCATTTCACTTTTCTACCCCAGTAATTAAATGCAAGTCAATTACACTATTAGGGTGCTTTCTGACAACGCACATTACACACAAGGGTACACTATGGAAGGATGTGGGTGACTATGTCACTGATGGGGGGCAGTGCAGTTTAAACAGACACAAGAAGAAGCATACCGACACATTGTACTCTATGGAAGGATGTGGGTGATTATGTCACTGATGTGGGGCAGTGCAGTTTAAACAGACACAAGAAGAAGCATACCGACACATCGTCGACGGGACACAGCAGCAGGTCTCTGTGAGGGTCGTTGTGAATCTGCACTTTTCTTTGGATGATAACATTCTCATAATCCAAGGGTTCAATTATCTTCGGCTTTTCCTGTAAAACACAGAACAGCGTTGCAGTTCAAACAAAAACAGCAGCGAATTGCAGCTTCATATATTCATAGAGGAATGAAGCAGAGACTCAGCACCAAATTGAAGCCTCATATATTCACAGAGGAATGAAGCAGATACACAGCAGCGAAATGCAGCTTCATATATTCATAGAGGAATGAAGCAGAGACTCAGCACCGAATTGCAGCTTCATATATTCATAGAGGAATGAAGCAGAGACTCAGCACCGGATTGCAGCTTCATATATTCATAGAGGAATGAAGCAGATACACAGCACCGAATTGCAGCTTCATATATTCATAGAGGAATGAAGCAGAGACTCAGCACCGGATTGCAGCTTCATATATTCATAGAGGAATGAAGCAGAGACTCAGCACTGGATTGCAGCTTCATATATTCATAGAGGAATGAAGCAGATACACAGCAGCGAAATGCAGCTTCATATATTCCTAGAGGAATGAAGCAGATACACAGCAGCGAAATGCAGCTTCATATATTCATAGAGGAATGAAGCAGATACACAGCAGCGAAATGCAGTTTCATATATTCATAGAGGAATGAAGCAGATACACAGCAGCGAATTGCAGCTTCATATATTCATAGAGGAACGAAGCAGATACTCAGCACCGAATTGCAGCTTCATATATTCATAGAGGAACGAAGAAGATTCTTTATTAACTATGGGGCCTATTTACACAGCTTAACACATGAGATATTTCGTTTGTTTTTTAAGTACATTTTAATGTATTCAATGAAGTCTGAAATCCATGAATTATTCCTAAACTAACCAACTTGAGTCTAGAAAAGTTTCATGAATATCAAACTGTATGTAAAGCAGACTAGTAAAAGTAAATGAAATGATAAAGTGGCAGTAAGTATACCGGGGTCAAAGAGACACTAGCTCAAACTTGTTTGCTATACGTGGTGCTGTACAGGAAATGCTCTGAGAATCTCTTTACACTGCACTGATGAAATACTAGGGACATGGTTACAACAGGGATATCATGTGGTGCTGCTGGCTTTACACTAGCCCCATTGTGCAAATCGTTTCCTTTGGTAAACCAGTTGGAGTTCTTGTTAAGTGGCATAAGGCCAGCAGAGCTATTCCAGCCTTACAATTACAAACTGCATGCAGGTTAATGACTTACAGTGTAAAATAATGAGTTGAATATTTCCACGCAGGCAAGTAAGCTAACATGTTTTGATCATGTATCTAAGCAACCCAAGTGTACTAGCTCTGCCAGCTGTGGGAGATGTGAGCTGCAGGAAGTATTAGTCAAGTTCCCATTTTCTACAGAGCAGCTCTGTCTCTTAGCGCCACATGTAGAAAGATGTGAAAGTAGCAGGTCAGCACACTCAGGTGTACTCTCAATTTCTACACACATTCCTAATATATCAAGACAAGACATCTTTAAAAGTTTAAAAACCAAGAAGTCATGCTATTCAAACTAGTCTCCTGAAGCCCTCCACACCACACCCTCCAAAGCTGAAGAGCGATACTGTTACAGGACAAGTGGAAGTGGGCATTTACACACTAGGGTATCTTGTTCTATACTGGACACAAGATAAGTATTGCTCTCAGTAAGATGATCTGACCGTAATACTGAGAAGCTGCATAATCTCCATCCATAAAGGAGAGTTAGGATTCATCAATAGGATGATTACAGGGGACCATAGGGGATCCATAATGAGTATTAGTGTTTATTCATATATCTGTATATGTAGACCTGAAAATCAAAAAGAACCATGACAGCTGTTTACAGACATATTTTATAACACGGTCTTGAGCTGCCAGAAATAAAATTAAACTAAAAGCTTTCTGATCAATTAGAAACAGCCTGCAAACAAGGGGGTGTCCTGGGATCATTAGTATGGAGCGCCATTTGTGCCAAAACTATCCGGCCGTTAGTTTGTCAATTTGTTTGTCAATTTGTTTGTGAATTAGTTTGTCAGTTTGTTTGTCAATTCGTGAATTGGTCAATTTGTCGAACAATTTGTCCATAAATTTGTCAATTCATACAGTAATTCATAAACGTATTTGTTAATTCATCTAATAATTTATTAATTAATTTGTCAATTCATTACTACGAAAGGCTGTACGGACCTGCAGATTTCCAATCAACCAGACAAACTTCCCAACGACCAGACAAACTTCCAACTGTCAATCTCGCATTGTGCCGAAAACACTGCCACCTTTCTATCCAATGGGAGCACACACTAATATTTTAATCAACGAAAATCCAGCCTCACTCAAAACTGCTTCAGCCAATAATATTTAGAAGGGCGTTTCAAAAGATATTCTATTTAACAAGATACTCAACTCCGCTGATTTTCAATGGAGACTTCCGTTTCACTGCGCGCAAAGCATTGTGGTATATAGAGAGTTAGGCAAAACAATTCTATGGAGAGTCAATGCAGGCGTCCGAAATGTTGCTGGTTTTCGCCATGTTAAAAAAATGCACAAAACTTTTCAAGTAGATTTCACATTTGCCCAAGACCTTTTGAAGAAAACGGCAACATTAGCAAATTATGAAAATACGTAGTTATTATGAAAAATGCTATTTTCTGAGCACTGTCCCGTGCATGCGCAGAAACATCGCTCTAAAGAAGCGTATTGATTAAATCATTTAACAGTCCGGTAACACCGGTTACTTTAGAAATACATACCAACATAAAATATTATGAAGACACAGCAATATAGCATAGTAAGCAAACTACCGGCATTTTTTTAACATGGCGAAAACCAGCAACATTTCGTAAGCCTGCATTGACTCTCCTTAGAACTGTTTTGCCTAACTCTCTATATATCACAATGCTTTGCGCGCAGTGAGACGGAAGTCTCCATTGAAAATCAGCGGAGTCGAGTATCTTGTTAAATAGAATATCTTTTGAAACGCCCTTCTAAATATTATTGGCTGAAGCAGTTTTGAGTGAGGCTGGATTTTCGTTGATTAAAATATGAGTGTGTGCTCCCATTGGCTAGAAAGGTTGCAGTGTTTTCGGCACAGTGCGAGATTGACAGTTGGAAGTTTGTCTGGTTGTTGGAAAGTTTGTCTGGTTGATTGGAAATTTGCAGGTCTGTACAGCCTTTTGTATTAATGAATTGACAAATTAATTAATGAATTATTAGATGAATTAACAAATACGTTTATGAATTACTGTATGAATTGACAAATTTATGGACGAATTGCTCGAAAAATTAACCAATTCACAAACTAACAAACAAATTGACAAATTCACAAATTGACAAACGAATTGACAAACAAATTGACAAACTAACGGCCGGATAGTTTTGGCACAAATGGCGCTCCATACATTAGTGCAGTGAGGATGTCAATTAGAAACAGCCTGCAAACAAGGGGGTGTCCCGGGATCATTAGTGCAGTGACGATGTCAATTAGAAACAGAGTCTGCAAACAAGGGGGTGTCCTGGGATCATTAGTGCAGTGAGGATGTCAATTAGAAACAGAGTCTGCAAACAAGGGGGTGTCCCGGGATCATTAGTGCAGTGAGGATGTCAATTAGAAACAGAGTCTGCAAACAAGGGGGTGTCCCGGGATCATTAGTGCAGTGACGATGTCAATTAGAAACAGAGTCTGCAAACAAGGGGGTGTCCCGGGATCATTAGTGCAGTGAGGATGTCAATTAGAAACAGAGTCTGCAAACAAGGGGGTGTCCCGGGATCATTAGTGCAGTGAGGAAGCCCAGTCTTAACAGCTGCTATTTTCATGTCTTCTTTTATTAATACAGTAATCATCCATAAACTACTCAGTTAGCACATTTCAGCCTGTGGGAACACATGTAGCAAAGCCTTCAACTATAAAACTATAAGGGTGTTTGCGGACAATTGTATATTTTCTGAATTTTGGTGAGTATAAAAAAAATGTGTAAAACCCCAATAGGGCTTCTGATTTTCAGTTTTAACCTATAAAAAAACAACAAAACACCCGACAAAAAAAAAAATGGTGGAATATAAAGCAGAATTGCAAATTGGGGCAAAATGTAAAAAAAAAACAAAACACTCAAAAACCCCAGAAGAATGTGCCTGCTGTGACCAGAAGGATTTCATTGTGGATAAAGGAAAGAAGGTACATCTGAAGCGTGCAAGCACTGTCGAGTTACTATTGTAACAGAAAAAAACGAAACTAACAAAAACAATAATTTCATATGGCAGGGATCGAAATTAACACCCTCCAAACGAGGGTTAATTTGTTTTGTGGCGGGTAGATTTCACATGCTTATATGTCACAGTGGCGGGTACGTTTTTGTACACTAACACTTTGAATGCCAGCGGCTCTGTGCCAGTGGTGCAAATTTGCAACAGACAGATAGATTGAGTGCCGTGGGAAACACAGGTTCGAAACAAACCCCCTCAAAGACATCGTGTGGGCTGTACTGCCTTTCTCTCCGTGATTACTTTTTACAAATAAAAATGCTACCACAGAACAGCAAAAACAGTTCAGAAAAAGTTGGTGAAAATGCTGAAAATGACTTTCGCTGATGAAAATAAGATCGCCCTGGGAGTGCTGTCTATTTATGTCTTGAGTTACTCCTCTTGTTTATTTTTTTATTTTTAGAATGGCAAAAAAATGGCCAAGATTGTGATCGCGAAAGTTGTGATCCTCAGGACAGTTAAGCTTGCGAGACAGGAAGAGACGAGAGAGGGAGAGGGAAAAAAAATTAAAATAACAAAAAAACTGTATCGTATATAAGTGTAATCATATTTGTTCTACAGATCTACCAAATGAAGACAAAAACAAACTCCAGGGTTTTCTTGTATTGTTGCTTTATATTTGTATGGCTTACACGCATCTATTGACATATCTTTTTAGGTACAGTATTCTTATTCATTATGGCCACACTTTCTGTAGAACCTTTCCAATCTGTAATTTACACTCATTCTATTTTATTATATATTTTTTGGGTAACTGCAGAAAATAATGATTAGACTTGAATGAATATTAGGGTACTGACAAGCTCATACTGTCCAGAATGTACTGTCCCCATTTCAGTGTGTGGAAAACAAAAAAAATGAAGGCCAATGAATGACTCGCATGTGTCACTGTTAGATAAACTAGTAATTGTATTCATGAATTGATTCATTTGTACTGAATGAAGTATGAATTCTATTATAATAGGGGTCTCTACAACATTTAGTTTTTAGGTTGTACAGTGAAAACATTATTGTATTTACTGAATGTATTGTATAGAGTTAATTAATTAAATTATACATGTACAAATTATTAGATTTTTACTTTTAAATATGCATTAGTGGTCTCCCTATATATTAATTTGAACAACTCGCATTGTTGAAATATTTATTGTTGTTGTTGATGTTTTGTTTCTAATGTTTTGTGAATTAAAAAAAAACAACAAAGATTAAGTAAAAACAAACAAACATAGTATATAGTATATTACATAAGAACATAAGAACTTAAGAACATAAGAAGGTTTACAAACGAGAAGAGGCCATTCGGCCCATCTTGCTCGTTTGGTTGTTAGTAGCTTATTGATCCCAGAATCTCATCAAGCAGCTTCTTGAAGGATCCCAGGGTGTCAGTTTCAACAACATTACTGGGGAGTTGATTCCAGACCCTCACAATTCTCTGTGTAAAAAAAGTGCCTCCTATTTTCTGTTCTGAATGCCCCTTCATATAGTCTCCATTTGTGACCCCTGGTCCTTGTTTCTTTTTTCAGGTCAAAAAAGTCCCCTGGGTCGACATTGTCTATACCTTTTAGGACTTTGAATGCTTGAATCAGATCACCGCGTAGTCTTCTTTGTTCAAGACTGAATAGATTAAATTCGTTTAGCCTGTCTGCATACAACATGCCTTTTAAACCCGGGATAATTCTGGTAGCTCTTCTTTGCACTCTTTCTAAAGCAGCAATATCCTTTTTGTAACAAGGTGACCAGAACTGAACACAATATTCTAGGTGAGGTCTTACAAATGCATTGTAAAGTTTTAACATTACTTCCCTTGATTTAAATTCAACACTTTTCACAATATATCCGAGCATCTTGTTGGCCATTTTTATAGCTTCCCCACATTGTACATACAGTGCTCCCTCGCCATAGGTAACATTCCCACTAGTGGATCATTTTAATTAGCAGTTTTTAAACTATAAATAGCCTGGCTAAACGGCGGTCGGGAGTTCAGTTCGAAGCGACAGACAAGCAAACCAATTCGAGAAGGACAGCGGTTTGGGAGAGGGGAAGAGGGAATGGGCTCGCCCCAGGTATCCAACTTGCCTTTTCTGGTAAACATTCTGGAACGGGTGGTCACATCGCAATTATGCAATTACAGAGCTATATGACATCTAGAGCTGTTTGAACCTTTCCAGTCTGGGTTTAGAGCTATCCACATCTCTTTGTTGGTTCAGGTCATATCTGTCTAATAGGAAGCAATTTGTTATCCGAGGCAACTATAAATGTGATACTGCCCCAGTATTTTAACCTCACTGAAAGTGTAACCGGTGAAGTTTTAATTAATACAGCGACTGTTGTTTTAAACACTTTGTATATTACAAAGTGCCCCAGGTCCAACACGTTGTTGCTGTTATTATTATTATTATTATTATTATTATTATTATTATTATTATTATTATTATTACTGTGCTACAATATTTTTTTTTTAAATATAGCATAGCATGTCCAATATTTTCTGTAATAATAATAATAATAATAATAATAATAATAATAATAATAATAATAATAATAATAATAATAATAATATTTTGCGTGCTACAAACTCTGAAAAAGGGATTGATATGATTGCTGGTAAACAATAATGCAACCACGTTAAATAAAGTAAACTCTTATTTGGTATTTAAGATTAATTATGGTGAATTTCCTATTTACTGGAATCAATTGTACCTTGAACTGACTTGTTTTAAAGCTTGAAAAAACATAGTAAGTTAATGCTTTGCAGATCCTCAGTCAGAAAGTGTTACAATAGAAAATAGGATTTTTTTTATTATTTAAATTATTTTTAATAATATAGGGTTGATGAACAGACTGGGCTAAATCTAGGAATGAAAAACAAGCAAGAGTATTTCTGCACTACACTGCTGAGGTAGAAAGAAGGCAGCTGCAAGAGAAAATAAAAGGTGCAAATTTCCTGTCAGTGATGTCACATGGTTCAGCCGATAGCGCTGTCTTAGAAGAGGAGCTAGTATAAGTATAAGTCTACCAGAAAGGGCTGGTGACTGTGCAGTTTGTGTGCATGCAGTCTGTGGAGAGGATAGGTGACTGTGCAGTGTGTGTGCATGCAGTCTGTGGAGAGGATAGGTGACTGTGCAGTGTGTGTGCATGCAGTCTGTGGAGAGGATAGGTGACTGTGCAGTGTGTGTGCATGCAGTCTGTGAAGAAGATAGGTGACTGTGCAGTGTGTGCGCATGCAGTCTGTGGAGAGGATAGGTGACTGTGCAGTGTGTGCGCATGCAGTCTGTGGAGAGGATAGGTGACTATGCAGTGTGTGTGCATGCAGTCTGTGAAGAGGATAGGTAACTGTGCAGTGTGTGCGCATGCAGTCTGTGGAGAGGATAGGTGACTATGCAGTGTGTGTGCATGCAGTCTGTGGAGAAGATAGGTAACTGTGCAGTGTGTGCGCATGCAGTCTGTGGAGAGGATAGTTGACTGTGCAGTGTGTGTGCATGCAGTCTGTGGAGAGGGCAGATGCCCAACACATCTCAGAAGCTATATCTTCACTCATGAGGCAGGTTGTTTCAGACCCTGTTGAGACTGCTCAGAAATGTTGCTTGTTTTTGCATTTTCTTTTGTCGTCGCCCCCCAGAACAATGTTGGCCAGCAAAATATCTGTGTGGCAGGTGGATTTTTCCATCCACTAGCCATTGTGGCTAGTGCATGGAAAAGTTAATTTCAAGCCCTGCTACACAAACATTGGTTTGACCCATGGTCCACACTGTAGTAATATCTACCTATATCTGACATTATCAGCGCTGTGAATGCAGCAGAACCTGCAGTTTGTGGATTGCAAAAAAAAAAAAAAAAAATACATAAATAAATAAATATATACATTTCTGTTTTGGCTAGATAGTTGTTAGCTTGGTTTATTTTAATTCTGTATTAATTAAATTCTATTCACTGAAAAAAAGGAAAGTGAGAACCAGACTGTTCTTACTGTTTTTATATATTTTTGAATAGGGGAAGTCAGCAGGCAATGTTCCTGCGTGGGGGTAGGGGTACAGGTAGGCATGAACATGTTTAAGTTCAACACTAACCCTCAATAAAATGTTGTTCCTGTTATTAAGCAGTAGTATAATTGGAACAATGGTATTTAAAAATAATAGACACCAGTTTTCACTTTAATGAAGTAGGCTACAATATTTGTTTTCATTAAAAACTTGTTGTTTATTGAAATGAATGTTCAGCTTTCATATTGAAGCTTGTTGTGTACTACTCATTCAATCAAACCAAGCAGTGTAGGAATTTGCTAAGCATTTTCTAATCACATTCAAAATGACAATAGAGTTACAGTCCTTCTTTCGCAACCAGTGTCATCTTTATGGCATGTAAATGGTAAAGTACAGTGCCTTGCATAAGTATTCACCCCCCTTGGACTTTTCCACATTTTGTAGTGTTACAACCTGGAATTAAAATGGATTTAATTGGGATTTTTACCATTTGATTTACACAACATACTTAACACTTTGAATGTGCAAAATATTTTTTATTGTGACACAAAAGTTAATTCAACAAAAAAGACATTTGTTGGTTGCATAAGTATTCACCCCCCTGAGTCAATACTTGGTAGAAGCACCTTTGGCAGCAATTACAGCCGTGAGTCTTTTTGGGTAAGTCTCTACCAGCTTTGCACATCTGGATCCTGCAATTTTTGCCCATTCTTCTTGGCAAAATTGCTCAGGCTCTGTCAAGTCTTGCCACAGACTCTCAATCGGATTGAGGTCTGGGCTTTGACTAGGCCATTCTAAGACATTCAGGTTCTTGTTTTTAAACCACTCTAGTGTAGCTTTGGCTGTGTGTTTAGGGTCATTGTCCTGCTGGAAGGTGAACCTCCGCCCCAGTCCCAGGTCTCTTGCAGACTGAAACACGTTTTCCTCTAGAATTGCCCTGTATTTGGCTCCATCCATCTTGCCCTCAATCCTGACCAGTTTCCCAGTCCCTGCCGATGAAAAGCATCCCCATAACATGATGCTGCCACCACCATACTTCACCGTGGGGATGGTGTTCTCAGGGTGATGAGCAGTGTTGGCTTTGCGTCACACATAGCGGTTTGCGCTAAGGCCAAAAAGTTCTATTTTGGTCTCATCAGACCAGAGAACCTTTTTCCACATGTTTGCTTTGTCTCCCACATGCCTTTTGGCAAAATCCAAACGGGATTTGATATAGGTTTTTTTCAGCAATGGCTTTCTTCTCGCCACTCTTCCATAAAGCCCAGCTTTGTGGAGCGTCCGGGTTATAGTTGTCCCATGGACGGTTTCTCCCATCTCAGCTGTGGATCTCTCCAGCTCCTTCAGAGTTACCATTGGCCTCTTGGTTGCTTCTCTGACTAATGCCCTCCTTACCTGGTCACTGAGTTTTGGTGGACGGCCTTCTCTAGGCAGAGTCGCGGTTGTGCCATATTCTTTCCATTTTTTAATAATGGATTTAACGGTGCTCCGAGGGATGTTCAAAGTTTGGGATATTTTTTTATAACCCAACCCTGATTGGTGCTTCTCCAGAACTTTATCCCGGACTTGTTTTGATAGCTCCTTGGTCTTCATGATGCTGTTTGTTTAGATATGCTCTCTAACAAACTCTGGGGCCTTCCAGAGTTGTATTTAATCTGAGGTCATGTGACACTTTAATTGCACACAGGTGGACTCCATTCAACTAATTATGTGACTTCTGAAGGCAATTGGTTGCACCAGAGCTTATTTAGGGGTGTCAATACTTATGCAAGCAAGACTTTTCAGTTTTTATTTGTAAATAATTTTGAAAAATATGTAGATTTTTTTCCCCACTTCGACATTATGAATTGTTTTGTGTAGATCAGTGACAAAAAATCCTAATTAAATCCATTTTAATTCCAGGTTGTAACACTACAAAATGTGGAAAAGTCCAAGGGGGGTGAATACTTATGCAAGGCACTATAATTAAATGTCCCTGGCAGTGGACTGTCTCTGTTTAGCGCATGAAAGAACTTGCAGAATGGATAAAACTGTGTTGAGAATTGTAAGAAAACGCATTTGAGAGCAAAACATTTAATGACATTTTTAACTTTCACAGCTGAAGAGGTGCTGGGGCTATACCTCATCAAGCCCAAATAATGCATCTTCACTTTGCAAAAAGTTGCGATGGTTCTATACCTCGAGAGAGAGTTGCGGTTGATTTCCTGTGTTAATTCATGTTAATTTATTAATTTCCGCAGTGCTGCGATAATTGCAGTGTCTCCGCAACTCTTTTAGATTTCACTCACTTGTGATTTTACACAATACATTCGCAATGCAAGCAGAGTAGCGAGAAAGTTGAGAAAAGTTGAGCTCTGTGGACACCCAGTCACTGCGTGAGCTAAACAACCATTCTCCTCTGGAAATATAGAAACACTATAAAGGAAGGAGTGGCAAACACAGCATTCAGAACTGGGCAGACACATGGCAAATGACATTTAATAGAGAAAGCTGTAAAGTACTGCACGCAGGCAATAAAAATGTGCATTATAAATATCATATGGGGGATACTGAAATTGAAGAAGGAAACTATGAAAAAGACCTAGGAGTTTATGTTGACTCAGAAATGTCTTCACCTAGACAATGCGGGGAAGCTATAAAAAAGGCCAACAAGATGCTCGGATATATTTTGAGAAGTGTTGAATTTAAATCAAGGGAAGTAATGTTAAAACTTTACAATGCATTAGTAAGACCTCACCTAGAATATTGTGTTCAGTTCTGGTCACCTCGTTACAAAAATATACCTCGTTACAAAAATATACAGATATTGCTGCTCTAGAAAGAGTGCAAAGAAGAGCAACCAGAATTATCCTGGGTTTAAAAGGCATATCGTATGCAGACAGGCTAAAAGAATTGAATCTATTCAGTCTTGAACAATGAAGACTACGCAGTGATCTGATTCAAGCATTCAAAATCCTAAAAGGTATAGACAATGTCGACCCAGGGGACTTTTTTGACCTGAAAAAAGAAACAAGGACCAGGGGTCACAAATGGAGATTAGATAAAGGGGCATTCAGAAGAGAAAAAAGGAGGCACTTTTTTACACAGAGAATTGTGAGGATCTGGAACCAACTCCCAGGAATGTTGTTGAAGCTGACACCCTAGGATCCTTCAAGAAGCTGCTTGATGAGATTCTGGGATCAATAAGCTACGAACAACCAAATGAGCAAGATGGGCTGAATGGCCTCCTCTCGTTTATAAACTTCCTTATGTTCTTCTTATGTTCTTAAAAATGTAGGGGTCACTGACTGCACCTTTAAAGTTCTGTTAATAGGGCAAACTAATATTTATTACAGATACTCAGATATTGAAAGCTCAAATTCAAAGGTGTAACATCTTCAGGATGATTTTATCAAGATCTCGCATCATTACTCTGAACCTGCTACAGTGTATAGGGTTCTCGGTGCTGTTAAAGTAAAAAAGGCTGTTTCATTTGAACTTCCTGTCATGCTTTTGGGCGGGGAGCTAACCACAAACCACAACTCCTCTGCAAAAGAACAGCATCAGAAATTCTGTCAGCTAGGCTGCTTACCTTAGAAATCTGAGGCTGCTGTTGTGACAGGGTCTTGCAAGGCTAATACTACTGCATATTTCATAGTGAACAACTGAAATGTACATTTGAAATCAATAATTTAGAGCTATGATTAGCAATGCTTTCTATAGTGCATTGTTGTGGTAAAGTATTTGCAAACAAATAGGGAAAATAATCTCAACCCAAACAGTAATATCCTAAACTGCTGTAAATTTATATGCCTGGTAGTGACATATTCTTCTTTTCTTGCTTCCTCTACAGTACTTGTTCTAATGATGTCTTTTTGGGGATTTGTGTGAACTGGGTAATATGCTTGTAAAAGACAAAGGCTTTTCACACTGGTATTCAGTACAGTACCAGATAGGTTTTAAAAGGTAATCAAACACTGACCGCTCCAGTCATTTTGACAGGTTTGTCTCGTAGCAAGAATCTAAAATCTAAAACAATAATCTAAAACATGCCTCAAAACTCGAAACCTATTAGGATAAGAAGGAAAGATGAGGAGGAGAGACAGCACCTGCACAGCCCGACTCCTCGAGGTGGTCTGGACAGCAGTGTTAACCTGCACACAGCCCCGCTCCTCGGGTGGTCGGACAGCAGTGTTAAACTGCACACAGCCCGCTCCTTGGGGTGGTCCGGACATGCAGTGTTAACCTGCACACAGCCCCTCCTCGGGGTGGTCGGACAGCAGTGTTAACCTGCACACAGCCCCGCTCCTCGGGGTGGTCCGGACAGCAGTGTAAACCTGCACACAGCCCTGCTCCTTGGGGTGGTCCGGACTACAGTGTTAAACTGCACACAGCCCCGCTCCTCGGGGTGGTCCGGACAGCAGTGTTAAACTGCACACAGCCCCGCTCCTTGGGGTGGTCCGGACTGCAGTGTTAACCTGCACACAGCCCCGCTCCTCGGACAGCAGTGTTAACCTGCACACAGCCCCGCTCCTCCGGATGGTCCGGACAGCAGTGTTAACCTGCACACAGCCCCGCTCCTTGGGGTGGTCCGGACAGCACTGTTCACCTGCACACAGCCCCGCTCCTCGGGGTGGTGCGGACAGCTGTGTTAACCTGCACACAGCCCCACTCCTCGGGGTGGTCCGGACAGGAGTGTTAATATGCACACAGCCCCGCTCCTCGGGGTGGTCCGGACAGCAGTGTTAACCTACACACAGCCCTGCTCCTCCGGGTGGTCCAGACAGCAGTGTTAACCTGCACACAGCCCCGCTCTTCGGGGTGGTCCGGACAGCAGTGTTAACCTGCACACAGCCCTGCTCCTCGGGGTGGTCCGGAATACAGTCTTAACCTGCACACAGCCCCGCTCCTCGGGGTGGTCCGGAATGCAGTGTTAACCTGCACACAGTCCCCCTCCTCGGGGTGGTCCGGACTGCAGTGTTAACCTGCACACAGCCCCGCTCCTCGGGGTGGTCCGGAGAGCAGTGTAAACCTGCACACAGCCCTGCTCCTTGGGGTGGTGCGGACTACAGTGTTAAACTGCACACAGCCCCGCTCCTCGGGGTGGTCCGGACAGCAGTGTTAAACTGCACACAGCCCCTCTCCTTGGGGTGGTCAGGACTGCAGTGTTAACCTGCACACAGCCACGCTCCTCGGGGTGGTCCGGACAGCAGTGTTAACCTACACACAGCCCCGCTCCTCCGGATGGTCCGGACAGCAGTGTTAACCTGCACACAGCCCCGCTCCTTGGGGTGTCCGGACAGCACTGTTCACCTGCACACAGCCCCGCTCCTCGGGGTGGTACGGACAGCTGTGTTAACCTGCACACAGCCCCACTCCTCGGGGTGGTCCGGACAGGAGTGTTAATATGCACACAGCCCCGCTCCTCGGGTGGTCGGACAGCAGTGTTAACCTGCACACAGCCCTGCTCCTCGGACAGCAGTGTTAACCTGCACACAGCCCCGCTCTTCGGGGTGGTCCGGACAGCAGTGTTAACCTGCACACAGCCCTGCTCCTCGGGGTGGTCCGGAATACAGTGTTAACCTGCACACAGCCCCGCTCCTCGGGGTGGTCCGGACAAGAGTGTTAACCTGCACACAGCCACGCTCCTTGGGGTGGTCCGGACTGCAGTGTTAACCTGCACACAGCCCCGCTCCTCGGGGTGGTTCGGACAGAACTGATAACCTACACACAGCCCCGCTCCTCGGGCAGCAGTGTTAACCTGCACACAGCCCCGCTCCTTGGGGTGGTCCGGACTGCAGTGTTAACCTGCACACAGCCCCGCTCCTCGGGGTGATCCGGACAGCAGTGTTAACCTGCACACAGCCACGCTCCTCGGACAGCAGTGTTAACCTGCACACAGCCCCGCTCCTCGGGGTGGTCCGGACAGCAGTGTTAACCTGCACACAGCCCCACTCCTCGGGGTGGTCCGGACAGCAGTGTTAACCTGCACACAGCCCCGCTCCTCGGGGTGGTCCGGACAGCAGTGTTAACCTGCACACAGCCCCACTCCTCTGGGTGGTCCGGACAGCAGTGTTAACCTGCACACAGCCCCGCTCCTCGGACAGCAGTGTTAACCTGCACACAGCCCCGCTCCTCGGACAGCAGTGTTAACCTGCACACAGCCCCGCTCCTCGGGGTGGTCCGGACAGCAGTGTTAACCTGCACACAGCCCGGCTCCTGGGGTGGTCGGACAGCAGTGTTAACCTGCACACAGCCCGCTCCTCCGGATGGTCCGGACAGCAGTGTTAACCTGCACACAGCCCGCTCCTTGGGGTGGTCGGACAGCAGTGTTAACCTGCACACAGCCCGCTCCTCGGGGTGGTCCGGACAGCAGTGTTAACCTGCACACAGCCCTGCTCCTCGGGTGGTCCGGACAGCAGTGTTAACCTGCACACAGCCCGCTCCTCGGGGTGGTCCGGACAGCAGTGTTAACCTGCACACAGCCCGCTCCTCGGGTGGTCCGGACAGCAGTGTTAACCTGCACACAGCCCCGCTCCTCGGGTGGTCCGGACAGCAGTGTTAACCTGCACACAGCCCGCTCCTCGGGTGGTCCGGACAGCAGTGTTAACCTGCACACAGCCCGCTCCTCGGTGGTCGGACAGCAGTGTTAACCTGCACACAGCCCGCTCCTCGGGGTGGTCCGGACAGCAGTGTTAACCTGCACACAGCCCGCTCCTCGGGTGGTCGGACAGCAGTGTTAACCTGCACACAGCCCGCTCCTCGGGTGGTCCGGACAGCAGTGTTAACCTGCACACAGCCCGCTCCTCGGGGTGGTCGGACAGCAGTGTTAACCTGCACACAGCCCGCTCCTCGGGTGGTCCGGACAGCAGTGTTAACCTGCACACAGCCCGCTCCTCGGGTGGTCGGACAGCAGTGTTAAACTGCACACAGCCCGCTCCTCGGGTGGTCGGACAGCAGTGTTAACCTGCACACAGCCCTGCTCCTCGGGTGGTCCGGACAGCACTGTTAACCTGCACACAGCCCGCTCTTCGAGGTGGTCCGGACAGCAGTGTTAACCTGCACACAGCCCGCTCCTCGGACAGCAGTGTTAACCTGCACACAGCCCGCTCCTCGGGTGGTCCGGACAGCAGTGTTAACCTGCACACAGCCCGCTCCTCGGGTGGTCCGGACAGCAGTGTTAACCTGCACACAGCCCCGCTCCTCGGGGTGGTCCGGACAGCAGTGTTAACCTGCACACAGCCCGCTCCTCGGGTGGTCGGACAGCAGTGTTAACCTGCACACAGCCCGCTCCGGGTGGTCGGACAGCAGTGTTAACCTGCACACAGCCCGCTCCTCGGGTGGTCCGGACAGCAGTGTTAACCTGCACACAGCCCGCTCCTCGGGGTGGTCCGGACAGCAGTGTTAACCTGCACACAGCCCGCTCCTCGGGTGGTCCGGACAGCAGTGTTAACCTGCACACAGCCCGCTCTCGGGTGGTCGGACAGCAGTGTTAACCTGCACACAGCCCGCTCCTCGGGGTGGTCGGACAGCAGTGTTAACCTGCACACAGCCCGCTCCTCGGGTGGTCCGGACAGCAGTGTTAACCTGCACACAGCCCGCTCCTCGGGTGGTCGGACAGCAGTGTTAACCTGCACACAGCCCGCTCCTCGGGTGGTCCGGACAGCAGTGTTAACCTGCACACAGCCCGCTCCTCGGGTGGTCCGGACAGCAGTGTTAACCTGCACACAGCCCGCTCCTCGGGGTGGTCCGGACAGCAGTGTTAACCTGCACACAGCCCGCTCCTCGGGTGGTCCGGACAGCAGTGTTAACCTGCACACAGCCCGCTCCTCGGGGTGGTCGGACAGCAGTGTTAACCTGCACACAGCCCGCTCCTCGGGTGGTCCGGACAGCAGTGTTAACCTGCACACAGCCCGCTCCTCGGGTGGTCCGGACAGCAGTGTTAACCTGCACACAGCCCGCTCCTCGGGTGGTCGGACAGCAGTGTTAACCTGCACACAGCCCGCTCCTCGGGTGGTCCGGACAGCAGTGTTAACCTGCACACAGCCCGCTCCTCGGGTGGTCCGGACAGCAGTGTTAACCTGCACACAGCCCGCTCCTCGGGTGGTCCGGACAGCAGTGTTAACCTGCACACAGCCCGCTCCTCGGGGTGGTCCGGACAGCAGTGTTAACCTGCACACAGCCCGCTCCTCGGGGTGGTCGGACAGCAGTGTTAACCTGCACACAGCCCGCTCCTCGGGTGGTCGGACAGCAGTGTTAACCTGCACACAGCCCGCTCCTCGGGTGGTCCGGACAGCAGTGTTAACCTGCACACAGCCCGCTCCTCGGGGTGGTCCGGACAGCAGTGTTAACCTGCACACAGCCCGCTCCTCGGGTGGTCCGGACAGCAGTGTTAACCTGCACACAGCCCGCTCCTCGGGTGGTCCGGACAGCAGTGTTAACCTGCACACAGCCCGCTCCTCGGGTGGTCCGGACAGCAGTGTTAACCTGCACACAGCCCGCTCCTCGGGTGGTCCGGACAGCAGTGTTAACCTGCACACAGCCCGCTCCTCGGGTGGTCCGGACAGCAGTGTTAACCTGCACACAGCCCGCTCCTCGGGTGGTCCGGACAGCAGTGTTAACCTGCACACAGCCCGCTCCTCGGGGTGGTCCGGACAGCAGTGTTAACCTGCACACAGCCCGCTCCTCGGGGTGGTCGGACAGCAGTGTTAACCTGCACACAGCCCGCTCCTCGGGTGGTCCGGACAGCAGTGTTAACCTGCACACAGCCCGCTCCTCGGGTGGTCCGGACAGCAGTGTTAACCTGCACACAGCCCGCTCCTCGGGTGGTCCGGACAGCAGTGTTAACCTGCACACAGCCCGCTCCGGGTGGTCGGACAGCAGTGTTAACCTGCACACAGCCCGCTCCTCGGGTGGTCCGGACAGCAGTGTTAACCTGCACACAGCCCGCTCCTCGGGTGGTCCGGACAGCAGTGTTAACCTGCACACAGCCCGCTCCTCGGGTGGTCGGACAGCAGTGTTAACCTGCACACAGCCCGCTCCTCGGGTGGTCCGGACAGCAGTGTTAACCTGCACACAGCCCGCTCCTCGGGTGGTCCGGACAGCAGTGTTAACCTGCACACAGCCCGCTCCGGGTGGTCGGACAGCAGTGTTAACCTGCACACAGCCCGCTCCTCGGGTGGTCCGGACAGCAGTGTTAACCTGCACACAGCCCGCTCCTCGGGTGGTCGGACAGCAGTGTTAACCTGCACACAGCCCGCTCCTCGGGTGGTCCGGACAGCAGTGTTAACCTGCACACAGCCCGCTCCTCGGGTGGTCCGGACAGCAGTGTTAACCTGCACACAGCCCGCTCCTCGGGTGGTCGGACAGCAGTGTTAACCTGCACACAGCCCGCTCCTCGGGTGGTCCGGACAGCAGTGTTAACCTGCACACAGCCCCTCCTCGGGTGGTCCGGACAGCAGTGTTAACCTGCACACAGCCCGCTCCTCGGGTGGTCCGGACAGCAGTGTTAACCTGCACACAGCCCGCTCCTCGGGTGGTCCGGACAGCAGTGTTAACCTGCACACAGCCCGCTCCTCGGGTGGTCCGGACAGCAGTGTTAACCTGCACACAGCCCGCTCCTCGGGTGGTCCGGACAGCAGTGTTAACCTGCACACAGCCCGCTCCTCGGGTGGTCCGGACAGCAGTGTTAACCTGCACACAGCCCGCTCCTCGGGTGGTCCGGACAGCAGTGTTAACCTGCACACAGCCCGCTCCTCGGGTGGTCCGGACAGCAGTGTTAACCTGCACACAGCCCGCTCCTCGGGTGGTCCGGACAGCAGTGTTAACCTGCACACAGCCCGCTCCGGTGGTCGGACAGCAGTGTTAACCTGCACACAGCCCGCTCCTCGGGTGGTCGGACAGCAGTGTTAACCTGCACACAGCCCGCTCCTCGGGTGGTCCGGACAGCAGTGTTAACCTGCACACAGCCCGCTCCTCGGGTGGTCCGGACAGCAGTGTTAACCTGCACACAGCCCGCTCCTCGGGTGGTCCGGACAGCAGTGTTAACCTGCACACAGCCCTGCTCCGGTGGTCGGACAGCAGTGTTAACCTGCACACAGCCCGCTCCTCGGGTGGTCCGGACAGCAGTGTTAACCTGCACACAGCCCCGCTCCTCGGGTGGTCCGGACAGCAGTGTTAACCTGCACACAGCCCGCTCTCGGGTGGTCGGACAGCAGTGTTAACCTGCACACAGCCCGCTCCTCGGGTGGTCCGGACAGCAGTGTTAACCTGCACACAGCCCGCTCCTCGGGTGGTCCGGACAGCAGTGTTAACCTGCACACAGCCCGCTCCTCGGGTGGTCCGGACAGCAGTGTTAACCTGCACACAGCCCGCTCCTCGGGTGGTCCGGACAGCAGTGTTAACCTGCACACAGCCCGCTCTCGGGTGGTCGGACAGCAGTGTTAACCTGCACACAGCCCGCTCCTCGGGTGGTCCGGACAGCAGTGTTAACCTGCACACAGCCCGCTCCTCGGGTGGTCCGGACAGCAGTGTTAACCTGCACACAGCCCGCTCCTCGGGGTGGTCCGGACAGCAGTGTTAACCTGCACACAGCCCGCTCCTCGGGTGGTCGGACAGCAGTGTTAACCTGCACACAGCCCGCTCCTCGGTGGTCGGACAGCAGTGTTAACCTGCACACAGCCCGCTCCTCGGGTGGTCCGGACAGCAGTGTTAACCTGCACACAGCCCGCTCCTCGGGTGGTCCGGACAGCAGTGTTAACCTGCACACAGCCCGCTCCTCGGGTGGTCCGGACAGCAGTGTTAACCTGCACACAGCCCGCTCCTCGGGTGGTCCGGACAGCAGTGTTAACCTGCACACAGCCCGCTCCTCGGGTGGTCCGGACAGCAGTGTTAACCTGCACACAGCCCCGCTCCTCGGGTGGTCCGGACAGCAGTGTTAACCTGCACACAGCCCGCTCCTCGGGTGGTCCGGACAGCAGTGTTAACCTGCACACAGCCCGCTCCTCGGGTGGTCCGGACAGCAGTGTTAACCTGCACACAGCCCCGCTCCTCAGACAGCAGTGTTAACCTGCACACAGCCCTGCTCCTCGGGGTGGTCCGGACAGCAGTGTTAACCTGCACACAGCCCCGCTCCTCGGACAGCAGTGTTAACCTGCACACAGCCCGCTCCTCGGGGTGGTCCGGACAGCAGTGTTAACCTGCACACAGCCCGCTCCTCGGGTGGTCCGGACAGCAGTGTTAACCTGCACACAGCCCGCTCCTCGGGTGGTCCGGACGGCAGTTTTAACCTGCACACAGCCCGCTCCTCGGGGTGGTCCGGACAACAGTGTTAACCTGCACACAGCCCGCTCCTCGGGTGGTCCGGACAGCAGTGTTAACCTGCACACAGCCCCGCTCCGGGTGGTCGGACAGCAGTGTTAACCTGCACACAGCCCGCTCCTCGGGTGGTCCGGACAGCAGTGTTAACCTGCACACAGCCCGCTCCTCGGGTGGTCCGGACAGCAGTGTTAACCTGCACACAGCCCGCTCCTCGGGTGGTCGGACAGCAGTGTTAACCTGCACACAGCCCGCTCCTCGGGTGGTCCGGACAGCAGTGTTAACCTGCACACAGCCCGCTCCTCGGGTGGTCCGGACAGCAGTGTTAACCTGCACACAGCCCCTCCTCGGGTGGTCCGGACAGCAGTGTTAACCTGCACACAGCCCGCTCCTCGGGTGGTCCGGACAGCAGTGTTAACCTGCACACAGCCCGCTCCTCGGGTGGTCCGGACAGCAGTGTTAACCTGCACACAGCCCCGCCTCGGGTGGTCGGACAGCAGTGTTAACCTGCACACAGCCCGCTCCTCGGGTGGTCGGACAGCAGTGTTAACCTGCACACAGCCCGCTCCTCGGGTGGTCGGACAGCACTGTTAACCTGCACACAGCCCCGCTCCTCGGGGTGGTCAGGACAGCAGTGTTAACCTGCACAGAGCCCCGCTCCTAGGACAGCAGTGTTAACCTGCACACAGCCCTGCTCCTCGGGTGGTCGGACAGCAGTGTTAACCTGCACACAGCCCCCTCCTCGGGTGGTCCGGACAACAGTGTTAACCTGCACACAGCCCGCTCCGGTGGTCGGACAGCAGTGTTAACCTGCACACAGCCCGCTCCTCGGGTGGTCCGGACAGCAGTGTTAACCTGCACACAGCCCGCTCCTCGGGTGGTCCGGACAGCAGTGTTAACCTGCACACAGCCCGCTCCTCGGGTGGTCCGGACAGCAGTGTTAACCTGCACACAGCCCGCTCCTCGGGTGGTCCGGACAGCAGTGTTAACCTGCACACAGCCCGCTCCTCGGGTGGTCCGGACAGCAGTGTTAACCTGCACACAGCCCGCTCCTCGGGTGGTCCGGACAGCAGTGTTAACCTGCACACAGCCCGCTCCTCGGGTGGTCCGGACAGCAGTGTTAACCTGCACACAGCCCCTCCTCGGGTGGTCCGGACAGCAGTGTTAACCTGCACACAGCCCGCTCCTCGGGGTGGTCCGGACAGCAGTGTTAACCTGCACACAGCCCCGCTCCTCGGGTGGTCCGGACAGCAGTGTTAACCTGCACACAGCCCCGCTCTCGGGTGGTCCGGACAGCAGTGTTAACCTGCACACAGCCCGCTCCTCGGGTGGTCCGGACAGCAGTGTTAACCTGCACACAGCCCGCTCCTCGGGTGGTCCGGACAGCAGTGTTAACCTGCACACAGCCCCTCCTCGGGTGGTCCGGACAGCAGTGTTAACCTGCACACAGCCCGCTCCTCGGGTGGTCCGGACAGCAGTGTTAACCTGCACACAGCCCCGCTCCTCGGGTGGTCCGGACAGCAGTGTTAACCTGCACACAGCCCCTCCTCGGGTGGTCCGGACAGCAGTGTTAACCTGCACACAGCCCGCTCCTCGGGTGGTCCGGACAGCAGTGTTAACCTGCACACAGCCCCGCTCCTCGGGTGGTCCGGACAGCAGTGTTAACCTGCACACAGCCCCTCCGGGTGGTCGGACAGCAGTGTTAACCTGCACACAGCCCGCTCCTCGGGTGGTCCGGACAGCAGTGTTAACCTGCACACAGCCCCTCCTCGGGTGGTCCGGACAGCAGTGTTAACCTGCACACAGCCCGCTCCTCGGGTGGTCCGGACAGCAGTGTTAACCTGCACACAGCCCCTCCTCGGGTGGTCCGGACAGCAGTGTTAACCTGCACACAGCCCCTCCTCGGGTGGTCCGGACAGCAGTGTTAACCTGCACACAGCCCGCTCCTCGGGTGGTCCGGACAGCAGTGTTAACCTGCACACAGCCCGCTCTCGGGTGGTCGGACAGCAGTGTTAACCTGCACACAGCCCCTCCTCGGGTGGTCCGGACAGCAGTGTTAACCTGCACACAGCCCGCTCCTCGGGTGGTCCGGACAGCAGTGTTAACCTGCACACAGCCCGCTCCTCGGGTGGTCCGGACAGCAGTGTTAACCTGCACACAGCCCCGCTCCTCGGGTGGTCCGGACAGCAGTGTTAACCTGCACACAGCCCGCTCCTCGGGTGGTCCGGACAGCAGTGTTAACCTGCACACAGCCCGCTCCTCGGGTGGTCGGACAGCAGTGTTAACCTGCACACAGCCCGCTCCTCGGGTGGTCCGGACAGCAGTGTTAACCTGCACACAGCCCCACTCCTCGGGTGGTCCGGACAGCAGTGTTAACCTGCACACAGCCCGCTCCTCGGTCGGACAGCAGTGTTAACCTGCACACAGCCCGCTCCTCGGGTGGTCCGGACAGCAGTGTTAACCTGCACACAGCCCCGCTCCTCGGGTGGTCCGGACAGCAGTGTTAACCTGCACACAGCCCGCTCCTCGGGTGGTCCGGACAGCAGTGTTAACCTGCACACAGCCCGCTCCTCGGGTGGTCGGACAGCAGTGTTAACCTGCACACAGCCCCGCTCCTCGGGTGGTCCGGACAGCAGTGTTAACCTGCACACAGCCCGCTCCTCGGGTGGTCCGGACAGCAGTGTTAACCTGCACACAGCCCGCTCCTCGGGTGGTCCGGACAGCAGTGTTAACCTGCACACAGCCCCGCTCCTCGGGTGGTCCGGACAGCAGTGTTAACCTGCACACAGCCCCGCTCCTGGTCGGACAGCAGTGTTAACCTGCACACAGCCCCTCCTCGGGTGGTCCGGACAGCAGTGTTAACCTGCACACAGCCCCACTCCTCGGGTGGTCCGGACAGCAGTGTTAACCTGCACACAGCCCCTCCTCGGGTGGTCCGGACAGCAGTGTTAACCTGCACACAGCCCCACTCCTCGGGTGGTCCGGACAGCAGTGTTAACCTGCACACAGCCCGCTCCTCGGGTGGTCCGGACAGCAGTGTTAACCTGCACACAGCCCCGCTCCTCGGGTGGTCCGGACAGCAGTGTTAACCTGCACACAGCCCGCTCTCGGTGGTCGGACAGCAGTGTTAACCTGCACACAGCCCGCTCCTCGGGTGGTCCGGACAGCAGTGTTAACCTGCACACAGCCCGCTCCTCGGGTGGTCCGGACAGCAGTGTTAACCTGCACACAGCCCCCTCCTCGGGATGGTCCGGACAGCAGTGTTAACCTGCACACAGCCCGCTCCTCGGGTGGTCCGGACAGCAGTGTTAACCTGCACACAGCCCCGCTCCTCGGGTGGTCCGGACAGCAGTGTTAACCTGCACACAGCCCCGCTCCTCGGGTGGTCCGGACAGCAGTGTTAACCTGCACACAGCCCCCTCCTCGGGTGGTCCGGACAGCAGTGTTAACCTGCACACAGCCCCACTCCTCGGGTGGTCCGGACAGCAGTGTTAACCTGCACACAGCCCGCTCCTCGGGTGGTCCGGACAGCAGTGTTAACCTGCACACAGCCCGCTCCTCGGGTGGTCCGGACAGCAGTGTTAACCTGCACACAGCCCGCTCCTCGGGTGGTCGGACAGCAGTGTTAACCTGCACACAGCCCGCTCCTCGGGTGGTCCGGACAGCAGTGTTAACCTGCACACAGCCCCCTCCTCGGGTGGTCCGGACAGCAGTGTTAACCTGCACACAGCCCCGCTCCTCGGGTGGTCGGACAGCAGTGTTAACCTGCACACAGCCCCCTCCTCGGGTGGTCCGGACAGCAGTGTTAACCTGCACACAGCCCCTCCTCGGGTGGTCGGACAGCAGTGTTAACCTGCACACAGCCCGCTCCTCGGGGTGGTCCGGACAGCAGTGTTAACCTGCACACAGCCCGCTCCTCGGGTGGTCCGGACAGCAGTGTTAACCTGCACACAGCCCCTCCTCGGGTGGTCCGGACAGCAGTGTTAACCTGCACACAGCCCCTCCTCGGGTGGTCCGGACAGCAGTGTTAACCTGCACACAGCCCCTCCTCGGGTGGTCCGGACAGCAGTGTTAACCTGCACACAGCCCCCTCCTCGGGTGGTCCGGACAGCAGTGTTAACCTGCACACAGCCCCTCCTCGGGTGGTCCGGACAGCAGTGTTAACCTGCACACAGCCCCTCCTCGGGTGGTCCGGACAGCAGTGTTAACCTGCACACAGCCCGCTCGGGTGGTCGGACAGCAGTGTTAACCTGCACACAGCCCCGCCTCGGGTGGTCCGGACAGCAGTGTTAACCTGCACACAGCCCGCTCCTCGGGTGGTCCGGACAGCAGTGTTAACCTGCACACAGCCCCACTCCTCGGGTGGTCCGGACAGCAGTGTTAACCTGCACACAGCCCGCTCCTCGGGTGGTCCGGACAGCAGTGTTAACCTGCACACAGCCCCTCCTCGGGTGGTCCGGACAGCAGTGTTAACCTGCACACAGCCCCTCCTCGGGTGGTCGGACAGCAGTGTTAACCTGCACACAGCCCCGCTCCTCGGGTGGTCCGGACAGCAGTGTTAACCTGCACACAGCCCCGCTCCTCGGGTGGTCGGACAGCAGTGTTAACCTGCACACAGCCCGCTCCTCGGGTGGTCGGACAGCAGTGTTAACCTGCACACAGCCCACTCCTCGGGTGGTCCGGACAGCAGTGTTAACCTGCACACAGCCCGCTCCTCGGGTGGTCCGGACAGCAGTGTTAACCTGCACACAGCCCCTCCTCGGGTGGTCGGACAGCAGTGTTAACCTGCACACAGCCCGCTCCTCGGGTGGTCCGGACAGCAGTGTTAACCTGCACACAGCCCGCTCCTCGGGGTGGTCCGGACAGCAGTGTTAACCTGCACACAGCCCCACTCCTCGGGTGGTCGGACAGCAGTGTTAACCTGCACACAGCCCGCTCCTCGGGTGGTCGGACAGCAGTGTTAACCTGCACACAGCCCACTCCTCGGGTGGTCCGGACAGCAGTGTTAACCTGCACACAGCCCCGCCTCGGGTGGTCCGGACAGCAGTGTTAACCTGCACACAGCCCGCTCCTCGGGTGGTCCGGACAGCAGTGTTAACCTGCACACAGCCCCTCCTCGGGTGGTCGGACAGCAGTGTTAACCTGCACAGCCCCGCTCCTGGTGGTCTGGACAGCAGTGTTAACCTGCACACAGCCTCGGTCGGACAGCAGTGTTAACCTGCACACAGCCCGCTTCTCGGAACACAGCCCGCTCCTCGGGGTGGTCCGGACAGCAGTGTTAACCTGCACACAGCCCGCTCCTCGGGTGGTCCGGACAGCAGTGTTAACCTGCACACAGCCCCACTCCTCGGGTGGTCGGACAGCAGTGTTAACCTGCACACAGCCCGCTCCTCGGGTGGTCCGGACAGCAGTGTTAACCTGCACACAGCCCGCTCCTCGGGTGGTCCGGACAGCAGTGTTAACCTGCACACAGCCCCTCCTCGGGGGTCCGACAGCAGTGTTAACCTGCACACAGCCCCGCCCTCGGGATGGTCCGGACAGCAGTGTTAACCTGCACACAGCCCTCCTCCCACTCCTCGGGTGGTCCGGACAGCAGTGTTAACCTGCACACAGCCCGCTCCTCGGGGTGGCCGGACAGCAGTGTTAACCTGCACACAGCCCCTCCTCGGGTGGTCGGACAGCAGTGTTAACCTGCACACAGCCCGCTCCTCGGGTGGTCGGACAGCAGTGTTAACCTGCACACAGCCCCTCCTCGGGTGGTCCGGACAGCAGTGTTAACCTGCACACAGCCTCCTCGGGTGGTCCGGACAGCAGTGTTAACCTGCACACAGCCCCGCTCCTCGGACAGCAGTGTTAACCTGCACACAGCCTCCCCCTCCTCGGGTGGTCCGGACAGCAGTGTTAACCTGCACACCCCCGGACAGCAGTGTTAACCTGCACACAGCCCCTCGCTCCTCGGGTGGTCCGGACAGCAGTGTTAACCTGCACACAGCCCTCCTCGGGTGGTCGGACAGCAGTGTTAACCTGCACACAGCCCCCAGCAGTGTTAACCTGCACACAGTGTTCACCTGCACAGCGTCCTGGGTGGTCCGGACAGCAGTGTTAACCTGCACACAGCCCCTCCTCGGTGGTCGGACAGCAGTGTTAACCTGCACACAGCCCCTCCTCGGGTGGTCCGGACAGCAGTGTTAACCTGCACACAGCCCGCTCCTCGGGGTGGTCCGGACAGCAGTGTTAACCTGCACACAGCCCGCTCCTCGGGTGGTCCGGACAGCAGTGTTAACCTGCACACAGCCCCTCCTCGGGTGGTCCGGACAGCAGTGTTAACCTGCACACAGCCCCTCCTCGGGTGGTCCGGACAGCAGTGTTAACCTGCACACAGCCCCTCCTCGGGTGGTCCGGACAGCAGTGTTAACCTGCACACAGCCCGCTCCTCGGGTGGTCGGACAGCAGTGTTAACCTGCACACAGCCCCTCCTCGGGTGGTCCGGACAGCAGTGTTAACCTGCACACAGCCCCTCCTCGGGTGGTCTGGACAGCAGTGTTAACCTGCACACAGCCCCGCTCCTCGGGGTGGTCCGGACAGCAGTGTTAACCTGCACACAGCCCCTCCTCGGGTGGTCCGGACAGCAGTGTTAACCTGCACACAGCCCCACTCCTCGGGTGGTCCGGACAGCAGTGTTAACCTGCACACAGCCCCGCTCTCGGGTGGTCCGGACAGCAGTGTTAACCTGCACACAGCCCGCTCCTCGGGTGGTCGGACAGCAGTGTTAACCTGCACACAGCCCCCTCTCGGGTGGTCCGGACAGCAGTGTTAACCTGCACACAGCCCCTCCTCGGGTGGTCCAGACAGCAGTGTTAACCTGCAAACAGCCCCACTCCTCGGGACGGTCTGGACAGCAGTGTTAACCTGCACACAGCCCGGCTCCTCGGGGTGGGGGTGGGCCGGACAGCAGTGTTAACCTGCACACAGCCCCACTCCTCGTGGTGGTCCGGACAGCAGTGTTAACCTATACACAGCCCCGCTCCTCAGACAGCAGTGTTAACCTGCACACAGCCCTGCTCCTCGGGGTGGTCCAGACAGCAGTGTTAAACTGCACACAGCCCCTCCTCGGGTGGTCCGGACAGCAGTGTTAACCTGCACACAGCCCCTCCTCGGGATGGTCTGGACAGCAGTGTTAACCTGCACACAGCCCCTCCTCGGGTGGTCCGGACTGCAGTGTTAACCTGCACACAGCCCCACTCCTCGGGATGGTCTGGACAGCAGTGTTAACCTGCACACAGCCCCTCCGTGGTCGGACAGCAGTGTTAACCTGCACACAGCCCCTCCTCGGGTGGTCCGGACAGCAGTGTTAACCTGCACACAGCCCGCTCCTCGGGATGGTCTGGACAGCAGTGTTAACCTGCACACAGCCCCTCCTCGGGTGGTCTGGACAGCAGTGTTAACCTGCACACAGCCCCCTCCTCGGGTGGTCCGGACAGCAGTGTTAACCTGCACACAGCCCCGCCTCGGGTGGTCCGGACAGCAGTGTTAACCTGCACACAGCCCGCTCCTCGGGTGGTCCGGACAGCAGTGTTAACCTGCACACAGCCCCGCTCCTGGGGTGGTCCGGACAGCAGTGTTAACCTGCACACAGCCCCTCCTCGGGTGGTCCGGACAGCAGTGTTAACCTGCACACAGCCCCGCTCTCGGGTGGTCCGGACAGCAGTGTTAACCTGCACACAGCCCCCTCCTCGGGTGGTCCGGACAGCAGTGTTAACCTGCACACAGCCCCACTCTCGGGTGGTCCGGACAGCAGTGTTAACCTGCACACAGCCCCTCCTCGGGTGGTCTGGACAGCAGTGTTAACCTGCACACAGCCCCGCTCCTCGGGTGGTCCGGACAGCAGTGTTAACCTGCACACAGCCCCTCCTCGGGATGGTCCGGACAGCAGTGTTAACCTGCACACAGCCCCTCCTAGGGTGGTCCGGACAGCAGTGTTAACCTGCACACAGCCCCACTCCTCGGGGTGGTCCGGACAGCAGTGTTAACCTGCACACAGCCCCACTCCTCGGGATGGTCTGGACAGCAGTGTTAACCTGCACACAGCCCCGCTCCTCGGGGTGGTCTGGACAGCAGTGTTAACCTGTACACAGCCCCGCTCCTCGGACAGCAGTGTTAACCTGCACACAGCCCCACTCCTCGGGATGGTCCGGACAGCAGTGTTAACCTGCACACAGCCCCACTCCTCGGGATGGTCTGGACAGCAGTGTTAACCTGCACACAGCCCCGCTCCTCGGGGGTCCGGACAGCAGTGTTAACCTGCACACAGCCCCACTCCTCTGGGTGGTCCGGACAGCAGTGTTAACCTGCACACAGCCCCGCTCCTCGGAGTGGTCCGGACAGCAGTGTTAACCTGCACACAGCCCTGCTCCTCAGGGAGGTCCGGACAGCACTGTTAACCTGCACACAGCCCCGCTCCTCGGGGTGGTCCGGACAGCAGTGTTAACCTGCACACAGCCCCACTCCTCGGGGTGGTCCGGACAGCAGTGTTAACCTGCACACAGCCCCACTCCTCGGGGTGGTCCGGACAGCAGTGTTAACCTGCACACAGCCCCACTCCTCAGGGTGGTCCGGACAGCAGTGTTAACCTGCACACAGCCCCACTCCTAGGGGTGGTCCGGACAGCAGTATTAACTTGTACGCAGCCGCGCTCCTCGGACAGCAGTGTTAACCTGCACACAGCCCCACTCCTCGGGATGGTCCGGACAGCAGTGTTAACCTGCACACAGCCCCGCCTCGGGTGGTCTGGACAGCAGTGTTAACCTCTACACTGCCCCGCTCCTCGGGGTGGTCCGCACAGCAGTGTTAACCTGCACACAGCCCTACTCCTCGGGATGGTCCGGACAGCAGTGTTAACCTGCACACAGCCCCGCTCCTCGGGGTGGTCTGGACAGCAGTGTTAACCTGCACACAGCCCCGCACCTCGGACAGCAGTGTTAACCTCTACACCGCCCCACTCCTCAGGATGGTCCGGACAGCAGTGTTAACCTGCACACAGCCCCACTCCTCGGGATGGTCTGGACAGCAGTGTTAACCTGCACACAGTCCCGCTCCTCGGGGGTCCGGACAGCAGTGTTAACCTGCACACAGCCCCACTCCTCTGGGTGGTCCGGACAGCAGTGTTAACCTGTACACAGCCCCGCTCCCCGCCTTTTTCAGAGTGAGATCATACAGTTTGCTCATGATGTCCCTTGTTCGGGACATCGCTGTAGCAACAAGACTCAGGAACGAATATTGGCCCGAATGCCAACAAGTAGCGCCTTAGAGAGAATTGCCATGGACACAGTGGGTCCACTGAGCTTATCTCACTCTGGATATACGCATATTTTACGAGTGGTGGACTACACGACCAGAGGGTCGTGGGTTCAGTCCCAGGTGGGGGACACTGCTGCTGTACCCTTGAGCAAGGTACTTTACCTAGATTGCTCCAGGAAAAACCCAACTGTATAAATGGGTAATTGTATGTAAAAATAATGTGATAATTTGTAACAATTGTAAGTCGCCCTGGATAAGGGCGTCTGCTAGAAATAAATAAAGAAGAAATAAATAAAGAAGAAGAAGAAGAAGAAGAAGAAGAAGAAGAAGAAGAAGAAGAAGAAGAAGAAGAAGAATTACAGACATCAGTGTGTATTATAATGAAATACATTCTAGTAATTACAGACATCAGTGTGTATTGTAATGAAATACATTCTAGTAATTACAGACATCAGTGTGTATTATAATGAAATACATTCTAGTAATTACAGACATCAGTGTGTATTATAATGCTGTGAGCAGTTTTATACAGGTTGACTAAGATGACTAAACTACATTAATGATTTAGATTCTGGTATAGTAAGCAAACGTGTTAAATCTGCAGACGACACAAAAATAGGAGGAGTGGCAAACACAGCAAAGGTCATTCAAAATGATCTAGACAGCATTCAGAACTGGGCAGACACATGGCAAATGACATTTAATAGAGAAAAGTGTAAGGTACTGCACGCAGGCAATAAAAATGTGCATTATAAATAACATATGGGAGATACTGAAATTGAAGAAGGAATCTATGAAAAAGACCTAGGAGTTTATGTTGACTCGGAAATGTCTTCATCAAGACAATGTGGGGAAGCTATAAAAAAAGCCAACAAGATGCTCGGATATACTGTGAGAAGTGTTGAATTTAAATCAAGGGAAGTAATGTTAAAACTTTACAATGCATTAGTAAGACCTCACCTAGAATATTGTGTTCAGTTCTGGTCACCTCGTTACAAAAAGGATATTGCTGCTCTAGAAAGAGTGCAAAGAAGAGCGACCAGAATTATTCTGGGTTTAAAAGGCATGTCATATGCAGACAGGCTAAAAGAATTGAATCTATTCAGTCTTGAACAAAGAAGACTATGCAGTGATCTGATTCAAGCATTCAAAATTCTAAAAGGTATTGACAATGTCGACCCAAGGGACTTTTTCAACCTGAAAAAAGAAACAAGTACCAGGGGTCACAAATGGAGATTAGATAAAGGGGTGTTCTGAACAGAAAATAGGAGGCATTTTTTTCAGAGAATTGTGAGGGTCTGGAACCAACTCCCCAGTAATGTTGTTGAAGCTGACACCCTGGGATCCTTCAAGAAGCTGCTTGATGAGATTCTGGGATGAATAAGCTATTAACAACCAAACGACCAAGATGGGCCGAATGTCCTCCTCTCGTTTGTAAACTTTCTTATGTTCTTATGTTATATGATCCCTGCTGTTAGCATCACACCCTCAATCCTGGCCTGACAGCCCTTTGCCAGGACATAACTGTTACTGTCGGTGGACTTAGTACTTCCCAAATTTTAGGAGCTAACCATTGATGAGATCGTCAATAGGTGATGTATTCTATTCAGAATTCCACTTTGTGGTTCTGTTCACTACTGTATATAGTTTGGTGACATGCCCTTTTATTACCGTGTAGTGTAAGAAAGTGGTTCGTCGTCAGAATGTGGTACACATACAAAACTTGACCCGTGTAATGTCAGAAAGTGGTATGCTGTCAGACTGAGTGGTACTTTGTCAGATTTTGGTACAGGTGCAATCTGATAGGTGTTTTACTATTGTCAAAAAGAGGTATATTTACTGTTAATTATACAATTTTTTTTGCAAACTTAAACTGGAAACAGACAACCAATTTCTCTTAAAAGAAAAAAACAATTTCAGAGCAAAATGCACAAGTAAAAAAATATACAAGACCCAATGTATTGCATATGATAAACATTTGCATACTATTTTCTTTTCTAGATATGATAAATTATATTAAAACGATGTCAAAGACTGGAACATATGATACGTTAAATTTAAAAAAGATGTAAAAGACAGAAAACAGCGAAATGTATCAGATTTGAAGCGCAGTAACACCGGTAGTACTTTATGACTACCAGTGAGGAGAACCTATTGCGCTACATGTGCCATGTTTATAACATGTTGGCATGTGTTACCGCCAAACCCCAATCACCCTCGCATAGTCTTTGTTGCGACACAGCCTGTCACACTAAGAATGCTACAGAAACCACTTTCAGTATGATTAGTAAAGAAGGCGGGCAGGCAGGAAGCACACAGAACAGAACAGGCTGTATCTGCAAACCCACCCCGATAAACGAGTATCTCAGAGCGCATAAACATCATTTTTATAAATTATCAACAAAAATACAAGAGTCCAGTATGACGGCTTTGATCAAAAAAATAAACATATACAATGCACGTGTTGTTTGTTCTCCATTATTTCCTTTAATAAAATATTGATGTTGCTGTTCAAAGCAGAAGTAAACGGCTCTAGTGTTCAAACGATAAGCACAACTGGTTCCATCACATCCCTTGAAATGATGAGGCAACATCCAGAAACATGAACCCGAGAAGCAGCGGCGTACTCTGCGGGTGTTCCTCCTTGAACAGAAACAATGGAACAGTCCGTACACGGAAAACAAATGATATGATCTCCCTCTATCAATTAATCAAAAATATAAAGAAAATAACGTTACGTCTATTGCTTTGCAGAAGTGAAACTGACTGCAGTACTCGGCCTAAGGGAAGGAAATTAAATTATAAATAGCTGTGGGTAAAATGACAACTTCGCCAGCTGACAAAGACACGCTTTACACCAAATCAATGCGTCGAGATTAATTTCATTACTTTACGGTTGTTATACCAGTAAGTGCTCTCCATTTTGTTAAAATAAATACATGAATAAATCATTCCCTCAAATCTCTCTATGTGTACATTAGAGAAATAGTAATCAGAAACCTCGCAATATAAAAAGATACCCTGCGGCTGATGACAAGACTTCAGTGAAAGTTGCACCACCCTCAGTTTGCATCATAAAAACGATCTTAACCCTAACCCTAATCCAAAAATCTTTAGAGAATCCATTGAATATATACTGAATTTATTACAGGATGTGTTCTAATTGTGTGCAGCCCGTGGGCGCTGGTTCTATATCGATAATGCAGGACTCGTCTCCTCAGTGCTTACACTATAGAGTCATATACAGTACGGTAGTATCAGGCTGCTAGTACTATACTTACCGCAATAACAGAGGTCCGCACCGCTTCACAGACGCTTTGTCTCAGCTCCGCCGCTGTTCCCGGTTTGCTCAGTCTTTTAGTAAATTTCCGAACTTCAGACATATTCTTGCTTCGTTACTGTATGTGTTGTATAAATCACTGAAGTCAGTGCCCTGACTCGGTATCCAGCCCAGCTTGCACAGTGAAGCACTGGTGCTCGATGCTGTGACAGATGGGGGAGTCTTGCAGTGGCGTAGTAGCCCGAGTCACGAGGCAGGGCTTACTACCCGTGAAGAGGCACAGCGGAGAGCTCGGCTGCTGCTGCTTCTTCAATGTGCCTGCAGGCGAGGGGGTGCGGGCGGGCTTTGTGCCATACCGCTAGCATTCGTGCATACAAGGAGGGTAACACGTTACTCCAGTTCACAGGTCCTGTTACAAAACTACATCTAAGAAACTTCATTTGAATGCTCAAATTAGCCAAGCCAACAAGCTGCCCTTGTTCTTTAATAATCTTCTAAGAGACGTTGCTTTATAAAAGGATCACAACTGTTACACAACTGCAGGCAATAAAAATGTGCATTATAAATATCAGATGGGAGATACTGAAATTGAAGAAGGGAACTATGAAAAAGACCTAGGAGTTTATGTTGACTCAGAAATGTCTTCATCTAGACAATGTCTGGAAGCTATAAAAAAGGCCAACAAGATGCTCGGATATATTGTGAGAAGTGTTGAATTTAAGTCAAGGGAAGTAATGTTAAAACTTTACAATGCATTAGTAAGACCTCACCTAGAATATTGTGTTCAGTTCTGGTCACCTCGTTACAAAAAGGATATTGCTGCTCTAGAAAGAGTGCAAAGAAGAAGTGTGTGTGTATCTGTGTTCACAGCTCCACTGTGCTGTGTGTGTGTGTATCTGTGTTCACAGCTGCACTGTGCGGTGTGTGTGTGTGTGTATCTGTGTTCACAGCTGCACTGTGCGGTGTGAGTGTGTGTATCTGTGTTCACAGCTGCATTGTGCGGTGTGTGTATGTATGTTCACAGCTGCACTGTGCGGTGTGTGTGTGTATCTGTGTTCACAGCTGCACTGTGCGGTGTGTGTGTGTATGTATGTTCACAGCTGCACTGTGCGGTGTGTGTGTATCTGTATGTTCACAGCTGCACTGTGCGGTGTGTGTGTATCTGTGTTCACAGCTCCACTGTGCGGTGTGTGTGTGTATCTGTGTTCACAGCTGCACTGTGCGGTGTGTGTGTGTGTGTATCTGTGTTCACAGCTGCACTGTGCGGTGTGTGTGTGTGTGTATCTGTGTTCACAGCTGCACTGTGCGGTGTGTGTGTGTGTGTATCTGTGTTCACAGCTGCACTGTGCGGTGTGTGTGTGTGTGTATCTGTGTTCACAGCTGCACTGTGCGGTGTGTGTGTGTATCTGTGTTCACAGCTGCACTGTGCGGTGTGTGTGTGTATCTGTGTTCACAGCTGCACTGCGCGGTGTGTGTGTATCTGTGTTCACAGCTCCACTGTGCGGTGTGTGTGTGTATCTGTGTTCACAGCTGCACTGAGCGGTGTGTGTGTGTATCTGTGTTCACAGCTGCACTGAGCGGTGTGTGTGTGTATCTGTGTTCACAGCTGCACTGTGTGGTGTGTGTGTGTATCTGTGTTCACAGCTCCACTGTGCGGTGTGTGTGTGTGTATCTGTGTTCACAGCTCCACTGTGCGGTGTGTGTGTGTATGTGTGTTCACAGCTGCACTGTGCGGTGTGTGTGTGTATCTGTGTTCACAGCTGCACTGTGCGGTGTGTGTGTATCTGTGTTCACAGCTGCACTGTGCGGTGTGTGTGTATCTGTGTTCACAGTTGTATTGTATGGTGTGTGTGTGTATCTGTGTTCACAGCTCCACTGTGCGGTGTGTGTGTGTATCTGTGTATTTGTTTACCCTGTCTACTGCATTATGGTGCTATCATGATTCGTTTGGCAACAGTGACATCTAGTGGGTAGAAAAAGGCACTTTAATGTCTTGTCTTCATTTCGGTTTAGCTGGTGAGTCACGACTCTTATGGAACGAAAATATATTTAAATATATTGGCATATATTGTATAATACATGTTGTAATACACTACATTATATTTCTCAATATATTTAAATAGATTTTCGTTCTATAAGGGCATCGGATCACTGCAAAATTGCGAAGCATTCCTGAAACTACACGTGGAGTCGCCCAAATGGTTTTTCTATTGTGCTCAGTTTTTGCTATTTATTATCTGCATGATGTTAAGTGTTCTTGTATTTGACCGTTATTAATAAGATGTTGTATTTGGTACACAATTCCGGTACTTTTTTTCTATTGGCAGAACCTTGACTAAGAATTAACTAAAGAACATTTACCGATTTGTTATGCGAATGCCAGTAAGGTGCGGTGAGGTCAGTGGTTGGGTAGGCACTGGCTAGTCTCACACCCCAATTTACATAGATTCGATTGGCAGGCTTATAGAGAGCAGAATTATAATTATGCACGGTTGGGAACGAGACTGGTATTGACGCAGCGCAACAAAAACCCCGATGTAATTACACGATTCAACCGACAGATGGCACTGAATTTCAATACATACTTTATTATTATCTGACCTCAATGTCAAATTGATGGTTATTATTGTCCACAAAAGAATGTACTGTAAAGCGTACACACTGATTTAATTCGTACTATTAGTGTTTTTATATAAATGCCCAAATCTACAGTTAACCTGTTACCGTTCTTTAAACATTTGCACTTACATATCTACTTGTATATGAAATCCATCCTTGTAGAATCGTTCTCTCTTGGCCTGAAGTTTTAAGTCTTTCCTTTTCAATTGAAATAAGCGCCAAGGGTGAGCGCCGCCCTTGATTGGTCCTATTCCGGCTGTGGGTTTTGATCCGTTTAAGATGACATATAACGTTTTTCATTTTCGGATCGTTTGATGTTAGACTTGCTAGCACAGCTTGGTTGGTTTGCTAAGAGCGGTAACTCAAGGACACGCCCCCAAAAGCAGAGAAGGTCTGTGCGTTTCAAACAGTTGTTCCCACAGCATTTTTTCCGCAAGAACGCATGCGTCAATATTAACTGTGCCATGGAATGAGTGTAGTCAGGGGGCACAGTTAAGGCAGCGACGCGCTGTGCTTTTTTCTCACACTGCTTAGACTATAAGGTTGGACCGCGCTTGCGCGACTGAGTAGAGCGGCTTACGTTCAAGTTCAGTGGTAGGGAAAGGCAGAGCGCATCACTGCCTCTCGTCTTTTCATCAAATTTTGTACATTACCAAAAAAAAAAATCCACTATGAGTTTGAGTACACTTGCTGGAAACTAGGTTTTTTTCATAATTGACAATATTTTACGTCGTATACGTTTCTGTAAATACTTGAAAATGAAAACACATGTTACAATATACAAAACAAAACATAAGGAGTATCAAAGCAATGCGCAAGAAAATTGAAAATTGTCTCTAAATCTTGGATTCCTCAAAATAGCCACCCTTTGCCTTAATAACAGCCTCACAAACACGAGGCATTCGGTTAACAAGTTTCAGCAGGAAATCACCCGACATGTCTTTAAAAATGACTCTTTTTAAAAATGGAAACAAGTTTGTAGTCTAACTTTACTGAAGTGGATCTGTTTTGGACCCCATTTCCAGGCTGTTGTAACACTGAACAATAGAAAACATCTCAGTTTTGATTTGGTTCAGAATGGGTAGACTCTGTTCCACTGATACAGGAAGCTTATTTCCTAGCAGCTCTAGTAAAACAAACCCAATACTGCAATTCTCTGGGATAGCTGTTTGTTGGGTCTTCCATTGCCCCACTGAGCCCTTCAGAATAAGTTCAAGTTCATTAATGGTATCAATTATTTTTGATGCCATTATATGTGATTAAAATACACAATATAGGAAAATACCTAGATGCATCGGTACTTTGCAATTTATATATATTGTAAGACAGCAGGGAGGGGGTTAAATCCTCCTTGCAGAAAAACATGTGCATACGCACATTTTGGGTTTGTTTTGTATAATTGTTGTTAATTGTTTTATTGTTAATTATCACCTGCACCTGGCTATTATTGAAAATTAGAGCCAGGTGCAGGGTTTATAAGGAGAGCAGTCAGTTTGCTCGGGGATGCTGAAGAGTGTAGAAGCCCGACTGTGCTGGGGTGTGGGTACAGCCGTAAGAAAAAGGAAAAAAAGTAGTGTAGAGCCTATTGTTTTGTGCAACAGGTAAACAGCTTAGCTGTCCTGTCTTTAGTTTAGGTTCCTTATTTGTGTATTAGTTATTGCTCAAAGAGAGCTAGGTGTTTGTTTTGTATATTTTTGTTTTTTGTGTTGTTTCATTAGAAAACATTGGAAGAGACAGGCCAAGATCCCTGCAAAACAAATTCAGAGAGCTAGGAAGGAAATTAAAAGGCAAGACCAAAACTGTGGTACTTTCTGGGATACTGCCGGTGCCCTGCAAAGGACCATATGGACAGCTGGAAATACAAAATCAAAATGCATGGCTGAAATCGTGGTGCACCCAGGAAGGCTTCACCTTTCTTGAACATTGGAGCACATTCTACAACAAGGACTATCTATACAGGTGGGACGGACTGCACTTAAACAGAAAGGGAACCAATCTACTCAGAGAAAGGATCCTTCAGGAGGTCCAGAAGCATTTAAACTAGAAAGGAAGGGGGGAGAAAACAAAAAGAAGGGAGACCACATCAAAACAAGGACAACAACTCAGGTAAGACAACTATTAAATGTATCTATCTTAATGCTAGAAGTCTCAGAAACAAAATGTTAGAACTTGAAGCTACTGCACTAACAAGTAACTACGATGTGATAGGTGTTACAGAAACTTGGTTGTCTGAGAGTGATGGAGATGAATATAATATTAGTGGGTACACACTATATAGGAAAGACAGGCAGGACAGAAGAGGCAGAGGGGTAGCGCTATACATAAGAAATAGTCTTGAAGCCCAGGTGTTAAATCAGGACAAAGAAAACAATGCAGAATCAATATGGGTCAGAATAATGGACACAAATTCAAAGGGCATAATAATAGGAGCATGCTATAGACCGCCAAACTCAGACGCTGAGCAAAATAATCTGTTGTACAATGACATTCGAAATGCGTAGAAAAGGAGAAGCCATACTAATGGGGATTTCAACTTCCCGATAAAATGGGAGAACCGGTGGGGGCACGACGGACTAAATTGAAATGGTAGAAATGACAAATGACTGCTTCCTAACGCAATTTGTCAAGGCACCGACTAGAGGGGAGGCATACCTTGATTTAATCTTTTCAAATAATGAAGACAGAATAACTAAAACAGAGGTCAGAGAGCCATTGGCAAACTCAGACCACAACATGGTCTCATTTGAAATATTTTTAAAACCCCAAAAGTAATGACTAAAGCTAAGGTTTACAATTTTAGAAAAGCAAACTATGAAGGTATGAAACAGACAAACAGAAGTAGATTGAGTAAAATAGAGAAAACATCCACAGAAAAGGATGGCTGTTTTTTAAAATGTAGTACTAGAGGCACAAAACAATTACATCCCAAAAGTAGACAAATCTAAATCTAAAACAAAATGGCCAAAATGGTTTAATAGATCAATTAAAAAAAAAATATTCAGCGAAAAAAGGCACTTTACAGAGCGTTTAAAAGGGACCAAAAACAAAGTACACAGAAAGAGTACTTGGAACTGCAAACACAAGTCAAAAAGGAAGTTAGAAAGGCCAAGAGAGAGTTAGAAATCAATATTGCTAAGGGGGCTAAAACCAATTCCAAAATATTTTTCCAATATTATAACAGCAAGAGAACATTCAAAGAGGAGGTTAAATGTCTAAGAGACACAAATGGCAAAATCATAGATGAAGAAAAAAAAAAATAGCTAATATATTAAATGATTACTTTTCACAGGTTTTTACAAAGGAGGACGCGGACAACATGCCCTACATGTCGACCTGTTCCTATCCAATTTTAAATAACTTTAGCATAACAGAGGCAGAAGTGTTAAAGGGACTAGGAGCTCTTAAAATAAACAAATCCCCTGGGCCGGATGAGATCCTCCCAATAGTACTCAAAAAAATGAAAAGTTATTTACAAACCGCTAACCAAGATCATGCAACAGTCTCTTGACACAGGGGTTGTACCGACAGACTGGAAAATAGCAAACGTAATTACAGACTACAGACCAATAAGCCTGACTTCTATTATATGTAAACTTATGGAAACTATAATAAGATCCAAAATGGAAAATTACCTATATGGTAACAATATCCTGGGAGACAGCCAGCATGGTTTTAGGAAAGGGAGATCGTGTCTAACTAACGTACTTGACTTTTTTGAGGATGCAACATTGAAAATGGATAACTGCAAAGCATACGACATGGTTTATTTAGATTTCCAGAAAGCTTTTGACAAAGTCCCGCATAAAAGATTAACTCTCAAACTGAACGCAGCAGGGATTCAAGGAAATGCATGCACATGGATTAGGGAGTGGTTAACAGGTAGAAAACAGAAAGTACTGATTAGAGGAGAAACCTCAAAATGGAGTGAGGTAACCAGTGGTGTACGACAGGGATCAGTATTAGGTCCTCTGCTATTCCTAATCTACATTAATGATTTAGATTCTGGTATAGTAAGCAAACTTGTTAAATTTACAGACGACACAAAAATAGGAGGAGTGGCAAACACTGTTGCAGCAGCAAAGGTCATTCAAAATGATCTAGACGGCATTCAGAATTGGGCAGACACATGGCAAATGAAATTTAATAGAGAAAAGTGTAAAGTATTGCATGCGGGCAATAAAATGTGCATTATAAATATCACATGGGAGATAGTGAAATTGAAGAAGGAACTATGAAAAAGACCTAGGAGTTTATGTTGACTCAGAAATGTCTTCATCTAGACAATGTGGGGAAGCTATAAAAAGGCTAACAAGATGCTTGGATATATTGTGAGAAGTGTTGAATTTAAATCAAGGGAAGTAATGTTAAAACTCTACAATGCATTAGTAAGACCTCACCTAGAATATTGTGTTCAGTTCTGGTCACCTCGTTACAAAAAGGATATTGCTGCTCTAGAAAGAGTGCAAAGAAGAGCAACCAGAATTATCCCAGGTTTAAAAGGCATGTCGTATGCAGACAGGCTAAAAGAATTGAATCTATTCAGTCTTGAACAAAGAAGACTACGCGGCGATCTGATTCAAACATTCAAAATCCTAAAAGGTATAGACAATGTCAACCCACGGGACTTCTTTGACCTGAAACAAGGACCAGGGGTCACAAATGGAGATTAGATAAAGGGGCATTCAGAACAGAAAATAGGAGGCACTTTTTTACACAGAGAATTGTGAGGGTCTGGAACCAACTCCCCAGTAATGTTGTTGAAGCTGACACCCTGGGACCCTTCAAGAAGCTGCTTGATGAGATTCTGGGATCAATAAGCTACTAACAACCAAACGAGCAAGATGGGCCGCGCTTTTAAAAAAATCCATTTCTGTGCCTGAGTCAGTGTTGTTAAAGGGGCAACACTTGTGTGTGTGTGTATATATGTATGTGTGTATATGTATATGTATGTATATATATATATATATATATATATATATATATATATATATATATATATATATATATATATATATATATATATATATATATATATGTGTGTGTGTATATACAGTCTATATATGTGTATGTATACGTGTGTGTGTGTGTATATATATAGTGTGTGTGTTAAACAAGCCTGCACCACTCAGGTTCGTTGCCCCTTTAAAAGCAGACCCAGGACACTGAAATTGATTTTTAAAGCACTGATGTGCTATTTTTTTAATAAACAAACAAAAGAAACACCAAGCTCTAATGAGCACTAACTAAACACAACACAGGAACCTAAACTAACACGCAGGACGGCTAAGCCGTTTACCTGACAAATAACAAAAATCACACAGGTTTCACAAAATAAACCACACCTGGTTTAACACTACCTTTTCTTTTACAGTTTAACACAACTCCCAACCAGGCTCTTCACTCTTCAGCAGCTTTCTTTAAATACCCTGCACCTGGCTCTAATTTATAATGATAGCCAGGTGCAGGGGATCATTACTAATAAAACAATTAACAAAATGAAATTAAACAATTAAACAAATGAAGGCTTTTCAGCCTGTGACCTTCTTGGAGATGTAGTCCTTTTTCTGCCAGGACTACCTCTCTATATATATATATATATATATATATATATATATATATATATATATATATATATATATATATATATATATATATATATATATATATATATATATATATATATATATATATATATATATATATATATATATATATATATATAAATTTTATTTATTTATTTTTACCTGAATAATAGCAGCCAGACACCTCATGCTTATAAAAATAAAATTACAAATTATAAACTGCCAATTTTGAAGTATGGCTGTATACCTATCGGTACATAGTATTATTGCTCTACTGTTCTACACTGCCATCTAGTGGCGAACTTGGGTACTGTAGCTTTAAATCGGCTATTTTCCTGTTCAGAGCTTATTCCTGTCCAAGCAATCTGAAGAACGTTAACACCACAGACGAGCTCCACCTTTCTTACTTACTAGGCCTTGGATAAAGATAAGTCTGTAAGTAGGCACCTTTTGATTTAAAGTCATTAGTACATGCTTTTATTAATTCAAGCTGTGCTTTCTAGAAGATTTACGTTCTTACATGTTTATTTTGGTCTTTAGCGTCTTGATGATGCTAAGCTAATGTGCGCTAACTATTCCCTATAAGAACTGCATTGATTGTTAGCATGCTAGTTAATGTTTTTACGTGGGACTAAGCTACTTTTGTTTGTAATGTATCTAGCCCTTCTAATACTTAGATATCAGTATATTACAAGAATATGTGCTTGTAATAATGTTGTATGTGTGCATAGTTCTGATACTATCATTTAGCTGCACTTTTTCTGTCATGCAAATTGGCATATTTCCGCAGTGTCATGTTGGCTAGCTAGGCCTATTGTATTGTTAGCTTGTGATGGTTTGTGGAGTCAGGCTATTCTTTATGTGTATGTATTGTGTGAATGTATGCTGAACATTTTCTAATACATATTTTCTTTATGTCTTTTACAGTTTTACAGAGAAATATTCACTAAAGATTTCAAATGGTACTCCTGCCTCCTGGGTCTTTATTGAAGTTGTTAGCTGTCTGCCAAGCTTTGTACTTTATACACATCATGAGGGCAGAACATATATATATATATATATATATATATATATATATATATATATATATATATATATATATATATATATATATATATATATATATATATATATATATATATATAATATATTATTTTTGGGGGGTAATTCCTTTACCTGAATAATAGCAGCCAGACACCTCATGCTTATAAAAATAAAATTTATAAACTGTCAATTTTTGAAGTATGGCTTTAGTTTGCAAATGCTCAGTTAACAGATTTTTACATGTGCACTTTAAATGTACAGAATTACCATTGTAGGATTCTAACAAACTGAAAGCTGTATGAAAGCACTGGCTACCTGCTGAAAAGTGTGAGTGCTCATAATGCATCCAGGTTTTAACTATGTATTTGAAATCGTCCTTGTCTGCCCCTTGCACACTGGCAGCTCCCAACAGATCCTCTCATTCTTACCTTTGACGCTGAATCTGGGACACCCTGCAGTGATTTCCGAAGGCAGTTCTGCAGGTATTCTAATCAATGAGCCGGCTGATCTGAAGTGCATGTAGACAGGGCTGTGGTAATGAAGCCTCTGGTCTCTTCTCATCTCAGCACTTCCTCAAACACTATAGCTGGATCATGTACGGTACATGGGTCACTTTCCTGCTGACAAAGCCACTGTCATTTATCTCTGGTCTCTTCTCATCTCAGCACTTCCTCAAACACTATAGCTGGATCAGGTACGGTACATGGGTCACTTTCATTGTCATTGTCAAAGTTACTGTCTTTAGGGTGCTGCATATTTTGGAAGGGGATGCTTCCTCACAATCGTAATACCATTCTTTGAAGGGAGAGGAGCACGACTGAGTGATACTTAAAAGGGGCAAAAAAGCAAATTATTTTAATCTGGTCTTTTTTTTTTAGTTGATTGCCAAGACTATAACTGGTCTTGATCTCTTCTTTCTATTCCGATGGCCATTAGCAATCTGTTGGCATTCTTAGAGCTGTCCAGTGGTCAATAAATATTGTTTCCACTGTATTCTCAAAAGAACACTGTATGGCGTTTGGCATACTCCTTATTCGTTACAGGCCATGTGAACTTTTGCAAAAAATATTGTACTGGAACAGCCACCATGTAAATTCATGTGTTTATATTTCACAAAACAACCTTTCACCACTTTATTAATGCAGCAGATGAGATGCAACCGTGGAAAAATAAAAGGCAACCAGATGGGTCACAGCCAGACTAGTCTATGATGGATTTGTACATTCATATTTGGATTAATTGGTGGGAAACAGCAGACTGAAACACAATATAAAGGTAGAAAAACCTCATGTTTTAAGAGAACAAGCATTGCCTCTTCACGTCAGCAGGGATTCACAGCGGCTCCCAGCTCGAGGCTCCACTGGGAGTGAAACAGGCAGACTGTATTCCATTCAGTGTGTTTTAAAAGCTTCAATCTCCTCAATGCAGTAGAGTACCTCAGCGTCTTGAATGGAATCCTAATACATGTGTTGACCTGTGCTGAATACAATAACAGAATATTTGTGTCATGTGTATGCCATGTACTGTTACACAATGGGACATTCTCAGCATTGTTTCCATTGATTTGAGGAATGATGTTCTAGCTCTAGATGGATGGTATCACTGGTAGTCTTTGAGGATTGTAATGCCTTTCTGATTTTAAACGTTTTCCAGCTACTGAAACAGTAGAATTAACACAAATATACTCAGCAATGAGCTTAACAATCACGCATGTGCCACAGTTACTTTGGTGATCAATTTTTATTTTGTTTAACAGTTTGATAATTCAAACATTTTCAACCATCGATAACATTTCCCAGGTAAGTGAACCTTAAAATGTTATGTCATTAGTTTAACAGTCAGATATTTACAAAGGCTGTCAATAGTGAAGCGCTAACCTAAATAAAATGACCAAACCAGTTTTGTAATAATACAATACTGTAATAATAATACCAAAAAAACCTGGTTTATTTTATAATTCTTTTCAAATTAACACCATATTTCTAATATGCTTCCACCATTAAGATTTGTTTCCAATCTTGTGCCAGTCCAAGTTATAACCCACAGTGATCTCTTCTGCAAAAAAAATAAAATACAAGATCACAAAGGTAAAAGGAAATTGTATTTAAAGCTGAGCCTTTGCTTCTACTGCTTTTGAGCCTCCAAAAACTTTAAGCAGTTTTGCAATGTGATTATTGTTTGTATTTTTTTTATTTGTTAAGTGTTTATTTGTGTATTTAACACAGTGAATTTGTTTTACAATTTCCACACATGGTTACTGTTCAGGAGGTGCACACTCACTCAATGTGAACTTCAACCTGGGCTAGAAAAGCAGAGGGACGTGTGAGTACTTGATCACCTTTTCATGCAAGAGTCCTGATCTCCATTATTAAACACGTATATATTTATCTATATACCTAGAGATGCCAAGCACTGCTTTCTTGTTGACCCCTACACAGTTACAAACACTTTTCTATAAACTTTAAATATCCTTTCTCTGCATTCTGCATAAAGAGCTCTGTAGAAATATAATCTCCCTTAACCACCAGTCTTAATTAGTAAACTTAACACCTGTTTTAATACATCATGTGGATCCACCAATGGTAAATGTACAGTAGGCTTCAACAAAGAGAAACAATGTGGAAAAGATGAGGCTCATGTACTCTATTCTATTCCGCTTCACTCTTTCTTTTTTCTGTTGATGAACACTTTTATTGCACCCGTGAAATCCGCAGACAAAAGTACTTCAGTGTGATCAGACTTCAAGGCTCCTAAAAGAAAAAAAACAAACCATGAAATGAAATCCATGTACAACATGTTAACCACTACACCAGATACAAGTTGAGGTAATCTTCAGTTACTGGAGACGTTACACACCCTTTTTGACAGGAGAGCAGGATGAAGGGTGCTTTATACTGTCCTTGCTATTGAAGAGCTGTCATTCAGTTTGGTTTCTCATTCATACAGAGTGGATGTCATCCCTGCCCTGCTCTCTTGCAGTCACAGCAGCTCACCTGAAGGGAGGCTCTCTTCGCTGGGGACCTCGGGGCTCTTGCCCTCCTCCTCAGGTTTGTCTACAGCAGGATCTGCAGACACAATCAGACTCGGGTTCGGTGCAAAGATAGCGGACGTGACCACTGCGTTGTGGGCTGCAGATTGAAGAACAGGCTTAGTTTAGAGAAGCATTGGTGTTAGCATGCTGGTGCCCTCTTTGCAGTCCGGCTTAGGATCCAGGGAGGCAGTGCTCTGTGTACACATCCCCAGAGTTCAGTTTTATTTGAAACATATTTTTTTAACAATGCTATTGACTGCACTCGATATATCATTATTACTGACAGCACTCTATACATGCACAATTTGAAACATTAGTTAAAAAACAAAACAAAAAAAAAGTTACCTTTAATTCCCTCCCAGAAGTCATTGCGATCTCTCCTGACTGAAGTGAACTTGCTCAGATCATGGTACGTGCTCCAGATGTACACATATCTATCTTCAGACCCACTAATTATGTAGGAGTAATCATGACTGAAAGGAAGATGAATTTGAGTTGCTTTACAAATCCTCTTTTCGTTACATCAGAAAAGTTTTGTATGGATTCAGCCTTACCTGAAACTGGCTTTAATTTGACTGCTGCTGTTGACATAACCTTTGTATTTCATAGACAGGGACAAGTCTCTCAGATCGTACAGTCGAATTCTTGAGTCATTTGAGGTGACTAAAATCTAAGAGGCAGACCAGAAAACAGAGACCGCTGTCTTTCAGTGGATTACTGGTATCTTTGCTTATTTTCAAGCGGATTAATGCTGTACACTGTTCCTACAGTAACACATACAGTGCAGTAGTCTTCATCCAGGAACTGCTGCAAGACTTCACTGCTGCAGTGTAGAATGTTCCATAACTGCATACATGTTCCATAACTTACCGTGCTTATGTCTAGGAACAATGTTGCATCATTTACACGGTTTTAACTGCCATATGGAGACAGAGAAAGTTCTGTTTATCTCCGTCTCCTTTACCTTACATTAGAAAACTATTTTAGAACTGTCACAGTGTTGCAGGCTTCCCCACTAGCTGCTCAGTGAATCAGCCTCCTCATGGTTAGGACTGGCTGGGAAGTCCTCATACCTTGTTCTCTCCAGGCAGTGGTTCAATGCCAGTGATTTTTCTCCCCACTCGGTTTCTGCCCCTGGTGGACCGTACGTGTATCTGCGTGTGGTATTTTAAATGCTGCAAAACAGAGGAATGTACATGAATATCACTAATTTCATTACATTAGTGTCCTTAAATTTGTGGGGTGTTTGGGAGGTTTTTCTTTTTCTTTGTTTTTATTATTTGTCAAAATTGGTTATTTTCGGTTATTAAAAATAAACACCACTCAAAACACATGAATTTTCAGTTTGTATACTACACTGAATGTACGTTTCACTAATACATACACAAATGTTAACTTGCTGCGTTGAAGTGAGGATGCCCACATTTAAGATTCAGGAAATGTACAACTCTGCCTTTTGAATCCGAGAATTGTGAGAAGTAACAGATTATACGCCCCATACCGCCCGTGTATCTATCACACTGTAATGTTGGGGTTGGGATGTGGTGAAGAAGTAACTCTCAGCAGGATGCAGACAGATTCCAATCTTACAGTGGTATTACTGCAGCTCACATGTTGTGCACATTGTTTCCAACTTCTCAACTCACTGCCTGGTTTATTAATAAAGTTTACTGAATACAAGACCCCTCAATAACAAACAATGAGAAGGCAAACACTAATACACTGATACAGTACTGCAAAGCAATACTGCAAACACTGACACACCCCCCTGCAAACACCGACACACTCCTCCTGCAAACACCGACACACTCCTCCTGCAAACACCGACACACTCCTCCTGCAAACACTGAGACACTCCTCCTGCATACTGCAAACACTGATACACTCCTCCTGCATACTGCAAACACTGATACACTCCTCCTGCAAACACTGATACACTCCTGCATACACTGATACACTCCTCCTGCAAACACTGATACACTCCTCCTGCATACTGCAAACACCGATACACTCCTCTTCTCTCCTCCTGCAGACAGGGTTGTTGAAGCAGACTATTGGATCCTTCAATAATAGACTGGATGTTGTCATGACCAATACTGTATAACCCTCTCTGTGACCATAATAAGACCTTTAGCTAGCCGCCTGGAGGAAGGGCGGTCCATTTAGCCATGGATTCCCAGAGGTTTCATTTCCCCTACTAACTTGGTTAGGGTTTTTTTAGTTTTCCTCTCCTGAGTGCTAACAGATCACGCTTGCTTCACAGCGAGCGAGCATAGGTGGGCCGAATGACCGTTTCTCGTTGTAGAATTGCTTATATTCTTATGTTCTTTTCTCGTTGTAGAATTTCTTAGCCGGAGACTACTGTAGTTATATATCAGGAAATTTAACTGCGGCAAAATTAGGTTTCATTAAACAAAACCGATTTCATAACACTAGCCACCATTGTATTTAATATTCCCTTCCAATGGTAGTAATGTTGATTAAAATGAAAAAATGTTGTTGAAGCCGACACCCTGGGATCCTTCAAGAAGCTGCTTGATGAGATTCTGGGATCAATAAGCTACTAACAACCAAACGAGCAAGATGGGCCTAATGGCCTCCTCTTGTTTGTAAACTTCCTTATGTTCTTATTATAATGTATATAAAACACAGTTTCAATATATATCAATCATTGTATTCTTATACATGTTGAGTGATATATTATGTTATTATTTATATAAATATACAAACAAAATCAGACCAATGTATATTAGAATCTGCCATCCTGTGGCCAGTAAGGGACAGTCCATGTAATATAATGAGGCGATCAAAGGGATTTCACCAGTAAAGAAAAAAAAACAAACCTCGTTGCCATCAATATACTATAAGGGCTATTCACCGTTTTCAGTATTTCACAATTTTTTGATGTGCAAGTCAGAGGCAGCGCTGTAATAATAGTTTTTTTTTAATTAAAAGCGAAAAGAAATCTAATCTAATTTCAGTTACCTCTGTGTCATAGAAGATGCATCTCCCATCGTAAGTGCCAATAACAGCATACTTCCCATTCTGACAGAAGTTAGCAGCTGTTATCAACCTGGTCTGCCCGTCCACTTCGTTCCAGAGCGCCACTTTCTTGTCAGGAATGTTCCACAGACGCAGTTTGCCATCCAGGGACCCGCTCAAGAAATACCTGTCATCCTAAAGAGGAAACAAAGTCCATAAAGCGTGTGACAGAAGCAAGGTCATTCTTTACACAGAAACACATTCCAAATATAATGTTCAGCGAGTTTTACTTTAAACACAATATCTATGCTTCTTTCATCTTATTGATCTAGAATTAATCTTTCTAGCATGTTAATAAATGTTTATGTATTGTGTTTGTATTTTCTAGAGCGAGCTGTAAATAGTTAAAATACACAGACATAAAGAGGACATGAAGGCAGACTGTATGAGACCCTGAATGCGTTGACTAATCATTTCTACTCTCGTGAACGCTCTATCTCCAGTGTTACACACGCATGCCTCGAACTACAGTATATTATACAGTTCACAAGATGGGAACAATATTCCAGCATCATCCTCTTTATTATACTGCCAGTCTGTGGCACTGCTGTGCCATAACAAAGAGCTTCACAGATATGAAGGCAATGGGTTCCACCAATCTGCAAGGAATCACTCCAATGGTGCACTCTGAATGAGCTCAGTGCTACACTATAAAATGTGAAGCACTTACCCTAGGATGGAAAGCAATTGCAGTGACAAAGTCAATGTGCTGAAAGCAGCATAAACACTCCCTCCGGGATATGTGCCACAATCTCACTGTCTTGTCCATGGATGAGGAAAGCAAAAAGTAGTTCTGCAGAAAAAAAGGATATTTTTCTTTCACTTACAAGTATTTACAAGATTTCAACTGACTATTTCAAATGATTGATAACCAATAAGCACAGTAAAGGATATTCCATTCCCATCTGTTGCTGTGTAAATTTGGGACTTCTGGTTTTCAGCTTTTACTTGTGACTTTTTTTTTTACATTTTCTTTTTGTAGATGTCTATCTGAGCTTTATATTTTATTATGCCTTATGAAATGTGAATGAATTTGATATTTCTAGCATGCTGGAGTTTTTCTGAACTCCTACCTTAGACCAAGAGAGGTCAAGCAGATCTGCAGTGTGGCCTTTGTACTTGCAAAACGGCTGCTGTCGGAAAGGAACGCTTTTATCATCAAGGTCCGGATCTTCAGGAGCATTATTCACCTTGGAACAGAATTAGGCAGGTTAAGATTCTGACTTCTTCAGCACTGTGATGTATTTTCATTATTTGTAATATTACCGACATGTACAAGTGTCATGTTTGTACAATACAAGAACAAAATGAGTGCTGTTTCCAATTTAGCACTTGGGGTCCTCAGGCTGTTTTAAAAACATCTATACAATTGTACACAGACAGCAGAGACAGGAATTTCAACCTTACAATACTGTGCATTGTGGCTGATAATAAAGACAACACTGTATACCTTTGTATTTACTTAAAACAGCAAATAACTTACTCCAGTGTCTGTCTCGGACTTTGAAGAATTCAGACTTTCTTGAGAAGGTGAAGGAGACACACGACCTAAAGAAAGCCAAGTCAAGAAACATTTATCATCGATTTATAGTAACAAACACATGAAAGAGCTTCACCTTGTGTGTATATTAGAGGAAACAGCATGAATGTTCCTGGAGTGCTGTAAACCTTCCACGAATGAGGATGGCTGAATAACCCACGCCATCCTCATGCTTCAGAGTAAAATAACCACAGCACTCCACAAACACCCACAATGCTGTTCATACAACAAGTACAATGTATGCAAAAGAAAGTATTTTTAAAGCTAAATTAAAAAAAAAAATACAGAATTCAAGAGAATTATTATTTCCTTCACTCAAGCTCTGCATCTGGGTGCAAGAAGTACAGCATCTTACTTAGGAGATTTCCATCATTGCTTGTCATGGCTCTAATGTGTTTCAAAATTTGCTACTATATATGTTTAATAATTCACTTAATCACCTTCAGTGTTGTATTTCATTCTCATGTTGTTGAAATAGTCAAAGGCATTTTTTAGAACCCATATTCTGACTACTTTGTCTTGCCCAGCAGTCGCCAGTAATCTTCCACAGTGAGAGAATTTCATGGTCCACACAGCGCCCTAGAGGAATGTAATGAACCACGCAGTTAGAAAACTGGACAGCATTCACATTTATCATCTTCGGCTAATGTGCAAGCTATTCTTTACTTTCTTTTTTTTATACAGAGAATTGTGAGGGTCTGGAACCAACTCCCCAGTAATGTTGTTGAAGCTGACACCCTGAGATCCTTCAAGAAGCTGCTTGATGAAATTCTGGGATCAATAAGCTATTAACAGCCAAACCAGCAACATGGGCCGAATGGCCTCCTCTCGTTTGTAAACTTTCTTATGTTCTGACAGCTTGGTTGGCCAGTACTTTTACACTATGCACAATCCACACAGGCTACATCTCCGCCACAAAGAGTCTTACCACAGTATAGGAGGGCTTATATTTACAGTGGAAGTAGCTGAAGTATGTACTATATGCTAATTGACTACAGTGAGTTTACTGCCCACCAGTAAACCACATTGGAGCACACTCCATGAACAGGATCCAAAAAATCTGTTTTACATTTTTCCCTATCAAGTGATGGACAATTATTCAAAACCATCATATACTCTTTCCTACTACATTTATACCACCAGCCTCCAAAAAGCATCGGGACAGATGATCAAACAGCAAGTCCTTCAGGGAGGCACAACACATTACTGCTGCCAAATAACTACAGCGAGAGTGTGTGGAGGCTTTTAGGAGCAGAGAATAGCAAGCTGGAATCAAGGACATTACATTAAGCTCTTAAGAAGGGCCTGCTTTACTGAAATTACGCTTGGAAAAAAAAAGGGAGATACTTATTGCAACTGAACATCATTAAAAGCAGAAAATAAGTCCCTGATTTTACAAATGTACTTGATCACGTTGTACGTTTACATTGTACACATTATCTGACAATCAAAGAGACACACACACACACACACATTATATATACCGTGCCGTGAAAAAGTATTTGCCCCCTGTCTGATTTTCTGCATTTTTGCACATTTTTCACATTGTGTTTGGTCAGATTTTTTTGTGGGTTGTAGTAGTATATAGAGGGAGTCTGAGAGAAAAAATGACACCAAAGTTTGGTGCTTCTTTCATTTGTTTGGTGTGCAAGGTAATCAAACCTGCAATCTTCAGGTGTGAAAAAGTTATTGCCCCCCCTAGTTAACTCAACCCAATTAAAGGGATAATTAGGGTCAGCTGTTTGAGTACTTTGGTTAACAACCAGACCTGATTTGGGCCAGCCCTGCCCAGTATAAATCTGACTAACTTTGGCCCTTACCATCAGAGTGAAGTTGTCAGCACACAGGTTCTAGAGGCACATCATGCCACGAACAAAAGAAATTCCTGATGACCTCCGGAAAAAGTTGTTGATGCCTATCAGTCTGGAAAGGGTTACAAAGCCATTTCTAAGGCTCTGCGGCTCCACCGAACCACAGTCAGAACCATATTGTCCATATGGAGAAAGTTTGGGACAGTAGTGAATCTTCCCAGGAGTGGCCTTCCTGCCAAAATCTCTCCAAGAGTAAGGCGTAAAATCGTCCAGGAAGTCACAAAGAACCCTAGAACAACATCCAGGGATTTGCAGGCCTCTCTCGCCTCGGCTAAGGTCAGTGTTCATGACTCCACTATCAGAAAGACACTGGGCAAAAATGGCAGAGTAGCAAGGCAGAAACCATTGCTCACTATGAGCAAGGCAGAAACCTTTGCTCACTAAGAAGAACATGAATGCTCATATCAAGTTTGCCAAAAAGCACCTGGATGATCCTCAAGAGTTCTGGAACAATGTTCTATGGACAGATGTGTCAAAAGTGGAACTTTTTGGCCGACATGGGCCCCGTTATGTCTGGCGAAAACCAAACACTGCATTCCACAGTAAGAACTTCATACCAACGGTCAAGCATGGTGGTGGTAGTTTCATGGTTTGGGGATACTTTGCTGCATCAGGACCTGGACGCCTTGCCATCATTGAAGGAACCATGAATTCTGCTCTGTATCAGAGAATTCTACAGGAGAATGTCAGACCATCCCTCCGTGAGCTGAAGCTGAAGCGCAGCTGGGTCATGCAGCAAGACAATGATCCGAAACACACAAGCACGTCTACATCAGAATGGTTGAAGAACAAGAAATTTAAAGTTTTGGAATGGCCTAGTCAAAGTCCAGACCTAAACCCCATGGAGATGTTGTGGAAGGACCTGAAACGAGCAGTTCATGCTCGAAAACCCACAAATGTCACTGAGTTGAAGTAGTTCTGCATGGAGGAGTGGGCCAAAATTCCTCCACGGCGCTGTGCTATTGTTGCTAAAGGTGGTGTAACCAGTTATTGAGTCTAAGGGGGTGATTACTTTTTCACACAGGGGCATTGGGTGTTGCATAACTTTCTTTAACAAATAAATGAAATATTCCCTTTCCCTTTTATCTAATATTAGGTTTTGGTTGAAGATCTGATAACATTCAGTGTCAAAAATATGCAAAAATGCAGAAAATCAGACAGGGGGCAAATACATTTTCACAGCACTGTGTGTATGTGTATGTATATATATATATATAAAAGTTTTAGGCAGGTGTGAAAAAATGCTGTAAAGTAAGAATGCTTTCAAAAATAGACATGTTAATAGATTATATTTATCAATTAACTAAATGCAAAGTGAGTGAACAGAAGAAAAATCTAAATCAAATCCATATTTGGTGTGACCACCCTTTGCCTTCAAAACAGCATCAATTCTTCTAGGTACACTTGCACAAAGTCAGGGATTTTGTAGGCATATAGTCAGGTGTATGATTAAACAATTATACCAAACAGGTGCAAATGATCATCAATTCAATATGTAGGTTGAAACACAATCATTAACTGAAACAGAAACAGCTGTGTAGGAGGAATAAAACTGGGTGAGGAAAGCCAAACTCAGCTAACAAGGTGAGGTTGCTGAAGACAGTTTACTGTCAAAAGTCATACACCATGGCAAGACTGAGCACAGCAACAAGACACAAGGTAGTTATACTGCATCAGCAAGGTCTCTCCCAGGCAGAAATTTCAAGGCAGACAGGGATTTCCAGATGTGCTGTCCAAGCTCTTTTGAAGAAGCACAAAGAAACGGGCAACGTTGAGGACTGTAGACGCAGTGGTCGACCAAGGAAACTTACTGCAGCAGATGAGAGACACATCATGCTTACTTCCCTTCGCAATCGGAAGATGTCCAGCAGTGCCATCAGCTCAGAATTGCCAGAAAACAGTGGGACCCTGGTACACCCATCTACTGTCCGGAGAAGTCTGGTCAGAAGTGGCCTTCATGGAAGACTTGCGGCCAAAAAGCCATACCTCCGACGTGGAAACAAGGCCAAGCGACTCAACTATGCACGAAAACACAGGAACTGGGGTGCAGAAAATGGCAGCAGGTGCTCTGGACTGATGAGTCAAAATTTGAAATATTTGGCTGTAGCAGAAGGCAGTTTGTTCGCCAAGGGCTGGACAGCGGTACACGAATGAGTGTCTGCAGGCAACAGTGAAGCATGGTGGAGGTTCCTTGCAAGTTTGGGGCTGCATTTCTGCAAATGGAGTTGGGGATTTGGTCAGAATTAATGGTCTCCTCAATGCTGAGAAGTACAGGCAGATACTTATCCATCATGCAATACCATCAGGGAGGCATCTGATTGGCCCCAAATTTATTCTGCAGCATGACAACGACCCCAAACATACAGCGAAAAGTCATTAAGAACTATCTTCAGCGTAAAGAAGAACAAGGAGTCCTGGAAGTGATGGTATGGCCCCCACAGAGCCCTGATCTCAACATCATCGAAGTCTGTCTGGGATTACATGAAGAGAGAGAAGCAACTGAGGCTGCCTAAATCCACAGAAGAACTGTGGTTAGTTCTCCAAGATGTTTGGGGCCAACCTACCTGCCGAAGTTCCTTCAAAAACTGTGTGCAAGTGTACCTAGAAGAATTGATGCTGTTTTGAAGGCAAGGGTGGTCACACCAAATATTGATTTGATGTAGATTTTTCTTCTGTTCACTCACTTTGCATTTTGTTAATTGATAAATATAAACTATTAACATGTCTATTTTTGAAAGCATTCTTACTTTACAGCATTTTTTCACACCTGCCTAAAACTTTTGCACAGTACTATATATATATATATATATATATATATATATATATATATATACACACACACACACACACACACACACACACACACACACACACACACATACATATTACACACACTGTACACACACTGCTGTGCAAAAGTCTTAGACATGTTGCATTTTTCTACTCTGATGCATTATGAGCATCAACACCCAAAAAGCTGTTTAACAAGGACGAGCAATACTTGAAGATAATATCCTTAAGGAATTGAAAGAAGACAAGGGTTGAGTTGACAACAGAACTGGCAGAAGGCACAGGTGTCGTTGTCCATCCATCAACAGTCCAAAGCACATTTGACCATTGTTCCATAGTCCAATTTCTGTGTTCTTGTGCATATTTTAGCCTTTTAGTCTTGTTCCCCTTTCTTAACAGAGGTATTCTTACTGCAACACATCCTTTAAGTACTGTTGATGTGATGGACAACAACACCTGTGCCTTCTGCCAGTTCTTTTGTCAATTCAATGCTTGTCTTCCTTCTATTCCTTAAGGATATTATCTTCAAGTATTGCTCGTCCTTGTTAGACAGCTTTTTGGGTCTTCCAGTCCTGGGTTTGTCAATTACAGATGATGTTTCTCTGTACTTGTTGATTATGCTTCAAATACCACACCTTGAAAATCGAGTGATGCGAGCTATTTCACTCAAGGTTTTGCCTTTTTTAATTTTTTTTAATTTAGCGGTGGCCAATTTTTTACCCCTGTTTTTCTCCCCAATTTTGTAATGCCCAATTATTATTATTTGTATCCCGGATCACCGCTTGCAACCCCCATGTTTTTTTAATGCAGCCCTGCTGTTCCAAATCACATTACGAGGGTCTTTTGGTCCCGCCACTCACCATGTGCTCTCCACTTAAATCCTGAACAACTTTTATTTGGTCAAAGTCAAAAGGCCCTTTAAAGCCATGAGCTGCCTTAAACTTGACAGGCCTTGTGTACGGCATTCCCTCGTCATCACTGGAGGAGGGGTCGTCCTGATCAGTGTGGAACACTGTGGAGAAACACAACACAGCACTGATTCAGCTGAGTGCAGGGCACAGTGGGATCACTCATTGCAATGCTCAGCACACACAATTTCATTTCAAGTGAATTGAGAAACACTCTGGAACCAGCAGTGCTTGAAGCCCCACAGCATATGAAAGACTAGAGAGTAAACAAGCAATTCAGTGACGTGTGTATTCCACCATGAGTGTAAATATAAAATTAGATCTATCAGTATTATGAATGTATCACCACGACCTTCCATATGCACGATATGTACATCTGCCAAACTAAGCTTGACACACATGACCTGACCAAGTTTCATCCCAATTGACTTATCTAGATAAATATCAGTGTGACATACAGACACTAGGGCAGACAGCCTCCATATTCCACACGATTCGTATTCAATATCCTGAGCCCCTTTCACACTGGCATGCTCAACCCGAGTCAGAACCTACCCAGGTCAGGACCCAATGTCATGCAGGTCGGGTACGTGATTTCACACTGCTTTTGATAAAGAAGGGGTGACCTGGGTGACAGACGCAAGTACACAATGCGTGTATCAATGCCCCGGAAGCAGCCTGTTACTGACGCTTCCATCCAAGCTTCTCTGGATTGAAACATCTGCCCAAATGTTGATTAGAGCAAATGTTTCTACATCCCTGCAGCAATCTGGCTCATGGTGTGTCTCAAATCAATACAAATACAGCTAAACAGAATAAACAGAAATGTTCCTTGCGGAAGTGAAACCTTCATGCAGACGTGGCTGTTTGTTATTGCGTCGGCTCACGAACGGCCGTCAAGCATTTTGTCTTGCTCAATCCGGGGTCGACTCAAAGCGTGTCGACCCACATCCTGAGGTGGGTCGCTGCGACCCGGGTACGACCCAGGTACGTGGTTTCACACTACGCAGGATTGTGAACCAGGTAGCCAGGACCCGGGTAGGAGTGCCAGTGTGAAAGGGGCTCTAGTTTAAAAAAGAGAGTCCTTAGGGAGTTTAATTACAATTGGAAAAGCAGTTCTCTAGACCAGTGGTTTTCAACCCGCTCGAGTGCACTGATAGTGTAAGAAGTATTGTCAAACAGGTAACACAGCAATAACGACCCATGATGTGGTACAGAACAGAAAAGCCAGCGTACTTTTTTTTTATTATTATTTTATTTTTATTTTTTTAAATCGCTCTTCCTGCAGTGATTTAGAGGACAGATCTCAAACCCCAGTGCACTAGAGCAGCCACTTCGAAATGTGGGGAATGTTATATTTTTCGTAACCCTGCTTCTTAGTCTTTAAGCCAAACTGCAGGAATGGTTTGAAAGTGGTGCTTGTTTATACCTTCATCTCGGACGCTTTTCACCTTGTTCACTGCCTTTTCACCATACTCTTCAGCAAGATGTTTGGCCCTCTTCACAGATTTGCCCAAAAACTTCTTAAACTGTGTACTAGAATTGGAAAAAAATAAACAGTTCAGGTTTTTGCTAAAAAAACAGTGTTAGGTAATATAAAACTATGACAAGCTATGAACTACACTAAAATATGTTTGGCAATGTTGTGCGTAGCAAGGGTTCAGCATTATGGGTCAGTTGTAGCTATATGTACCTATTGCACCTTCAAAAACAATCATTTTGAAATCCTTACGTTTTCTGTTTTAGTTTTCCCCCATCAGTGTCAGCTGACTGTGACTTATCTTCATCATCGGACTGTGCTGCATCGTTACTGTGAAGAAGAAAAAAACAAAAACATTCAGCCGTTCAGCCAGAGAATGTGATTTTTTTGGGCTCCCTAGTGGAACATCCGGTAAAGGCGCTCTGCGTGGAGTGCAGGATGCGCCCTATAGCCTGGATGTCGCTGGTTTGAGTCCAGGCTATTCCACTGCCGACCGTGGACAGGAGCCTGGGCGTGGCGCACATGGCGAGCGCCGCCGGGAGGGCTTAGGTAGGCCAAGGTGTCCTCGGCTCAGCGCGCACCAGTGACCCCTGTAGCGTGGCCGGGCGCCTGCGGGTTTGCCTGTAAGCTGCCCAGAGCTGCATTGTCCACTGACGCTGTAGCTATGAGGTGGCTGCATGGTGGGTCTGCAGTGTGAAAAGAAGTGGTCGGCTGACGGCACACACTTCGGAGGACAGCGTGTGTTTGTCTTCGCCGCTTCCGAGTCAGCGCAGTGGTGGTAGCGGTGAGCTGAGCCTAAAAATAATTGGCTACTCTAAAATTGGGAGAAAATGATAAAAAAAAAAAAAAAATTATTGGCAACTACTAAAATTTATTTGAAAAAAAAAAAAATTAAATGCTAAATTGGTCTTGTAAATTAAATGGGGAAGGATGGCAATTTTGTAATAAGTCCTTTCACTTTTTCCCCTTGCTATTTCCATGCCAGCCCAATGCAGTTGTGAAGTGGTTTTAGGTAAAAGCAGATACCTTGGAGCGTCACGACCGCATCAGGTAAAAGCAGATTCCCAAAAGTAGGTACATTCAGTACACTGAGCTTGTTACATATCCACCGGGGCTAATCTAGCACATATTAACCTGGAAAGGGTAAAACTGTTATGCATTGTGAGTCTTATTTCCATCCTTGCACTGCATTGCATGATAATACAGAACATACAGCCTTAAGAGAGAAGCAGATGGATTAAAGTCCTAATACCATTACTTGTGTAACCAGCATTTTTTGATGTCCAGCCCATTTTTCTAACTAAAGAGGCAAAGCAATAACCACAGGCAAGGGAGGACAGCAATCTTCTGACTCCAGCTCTGCCTGTCTGCTGGGAATATTTACAAACACACATTTTGCTTTTCCAGTTGGGTTACAGTGATGGCAATGCTATGATTGGAAGATGTTTTTCCCCAACCTTTGGTCATCCAGTTCCATTGTGTCTAGATCCCTACAACCAGACCCTCTCTCAATGAGTAATAACATCACAACACATCACCTTCTGCTAACCACTATAGGATTTAGTCTAGAAACGCTGTTTGTGTGCACCAACCCCCACAGATCAGCTAGTTCATGACCACATACAGTAATTATGACTCTCAAAGGTAAGGGGGTGTAGTCTGCATGCCAAGCCTCCACTACGAAGGTTCTTCACTGCTTTCAAAGATGCAATTTTTTTGGTGCAAATAAAATAGGTGGTTTCCTAGTGAACTGATTTCACATGTATTCTCTAAAGCACCTTCTAATAAAATTATAATAAAACCACTTCACAACTGCATTGGGCTGGCATGGAAACAGTAAGGGGAAAAAGTGAAAGGACTTATTACAAAATTGATATCCTTCCCCATTTAATTTACAAGACCAATTTAGCATTTAATTTTTTTTTAATATAAATTTTAGTAGTTGCCAATTATTATTTTTTTTTATCATTTTCTCCAAATTTTAGAGTAGCCAATTATTTTTAGGCTCAGCTCACCGCTACCACCACTGCGCTGACTCGGAAGCGGCGAAGACACACACGCTGTCCTCCGAAGTGTGTGCCGTCAGCCGACCACTTCTTTTCACACTGCAGACCCACCACGCAGCCACCTCAGAGCTACAGCGTCAGTGGACAATGCAGCTCTGGGCAGCTTACAGGCAAACCCACAGGCGCCCGGCCACGCTACAGGGGTCGCTGGTGCGCAGTGAGCCGAGGACACCCTGGCCTACCTAAGCCCTCCCCGGCGGCGCGCCAATTGCGCCGCCTCTAGGAGTACCTGTCCACGGTCGGCAATGGAATAGCCTGGACTCCAGGCTATAGGGCGCATCCTGCACTCCACGCAGAGCGCCCTTACCGGATGTGCCACTAGGGAGCCCAATTTAGCATTTTAACCTAAGATGTCAAACAAGACACTGAAGTCCCTCTGGATTTACAGTAAGCAGAAACAAGCAAGGAGCACGTGACACGAGCAGGAGGACTTGGACTCTCTCAAACAAGCAAGGAGCACATGACACGAGCAGGAGGACGGACTCTCAAACAAGCAAGGAGCACGTGACATGAGCAGAGGGACTCTGACTGTCTTAAACAAGCAAGGAGCACGTCACACGAGCAGGAGGACTCGGAATCTCTTACGTCACATATTCCTTTGTTCTCCTCATGATGTGCAATGTCAGAGGGTTGATTCCTGTGGGAAGCTTTTCTTCTGCTAAGCTGAGTGGGATCTCTTCCCCAGTGTCCAGGTTTTTGATCATCACACTTGCCAAAATTTCCTGGTGAAAAAAAAAATAATATATATATATTTTTTACAGTCGCTTGCATATGTGTCTCATCCTTTATACAGGTACAATAATGTTGGAAATCATGGAAGGCATTAGCCAATAGGTCTACTGGACTTTCGTCTAGTTTCAAAGAGTATCGATATTCTATGAGGTTTGCAAACTAGGTTACCTCGTCTGTGAGCTCACGTCCAGAGTTGGATCTGGGTCTTTGTGGTCCTGAAGCTTCACTCCCATCAGTGGTGGAGGACTGTCCATCAGCTGCCTTGCCATTCTCCTGCAATTTGGGAAATGCATCTTTGTACATTGCATGGGTATTTAGATATAGGAGACTCTCATGTCAGTGTGTGTAAAGAGCCGGTCTGCCTCCCTCCTAGGGGTGTCAGTTTATGATTAATTTCCTAAACGTTTAACATATGTATTGAGATGTTTGCAACCAATCAGAAAAGCCATCATAAGAATCCCTCCATCGCTATTTTATAAATGACTGCAACAGGCCTTTGTGCACAAGATTGTATGTGAGGTGCATTTAATAGTACAGTATATGGAAAGAACTAAGAAGAAATGGGAACTAAAATTAACTGACACTGTATATTTACTACTGTGCAAACACTAAGGCCAACATCTAAATTTGGCCTGCATGTTTTTGACAACATTCTAAATGTTTAACACTTGGCTAACATTTAAATTAATAAACTCTAAACAATTAATGAGTCTCTGAGAGCACTTTTAAAACAGACTGTGCTATGGAAATCTGAATTCCGACTAACCTGAGCTGTGACCACTTTGTCCCCACTGGTTGCACTGGCCAGATCCAAAGAATGCTGCAGATCTTTGGTCATACATTCAACGGCAGTGTTGGGAGACACAAGACCAATGGATTTAACTGTGTCTGACGGAACTACACCAAAAATAAATTGAAAAAAGGCAAATATAACACAAAATAGGCACAAACATGGTTCATGAAGGAACATTATGGGAATTGAGAATTTGTATTTCAAATAGTTGTATGACAGATCTCTAGGAAACTACAAGTTACCAGTAACAGGGAGCAATTTAAAGTGGTTGTATCTAAAAAGTAACTCCATAAACTGGTTTTCCCTTTACTATACAGGTACAGTTTGAAAGAAACCTGTGTTATAGCAAACATAAAAAGGGCTTGTAAGCAGGAGATCCCCAGTTCAAATCCCACCTCAGCCACTGACTCATTGTGTGACCCTGAGCAAGTCACTTAACCTCCTTGTGCTCCGTCTTTCGGGTGAGACGTAGTTGTAAGTGACTCTGCAGCTGATGCATAGTTCACACACCCTAGTCTCTGTAAGTCGCCTTGGATAAAGGCGTCTGCTAAATAAACAAATAATAATTAAACAAATAAACAAATAAACAAATAAATAATAATAATAATAATAATAATAATAATAATAATAATAATAATAATATTATATGTACTATACCAGGTTGAAGGTTTTCGGGACAAAATAAGGAATAGAAAGGGTATTGCGGGTACTAGTCTTAACAGATGAGTACAAAGGGAGCAGAGTAAGAGACACAGTCCCTACCTTCCAGTGCAGACGGCCGCTGGGATTCCACTCCCAGGTCGCTCTTCTTTTTACGCTGGGGAGGGGCAGGTCGAGCAGGCGGGGGTCTGGGTGGGGCCCCTGCTGGAGGGGGGGGTCTCACTGGGCCGGGCCTCTTGGTGCTAGCCACAATATCAGGCTCCAATGTTAACTGGCGTGGGGGTTTGGCAGGTGGTAATGTGTCTTCAAAATCATCCGCCATCACATGTTCTAAAATGTCAGCTTTCTTTTGTTCCTTGATCTCCTCCGTTGTTCTGTGTTGCACAGGCACACTCGAGTTCTCAGTGGCCTCCTCCACTAATGCACTGGTGAGGTCCAGTGACCTGATCGCGTCCGGAGCCTTGGCAGAGGTCTGGGGAACGCCCTGGCCTGACTTCTCTGCCTGGTCACCCAAGATGTTCTGTTCTACAGAGTCCGGGCTCCTTTCGCTCCTTTGCTTTTCTGTCGCTAGCAGTTCAGGAAGCTCGTGCAGTAGCTCTGCCGCCGCTACTGAAGGGCCTGGACTCTGATCGACAGTTTCTTTCTGAATTGCTGTCAGAAGTGCGTTTTCCGGGTCTATCACCTTCTGGCTTTCCTCAATAATGCTGTCAATAATCTGTCAAGACAAACACAGTATTGCAAGTTGAGCCTGATGAGTTTGTGTGCCAATTTGCTTCGAATGAGGAGATACCAGATAGTGTATTTGTACAAAAACATGTTAAATACTGTACACTCGCTCACAGGATACTTACAAGCAGGTTGAATATTTATTGGGATACTGTAAATGTAGGTATTAGAAACTATTGAGATACGTACTTTGCACATTTCCATGTGTTGCTGCATTCTACCAATTAGCCTTAACTCAGATTGGCATGATCAATAATGGTATTTCTATGACCATAATTACATTTTAAGTTTTGGTGCAATTGGACCAATCAATCATAGTTATGGTCATAGAAAATGTAGGTGGAGCTTGACAAGTTATGGTCTGAATTTCACAAAAAAACTAGATTTTTGTGTCAGGGATGGGGCACGTATAAAATGGGGAGAAATCCTTTGTTTGGTGAAGGGAGTTTGGAGTGAGTTGGTGTTGGTATTTTGACAAACAGTGTAGTGAAGGTGAATGCCCAGCCTACACCTGGTTATTCTTTTGTTTAAACCTTTTATTTTGGCCCTCATGCCATGTTAATTTGATGTTTGTTTGTTTGTGTATTTGTATTATTATATATGCACAGTAGCTCTTAAACTGCAGCTTCTGTAATGGATCTAAATAAAGATTGGATGATGAGCAACGACAGCGGCGCCGGGCACTCCAGACGTGCGGTTGGCTTTCGCCGCACTCCCGTCAGCAGCAGGTGTAGTGGCTGCTGAGGTTGGTCCGGCGGTTGGCCTTCCGAGCCTAGAGCCGACAGAAGCTCCTTCCCAATTGGCTCTGGAGATTGCAACAGCTACTCCCCCTTTTGCTCAGGAGACTGAAACGGCTCCTCCCCTTTTGGCACTGGAGAGCACAGTGGCTCCACCTTAAAACACAAGACCAGCTCCCCACCTGAAAGCCAAAGACGGCCCCCTCTGCCTTCCAAGCTCCATAGGAGGGTGGATTAGACACCCTCCTCGCCTGCCTCAAGGACCAAGGTTGGTGCCTCACCTGCGGGGAGTTTGGGCACTTGGTGCTATGCTGCACCCTCCAACATCAGGAGGAGGAACTGCCTGCCCGAGTGCTTGAGAAGGAGGAACACCCTACCACAGTTTCCAATTCAGAATTAATGGTACTAATATTTTGGCCCAACTGCCTTTTGGTACAGTATTGTGGCAAAGTGGTAAGTGGTAGCAGGTGTATAGCAGGTGCAGGGCGGATACCGTAATTCCTAGAACACACAGACAACAAAGTACGGATGAGAATGATTGATTTAATGGTGTATAATCCAATGGTCTGATGACCAGCCAGTAAATAATAAAGAGCTGGCAATACACAACAATGTGTATTGCACAGTAATGAAACAAAGGGTTGCAGTCCCGCAAATAATAGACACGGTACAAAACACACACAATTAGACACACACGATCACTGTTCCAAAGTGAGTGCTCTCAGTGCTTGTGGTGAAGTACAATATAATACGTGCTATTTGTGAAACAGGTGCTGATAACAATGTTTATTCGTGACGGTAGTGCAGTGGTGATCCGGTTTCGTGCTGGCCCTTGGCGACAGCTCCGGATCTGTGTTTAGCCGTCTAGTGATAACAAACACAGACAATTACTAAACAGACAAACAAACAAACAAAACACTCACAAACTCCTTTCTTTAATTATTTTGGGCAATCTCCCGGTCCTTCCAGTTTCCTCGTAACGAAACCCAAGCGAAGGAAAAGATTTACAATTCTCCAGCCCCTTTTATGCGATTATGCATAACCCCTTGGTAAATGATTGCAGCTGATTCTATTGCCTGCAGCTGCTACCTCGTTTACCTTCCAGGTCAATACATTCTCGCACTGGAGTCTCGTCTTTTTCCAGGCTGATTGACTTCCCGACCCAGGGAATGAACTGTCAGGACAACCTGTCCAAAGCCTTTCCCTTTCGCTACTTCGTATCCTCACAGGTCGAGAGGGAGATTTACAACCAGAACTCATTATATTTCCGTCACAAGTATATACTGCCAAACTCCTGCAGCTCCTGTTTAAAGCAGTTTTCAATGCTTGTCTTCAACGTCTGCAAGCTCGATCTTGGACTTCAAGGCGGCAACTCCTCTAGGGAGCTTAAAGCACTCCCTGAAGCCAGCACTGCTCTTAATCATAAACGTTAGCTGTGCAGAGCAGATCTCCCCTCAGACTGCACCCAGGGCTGATCCACAATACCTTCCCTCGGGAGGGCTCAGGGGTCAGAGCTCAGGGAGGGAGCGTTCTGTCAGTGAAGCCACATGCGTTTCCTGAAAGGGTCTCCACTGCAGACAGGGCTGGAATGCAAACGCATCCAATAGTAATGTGGTCAAGTCAAGAGTGCACAGGCAACCCCGTTCAATGGCAGACTCTGTGGGAGTTCAATTCTTTACCACGATTGGGGGATACACAGGGAGTGCTGCTACAGACTGAACAGGTAATAAACAGAATTTAAAAAAGGTTAGCCAACTCCTTTCTAGCAGTGCTCAGAACAATACAACATACAAACAAACAGACAGACACGCAGTGTAAGGAATCTTGGTAGCAGTGCAAGTATATCTGGTAACTCTTGTCTTCACAAGGGACTTTAACGCTGAATTTGGTCCCTGTGGCACCAGTAATATCTATTCAACTTCTTTTTATTTTATTGTTATATATTCTACATGCTATACACAGTGACCAACAGAGATACCATCATACTAAATTAATTTATAATTGCTTTATAATTGTTCAGGACAAGAGCAAAAGGAGATGCAACAAACTGAAGTCCCAACAGCTCAACAATTTCTATGAATTACATAGCTTTATCAAACACTTAATCAGTAATGCTTAAGAAAACTACGTCCAGGTAAACATGACATAGTAGAGTTTTTGAAACAGTACTGTACAGATTAAATACATTAAGCTGGCTACTCAAACTACAGACTGATGCTATGCACAAAAGTGTCATGGACACCACATCATTTAAATTACCAAACAGACTTTATAAAACAGTCTTTAAATAGCTCACGAATGAACACTTTGTGACTCAGCTCAGTGTGTCATAACATTACATGAACTACACATACAGCAGTTTCACTGCAGACACACAGATCAAATGCACATTTCATTGGAACATTTTAAACTGGAATAGCCTGCAAGAGTTTCGCAACAAACCTCAATGGGATCCTCTGGTTTCAGTTCCTGCACTGCAGACACCAGTCCTGCATCCTGAGCACTGCTCTCTGCTGGGGGTTCCTATTAAATCAACAGCAAACAGCCTCATTAGGGAGAACATACACTACAAACATTATAGCACTATCATTTGCAATAAAGCAGGGGTTCTCAACCGGGGGTCTACAGCCCTCTAGGGGGTCTTGAGGAGGTTTCAGGGGTCTTTCAAAAATAAACCAGAGGATGTGTTATTTTTCCTGCATGCTTATGACACGCTGAAACCTATTAGCTTCAGCATGTCATGAGCATGCGCAGAAATGAACGAGTTCTCAGGTTACGCAACACGTTCTCGGGTCACGTATGGTGTAATAGAGTTATTTCAGCGGGAGCACAACAGATTACAAAACAGAGGAAAAATAATTTGAAACACACACTTAATACCAGATATGGATACATTTTTAATTCGACCATCAGCATCAAAACAACAAAGTCAGTGATAGTTACACCAGGTTTTAATTAAATACAAAATACTACAGATTAAATAACACCTGACAGATTACAGTACTCTAAAGTACAGGATTAAATGCAGTAAAATAGGGAGCAGATAAGAGCAAGTAAAGCGCATTTAAGGAAGAGTGATAAGTGTCCAGAGGGAAAAGAGGAGTTCTACAGGTGCTGTCTGAAGAGGTGTCTTGAGGAGGTGCCGGAAGATGGTCAGGGGATGGTCAGGGACTGGGCAGTCCTGACATCTGTAGGAAGGTCATTCCTCCACTGCGGGGCGAGGGTGGAGAAGGAGCGGGCTCTGGAGGCAGGGGAGCGTAGAGGAGGTACAGCCAGTCTTCTAGTGCAGAAGGAGTGGAGAGGTCAAGTGGGTGTGTAGGGAGAGAGGAGGGTCTGGAGGTAGCTGTGTGCAGTCTGGTCAAGGCATCTGTAGGCGAGTACAAGAGTCTTGAACTGGATGCGAGCGGTGATCGGGAGCCAGTGGAGTGAGCGGAGCAGTGGTTGCGTGGGAGAAGCGAGGCAGAGAGAACAACAGGCGAGCAGCGGAGTTCTGGATGAACATAGTTTTGCAGTGCTTTGATCGGCTGTATGACAATGATTTTGCCATACAAATCGATGAATCCACAGACATTTCTAAAATGTCCCATTTACTCGCCTAGGTTCAGTATGTGTGGAAATAAAGCAAGACTTTTTGTTTTGCAAGGAGCTCAAGACAACAACAAATGAACTAAATGAACTAAATGAACAGGACGTTATTTACAGATCTATTAAAAAAAATTAGAGGGGTAGTTACGCCTTGGTAGCATCAGGAGAAAAAAAAAAAAAAAAAAACACAACATTCGCAACAAGCCTAATACAAGTTTAACATACTACTGGGGTATAAGTACTTTGGACTGTATATTATATGGAAACTTATGGAAACTATAATAAGATCTAAAATGGAAAATTACCTATATACTAAACAGAGGTCAGAGAGCCATTGGCAAACTCAGACCACAACATGGTAGTTGAAGTATTTTTTAAAACTCCAAAAGTAATGACTAAAGCTAAGGTTTCCAATTTCAGAAAAGCAAACTATGAAGGTATGAAACAGAGACTAACAGAAGTAGAGTGCAGTAAAATAGAGAAAACATCCACAGAAAAAGGATGGCTGTTTTTTAAAAATGTAGTACTAGAGGCACAAAACAATTACATCCCAAAAGTAGAGATATCTAAATCTAAAACAAAATGGCCAAAATGGTTTAATAGATCAATTAAAAAAAAATATTCAGCGGAAAAAGGCACTTTACAAAGCGTCTAAAAAGGACCAAAAACAAAAGCACACAGAAAGAGTACTTGGAACTGCAAACACAAATCAAAAAGGAAGTTAGAAAGGCCAAGAGAGAGATAGAAATCAATATTGCTTAGGGGGCTAAAACCAATTCCAAAATGTTTTTCCAATATTATAACAGCAAGAGAACATTCAAAAGAGGAGGTTAAATGTCTAAGAGACACAAATGGCAAAATCATAGATGAAGAAAAAAAATAGCAAATATATTAAATGATTACTTTTCACAGGTTTTTACAAAGGAGGACACGGACAACATACCCCACATGTCGACCTGTTCCTATCCAATTTTAAATAACTTTAGCATAACAGAGGCAGAAGTGTTAATGGGACTTGGAGCTCTTAAAATAAACAAATCCCCTGGACCGGATGAGATCCTCCCAATAGTACTCAAAAGAAATTAAAGAAGTTACTTACAAACCGCTAACCAAGATCATGCAACAGTCTCTTGACACAGGGGTTGTACCGACAGACTGGAAAATAGCAAACGTAATACCGATCCACAAAAAGGGAGACAAAACCGAACCAGGTAACTACACACCAATAAGCCTGACTTCTATTATATGCAAACGTATGGAAACTATGGAAGATCTAAAATGGAAAATTACCTATATGGTAACATTATCCTGGGAGACAGTCAGCATGGTTTTAGGAAAGGAAGATTGTGTCTAACTAACCTGCTTGACTTTTTTGAGGATGCAACATTGACAATGGATAAATGCAAAGCATACGACATGGTTTATTTAGATTTCCAGAAAGCTTTTGACAAAGGCCCGCATAAAAGATTAATTCTCAAATTGAACGCAGTAGGGATTCAAGGAAATGCATGCACATGGATTAGGGAGTGGTTAACATGTAGAAAACAGAAAGTACTGATTAGAGGAGAAATCTCAAAATGGAGTGAGGTAACCAGTGGTGTACCACAGGGATCAGTATTAGGTCCTCTGCTATTCCTAATCTACATTAATGATTTAGATTCTGGTATAGTAAGCAAACTTGTTAAATTTGCAGACGACACAAAAATAGGAGGAGTGGCAAACACTGTTGCAGCAGCAAAGGTCATTCAAAATGATCTAGACAGCATTCAGAACTGGGCAGACACATGGCAAATGACATTTAATAGAGAAAAGTGTAAAGTATTGCATGCAGGCAAAAAAATGTGCATTATAAATATCATATGGGAGATACTGAAACTGAAGTAGGGAACTATGAAAAAGACCTAGGAATTTATGTTGACTCAGAAATGTCTTCATCTAGACAATGTGGGGAAGCTATATAAAAGGCCAACAAGATGCTCGGATATATTGTGAGAAGTGTTGAATTTAAATCAAGAGAAGTAATGTTAAAACTTTACAATGCATTAGTAAGACCTCACCTAGAATATTGTGTTCAGTTCTGGTCACCTTGTTACAAAAAGGATATTGCTGCTTTAGAAAGAGTGCAAAGAAGAGCAACCAGAATTATCCTGGGTTTAAAAGGCATTTCGTATGCAGACAGGCTAAAAGAATTGAATCTATTCAGTCTTGAACAAAGAAGACTATGCGGCGATCTGATTCAAACATTTAAAATCCTAAAAGGTATAGACAATGTCGACCCAGGGGACTTTTTTGACCTGAAAAAAGAAACAAGGACCAGGGGTCACAAATGGAGATTAGATAAAGGGGCATTCAGAACAGAAAATAGGAGGCACTTTTTTACACAGAGAATTGTGAGGGTTTGGAACCAACTCCCCAGTAGTGTTGTTGAAGCTGACACCCTGGGATCCTTCAAGAAGCTGCTTGATGAGATTCTGGGATCAATAAGCTTATAACAACCAAACGAGCAAGATGGGCTGAATGGCCTCCTCTCGTTTGTAAACTTCCTTATGTTCTTATGTTCTTATTAATTCACAGGTCAATTGTGGCACAATCGATTCACCCAGAAGGCAGTCAAGCCTTTCGTAGGGATAAATTGACAAATTAATGTATTAATTGATGCACAAATTGATGAATTAATTGATGAATTGATGGATGGATTGCCAAATTAATTTCTGAACTGATGGATGAATTGATGAATAAATGAACAAATTAACTGATGAATTGACGAATTTATTGATTAACAGTTTTGACACAAACAGCGCTCCATACCTGGAGATGTAGTCAACATTTCATTTCATGCAGTCTCAGTGTTTAAATAATATTAATATACCATCGTATATAGTGGCTACAGGGTTAGAGTTACACAGGTACTAACAATCTATTATTTTACTGTACATTGAAACAGGGCCCTTAGACTAAATGTGCATCTTAAGGGCCCTAAGGAAAGACTCTTTAAACCATTGCCTACAGTGTATACTCCTACTGGGAAAGTACTGTATTATGAAGACTTTGAGCTATGAAATAAACACATGGCTACGGTAGAAAAGCTCTAAAAAAAATGCCATGTGAGATTATAAAGACAACGGAGCACACACCTTGTTTTTAATTGGTTTTGTGTTTTATTAACATATGCTGCAGCAATGAGCAGACACTCTATCCACAGTGCATTATTAAAGCAGAATACCAATTACCATTAGTTACAGAGCTCTTATGTGCTTAAACTAATGTCAACAGACACCTTATTGATATACAGGAACACTCACTCAGTGTAACAATAACTCCTTGTGACAGGCTAGCTGAGTGGTGCCGTCAGATCCAGGAAATGAACACACAGGACAGATGAGATGAAATAGTGAGTGAAAGCGCTGTTGCGCGGTTTATTATAAATAAACGGTTTAAACAAAACAGAAGACAGGACACGGCACTTGAGGCCAAAATAAAGAGACAAACAAAACGGATTAACACTGAACAAAACAGTGGACGGACAGACAAACGAAACACGATGAGTCAGACAACTATCAATTATTTTAGTTTATTTTCGTTAATTTTACCTCCTTCTCCACACCCGTTCTCCACTCACCGAACACACAACCCCAAGTGAGTGAAACGTGCATCTATATATACTGTTGTGCTGGGATTCAATTACTAATTAATTATTCACTTGAATCCCAGCACGTGAATTAATTATGTGCAACCTCGTGCCTAAATACAATTATACATTTTAAATAACTTGTGCTGCACACACCCATTTATATCCCGTGTACCATCTACAATACACCAACATTAACACACGCAACATACAACATATAACACACAAATGCACACAGGGGCGGGGCACATTGCCACATATACCCCCCCTTGTGCGCAGCACACATGGCCTCAATGGCCACCTCCCCCCTTAAAATCCCAAAAGTCCAGCACAAAGTCCCGAGCCAAGAACAGGGACTTTACGGGGTTCATGGGTGGCAATGTTGCCAATAGCCAGGCTGCTACTGGCAATGCTGTCAGAAACTGCTGACAGCTCCCAGGCTGACTCCTTCAGCCGGGGCAGTCCTGGCAGCGGAAAAGCTGCAGGGGCAGGTGGTCCCCCGACCTCCCCCTTCCTCAAAGCCGGCAGCTTCCCAACTGACAGCGGAAATGCTGTCAGCAGAGACAGTAATAGTCCCCAGTCTGGCTCCTCCAGCCGGGGTAGTCCTGGCAGCGGAAAGGCTGCTTGGGGTGGTTTCTGACCTCCCCTTCTTCATAGCCGGCAGCTCCCTCTTCCGGGCTCCGCCACAGTATCTCCTGCAGCCCAAGTGCTGCAGTGGGAGCAGGTCTCCTGACCTCCCCCACGATCTCCGGCAGCGAAAGTGCTGCAGTGGGAGCAGGTCTCCTGACCTCCCCCACAATCTCCGGCAGCAAAACTGCTGCTGGGGTTGGTGGTCTCTGGACCTCCTCCCCCTTCTTCGTGGCCGGCAGCTCCCCTTGGTGGGGTTCCGGCCACAGTACTTCCTGCTGCGATGCGGCGCAACAGGCAGCCCCAGGCGATGCGGAGCAACAGGCAGCCCCAGGCGATGCGGAGCAACAGGCAGCCCCAGGCGATGCAAGGCAAGCATCCTTGGGCGAAGCGAGGCAGGCATCCTTGGGCGGTACGAAACTCAGCTGCAGCTCCTCTTGTGGTGGAGGTGGAAGCAGCAAGCAGTCCTCCCATGTTGGGGAAGGCGGAACCAGCAGGTATTCACTCTCTGCTGGTGGAGGTTGCAGGGGCAAGCAGTCCTCCCACAACAATGAAGGCGGAACCAGCAGGTATTCACCCTCTGCTGGTGGAGGTGGAAGGGGCAAGCAGTCCTCCCACAACGGTGGAGGCGGAACCAGCAGGTACTCACCCTCTGCTGGTGGAGGAGGCAGAGGCAGCTCCTGCTGCTCTCCTCCTGGTGGAAGAGGTTGAGGTGGTGGAGGCAGAGGCAGCTCCTGCTGCTCTGCTCCAGGCGGTGAAGGAGGTGGAGGCAGAGGCAGCTCTGCTCCTGGAGGTGGCGGAGGCAGAGGCAGCTCCTGCAGCTCTGCTCCAGGCGGTGGGAGCAGCGTGTAGTCTCCTGGCGACGGAGGTGGGAGCAGCGTGTAGTCTCCCCCTCTTGCAGGGGACTGGTGCGGCTCTGCCTCTCTTGCAGGGGACTGGTGCGGCTCTGCCTCTCTTGCAGGGGAAACCAGCAGGCATTCTTCCTCTGCTGGTTGTGATGGGGACAGCAGGCATGCGCCCTCTGCTGGTGGTGATGGTGGAGGCAGCTCCGGCTCCTCTCCTCATGATGGTGGGGGAAGTGATACCAACAGGCATTCACCCTCTGCTGGTGGAAGTGGACCCAGCAGGCATTCACCCTCTACTGGTGGAGATGGGGACAGCAGGCATTTTCCCTCTAGCCCAGTGAGGATGCAGGTAGGTGTGCCTCCTCCTACTTGGAAGTCAACCTGCTGGGGCAGTCCCATATCGGCAGCCAAGTAGTTGATCACCACGGCTGCCGGGTTCACAAAGGGCACTGGGAAGTAATGCTGTTCCCAGCGTTCCCAATGTTCCCTATCTCTGGCCCACAGCAGGTCAACAACCTTCGGGAGGTCCTCCCAGTTCCACTCTGGGTCCGACACCCAGTCCAGCATCTCCTCAGAGGATGGGAAAGGCTCTGTCTCCTCCCTCCTGGGCTGTGGATGCTCCGGGACCTCTCTCCACACCTGCTGTTGCTGTCTTCTGCCGTGTTTTCCCTTTTTTTTTTTTAACACAAAAACACCTCTCCTGGTCTGACGCTTGGAGGCGCTGTTATCCCACGCAGGACACCATATGTGACAGGCTAGCTGAGTGGTGCCGTCAGATCCAGGAAATGAACACACAGGACAGATGAGATGAAATGGTGAGTGAAAGCGCTGTTGCGCGGTTTATTATAAATAAACGGTTTAAACAAAACAGAAACAGGACACGGCACTTGAGGCCAAAATAAAGAGACAAACAAAATGGATTAACACTAAACAAAACAGTGGACGGACAGACAAACGAAACATGGTGAGTCAGACAACTATCAATTATTTTAGTTTATTTTCGTTAATTTTACCTCCTTCTCCACACCCGTTCTCCACTCACCGAACACACAACCCCGAGTGAGTGAAACGTGCATCTATATATACTGTTGTGCTGGGATTCAATTACTAATTAATTAATCACTTGAATCCCAGCATGTGAATTAATTATGTGCAACCTCGTGCCTAAATACAATTATACATTTTAAATAACTCGTGCTGCACACACCCATTTATATCCCGTGTACCAACTACAATACACCAACATTAACACACGCAACATACAACATATAACACACAAATGCACACAGGGGCGGGGCACATTGCCACACTCCTGAACTCATTCTTGCTGCTGTTCGGGTCAGAAACTACAACCACCTCCATCTGTGTTCAGTACACTGCAGGTTCTACACACGCTCCTGCATCTGTGTTCAGTACACTGCAGGTTCTACACACGCTCCTGCATCTGTGTTCAGTACACTGCAGGTTCTACACATGCTCCTGCATCTGTGATCAGTACACTGCAGGTTCTACACACGGTAATGGACACTGGCCATGTGTCAGTAAGGGTATCAATTCTGCTGAATAACAGTAAAGCAGCTGGGAGAGACATGCTTTCACCCACAGCCACTCTCAGTCAACTGCAGCTCCAGGCTGAGGAACAATAAATCAAAGAGGAAACTACCCCATCACTACCACTATACAGGATACAGGTTCATTTAAACACACAAAGTAACTTTCAACCAGGGTCATTAAGTGTCCTGGAAAATTAGATTTGAGGTCCCCTGATTGTTATCGTGGTGGCATAGTGTTCTTTACTGAAGCACTGGAAAAACTGGAATCCACATCGCTCAGAAGCTGCTGGCTGGAAAGTTAATACAACACAGTATTTACAAGTGTTTAACCTTTAGACCAAGCTGCTGCTCACTGATATTACACAGCAGCGTGTGAACAAAAAGTCTGTTCAGGCAGAGTGTGCTGCTCTTATTCAATAGTAGCCCATTTGTTTCCAAAAACCTGGGAACTGAACAAGAATATGATAATAGTTATACCAAATTTAAATTATAAGCTTATATACTTATTAGCTATCTTTTTAACAGTAAGAAAGCAGGGGTGGGCATACTCAAAAAACAGGGAACAATACAATATATATATATATCCTCTAAGTGCACATTTCAATTGACAAAGAGCTTCTGTGGAAGGGGGTGGAGGTTTGGTAGATTTTCCAGCGCTGCATATAGTGCCCTACATGTGAATGTCAAATGGGAATGTAATAAAAGTACTGTACCAGTACATGTTTGTAATTGTTCATGCAGTCACTAGCCTGTGCCCATTTTTGCAGGACAGTTTATTTGTATTCAAAATGTTGTGTTTTCCATCAAAAGTGCAGAAGTTAAAAAAACGCTTCACATGCTGATGTTTATTAACTAAATCTGTGTTTACATGTACTGTGGGCCTCGCCATGCCACACCTAATCATCAGGATTCACAAGCTTACATTGGGACAGTCCTAATCTGATGAGCTGTGATTGCAATGAGAGTGAAGAGCTTCTGATGAGCCGTGTTTGCAATGAGAGTGAACAGGTTCTCATTTGTCAGATATACACGTCAAGTAATTAACCAGTTGCCAGCCGACTGATTATTGTGTATACAATTGCGAAGAATGTAATCCCTTTTTTCCTTAACCCTTTGCGATCCTATATCGGACCTGGTCCGACACTGCAATTTTCCCTTTCCGGTCCAATGTCGGACCCTGTCCGACATCATCAAAACGTAAAAACAGGTCTCTAGTCTTTTTCTCCGGAAAGCGCCGAGACAACGATTCAATGGCGAGTGAAACCGATAGGAGCAGAGAAGCCGGAAAAAAAAGGGGCGTATCTCATGAATACAAACAAGATAGCTGCTTCTGCATCCAGCGCTCAAAGAATATCACAGACATTTGCAGAGCTTTTTTTTAGATGTTATAGTAATAAAATAATGACTTGGATTGCATTATTGAGGAGTTTGGTGATAAAACGAGTGATCAGGAGATGGTTTATCGGTATGCACTACTATGTAGAGGTACGTAAAAAATACAGCGAACAAGGGGTGGGGCGGGGCTGGAGATGCAGTACTGAGTGTCCTGTTGATATGCAGTGCCTTTTAAACTGTGAGAAAAAAAAAAAACTTAAACAGCACGTCTAAAATAAACTGCGCGTGTGAAAATAAATTAGACATGATGCGGCTGAGATGCGCTGAATAAATGGACCACTAAGGGTTAATAATAGCAGCTCCTATACACTGTATAACTACAGATACAGAACCACAGTCCAGTCTTGTTAAGTACGGTGCTGGACATATAATAGCTGTTTCTTTGTAGAAAAAGGCAAATATTTCTGACTGGTGTTCTGATATGAGAACTTATAACGTCAGATCAATTTCTGGGGATGGACATGGTCGTTCACTCTGGGTTCAAGCAGTAAAAGTTCAAGAATGATACACATTTTTTGGGTTGTTGTACAGTGCTGCGAGGTGGTGGCGGTCTTTTATTTATTTATTTATTTTTTTTTATAATCACTGCTTCAAAAACGTTGATGTGTGTCCACCAAGCAAAGCGGTATTGCCAAGCACTGCCCCGCTTCGCTCCCCGCGCCACTCATGTGTGTCCTAGGCTTAACACGTCTCCTCAAAGGGGTTCGATGCCTTGACACCTTCCACACTCCCCCATGCTCACCTACCAAAGAGACCTTCCACACTACCCCATGCTCACCTACCAGAGACCTTCCACACTACCCCATGCTCACCTACCAAAGAGACCTTCCACACTACCCCATGCTCACCTACCAAAGAGACCTTCCACACTACCCCATGCTCACCTACCAAAGAGACCTTCCACACTACCCCATGCTCACCTACCAGAGACCTTCCACACTCCCCATGCTCACCTACCAAAGAGACCTTCCACACTCCCCCATGCTCACCTACCAAAGAGACCTTCCACACTCCCCATGCTCACCTACCAAAGAGACCTTCCACACTCCCCCATGCTCACCTACCAAAGAGACCTTCCACACTCCCCATGCTCACCTACCAAAGAGACCTTCCACACTCCCCCATGCTCACCTACCAAAGAGACCTTCCACACTCCCCCATGCTCACCTACCAAAGAGACCTTCCACACTCCCCCATGCTCACCTACCAGAGACCTTCCACACTACCCCATGCTCACCTACCAAAGAGACCTTCCACACTCCCCATGCTCACCTACCAAAGAGACCTTCCACACTCCCCATGCTCACCTACCAAAGAGACCTTCCACACTCCCCATGCTCACCTACCAAAGAGACCTTCCACACTACCCCATGCTCACCTACCAAAGAGACCTTCCACACTCCCCCATGCTCACCTACCAAAGAGACCTTCCACACTCCCCATGCTCACCTACCAAAGAGACCTTCCACACTCCCCATGCTCACCTACCAAAGAGACCTTCCACACTCCCCATGCTCACCTACCAAAGAGACCTTCCACACTCCCCATGCTCACCTACCAAAGAGACCTTCCACACTCCCCATGCTCACCTACCAAAGAGACCTTCCACACTCCCCATGCTCACCTACCAAAGAGACCTTCCACACTCCCCATGCTCACCTACCAAAGAGACCTTCCACACTCCCCATGCTCACCTACCAAAGAGACCTTCCACACTCCCCCATGCTCACCTACCAAAGAGACCTTCCACACTACCCCATGCTCACCTACCAAAGAGACCTTCCACACTCCCCATGCTCACCTACCAGAGACCTTCCACACTCCCCCATGCTCACCTACCAAAGAGACCTTCCACACTCCCCATGCTCACCTACCAAAGAGACCTTCCACACTCCCCCATGCTCACCTACCAGAGACCTTCCACACTCCCCCATGCTCACCTACCAAAGAGACCTTCCACACTCCCCCATGCTCACCTACCAAAGAGACCTTCCACACTCCCCCATGCTCACCTACCAAAGAGACCTTCCACACTCCCCATGCTCACCTACCAAAGAGACCTTCCACACTCCCCATGCTCACCTACCAAAGAGACCTTCCACACTCCCCATGCTCACCTACCAAAGAGACCTTCCACACTCCCCCATGCTCACCTACCAAAGAGACCTTCCACACTCCCCATGCTCACCTACCAAAGAGACCTTCCACACTCCCCATGCTCACCTACCAAAGAGACCTTCCACACTCCCCCATGCTCACCTACCAAAGAGACCTTCCACACTCCCCCATGCTCACCTACCAAAGAGACCTTCCACACTACCCCATACTCACCTACCAAAGAGACCTTCCACACTCCCCCATGCTCACCTACCAAAGAGACCTTCCACACTCCCCCATGCTCACCTACCAAAGAGACCTTCCACACTCCCCATACTCACCTGCCAAAGAGACCTTCCACACTCCCCCATGCTCACCTACCAGAGACCTTCCACACTCCCCCATGCTCACCTGCCAAAGAGACCTTCCACACTCCCCCATGCTCACCTACCAAAGAGACCTTCCACACTCCCCCATGCTCACCTACCAGAGACCTTCCACACTACCCCATACTCACCTACCAAAGAGACCTTCCACACTCCCCCATGCTCACCTACCAAAGAGACCTTCCACACTCCCCCATGCTCACCTACCAAAGAGACCTTCCACACTACCCCATGCTCACCTACCAAAGAGACCTTCCACACTCCCCCATGCTCACCTACCAGAGACCTTCCACACTCCCCCATGCTCACCTACCAAAGAGACCTTCCACACTCCCCCATGCTCACCTACCAAAGGGTTTTACTGCAAACACATTCTAACAAGTGGGAAGTGAGTGTTTAAAAATGTCTTTGTACTGAACTTAAAGACTTTAAAGCTCTACTTCAGGTATCTGTAAAGGTCACCAGAACAGACAATCAATTTAAAAGCATGTTATCAAACAAACACAAAGTTGTGCAGTACCAGTGTGCTGTGTTTCCATTCATTCCAAAAGAAAATATTCCCTCCCCAGTTCAATTGATTTTAAATGAGCCCTGTGTGCAATAACATTGAGATTTCCCATAAACACACCGTGGAAGTGATCCTTCCCATTGTGTGCGACAGGCCTGACCCACCCCCAGCCTGCAGTAATTACAATGAAACAGAGGCTGCTGATTGCTCAAGGTTCTTGTTATTAGCTACATTCCGATTCAAACAGGCTTGGTCTGGTTTGTTCCGGTTCAAACAATGTATCAATGTGCTTGCTGTTCACACTTATCTGCGAGCAAAGGGACCGAGTTTGTTTGGATGCGAGCTAAAGTTTGTTTTTTTTGGTCCTTTTCCATTTTGTTTCAGTACCAAGTTCGTTTGTGTTCACAATGCAGTTTTCAAGTGCACTCGGTTTGTTTATATGGTGTGTGAACCGGATGTTTACAATATCCTGCAAGATATATTGAAAGATGGCAGTTATTGATGTATTGCTCCAGTTTTTAATATAGCATGATTTAGATTCTTACATATTGGTGGAAAAAAGCACTGGGGGAGCACTTTGCCAATTTAATTAATACATGTATTGAATGCCTACAGTAGGAGAATCGTGTAGAATTTCGTTGTTTTCCTACTGTCGGCATTAAACAAAGTAATTTAAGAAAAGAATGAATACATTTTACTATTTTGTAAAATATATTTTTGTCCATGAGTTTTGTCCAGTTCGGCTTGGACTTTGGTGTCTGACCAAATTTCTGTCAGAGCTTTAGTTTCTCCCACTGTTCAGATTCCACAGTAAAATTGGGACGCTTGCTTGCTTCTTCAATTCATTGACATTGTAGCAACTCCGAAGCAGTTATAACGCAATAATAGTTTAAAAATGAAACATCGGGCGAATTTATTAAACATCATAACAGCTCATTATTTTCTTTATATTGTCATCTAGTGAAAACATGTTAAATGTACAAAAAGCCAGAATTAAAAAACAGATCAGATATTACCATTTAAACATGGTATACACAATCAGAATAATTAACCCTTTGCAGTCCTATGTCGGACCAGGTCCGACTTACAATTTTTTCTTTCCTGTCCGACATCATCAAAAAGACGTCAAGCACAGGTCTCTAGTCGTTTTTTCTCCGGAAAAAGCAGAGAAAACCTTTCAATGACTTGGATCGCATTACTGAGGGGTTTGGTGATAAAATGAATGATCAGGCGATGATTTATCAGTATGCACGACTATGAAGAGGTATGTGAAAAATACAGCGAACAAGAGGTGTGGCGGGGCTGGAGATGCAGTACTGAATGTCCTGTTAATATGTATTTTAATACTTTTAAATAGCATGTCTAAAATAAACTGCGCGTGTGAAAATAAATTGGACCTGACACGCCTGTGACACGCTGAATAAATGGACCGCTAAGGGTCAAACAAATAATCCATAAGATTGTTTATTTTACTTTTGAATGGCACTAACACAACCCAATACATTACTCTGCTATTAACTTGCAGAGCACAATGATTATAAAATAAAAATATAACTACAAAACCAAGAAAATCAACAATTTTACTGTTTCCGACCAGGACAACAAATTAAGGCTCAAACTGACAATCCCAGTTTTCACGGCATGTCTGGTAACTCTAATGTAGTTCCCAAAGACATTTTTTGTTTTTTGCTCTACTTGTTCCCACAGAATATGAATTAAACTATGCGCAAAATGTTCACTTCCGAGTCAGGTTACCTTGTACAGTTTGTTTCCTATGTGCAAAAGGCCCGAGTCCAGCAGTTGTTCACATTGACGTTTTGCAAGTGCGTTTGCCAAACGGACCAGGACCGCCTCTTTAAGTGGACTCGGTACGGTTCGTTTTCCAAGCTGACTTTGTTGTTCACACTTCACACCAAATGTACCGAACCGCAGCGAGTGCGGACCAAACCCTCTAAACGGACCCAGTGCAAGCACACCCTTTGACTCATTTTTGTCTGACATTAACAAACCTGCCAAGAGTACCAGAAGCTGTACCAAGCACATGCAGAGCCATTCTGTAGCAAAAAGCATACTTTGACCAGAAAGCAACAGTATTGTGGAGGGCAGAGGCAGTATACCAACAGGATAGGCCAGGGGACACTGGGGACAGATATATCCAGATAAACAGGGATAGTCCTGGCACTGGGGACAGATATATCCAGATAAACAGGGACAGCCCTGGCACTGGGGACAGATATATCCAGATAAACAGGGACAGCCCTGGCACTGGGGACAGATATATCCAGATAAACAGGGACAGCCCTGGCACTGCGGACAGATATATCCAGATAAACAGGGGCAGCCTTGGCACTGGGGACAGATATATCCAGATAAAAAGGGCCAGCCCTGGCACTGGGGACAGATATATCCAGATAAACAGGGCCAGCCCTGGCACTGGGGACAGATATATCCAGATAAACAGGGACAGCCCTGGCACTGGGGACAGATATATCCAGATAAACAGGGACAGCCCCGGCACTGGGGACAGATATATCCAGATCAGTGTTCGCGCTAGGCCGCGCCATTGCGCAAATGCCCCCCTGAAATAAAAAATGTCATGCTGAAATTCTCTTAACGCGCCCGTGTGTCCCCCTTCCCAGACCAGACGCAATACCAATACGCAGTAAATGAATGCATTTTGTATTACCATGACATGTCTGACGACAGGCTAATCTTTTTTACTTGTTTGTTTACACTTGCGTGAAAACACCACTGGAATCAGAATAAAGGAAATTATGATGTAATACAGTTCACGTGCAGTCACTGTTTTGGTAAGTAGCATTTTCAAAACCCCTATCATTATATGCAGTATTAAAATAAGTTAAAAAAATATAGCAAATCCACAAAACCAACTTAATATATTGTATATTTGACATTTTATTTTTAGTGTTCTGTGTAACACGGGCCATCGTTTAACCTTGAAAAAATTAAATACAGTACCTGAAGCAGATATACACGTTTATCATATCAACAACACCAACGTGTGTTGTAAAAATAAAGCAACAATTGTTTTGAAAACTGTCCAGAATATTTACTTGGGGCTAAGAATGAAAATGTAAACAAAAATGCAATTTTTATATGTAAATTGTCAAAATAAAGGGGAAGCTGGAAGGTAAGAATTTACCAGTCAGGACAATGGCATTTAAATACGACTACTATTAAACTGTATAGTGTGGTTTCTTCTAGCAGTTTTCAAACTGGGGCACGCGAGAAAAATTCTGAAATGGCAGACAACGCATTTTATTTAGTACCACTTGCCAATCTATTGCAAACTTTTACCATGTAATCAAAGTTTAATCGCTAACACCAGACTGACGAGCTGTGACGAGCGTGCAATGTACACACGACTAATTTACATATTAAATATGTACGTTTTAAATAAGCCCTGTTGTTTAAATGTCATATAAACAGTTGGTCTGTCTTGGATAAAAAAAATTACATATTTTAAAAAACTAAAAGCCTAGTCTTTAACTCATTTTATTTCCTGTGTGCGTTCGTGCCTGCAAATCGATATTTATTTTTTTTAATGTCCCGATTTAAAGTTTATTGTAACTTAAGTACTACATTTCAAAATACAGAATGTATGGCCAATCAGAAACCAAAGTATTGCCATGCGTTACGTCTGGTGTGAGAGTTAAGAGTTTTTAGCTTTCAATCCAGTGAAAAAATATGGATTGTTGGTTCAATGCTAGAACATTACTAGCAAAGGGCGATCAAGACGAAATACCGTTAGAGATTAAAAACGCCAAAAATGTCTTGCGACTGAAGCTGTCTTCAATTTCCCTGCCATCATCAGTGATTTGTGTGATAACAAGCAGGAACAGCCATCACATACTAGGTAAGCGTTTTATTATTGTTTTTTAATTAGCATCAGTACTGTACGTTTTAATCACCAAGAATTTAAAAATGCCAATAATATGTTTTCGTAATGAGGTCAGCTGTAGAGATGCGTGGACAGTGAACTTTTCTTTGCATTCTTTTCTGTAATTTTATTATCAATAAAAATACATGATTGCCATTTGCTATCACGGGATAGTCCTATGTCATTTCTGAGTGATTTGAGGCTAGCACGGCTTCGTTGATTTTAATTAATTAATATTTACAATAAAATGATGATGTTTCCAACAACTAGAAACCTGTCTGAGGGACTATTTTTAGCCAAAAGTAAATATAATATATATTTTTTTTCTTTTATAATACTGTAACTTTTATAATTGTATCCATCACACACTCCAAGGCTTGTGCGTTGTATCATGTTATTGTACAGACCTTTTTTCTGTTTTCATTTTATGACTCTCTCAATGGAGTACTTTTTTTGGAAAGGGGTATGCAGCTTAAAAAGATTGAAAACCCCTGTTCTAATGTGATTTGGTACAATGAATATCCTCTACTCAGTGACACACCAGCATCACTGTGACACAATTCCCAATATTGTCCCCAAAAGTGACAGTGAGTATTGTAGAGACACCTTGGTTGTATCTACAGCTTTACAGTTTTATTTTTTATTCAGAAACAAAAGGTCAGTAAACTCTGCTGGTATATTTAAAAACAAACAAAAATAAGAAATGGTGGTTGGTTCTGAATCAAACATATTGACCCCCTCACTGAAGAAAATGTCCCCTTAAAATTTTGAGAGGGGGCCACATTGACCCTCAGTCTGTAAGTCCTGGAGCAAACACTGCAGATAAACAGGGGCAGCCCTGGCACTAGGGACAGATATATCCAGATAAACAGGGACAGATATATCCAGATAAAACAGAGGCAACCTTGGTCCAGAAATGAGTGATGGCATTTAAAGCACATGACATCTGTTTATTTTCATGAAGCAGCAAAACTTATGTGTATGATCTCACAAATAATCAACCTTTGTTCTCCCAGCAAATTTGTACTAATCCATGCTTTTTGGGATACAAAACCTTTTTTGATGAAAGACTGATTTACATCCGGCAGCCTTATTGCAAGAATCAGAGAAGAACTGAGGATCCCAGACGTAACCCAAGCTGTATCTACAGCTCTGGCCAAATGTTTGCATCACCCTATAGAATTAGCTGATAAAGTCGACTGAAACCTGCTGAATAATGTTACATTAACATATAGAATTACATACCACTTTGTAATTTTTTATATACTATATACAAAAAACTGACAAATTGAAAAATGTGACATTTCAAAATCCAACATGAAATACTGTACTACTATTTTGGCTTCCGGTAGACTTTTGCAATATCATTTTGTAGTTTCTTTGTTTACATTGTTAAATAACACATCTAATTATCTAAAAAAATGTTGTCTTCAATCCTAAAATTCTAGGTGATGTAAAACTTTTGGCCACAGCTGTACAGTACAAATCAATTAAAAAGAACCGGCCTCAGTCTAAACTGAATTATTCAACTGTCAGTGTCCAGCAGCCAGAATTTCTGAAAACCATGGAATCATTGTTGTGACATACAATCAGGCTCTGAAACGACACAATGCTTCAATAAACACATCCACAACTATTAAACACTCATTGGAATAGTCTTTCACAAATGTTTGTCACCAACAATAAAACATAGCTTGGCTGTGGTGCCATACTCTGTGCTGTACGCAGCACAGTCCAGGAATGGGTTAATCAGGGTATATTTTTGGCTGTGGTGCCATACTGTGTGCTGTACCCAGCACGGTCCAGGAATGGGTTAATCAGGGTATATTTTTGGCTGTGGTGCCATACTGTGCTGTACCCAGCACGGTCCAGGAAATGGGTTAATCAGGGTATATTTTTGGCTGTGGTGCCATACTGTGTGCTGTACCCAGCACGGTCCAGGAATGGGTTAATCAGGGTATATTTTTGGCTGTGGTGCCATACTGTGTGCTGTACCCAGCACGGTCCAGGAATGGGTTAATCAGGGTATATTTTTGGCTGTGGTGCCATACTGTGTGCTGTACCCAGCACGGTCCAGGAATGGGTTAATCAGGGTATATTTTTGGCTGTGGTGCCATACTGTGTGCTGTACCCAGCACGGTCCAGGAATGGGTTAATCAGGGTATATGTTAATAGTTCATTGTTTTAACATGGATACACATTTCTGGTTAAACTTTTAAAATTACTAAAAGTTGCTAAAAGTATACTGATTCAACACTTGTTGTTTATCATTACTTGGTGATACATTTTATGGGTCAATGTGAATCTGAAGTTCTATGAACAGAAGAATCCAATTAAACATGTTTTACTGCAAGTAATTTAAGTCTTATGTATAGAATTAGAATGATACACAACACACAATCAAACCTACTGAGCTGCACTACATTTATTGCACATATAAAAACCTAACTTGCATTTGGTTGTGAACCTTCAGCTTTTGAAAAATAGCCAATTTGAGCTAAGACACACATACTGCTGAACACCTGGGGATAGTGTCACAAAAGCACTTCAGGCACTTAGCAGGCTGGAGCTTGTAAAAATACCCCACCTGTCTTCTTTCTGCCTGTTTTCACAAAGCAATATTTCATTATTTCAGCTCAGCCAGTCTCTGTGTAGAAATGAACTGGATTCAGCATACTGCTGCCTGCTGTAGAAGTACTTTGAAACTATCCCCTGAACATAAAGAGCTTTCACAGGGCACCAGTGTTTCAACTGACAATCAACACAAAGACATTCAACACAGTGATTGAGAAAGCTGCTACACAGTACATACCTTTACTGAGGGAAGGACCAACTTTGCCGGCGACCTATGGAACACAAGAAAGTGTAAGAAGTCATTCTGTTAAGTTCAGTTATAGTTAAGTGTTACTGAACAGGCTGTAGGGTTTAAAACACAGTGCATTACTTTCTCTAGCATTCTGCTTTGTGCGTATTCTTGCTAAATCTTTTTCAACATAATTGTAATAGATTTTATATTTTTATTAACATAGATCTGGTAATAAATCAGTTGTTTTTTCTTTTTTCTAAATTTATAAAAAAAAAAATTAAGAGTGACCAATTATTTTTATTTATTTTCCCCCAATTTGGAATGTCCAATTATGTTGTTTCTCCTCACCGCAGCGAGTCCCCACACAGCACAGACGTTCTGAGGGTGTGTGAGCGTCCTCCGATCTCACAAGCCTAAAGCCAGAATCACTTTTACACAGAGCAATCCAGAGCAGAGGTGGGCGGGCTACCGATCCCAGAGAACAGAGATCAGCCCTGCCTCTTATCCTCTCTGAATGTGCTCTGTGTCTGGCCAGTAGGGTTCGCTGTTGTGCGATGATGAGAAGCAATCCCTGCCGGTTTCCCATTCCCCACCAGGGGAGCATCAGAGCCAATGTGACGCCCCCTTCGGAGCCCCCAGCAAAGTTCTGCCTCTTTGCACAGCCTGGATGCGACCTGGCACCGTCCGAGTTGTGTGACTCATCCTGCGCTCCCAACAGCAGCGTTTTAACTGGATGAGCCTCTCGGGGACCCAATAAATCAGTTCTGACTAGTTATCACATTGGTTATACTTCGGGTCTTCCAGTCAAAGTGTCTCTGAATTCATAACATTGGCTGCTAAAATCAACCTGTTCAATCAGAGATATTATTGGTTCCCGACTCCTCTCCCAAAGTTCAGCATTTTGATTGGTTCATCTGTCCTACCTGCTCACTCTGGCACAGGTTCAGAGGTGTAGGAACAGGTTTATGAAACTAAGCCCAACTTACATCTCTCTAGATTGATTGAGCGACATCTTGACAAGAAGGTTATGTGGTCTGTGGGGGAGCAGTTACATCAGGTGCACTGTGCTGACTACACACCTCAACTCTCAGAGAATATAGCTTAGTTTAGTGTATGCAGTGTAAACTGAATATCCAGCCATGGGTACTGTAGATGCAAGTATTTTTTCCCCTCTGACCTTCAAAAAAAAATCCAATCAGAATAGCTGTGGAAATTTTGAATAAAATCAGAATAGCAACAAGTACAATACTGCTAGAGTAAAACTGTTGCAATAAAGCTGGCACTGTGCCCTCTGTCAATCTTCACGCTACTGCTGCCAGTGTGGTAGAGAGGGGAAAGCACTGACATTCTGAACACTCAACTCATGATTTGTGCAGGACAACTTGGACTGTCTGACTGCCACTGTTCCTTGATGAATTTGAACACATTTCTATTTACTTATTTACTGCATTTACATAGCGCCCGAGAAACAGACAGTAGTTCTGAAGGCAGGTCGAGCGAAAGACTTAATGTAACTGATACAGCTTGCAACCGAAAAGACTATGACAAAATACATGACAAGAATAAACGCAGACGCACATTTCAGGTGCACTGGAAAAATACCTTCAATTGGTTAGATACAGAGGAAGTCCCTGCTGCTGAAAAAGAAAACGGTGACAGTGATGGAGAAAATGCTACGAATCAAAGCCAGAGAATGCTTTGTGTGGTCTGTAGACCGCACCTGGAGTCAGCAGATACAACCAGCCTATTATTTGCAGGTACTTCTAACATTCGAATTGAAAGTGTTATGACAGCAGACGACACAAGGAGTGTACAGAACGTGAACAGTCTGTAGGAACTATAATAAGAGACACGCCGATCGGCAGGGGTATTCTGGCTATGTCAGAAAATCAATGAAACAGCGGAGGCATCTCTTTAACTGCCTATGTATGCGCAAAGAAAGCCAAGCCTCTCGCTGATTATGAGCTTATTTGCACTGTTCAGAAAAGTAATGTATATAAAGTAGAGCTAGGAGGTCATTATTTGTGAAGAAAGGCTGGTACGTGATTTGTAGAATGCATTGCACAGAAAATGCAGAGTGATTTAACAGGTAAATAAGGCAATATACATATGTGTTTTAGTTGACTCTTCTACTGACAAGGCAGTTGTTGAGGAAGAAAGCGTTTTCCTAAGATATGTAGGTGGCAATGTACCAGTCACTAAACTAGTCGGTTTGCAGGACCTTAAACATGCACATGCTAATGGTATTCTACAAGCTATTAACTCTGGCTTAGAAAAGGTAAACCTTTCATTAGAAAAACTGACAGACACTAGCAATGAACCTCATTTAGTGTGTTGTAACTTTGATGGTGCTGCAGTAATGATGGGGGTTAGATCAGGAGTGGCTACTCAGCTTCAAAGTAAAATGTCTTGGATCATACCAATTCACTGTGTTAATCACAAACCGAAGCATGGTATTTTAGATTCAAGGAAAGAATTCACTTACCTTGCAGAATTTGAAAAAAGTATGAAAGACTTATTTAATTATACTTCTTTTTTCCAAAGAGAAGAAGAGAGCTTAGGGAAGTCTGTGAAACTTTAAATGCAGAAGTGGCAAGGTATGGTGACATTAAGTCAGTGAGATGGGTTTCATCAAAATGAAGAGCCATAAATGCTCCAATAACCCATCTTGTTTCTACAGCTCTTCACTTGGAACACAGAATTACAGATGAAGCTGCAAAGGCAAAGAAACTTCTCCAGACAATGAAGTCGGTTAGGTTTGTACAATTCCTCTTGTCTGATACCTCTTGTCTGATATTATGGTGGATCTAGATCTCCTCAAAGAAACATTGCTTGATCTGGCAGAGAATGGTGGTGTAAGCATGAAGTACTGCACGCAGGCAATAAAAATGTGCATTATAAATATCATATGGGAGATACTGAAATTGAAGAAGGAATCTATGAAAAAGACCTAGGAGTTTATGTTGACTCAGAAATGTCTTCATCTAGACAATGTGGGGAAGCTATAAAAAAGGCCAACAAGATGCTTGGATATATTGTGAGAAGTGTTGAATTTAAATCAAGGGAAGTAATGTTAAAACTTTACAATGCATTAGTAAAACCTCACCTAGAATATTGTGTTTAGTTCTGGTCACCTCGTTACAAAAAGGATATTACTGCTCTAGAAAGAGTGCAAAGAAGAGCAACCAGAATTATTTCGGGTTTAAAAGGCATGTCGTATGCAGACAGGCTAAAAGAATTGAATCTATTCAGTCTTGAACAAAGAAGACTACGCGGTGATCCGATTCAAGCATTCAAAATCCTAAAAGGTATAGACAATGTCGACCCGGGGACTTTTTTGACCTGAAAAAAGAAACAAGGACCAGGGGTCACAAATGGAGATTACATAAAGGGGCATTCAGAACAGAAAATAGGAGGCACTTTTTTACACAGAGAATTGTGAGGGTATGGAACAAACTCCCCAGTAATGTTGTTGAAGCTGACACCCTGGGATCCTTCAAGAAGCTGCTTGATGAGATTCTGGGATTAATAAGCTACTAACAACCAAACGAGCAAGATGGGCTGAATGGCCTCCTCTCGTTTGTAAACTTTCTTATGTTCTTACGTTCTAATGGCAACTCCATTAAATTACCAGGAGCTCTTTCCACAGAAATTCTCAACAGTAATCTTCAGAAATTTGTGATGTGTACAATAACATACCTCACTGAAAGATTTGATTATTTTGACAATCCTCCAGTTTCAAGTGTTCAACTTTAAAAAGTTGCCATCTGATTTAGAATCTCTGAGGCAGTATGGCAATGATGAGATTAGAGGCTTGTAAATCACTTTAAAGATGTGTTGCCTGTGGGAGTTAATGACAGGTCACTTCAAGGAGCATGGAAGCTCATGAAAAGATCACAGATTCTCCAGCTCAATAGAGATTTACAGTAGACTGCTGCAAGAGAATCCAGACAACATGTTGGGTATAGTACAGTCGGTTAAGATTCTTCTTACTATTAGCCCAAGTTCAGCATAGTGTGAACAGACTTTTTCAGGCTTGAACCTACAAGTTTGGGAGTCAACTTGACAGAGAAAGAAAGAGTAGCATTCTTAAATATACTGTGATGGCCCAAGTATTGAGGGCTAACCCAGATCCTTATATTGAGCATTGGATCTTCTCAGCCTTGACACCTACAAGGACACAATGCACCCACCCAAACCAAGTCTGTGTCAGAAGAGACTCGTACGGACTTTGTTTCTGATGATAGTATTTCAGTGATGATGAATTCAAAGTATTTGAATAGAAAGACACCTCTATAACAATGCCTTGCTTTTTTATTTTATAATTCAACTTGCAAAACAATGTTTACTTTATTTTATTTTCCTAACATATCTACAAAAAATTAAAATGCTTGAGATTTTTTTTATGTTTTACAGAAATTTGGGGTAATGATTTTATTTTGCACTTCATTTAAAAACGAAATAGCATTTAGCAATGCACTAATCCTCTTAAAGACTTTTCTTGAAAGTTGAAGAATTTGTATTTTTGGAAAAAAAAAGTATATAGTTGTGATATGAACAGATCTGAAACAGGGAGTTGTGGACGGTGCTCAGGTTTCGAAATTCAAAGTATTAGTGTTAGCTAGGGGTGCAACAATTAACTGATGCATCGATTATTGATCATCTGTCCTTAAATTTCCTGAACTTTTATTACATATTGGTGAATCGATGCATCAAATTAGAACCCAGTTTGAAGTCTCCTGTTGCCGGTTTGCATTAAAACCTTGAGTGTGTGAGAGTGCGCTTCTTCTAGTCCTCATACGGTAGATTAGAGCGTTGCTAGGATACACACTTTAGGCCTCTACATTCGCGTTAGACAAGCCAAATCTGAAGTAGGACTATTATATTCACGTACAATACGTTTATTTGTTTGTTTTAAATCTATTAAATCTACCGATTACCTGCTTTTGTTTTAAAGCATGTTGTGTTTGGATTATATGGCAATATTATATAAAAAGAACCAGAATTTAGTACGATAGTTAAATTAGTCAGGATTTGTGAGATTAATTAAAATGTTTTGCTTTGCTTTTGGACATAAAATATTAACAGTAATGAACAACCACAGATCAGATAGAAATGGCTTCTGTTAAAATGAAGTATTTTTTATTATTATTACTATGTTAAAGGGACATCTGATACGGACACACGCATATTGTTTTCAGTTGTTAAACTCAAGTACTTTGTATTTCTTTTTTTATAATCGGAAGTGTTCTAATTTGAATATAAGTTGTGCCTTTGTGTAACTATTATGTACAACAGTGTTTTAGTTATTGGATCTTCTGTTTAAAAAAACTAATGCTTGTTCTTTATTTTGAAAAATAAAACATCAATGCATCGATTATCGTTGATAAATGTCTATACGATAATCGAATATGAAATTAGGGTGCCGATTGCACCACTAGTGTTAGCGTATAATTTGTATGTTTCAAACATATTCAACCAGAGCTCTTCTCTCACACTGTCTTGTAGGTATTCAGTTCATATTTTACTGAAGCACTACAACCCCAGTGTTTTGGATAATATACCCTGCTCCACACAGCAGTGCGCCATATAGAGTTGCTAGGTATAACGATTTGGTAGGGGATTTTAATACAACAACTTTTGTTTAAGTAACATGCATTATACAAATCAAAAGATCGAACTTTGCATGTGAGTGACATTTAATGTGTGATTTATAATATTCACACAGTCAAACAGTTTCTGTTAACAGAGAAAAAAAGAAAAAACATACAGTGGGTGAATGAGCCTGATGAACCTTCGAAGGGTTAAAACTGCCTTTGAATTCCTGGCTAGCGAATGAACCTTCAAACACAACCCTACTGCTTATAACTCAGCAATGGAAACAAGAGCCTTATTAGAAAGTGATGGAGAGCGTTTGTATGGAGCACAGCTGTCTAGTGTTTAACAGCTCCACGTGGCAAACATAATCGCTGCTTATAGGTCTTTAGGATTCTTGTGCTAGCTTCAGCTTGTCCCTGAACTCATGATTTACTGCAAGGTATTTGTTTCCATTTCAATTATCTGTAACAAGAATTTCTATACTTTCTTTATGTATATACTAAGAGCTTGTGAAATGAAACAGAATTGTTTTGTAAAATATTAAATATTCTCTCTCTCTAAAGGGGAGCGCAGACTCATCTCAGGACAGTGTTTGCCTAATGCTTTCAGATCCAGGACAGCTATGATTACAAAAGAAATGTTCAGAAGAAATAAGATAAGAAATAATGCCTCTGCCAAGTTCGTTTTTATTTTGATATCATCAATACTGTGCATGCTGCATCCAGGTTCCAATTTCATCACAGGTCAAAATAAAAAGGCTAATTACACTGCAGTGCAATGTAGCGCACAAGAGAGCCAGTGTACTGCTCAAAAGAGAAAGAGCTGTTTAAGAAATAATCAGCACTTATCTCTACTGAAATGTAATGAAACATGTGCCTTTGTGGCAGGCCAGCAACCTGAATATCCATTCCACAGTTTGACTCCTAAAAACCTTTACACCTGCACTTATCATTAGAGCTAATGTTTGTTCTACGGGGGAGGATAAAAGCAGTTAGCAGCAACAGAAACACTATTCTCCTACAATAACTGTTAAACAGTAGGCTATATGAATGTTATTTGACCAATCAGTCCAATTAATGCTTACAATGTACTATCATGTGACTTATTTTAAAAATAAAAAGGTGTTATTCTTACTTTACAACCAGGGCCGGATTTAAGGGGGAGCAACCGGGACATTTGTCGAGGGTCCTGCGCTGTAACTGGATTTTACAGTTTAAAATCCAATCCAATTGTCCCGTGATCGCGCTAGCTAAATACTTGCATCTCTTACTGGTCACGTGCACACTGGAGGACAGCGAGAGAGAGAGAGAGAGAGAGAGAGAGAGAGAGAGAGACCAACAGAAAAAATGGAAAAACTTAGCGGTGCAGCGAAACGACAAAACAGAAGGAAAAGCAAAATGCCTGCTAGAAGAAATTCAGAGACTACCAAATTTCAGTTTTAAATCCTATAAAAATGAAGTAACAACAACAACTAATGAACCTAAACAACTGGTCAATGAGAGTTTTGGCAGCGCTACTGTTCCAAATAACAGGCCTGAAGAATTAGAAAGTAGTACAGAACAAGGAGTCGCCAATTAACGATCAAGGTAACTTCAATCTGCCTTTTGCTTTAACCCACAGACTTGTGGAATAACATTCTGGAGAGATTCGACAAAACTAGTAAATCCATTCAAGCAGAAAACATCGAACAGTCAGTGGTAGTTGAATTACTTGAATCTCTAAAAACATTTCTGGATGAGATTCGTGATCATTTTGAAAACCGTACAATGTAAACTGCAGTGCTGAAGAAATATCGAGACGAAGAGCGACGGCAGAGATGACCACCCGGTGCTCTGCAGGATCACGATTGCCCCAGTGTAACTAAAGATTTACTACAGGGCACAGATTTCGTGTCCATATTTTCCTAAAGATTCTGGGTACTCTTTCAACAGATTGCTTGCACCGATGTTTGTTTGGCTTCCTTACCGACTTTCGGAACATGTCAGAATATGACATCAAAAACAAAGCTGCTACACTCGTGCAAACCTATCCTTCAGATCTGGATACTTCCCATCAGAAATGCTCCAGTTTACTAAATTTGTTTCTGGCAAGGACAAGAGAACAGCGTTTGACCACCTTCAACTTATCCTGAATTCTCAAGTGATTTCCACATTTCGGAATGTCACCACTGCTCTGCGCATTCACCTATCCTAACTGTTCTGGAGATCGATCATTCTCGCACTTGGGACTCATTAAGAATGAACTGAGAGCCACCATGAACCAGGATCGCCTAAACAGCCTTGCCACCATCATGTCCATGGAATGTGATATGTAGAAAACTGGATTTTACTGACATTATTAGGACTTTGCACAGATGAAATCGAGAGAGATAAAATTAAGGTAAGTGTATGATTTAATTACTCTGCAATGTAAGGTTTACTTAGAACAGAGGTGATTAAGAAAATTTAAGTAACATGCTGCTTAGTTTTAAGATAGATTGTGGTATTGAGCACTTACTAACATTTAGTATTCCTAACATTGTCTTTTAAAGGTTATTTTCATATTATTATTGTTATTATTAAAAGTTGTGTATTTAAGTCACTAGGTGGCGCTGTGTAATGCCTTACACATTATCTTTTATAGCTAACTAGCTGAAGTACCCGCGTTGCCGAGGAAATTCAATATTTCATGCATGACAAATTGGGAATGTTAGCCTTATGGGGTTGCACAATGCTTCGGACCCCTTTCCTTTATTTAACTTTTTGTTTTGTTTTTGCCATTTTAATTTTTTTTTTAATTTTTAAATTTATTTATTTATTTTTTTTGGTTTTGTGCGTTTCTTTAATTTGTGATGCATGGCTACTGTAGTGATCCAGCAATGGGGTTACTAAATAAAGTACCCTGGGGGTAAAAATTTTGGATATAAACATAGCCCTCGACCTTCCCCTGGATGAAAGAGGAGGTCATACAAAGTGTGGTTGCACTGGCTCCTGCGGGGTCCGAATGCATAAAGGAACAGACAGACAGACACACTTTCTTCTTCATATATTAAGATTGTTTCATGAATGTATTGCACGTTTGGTATTCCTGTTAAAACAATGGAGTGGTTATTTGAATCTGGTGTCAGTCATATTTTCTTTTACATTGTTAGAACAGTATTAATTGGGGGTCTGCTCTGGTTTCTTGTCCAGGGGCCCATGATACCAAAATCCGGCCCTGTTTATAACCTGTACCCAGTGGTTCAATAATATTTGTGGCAGGAAAGTGGGGCACCAACAGATCCTAGTTCCTGTCAGAACAACTTTAGGTATTACAGCTTGCAGAAATTCACTTTTTAAATCACCCTAAAACAGAATCACAGTCAATACTTGACTCATTGGTTTATACTCTTGAAGTACAGTACATTTGTGTCACTCATCAAGACAGCTGCTGTATACAAAGTAAAGCAGTGCATAACCAGTCATGCTGGTGACTTCCATGCAGATTGAGCAGGGCTGATTCACCAGTGTACTGTATCTGCCCGCTCTGAAATATACACATGGCATAGCTTTTCCACCCCCTTTATACTGTTAGCTCAATGAGTCATACCGAGCGCTTTATACATTGCATTAGGAAAAACACACATGAGAAAGCTCAGGTAGGCCTTCTTAAGAGCACAGTAAAACCTGTAATGGAAGTCGTTGTCAGTGTGGCTGAAACACATTTCAACCTTGTTTCATTTAGTCGTATTATTCTATCAATGCTATGATTGAGATGTGTAATCAAAGTTATATATTAGTGTATTATTACTAACAACAATAGGTTGTAGACTGTTCCTGGTAAATAATTCAAATTGAAGAACAGATAGCTGGTCACTAATCTACACTGTGTGAAGATGCAAGGATCACAAGCAGACTGATTATGAATAGGCAGGTCTAACAATGCTGACTGGTTGACTGGGTGTTGTACTGTAGATACAGCCACATTGTTGCAACAGGTCGTACTTCGTTAACTCATATCAGTTACAAGGTTTAAATAAAGCAAACCTATTACAGCGCTTGGGTAGGGCATTCCATTGCACAGTATCCGCATGTACAGGATCTGCTAAATTAAACAGCACCCTGCTAGAGGAGTGCTGGGCGACTTGGTTTCAGAACACTTAAATACTGTATCTACTGTCTGTACGCAACATACTGAGGAGGATCAAAACACTTCATGCCAAGGGATTTACTTCACCCACTGTGGAGAATGCAGCTTTATTATTGGCCAATTGAGTAACAAAAACTAAACCTGGTCACTGCTGAGAAGCGATTACTAATAATATAGCAACAGTACATCAAAAGAAACTGCAGCATACACGACAGGACGTTATCTTATCCTAAACGTTACACATCACATATTAAAACGAAATTCATTTTGATTCCGATAACGACATAACGCCTTCAAAATAAATGTATGTCTACATTCAAAAGATCCAGAAAATTAAACATCTGTTTTTAAACAAATGGTACTGTTAGATACCTGCACTGTAAAGATATATGTTAATAAATAAATACATACAGATACATAAATGGTACTTACACAGTCGGAGAGGAAGCCAAATTGACATCTTCAGCAGCATCATAGAATTCTTCTGTGTCACTAGTGTCTGACGCCATTTAGTACAGACTAGTACAAGCAAAGGCTGAAATACCAAAGCCTAGATGCCCTGGCAACAAGGCTACAGCTGTGCTAATACCAGCTCACGAAAAACAAAAAAAGGAAAACAAAAGGTAACTCCAAAGATGCTGCTGCTGGTTTTGTGTTCCCCAGTTCAGAGACAGGGAAGGGAGAGGCCTCCGCTATCAATGTATGAACAGACCAAACCTTGAGGCGTTTCAGCCAGTGCGAGCTACAGAGCTACAGAGGGTCTGTCCTGCCAAACCCTTTCCAATGATTTCAGAGTGATTTCCAATAGCCCTGCTGAATATGTCCAATCACATTCGTGTTGGGCGAGACAGGAAAGACAAGAGACGCTATTTCTGCTGCAAAGCTGTCAGAGCTCTTGCTCTCTCCCAACACCACAAACACGTCAGAAGAACTCGCGAGACTACAACAAAAACCGCTCCTTGCGAGTCATACGATGAAGAGCTTGCAAGAGGTGTAGTATCAGGTGCTAAGCAGCGTGTGCCTCGCACATTCAAAATATATAACGTATCGTATATATTTTTTGAATGCGTGAGTCTCAAGTGTTGACGTTTCTACCGCTCAGCTTCACCTACTACCGACCCTATTTCCGCGGTGGGTCTGAGAGTCTGTACTTTATACAGTTCGACCAGGCCTGGTTTGCGGAATTTACCCTCATGAGAAAATCCACTGGTAATTGGCAACTATACACGTAGTATTATTGTCTGGCTCAAGAGAACATTCTCTTTTTGTCATGTGACTAAAGAGGTAGGTATAGTGTGGGGTGGGGAAATGAGCGAACCCTGAAATCGATAATACCCTTACAACAAGAACAACCAGAAGATAGAAATAACAGAATAAAGGTTCACGTCATCTCAGCAGCACCCCTGTGAGGGACTGAGCAATAGCAAAGTAACTCCGCTATAGTTGTGTTCTTATTCTTTTTTTGAAGTTGAATTTAGGGACAAGGAAATACAAGATGGCTTAAACCACAGGCAATGGATTCAATTTGTGTAAGTAAGAAAAAAATATTCATGTGCATTCACATCTAAATTCTTAACAGTAAGTATTGGAATGTTTGTATTTTGCTGATGGTAAGGTGACCACCAAAGCACCTTTAACACTGGCACTCCTACCCGAGTCCAGACCTTAGTTGTGTCCCCCATTACTTTCTACCTGTATATTAATGTCTGAAATGCCATACATTTTCTACTATTTTAATATATTAATTTATCATTTAAAAAAAAAAAATAGATGTCGATACTGTAACATTTTATTTTGTGAATAAAACATTTTATTGCATTCCAACTGTGTTGTTCATCATTGTGTTCAAATATATATTAGTATACTCACATACAATACCTGCAGGACTGCCATGAATCCTGCAGGACTCAAATACAATTCTTGCAGGACTGCCATGAATCCTGCAGGACTCAAATACAATTCCTGCAGGACTGCCATGAATCCTGCAGGACTTGTGTTTGAGTCCTGTAGCATTTCTATAATTCCTGCAAGACTGGAGTACAAGTCCTGCAGAATTGCTCTTATTCCTGCAGAACACCTTCACAATTCACATCCTTACTTTTTTTTATAAGGGTACATTAATTTGACACACCAAGGTTATCTCTCTTAATGAAAATTAGACAGTCGATTATAATTGTATACACCACAGTACCATCCAACAATTGGGACAGGTAAGTATTAATCAAAACGAGTGTGGGGCATTGTTCCCGTTTTACTCCACTCAGACAGAACCCATACCTAACTAATATGTATTGGTTACCCTCATTTGATACTCGAACACCACTCAGACTCCTTAATCACTAAATATATTGATATTTGAATGGATAATTATTTACCATCTTCAAATACATTTTATTATTTTATTTATTTATGGTCACAGTCCAGCCTGGTGCAGCATTCTGCATATATTCATGTCCCATTTCTTGTTAGAGGGTAATGCATATATGCAACTATATTTGATTAGTGCACCAGACCAGTACATTTAAATGTACAGTAAACAAACTCGTCATAAATACAAAATGCACAAAATCATGAACTGCAGGTGCCAGCGAAGTAGAGGCTGTTCATTCATAATGGCTCTGTGTTTATCTGTTAGTAGTCATGGTTGTAAGGTCATGTGGATTAGTGGGGCTCACTTTCTGGTGTGATGCTGATTCACTCCTCCATGACTATATTGTTCAGTCTGCAGTTCAGCAGCATTGCTTGGTTCACGTCTGTCCAGTTCTATTGGATTCCTGTTGAGGGATTGTCTTGCCCACAGCAGGGATCTTATTCTGTGCCTCAGACTAGGATACACCCTGCTGGCCACATGAGAAGTGCTATCAATCTGTACATAAAGCACACTCATTTCCACGACCACGAAACTGAGAAGTGGAAACTGAAGAAGAGACTTTGAATTTAAATCAAGGGAAGTAACTGTAAAACGATTTCACCTCTCACGGGTTCGTGCCCCTTTAAAATTACGACCCACAACAACAGAAATGGATTTTCAAGCGCGGTTGCGCTATTTTTAATAAACACAAAATAAACACAAACACAAAACAAAACCTAACTCCGTTTTGGAGTACTTACTACACAGGTTATTCCCTGACTAACTTGCAGGACAGCTAAGCCGTTTACCTGGCACCACAGAACACAAACCAAAACCACACAGGTTTAACACAGCACGTACTTCTTTTACGACTGCTCGGAAGCAGAGCACCTCTCTTCTGCTCCCTTCTACTCAGCAGCCTAGAGCAAACTGACTGTTCCTCTTAAATACCCTGCATCTGGTCCCAATTCTAAATTACTGCCCAGGTGCAGGGAATAATTAAATAATAAAACAGTTAAACTAAACAATAAAACAATTAACAAAAACTAATTAACTAAAAAGCAAAACAATTAAATACAAAAAGGTGCCATTTTTTTCTTCAGGGAGGCTTTAACCCCCTCCCTGCTGTCTCACACAACCCGCTGCCTTACATAACGTTAACACTTTATAATGCATTAGTAAGACCTCACCTAGAATATTGTGTTCAGTTCTGGTCACCTCGTTACAAAAAGGGTATTACTGCTCTAGAAAGAGTGCAAAGAAGAGCAACCAGAATTATCTGAGGTTTAAAAGGCATTGAATTTATTCAATCTTCAACAAAAAAGACTACGCAGGGATCTGATTCAAGCATTCAAAATCCTAAAAAGTATGGACAATGTCGACCCAGGGGACTTTTTTGACCTGAAAAAAGAAACAAGGACCAAGGGTCACAAATGGAGATTAGATGAAGGGGCATTCAGAACAGAAAATAGGAGGCACTTTTTTATACAGAGAATTGTGAGGGTCTGGAACCAACTCCCCAGTAATGTTATTGAAGCTGACACCCTGGGGTCCTTCAAGAAGCTGCTTGATGAAATTCTGGGATCAATAAGCTACTAACAACGAACCAAGCAAGATGGGCTGAATGGCCTCCTCTCGTTTGTAAACTCATCTCTGTAAACTATCTCAAAAGCGAGTGCATTTGCTATGTCTATCCAGCTAATCCTATTAAAATGTATCACAAAAAACCTTTGTTGTACTTCAGGGTGTATCTCCACTAGGCTGAGAATTTATAAGAAACAGGACATTCTTGTCTGGAAGTTGTTTACTTTCCAGATATAGAACACAAACACAACACTGACAGAGGGAGTATATTTGTCCAGTCATTAGGCCAGTGTTCTCCCACTGGGTACACATATCACAGGGCACTATTTCACACTGGAGGTGTGCATTATATGAATCTTTCTAAGGATCTCCTTTAGCACAGGTTTCTATGTGTATCATACGCTTGGGAGTATGTGGAGGTCCTGTGGCTGGATGTATGTTACATATATGTAGATATTGTGTGCACAGTTATTCATGAGCACAGTGTGTATTTTCAGATAGACAGGCTTGCTCCTATATATTGTGAGCTCATTTGCATTCTCTATGTGCTTCTGTCCATTTATTCATGAACCCACCTGAATGCGCTAGGTGATGTGGCAATCGCGGATTGGAGGAAAAGCGATTGCACTCGCTATCGAAGGGGGTGTGACTAAGGGTATATCAGGGATGTGGCAAAGCAATCTGTTCCTTCGTTATGGTTACTAAAGGACCTGTAAAGGAAAACTGTTAACTAACTGTGAGTGTTTGCGTGTTGTTCCTGTCTGTCTATTAATAATTGCTTTTGTCATTGTTAGACAGCTAAACTATCTGGGAGCTGTCACTAAAAGCCAGCACCAACCCCGGACCACATTGCACTACTGTTTCACCATTCTTCATAAATCACCACTGGGAGCACTGGGAATTGTGATCGTGTATGTGTTTAAAGTGCTGTGACAGGGTATCGTGTCACGTGTGTGGGTAACCGCTGATATGCAAGACAGAGAGACATGGGAGATGGAGTTGAAATGCCGCTCAGGCGTGCAGGATTTATTAACACACAACAGAAAGTAAACAAACGGGTCATGTGACGCTACCAGCGATGGTAGCAATGGACGCTACCAGGAGGCTGTGTAGTCCAGTGGTTAAAGAAACAGGCATGTAACCAGGAGGTCCCTGGTTCAAATCCCACCTCAGCCACTGACTCATTGTGTGACCCTAAGCAAGTCACTTAACCTCCTTGTGCTCCGTCTTTCGGGTGAGACGTAGTTGTAAGTGACTCTGCAGCTGATGCATAGTTCACACACCCTAGTCTCTGTAAGTCGCCTTGTATAAAGGCGTCTGCTAAATAAACAAATAATAATAATAATAGTGCACAGAGCACACATACAGGAGACTGTACAAAACGCAACATAAAACACAGTACAAAAACTACAAATAAAAGGTGCCACACAGGGCGAGCGCTAGCCTTACTAAACGAGGCGTCCCGCTCCAGGAACCTGCTACACTATGTAACCCTCGCTATACATTACTTCGGATCAATATTCTCTAAACTAACCTACTTATGAGCCAGTATTTTTACGACGACTCCTGCTGCTTCATACGGCTTCGGCTGGGCACTGCCTTCACAAGTACCGTCTACAGTTTAAGGGATGTGCAACTGTCGTTCCTGCAGAGCGGACGCTCTCCTCCTGAGTGTACACAGTGCCCCTCTGTGTAGCATGGCGGTGCAGTCACCCAGAGCGATCCCCACCGCATGCTTTTATGTTGACAAACACTCAGTCAAGACCTGCCCACCTGCTGATTGAGGACCAGCACAGCCAATCACTCGCTGCCCTTCCTCTCAACCAAACCTAGCAGGCAGCAAGTCTCAATTGAGCACTGTAAATAATAATTTAATCAAACACAACAACTCCAAAATGCACACAAAACAACACTACACCAAATTACACCAACACTAATTTCCCCATGTGCAGGGCAATCACCCTGCTACAAGTGTGTGTTATTATTATAAGTATTATTTCAGGACTGAACCCGTGGGTTTTAACTGTGCAATACCATTGTTGTGTATTGCCAGTTATTATTATTTATTGTTGCAAACAGCAACACAGACAAAATAAAGAGCTGTTGGACCGTGAACTGTGTTGTGTCAATCATTACTGTGTGCTGCATCACCTCTACACCTGCGCACTACAAACCACTTTGCCACAACGTCATCCAGAGAATTCTCTTAGTCATTCATTGCAAGTACTCCTTACATCACGGGTAGCAAGACCTCTATTACAGTGTAGCATTCATAAAATCCTGCAAATATGAAGTCATTACCTAAACATATGTCTGAGACATGTGGTGGTGTCAGTGTCAGCTTTGTAAAATTACACAAATCATAGAAAATAACCTGTATGCGGCACTACACTTGTAAAGCACTGTATTTCTGCATGTAGTATTTTTTGGCGTAAATCTTACCTCGGCCCTGATTGGTTTAGGTTTTGAAATGTCAGAGTAAAGGAAGGAAATGCAATTGTATCGAAAATTACTCGGGCATAAACTGGCATAAAGCTTAGACTGTCTACTTTTCATTTATTTTACAACCATGAATGAAAGTAGACCAGGACCACTAGATCTTGAATAAGGGGAGCAACTGAAAACACACAGATCCGCAGACACATTGCGCAAGGCAGTGTTTTTATATCCTACAAGCAAAAAAATAATAAATTCCACGTGATATGTCTTCTTCCATTGCTGTACTGCACTTAAATGTGTATTTCTGACTAAATGAACTGCACTTAAATGTGTATTTCTGACTAAATGAATATTTTTATTTCATTTTTACCAGTTTCAAAATGCTTCAGACGCTGATATTTTCAAAAATGGCAGGTTTTACAAGAAATAAAACAACACACATAAAAAGTATGAGCCTTGTGATTCTAATATATGTTTACCGGAGTATTTTTATATAAGGTTGGGCTTCACGGATTAGTATTCAATTCTACAAGGAGTTGAAAACTTCATGAGCAGCACAGCAGCTCTCCATAGGAGCTGAACTCTCTCTTAGACCCCTGGTTTGCCCACTAAATATAGCCAACTTTGACAGAATTTCCAACTGATACAAGCCATCTGATACAAAGACATTTCTGACGTGGCTGTATCACATCAATATCAATACAATATAATACAAATGTATTTTTTATAAGAGCCCTTCATGCCATGGCATCCCAGAGCGCTGAAAGTTAAAAACACAGCAAGAGAGCGCATGTGTACAGTGCACTCCAGCTACAACCAATTATATAAAAGCACATGTTTTCAATTTAGACTTCAAAGAATCCAATGTTTCAACCTGCCTAATGTCAACTGGGATAGAGTTTCATAAATGAGGAACACAACAGCAAAAAGCTGTTGTTTAAGATGATTTTTTGGAACAACTACGAGTTCAGCATTTTCTGATCTCAAAGAACGACTAGGAATATACAGAGTTAGTAGATCTTGGAGATAGGATGGCCCTAATTCATGAAGGATCTCAAAGAACGACTAGGAATATACAGAGTTAGTAGATCTTGGAGATAGGATGGCCCTAATTCATGAAGGACCTTATAAGTTATTACATCAACTTTAAAATGAATTTGGGAACTTACTGGTAACCAATGTTAGGACCTGAACACTGGAGTAATATGTTGAGAAAGACAAGAATAAGAAAGCAGTCTGGCAGCTGCGCCCTGGACAAGCTAAAGCCTGCTAAGTTTAGTGACAGTGTGACAGGATGGCTTGAGCGGTGACGTCACGGACCAGGAAGGGATACACAGACAAGCTGCTGCGGTGTAAACCGAGACGCGACTGCGCTCGGTTCTTTATTAAATCATAATAAAATAAACAGTTTAAACAAAACACACAAACAAAAAGGCACAAGGGCCAAACAAACAAGTAAATAAATAAACAAATAGTTTCGTGCTGGTAGGACACGCACGTCTAGCAGTTGCTTACTTTTACAGAGACAACAAAACTCCTTTCTCCTCCCGTTCTCCACAACACGAACACCCAACCCCGAGTGAGTGAAAACTGCTACTTTTATGCAGTTGTACCAAGACCCGATTGCTAATCAATCATTCAATTTGGAATCTCGGTACAACTGCATGTAAACTAATCTGTGCATTCTACCCGTGATCACATATTACCTGCACGTGAAGTGATATGCAATCCTCGTGCCTAAATACAAATCTATATTACTAACACTCGTGAAACACAGACCCGTTTATGTCCTCTGTACCAATGTCTATACACCAACATTTAACACACAACATGCAACATATAACACAAAAATACACACAGGGGCGGGACCCTCCGCCACAGACAGGTATACCAACAAACAAGGAAGTGCAGTTCTCAAGGCACGAGGTTCTGAACGCATGCATCTCTCTGCATCCCTCGTATCAACATAGGCTTCATTGTGGCAACAATTCTCAAATGCCAGAATGCTGTTCTGATGACAGCACTAAGATAGAGATCAGGGTCTACTATATATTCTCTATAGGTACAGGTGACTGCTCCTCCCCCAGTCTAAGGAGGACACATCTTAGTCTTTAATCCAGGAGCCAAGCCGCAGGTCAATGTTTGGAAGGCCTAATGTCATATTTGCTGTGTCCTGCTTTTTTTCATATGCTGTAATGTGGTTCATGTTAAGCGCCAAGCTGCTTAAAAGTTACCATCTGCACATAATTACTGTGCTGGCAGACGTAAAAGAAGACATGACATATTAACTACAATAGTGTCTATATTGCCGTGTGCTTCGGGCTACACCCCCCAGAGAACCCCCCCCCCCAAGAACACACACCACCCTGAGAGAACACCCCACTGAGAACACCCCCTGAGAACACCCCCACTGAAACCCCTGAGAACACAGCCCCCCTGAGAACCACCCCTGAGAACACACCACCCTGAGAACACACCACCCTGAGAACACACCCCTGAGAACACACCACCCTGAGAACACACCCTGAGAACACACCACCCTGAGAACACACCACCCTGAGAACACACCACCCTGAGAACACACCACCCTGAGAACACACCACCCTGAGAACACACCACCCTGAGAACACACCACCCTGAGAACACACCACCCCTGAGAACACACCACCCTGAGAACACACCACCCCTGAGAACACACCACCCTGAGAACACACCACCCTGAGAACACACCACCCTGAGAACACACCACCCTGAGAACACACCACCCTGAGAACACACCACCCTGAGAACACACCACCCTGAGAACACACCACCCTGAGAACACACCACCCTGAGAACACACCACCCTGAGAACACACCACCCTGAGAACACACCACCCTGAGAACACACCACCCTGAGAACACCCCCCCTGAGAACACACCACCCTGAGAACACACCACCCTGAGAACACACCACCCTGAGAACACACCACCCTGAGAACACACCACCCTGAGAACACACCACCCTGAGAACACACCACCCTGAGAACACACCACCCTGAGAACACACCACCCTGAGAACACACCACCCTGAGAACACACCACCCTGAGAACACACCACCCTGAGAACACACCCCCCTGAGAACACACCACCCTGAGAACACACCACCCCTGAGAACACACCACCCTGAGAACACACCACCCTGAGAACACACCACCCTGAGAACACACCACCCTGAGAACACACCACCCTGAGAACACACCACCCTGAGAACACACCACCCTGAGAACACACCACCCTGAGAACACCCCTGAGACACACCACCCTGAGAACACACCACCCTGAGAACACACCACCCTGAGAACACACCACCCTGAGAACACACCACCCTGAGAACACCCCCTGAGAACACACCACCCTGAGAACACCCCCTGAGAACACACCACCCTGAGAACACACCACCCTGAGAACACACCACCCTGAGAACACCCCCTGAGAACACACCACCCTGAGAACACACCACCCTGAGAACACCCCCTGAGAACACCCCCTGAGAACACACCACCCTGAGAACACACCACCCTGAGAACACCCCCTGAGAACACCCCCTGAGAACACACCACCCTGAGAACACACCACCCTGAGAACACACCACCCCTGAGAACACCACCCCTCTGAGAATACACCACCCTGAGAACACCCCAACCAGAGAACACCCCCCCTTAGAACACACCACCCTGAGAACACACCACCCTGAGAGAACACCACCTCTGAGAACACACCACCTCTGAGAACACACCCCCCTCTGAGAACACACCCCCCTTGAGAACACACCACCCTGAGAACACACCACCCTGAGAACACCCCCCTGAGAACACACCACCCTGAGAACACCACCACCCCTGAGAACACACCACCCTGAGAACACACCACCCTGAGAACACCCCCTGAGAACACACCACCCCTGAGAACACCCCTGAGAACACACCACCCTGAGAACACACCACCCTGAGAACACACCACCCCTGAGAACACACCACCCTGAGAACACCCCCCCTGAGAACACACCACCCTGAGAACACCCCCTGAGAACACACCACCCCTGAGAACACCCCCCCTGAGAACACCCCCCTGAGAACACACCACCCTGAGAACACCCCTGAGAACACCCCCTGAGAACACACCACCCTGAGAACACACCCCTGAGAACACACCCCTGAGAACACACAACCTCTGAGAACACCCCCTGAGAACATCCCCTGAAAACACCCCCTGAGAACACCCCCCCTGAGAACACACCCCTGAGAACACACCACCCCTGAGAACACACCACCCTGAGAACACACCACCCTGAGAACACCCCCTCGAGAACACCCCCTGAGAACACACCCCCTGAGAACATAAAATGTCCTGCTTCATAAAATATGAGTGTGTGCTCCCATTGGCTAGAAAGGTTGCAGTGTTTTTGGCACAGTGCGAGATTGACAGTTGGAAGTTTGTCTGTTTGTTGGGAAGTTTGTCTGGTTGATTGGAAATTTGCAGGTCCGTACAGTCTTTCGTATTAATGAATTTACAAATTAATGAATGAATTATTAGATTAATTAACAAATACGTTTATGAATTACTGTATGAATTGACAAAAAATCAAGCCGCAAAAAATCACCCCGCCAAAAAAAAATCAAGTTCCTAACCCCCACAGAACCCGAGATACCCTGAAAATATCCAAAACTACCCTTTTCGGGGTCATATCTCCATGACCCCGGGGCCTAGAAACCGGGTTGAACTTCCAAGGGTCATGTCTGGGGGCCCTCTTTCACAGGGAGCCACCTGTTTTCAAATGCTACATTTTCAACAAATTTACACATTTTCAGCATGATGGCATGTCAAGGTTGTATTTCCAATAGCTTTTGAGCTGCAGGTTGGCAAAAAAAGTCTAAACTGGTGTCCTTTCTAGCTGGGGACACGTCGCTTGGAGGGATCGACAGGGGCCCCGAGGTGGACCTCTGTACCAATTTTCAAGTCTCGGGGACCCCTGGAACCCGAGATATAGCACCCTGAAAAATGTCTATGGGAAATCCCATTATAAAACCCCTTTGGGGCAACGCCCACCGTCTGGCGGTGGGGTGGCGTATGAACCCATGGCCAATGTCTTTCTTTAGCTAAGACTCTTGTGCACGCAAAGAGTGCCCTTCTGAGTTCGTTGGCCCAGGGGTCGTGGAGATACGGGTACGATAAGAGTCCACCCCTTTCCCTATGGCAAATACCATTATAAAAACACCATCGGGGTAAGGCTCGACCAATGGCGGTCGTGGGTCGTACGAACTCGAAGGAACCCATTTTCTTTAGCTAAGACTGTTGTGCATCTAAAGAGAGTACTAGCGAGTTTGTTGGCCCAGGATTTGTGGACTCATGGGGTACGACAGGAGGACCCCCGACCATGATTTCCTATAGCAAAATACATACAAAAAATGTTCATTATATATAAGACCTGAAATGTGCACATTTTGTAGTGTATTTATGCAACAGAAGCACCAATTTAAGTCCATTCCAAGTGTTTTGTGATCACAGTATCAGCTTGAGTGTATCGGAGCATAGTTTTGCACCAAAAGCGAGGCGAAAATAAGCACTATATACCCTATTCTTTAAAATATCACTTTGCAGTGCAAATTTGAGGAACGCAACCACTTAGCAACTTGCAAATTGGTACTGCAAATTTAAAGGCCTGTAGTGTCAGACTGGTAGTCCCTAACTGATTCAAGTGTTTTTGGAATGATTCCTGCAAAGACTGATTTATAAGAAAAAAGAGAGATTGACAAACAGCATTTTGCTTTATATGCAGAAACGGGCAACTACAAAAGGGTGTCAAACAAGCTGTGAATGTCCTAGGAGGCTACAGAGTACCTCTGGGTATGAATCCAGATGCTCGCAGTACCTGTTCTTAGATGTCCGAAACCACTGTATCGCTGTATAACTGTATACCCTATAAATATCACTTTTTATTGTGTATTTGAGGAACACAACCAATTAAAACTTCATTTGAATTGCTGTGCTATCAGAATATCAGTGTATAACTTTGCTGGGTATTGCAGTGTATGCTGGGTATCAAAAGGCCTTCACTTTTACAAAAGGCTGTCAAAATTTAAAAAAGGCCGTCAAAGTTACAAAAAAATAGGTGTGCTCATAACTCAATACTCAATTCTGTGCATTCAAATACTTGTAGTTAAAAGTTTTAAGAATTAAGCCTACTGTTTGTTGTTCTGTCCTAAACCAGCAGTTTGTCACCTAAATTTATTAAATAAACAGGAGGGGGTTCATCAGATTATTCTCCATTTTATTGTAACTGAGGTACCGTTCAGTTGAGCGAAAATTGTAAAGGGGTACTCGAGCTGAAACATCCAGATAGAAGAGGTACAGTTTCAAAAAAAGGTTGAAAACCCCTGACCTACAGTATAAACTATCAGGAATAGATAAGGGAAATGTTGACTAATACAATACAATAGGATTTATTTGAAGTTCTTGAAGGGCACTGGTCTCTTAAACCCAGAAGTTCTGATAAACCCCTACGCCTCACTATATATTGATGGACATTACATAAGCAAATGAGATGTCCTTTTTTTTTGGTATACCATGTTCCTAAATGTTTTCTGGGGAGAGTAAAAAATACATTAACTTTGATTCATGTACTAAGGGTTACTCTCAAATGAATTCACGATCCAGTTTATGGTAAACTGTGCATGGATGACTTAGAAACTCGGCTGTCAGCTGAGTCCCCAAAACTGGGCTGAATTCGAAAATGCAAATTCTTACATTCGTGCATAACGTGATAATTCATATAAAGTAATCGCCCATAGTTTGTTATATCAGTACAGCATAATACCACATTATATTTTAATGACAAGGTTGTGGAAAGCAGATCTCTCTCTCTCTCTCTCGGATCACAAATGTTAAAAATGCCTGCAAGCTTTTCCACTCGTGTGACGACAGATTCATGTGACAGGCATGAACCAATCAAAACGCGAGACTGTTATGCGGTTCCATCCCAAAAACCGGGCCTGTGTCATACCTCTTTACGTGCGTGCACTCATAATCCATTAATCATTTTAAGTGTATTTTCTTGATGTGTGATATGTAAATAGTGTTTTAATGTATCGATCATTTTCTGGGTTCTTATAATCTAAGATGTAGCCTATTTATATATTTGCATTTTAATAGTATGTATTGAACGTGTTGCTGTTATTATTTGCATTACACAATTTGTATTTAAATATTGAAATAACTAGCTAGTATTACTTAATGTAGCTAGAGTGAAGTTGTATTCCTTAAATGTTATTTAAAATGTATTGAAATAATATTTATATACTCACATATTTTAATACTTAAGATAAAATAATTGCCAGATACATATTTTAATACAGAATCAGTTCTTTATTAGCCTATTTCATGTTATTTATTAATAGGTCACAGCTGCTGAGTTGGCTAATGTATAACACACAGTGAAGCACAACTTGAGCTACAACAGTACAGACTGTGCTTTGAAACTGGCACAGAAAACGTTTAGTGATTCATACATCTGTAAAAGACTTGCCTGTGGGAGAAGAAAATCAGAGTCACTTGTGAAGGATGTGCTTGCCCCAAAAGCAGTAGCTGACGTCATCCAGACCTTATAATCCACCAATGGGAATGAGAAGCCACTTTCCTCTTCCATACAAACGGATGCCTCAAACCAAGGGAACAGGAAAATGTTTCCTATAGCAGTCCAGTTCTTCACTCCTCAGGATGGTGTAGCAAATAAAATTGTTGATTTTGTGGAAAATCCAGATGAATCTGCAGATGGCATTGCGAAATGCATCACCAGCTCACTGGAGAGGTTTGGATTATCGTTGAACTCAGTTACACAAAACCAATATCTACTTCAAGGAAACTGCCATGCACACATTGTGCACAATACTGTCAGGCATGCTATAGATGAGCTTTCAGTTGATGTTGAAAATGTAGTGCTTAAAGTCTACAGCCACTTTTCAATTTCTGCAAAAAGGAGAGAAATGCTGAAAGAATTCTTTGAATTTATGGAAGTAGAATGGCGAGAAATACTCTGGCATGTCCCTCAATCCAGCAATATGTAGATTGCTACTTCGCCAGTCTTGGTGAAGGCTGTCCAAAGCAGATCAGAAATGCACTGAAACTACCTGAAGATGTAAACAAGGTGCAAGAAGACCCAGATGTGGTTGAAGTGTACCTACTCTTCTGCAGTAATATTCTTTGCATTTTTGAGGAGGCAGTTAAAAAATTGGAAGGAAACAACACAGCTGCAACAGCACACCACCATGGAAACTCTGCAGAGTAAGCTACTTAGGAGAAAGGAGGATGAATTCTATGGCTACCTTACCAAGCAGAAGATGCAACACCTTCCTCCATCTGCAGCAGATAATGCAAGAAAAGACTTCTTACCCTTTTTCAACATTGCAATTGCCTACCTCGAGAAATGGTTCAGCTTCTCTGAGGACAGCTGGCTTTTCTTTCTCCAGCCTCTGTCCCTCCACACTGCAGGACAGTTGAGATATTCCGACATGGAGAGAGTGGTCGAGAAACTCAATCTTATCCATAGATTGCAAGTCAACATGGATGAACTCTATGATGAGTTCACCACAGTCAAGGCCATTTTGGAGAAGCTTGAAGGAACAGGTGTTGCGAGGCGTTGTGTTAGTCTGTTCCTTATTTTTGAGGTCATGAGGTGGCAACCCTATTCCCTACCTTCAACAATAAACTGGAGGCTGCAACTGGAAACATCCTTTTTATTATCATTTTTCTTGGTCCCATCCCATTACATACTGTATATTAATGACATTACTCCAGAATAATCCATATAGGAAATACGAAGTACTTCAAACAAACCGTACTACAATAATAATACAATTTCTTTATTGTAAATTAGTATGACTGCCTGAACGTCTTACACCACTCCACAGTGCATTAGTTTGAGCTGCATTTAGTATGACTCATTTGTTGGATAGTTGTAAGAGTGATTTTAATCTTGCCTCCTGACTCTGGGCCCCGACTTAAACAACGTACAGTTGCAGACCACGTTATACCATAAGTCAAGGTAACAGATTAAGGACAAGAATTTAGTGAACGCTAACCACTTTTAATAAAGCAAAAAGCAAAATACACAATTTCTAGTAATTTAACAAATAATCTTTATCAAAGATCAAACAAGTTTATTACGTTTAAAGTATTCGTTCAGGACAAGTATTGGCACAGCTGCTTTAGCATTTCATGTGTCCTTCTGTTGCTTTTATTACGTCTTTCAGACGGTGATGAGAATTCTTAACCAGTACTGTGTGTTACATCTTGTTGGTGAAATCTGGGCCCATTCTGTCTTGCATATTTCCTTCAGCTCAGACAGATTGGATACACAATAGTTGGCTACATCTTTTTTCAGATCAGTCCAAAGCATTTCTATTGGATTGTGATCTGATGATTGTGAAGGTCATTCCAGAAATGTTGTTTTTGTTTTCTTAAATTCCAGAGTTGACTTAGCCGTGTGTTTTGGCTTGTTGTCCTGTTGGAAGATAAACTGTCTGCCAATCAGCCGATGAGCAGATGGAATCATTGTACTGTGTAGAATGTTTTCATACATGGCTGCATTCATTCGACCTTCAATTACATGAATATCTCCAGTCTCTGAACTGGTAAAACACCCCCATATCATAAGAACATAAGAAAGTTTACAAACGAGAGGAGGCCATTCAGCCCATCTTGCTCGTTTGCTTGTTAGTAGCTTATTGATCCCAGAATCTCATCAAGCAGCTTCTTGAAGGATCCCAGGGTGTCAGCTTCAACATTACTGGGGAGTTGGTTCCAGACTCTCACAATTCTCTGTGTAAAAAAGTGCCTCCTATCTTCCGTTCTGAATGGCCCTTTATCTAATCTCCATTTGTGACCCCTGGTCCTTGTTTCTTTTTTCAGGTCACCTGGTTACCTTGCTCCATTTTGAGGTTTCTCCTCTAATCTTTACCTCTAATCTCCTCTAATTAGTGTTGAACACAATATCACATATATATGAGTCTTACTAAAGATGATTCAGTGAATGAAATAAGATTTCCCCATTTCACTCTCACGGTCTGCTGTTCTGCAGTCCCTGTGCCAAAGCTGTCCACGCTCCGTCTGTACAGACCGTGACGTCAGCCGCAGACAAATATCGTGAACAAGTAGTGAAATGATTCGATATCAGGGTACGGTGTCCATATTAGGACATCCTCGTTTCTCAAGTATCCCCCGAGTCAGTTGTCAAGCATCATGACATTTGTTTCTCATGGATCACTTAGTTTTGTGATCAGCCATCGGTTGTCACTTGTCACTCGAAATTCGTATCATTCATCAGTCATGTTTTTTGTCAATTATCATTCCGATTTTCTATCAAGTAGCTTTTATATTTTACATCATTTAGTTATCACTTAAATTCAGTGTCATGTGACAAAAAATATTAGGATGAATGATTAAAATTTCGAGTGAGACAAAATTCAACTGATGTAAAATGTAAATGATACTTGATAGAAAATCGATACTTGAGAAATGAGACTGTCCTGTATCAGGGACCAACATTCTTTTTATGTACATTACTTGTACTTGATAAATGTGAGAGTTGGTGTATTTTTGATCACATCTTCAGTCACCACTAGATGGCGCAGTTGTTTGCATACAATCTTGGTTTCTTTGTGACAGCTCACCCGCTTGTCTGTGCTTGGTACAGATAATAGATGCTAAATCATTCATAGGCTGCTTTGGGTTTGCTCATCCCAGTAAACAGCAGCTGAAATAAACTGTTAAGGAATTCCTTTTTTTTTTTTCTCCAGACAGCAGAGGTTGTGTAATCATAGAACATTACAATGCTAATTGAAGAACAGTGGTGTGCTCATAATTAAAGTGTACTTTAGCACAGGGATTAAAACAAGAAGTGGCTGGGCCTGCTGCTGACATCATATACTGTATTTATCACCTTGTTATATTTGGATAAATACTATTCTTGAGGTAGAAAAGCTGATCACAACCATAAAAAAGACATTAACATGGAATTTTCACCTTTCAAAAAATAAAAGTCAATTAAAGACTGGAGTAAACACTTTGGCCCTGTCCACATTACATAGCCGATCTGGAGAACCGTACTCGAAACCGTTCTAATTAATCCAGCTCAAAGTGTCCACACTACATAACCGATCTGGAGAACCGTACTCGAAACCGTTCTAATTAATCCGCTCAAAGCGTCCACACTGAAGTACCGTTTCATGTTTAGTCAGGCTTAATGCGTCCTCACACCATTAGAATAGTTTGGTTACAGTTCCTAGCAGCGCAATGAACAGTGGAAATGAATACGATAGTATCCCACCATTTTAAGCATACAAATTAATTCCCAGTGCAGAGTGTACTCTATAGCAAGTTCTTAAGACACCTGTTCTGAGTATTTTAGCCAAACATATCAGAGAGCATTTTGGGATATTGGGGGATACACAAAAATGTAGTTTGGTATTACAGTGTCCACCGTGTGACAAACCACACTACCTGAAGAGATCTAATTAGAACCGGACTCAAGACTATCCCAAGGTGGTCTTGAGTCAGATTCTCGAGTACTGTATTAAACGCTGCGTAGTGTGGACACTAACCGTATTTAGCACTTTTAAGGCGTTTTAACAAATACGGTTTAAAGGCATAGAGTGGACAGGGCCTTTGAAAATATGTCCTTGTGTTTGTTTAAGGATGATAGAGTGAAAGGTATGAGGCCTGCATGCAAACTGGTACAGTGATTACCTGCACCTTGCAAGAGTGTAGCAAGTGGCAGCAGTCCCTCCCTTTCCATGAGCAATAAAAACTGATTTTAAAAGAAATACAAATAATGAAATCAGTCAGAATTTGCCTCACTGTGTTATGTGTTATTAGATAAACTTGAATATTTCTTTAATAATTATTACTAATTATACACCATTTAATAATTTCTAACCAATCAGGTTTTTTAACTCCAGTAGGCTTGCACATACTGCGTACCAAGGTGCCCAGTAATTTAATACAGTGGTTTAACCTTTATACTGTGCATTTGCCATGATTTACCGTGCTTTACAACACCATGTCTTTACCATGGTACTCCACAGTGAACTTTAACAAGGGTGTGTTTATTCAAAGCACTAATTCATCCCAATTCTGAACTGAACAAGTGAAGAAACTGTCTGTGTCAGTCAGCAGCCTCTGTGAAATGCCATCCTAGCTATCCACGCCAGCTTCATTTGCAAAGGCTTTTTCCCTTTCTTTGTTTCCTTCTTTGAAAGTTTTATGACCTTCTCAAATGTCAGGAGAACACAGTGAGCCCAGTTTAACAGTGTGGGCTCCAGATCCATGGCAATGACTGCTCTGACATGCACAGTGCGGGCTGCTTTCTTTCTTATGTTGTAATACCTAGAATAATATAGATGCTTCTGTTGTCTTAAAAATCATTCATTTAAAAATTCAAATTTTCAAAAAACCAACTACTGTATGTACAAAGTGTGAGATGCAGCCATGCACCAGTGTACAGTGCACTCAGATGCATCGCACACACTGTTTGTAATTCCTGTAGTGAGTTTGTTGTGTTACACATTCCTAAGGAAAACGCATGCAGCCACGCACCAGTGTACAGTGCACTCCGATGCATCGCACACACTGTTTGTCATTCCTGTAGTGAGTTTGTTGTGTTACACATTCCTATGGAAAATGCATGCAGCGGCGCACCAGTGTACAGTGCACTCAGGTGCAAAATATGTACAGCAGCAGCAGCACAACCCTTCCTCTGTGTGTCAGTATAGACAGGGGTGCTCTTCAAGAGAATTGAGATAAATGATTACTTTTCACAAGTTTTTGCAAAGGAGAATACGGACAACATGCCCCACATGTTGACCTGTTCCTATTCAGTTTTAAATAACTTCAGCATAACAAAGGCAGAAGTGTTAAAAGGACTAGGAGCTCTTAAAATAAACAAATCCCCTGGGCCGAATGAGATCCTCCCAATAGTACTCAAAGAAATGAAAGAAGTTATTTACAAACCGCTAACCAAGATCATGCAACAGTCTCTTGACACAGGGGTTGTACCGACAGACTGGAGAATTGCAAACGTAATACCGATCCACAAAAAGGGAGACAAAACCCAACCAGGTAACTACAGACCAATAAACCTGACTTCTATTATATGTAAACTATAATAAGATCCAAAATGGAAAATTACCTACATGGTAACAGTATCCTGGGAGACAGTCAGCATGGTTTTAGGAAAGGGAGATTGTGTCTAACTAACTGCTTGATTTTTTTGAGGTTGCAACATCGACAATGGGTAATTGCAAAGCATATGACATGGTTTATTTAGATTTCCAGAAAGCTTTTGACAAAGTCCTGCATAAAAGATTAATTCTCAAAATGAACGCAGTAGGGATTCAAGGAAATGCATGCACATGGATTAGGGAGTGGTTAACATGTAGAAAACAGAAAGTACTGATTTGAGGAGAAACCTCAAAATGGAGTGAGGTAACCAGTGGAGTACCACAGGGATCAGTATTAGGTCCTCTGCTATTCCTAATCTACATTAATGATTTAGATTCTGGTATAGTAAGCAAACTAGTTAAATTTGCAGACGACACAAAAATAGGAGGAGTGGCAAACACTGTTGCAGCAGCAAAGGTCATTCAAAATGATCTAGACAGCATTCAGAACTGGGCAAATGGAAAATGACATTTAATAGAGAAAAGTGTAAAGTACTGCATTATATAATGTGCATTGTAAATATGTGCAAAGAAGAGCGACCAGAATTATCCTGGGTTTAAAAGGCATGTCGTATGCAGACAGGCTAACAGGGGCAGGAGTGTGGAGCAGTGGGTAGGGCTCTGGATTCTTGATTGGAGGGTCGTGGGTTCAATCCCAGGTGGTAGACACTGCTGCTGAACCCCTGAGGGAAGAAGAAGTGAAGGATAATGTTCACAAGGCATATTGCAATTTGTGCAAGAAAAAAAATGGATGTAGGAAATATAAGAATAGCTGCTGTCAAAAGCCACCTGCAGGGTAAAGCACACCAATCCCAATCAACATCTTCATCCACACCAAAGATCACCAGCTTCTTTGCTGCACCAAGATCAGACAATCAACTGATGGTGATGGGTCATCTGGTACATCAGACAGCTGTTCTTCCTTGCCAGCTGGCAAGAGTACAGCAACAGTTGCGGCAGTGCAAGGATCCATGGAAACTGTTGTTGCCAATGATGATGTCATCAAGTCAGAAGTTATCTGGGCGCCGAAGGTGGTAATGAGCCACAACTCATTTAGTTCCTGTCAGAATGCTTCAAAGGTCTTTGCCAAGATGTTTCCTGATAGCAAAATTGCAAAGAACTTCACATGTGGAGCTACAAAGTGTGCCTACTTGGTGTGTTTTGGCCTCTACCCATATCTTCATGATCAGCTAGTGGACAAGAGCTGCCAAGTGTCCTTTGATGAATGTCTGAACAGAATTTCTCAGAATGAGCAGATGGACCTTATAGTCAGATACTGGGACAATGACACTGATCAAGTGGTTGTAAGGTATCTTGGATCAGAGTTTTGGGGTAATGTCACTGCAGCTGACCTAATGGAGCACTTCAAACAAGGTACAGCCTTGGTGGATATCAGGGAGTCCTCGAAATCCTCAGCCAGTTTCATGGCAACTTCCAGGGTGTCGGGATTGTGCCGCCATATCCAGGCCTGGGTTTCGGCACCGACCACATGGCAGAACTGCTTGCCCATCTGTATCCCTGACTTCTGAGCGGGGCTTAGCCAGTGCACCATGTGGTCACACAATCGTTGTGCGACTACCCTGGGGCGTCTCCCTGAATTGTTCCATGTGTGTTTCCCCCTGTGATTTTCAGGCAGCGGAGAATGGCTTGCTTCACCAGGTAGTCCTGGGTGGCTTCGGCATCCGTCATGGCCTGGTAAGCTGCCTGGGCCTCCCCGATCAGGGCCCTAGCTGGCTAGCCCAGAACTCATTTGGCCATGACAAGGTGGTAACCAACCTCTGAAACGCGACCAGGTATGCTTCCGGGTCATCCTCCGCCGTCATCTTTTGTGCCTGAGCCTTTGGGGCTGTCATCCTCGCAATACTGACCCTCTTGATTAGAGCCGTGTACCTCTCCTCTCTCCTTCTCTCCTCTGCTATCCAGCACCTCCAACAGCACCGAAAGAGTAGTGTGATCCATCCTGTGTTCTGACACCACGTGTGGCAAAGTGGTTAGCATTGTGCAGGTGTAGAGGTGATGTAATTACAAAACAGAAGACAGACAACAAAGTTCACAATCCAAACACATTTATTTTTATAATCCTGGTCAGGCGACTGCAAAGAATAATCCCAGGCAATACACAGCAATGTGTATTGCACTGTTCCAAACAAAGGGTTTACAGTCCCGAAATAATAATAACAGTATAACAAACACAAGTCCAGAGTGAGTGCTAACGTGCAAGTGGTGAAATACAATTTATTTGTGTACAGTTGTGAAGTGTTGTCCGGGTTGTTGCTGGCCTTAAGTGACAGCTCCCGGTACGTGTTAGCCGTCTAATAAACAAACAAGTATATAATTAAACACGACAAAACAAACAAACACTCACGGTACAATTATGGTTCTCCGCTCAGTGGTTCTCTCTTCACCTTAACAAAGGAACAGATCACCTAGCCACGTCCTCTTTTGTACAGTCACGCCCCCTTGGTTAGCGAGTGCAACCGTTTCTCCTCCAATCCACGGTTGCCACATTGCTTCCCTTCTGGGTCGATGACTTGGTGTACCATAGCTCCGCCCCCTTTCTAGATGGCCGACTTCTACCTAACCCTGGGAACGACCATTGTCAGACCATCCAGTCCATCTGTTCCCTTTACACAGCGCCCTCACAGGTTGGTAGGGAGATTTATAACCAAGATTCATTCTTTCTCTGTCACAGGGCTCTATCCAGAGACAGTGACCTCCCACTGAAAGGAACACTGTGGCCCAACAGCTTCAAAGTGCAACTCGTATGCATGGACAGAAAGGCATTAACCCATAAACGTACAGTACTGTGCAAAAGTTTTAGGCAGGTGTGAAAAAATGCTGTAAAGTAAGAATGCTTTCAAAAATAGACATGTTAATAGATTATATTTATCAATTAACTAAATGCAAAGTAAGTGAACAGAAGAAAAATCTAAATCAAATCCATATTTGGTGTGACCACCCTTTGCCTTCAAAACAGCATCAATTGTTCTAGGTACACTTGCACAAAGTCAGGGATTAAACAATTATACCAAACAGGTGCTAATGATCATCAATTCAATATGTAGGTTGAAACACAATCATTAACTGAAACAGAAACAGCTGTGTAGGAGGAATAAAACTGGGTGAGGAACAGGGTGAGGTTGCTGAAGACAGTTTACTGTCAAAAAGTCATACACCATGACAAGACTGAGCACAGCAACAAGACACAAGGTAGTTATACTGCATCAGCAAGGTCTCTCCCAGGCAGAAATTTCAAGGCAGACAGGGATTTCCAGATGTGCTGTCCAAGCTCTTTTGAAGAAGCACAAAGAAATGGGCAACGTTGAGGACCGTAGATGCAGTGGTCGCCCAAGGAAGCTTACTGCAGCAGATGAAAGACACATCATGCTTACTTCCCTTCGCAATCGGAAGATGTCCAGCAGTGCCATCAGCTCAGAATTGGCAGAAAACAGTGGGACCCTGGTACACCCATCTACTGTCCGGAGAAGTCTGGTCAGAAGTGGCCTTCATGGAAGACTTGCGCCCAAAAAGCCATACCTCCGACGTGGATACAAGGCCAAGCGACTCAACTATGCACGAAAACATAGGAACTGGGGTGCAGAAAATGGCAGCAGGTGCTCTGGACTGATGAGTCAAAATTTGAAATATTTGGCTGTAGCAGAAGGCAGTTTGTTCACCAAGGGCTGGAAAGCGGTACACGAATGAGTGTCTGCAGGCAACAGTGAAGCATGGTGGAGGTTCCTTGCAAGTTTGGGGCTGCATTTCTGCAAATGGAGTTGGGGATTTGGTCAGAATTAATGGTCTCCTCAATGCTGAGAAGTACAGGCAGATACTTATCCATCATGCAATACCATCAGGGAGGCATCTGATTGGCCCCAAATTTATTCTGCAAAATGACAACGACCCCAAACATACAGCGTAAAGTCATTAAGAACTATCTTCAGCGTAAAGAAGAACAAAGAGTCCTGGAAGTGATGGTATGGCCCCCACAGAGCCCTGATCTCAACATCATCGAAGTCTGTCTGGGATTACATGAAGAGAGAGAAGCAACTGAGGCTGCCTAAATCCACAGAAGAACTGTGGTTAGTTCTCCAAGATGTTTGGGCCAACCTACCTGCCGAGTTCCTTCAAAAACTGTGTGCAAGTGTACCTAGAAGAATTGATGCTGTTTTGAAGGCAAAGGGTGGTCACACCAAATATTGATTTGATGTAGATTTTTCTTCTGTTCACTCACTTTGCATTTTGTTAATTGATAAATATAAACTATTAACATGTCTATTTTTGAAAGCATTCTTACTTTACAGCATTTTTTCACACCTGCCTAAAACTTTTGCACAGTACTCTATGTATCGCATCTTCAATATTTTATAGCATGGTTTTGAAATGCTCTTTCTGTTACTCGCCTTGGTCTTGTATCATTAACTGCAATAGCAGGCATTACTTCCTTGAGGGGAGTATTGCTATTACAAATATATTAAAAAAAGAAAAAAAAAACTATTACCTATTGTTAGATATTACAGCACAAAAGATAACTGGCCCAGTTTGAGCCGTATAAGCCTAGCAAGAATGCACTTACTAATGTAACTTTCCTCAGCAGCTCCTTGCTGGTTGTATATAGTGCTATAAATGCACTTACTAATGTAACTCTCCTTAGTAGCTCCTGGCTGGTTGTATATAGTGTTATAAATGCTTTTTTAAATTTGCTTTCTTTGCACTTATTTACAATAGGCTCTACTCACTTCACTTCTTTCTGATTAAGTGTTTGAAGTTCTGGATGATATGTCTCCTAGTGAAGACAGTGGCATGAAACGCTCCCCATTTTTAGCAAATGTGTCTGGCAATACAGATGCTTTTCAATATTCCAGAAGAAATAAAAACAGATTTTTTACCAGGGGTCATCACCTATTAACTGGCCTAATGTTGGTGCTGTGATGTGCTGTGCTGTGCTGTGCTGTGCTGTGCTGTGTTGTGGTGTAGCGTCCGGGCCAAGGCTGGTCAGCACCCTTTAAATACGACCCAGACATAAGCGCTTTTCTGTGCACTTTTATTCACAAACACGTTTAAACAAAACACAGCAACAAAACCAAACCAAAAAACTCCCATTGGAGTACTACAAACTAACCTTTTCAGGTTCTAACTAAAACCAGTCAGCTAAGCTGTTTACAGTTACAAAACACCTGTCTGTCACTGTCCCTTTACTTCAGGTCAGACCACACACAAACATTTCTCACTTTTTTTTATACCTGCCTGCTTAATCACAGGCAGGTGTCCCTCATTTCATGAGAGCCAGGTGTAACTCATCCTCGCTCACTCCCGTGGCATTCTGGGGGATGTAGACTTGCACCAAAACCCCTGGACTACATTTTCTCTTTTTCCTCCCCCTACTCTGCCACAGTATGTATGTATGTATGTATTGTAACAAGGTAAGAGAGGGAATATATTAAATCTCAGGTTGAGAAGAGCATTATTCCTCACACAGTGAAATAGGCAGCCTGCAATACCAGCGACAAGGCCACTAGAGGTCACTGGTTGGCTAAAATCTAACACGCAACACCAGTGTGTAACAAGGTGATTATTAGTTGTGGAGTTGGTGTGGAGAGAGAAGGATTGGTGTGTGGATTAAAACCTTTACAGGGAAACAGCTCTGTCCTGTTATAGATACAGAATTATATAAAGAAGACGTTTCGTTTAATTTAGTGCTCCCTGGGGAGTTAGGTTTTTGTTTTGTTTATTTGGCTTTGTAAATACAAATAAATATACAGGCATCACCATGTTTTGCAAAATATCTGTGGTCCTGTGTTCATTTTACACCAGAAAGACAAAGTGGAAAGGTCCCAAAGATGGGAAAGAATACCCCACTTTGCCACAGTATGATTTGTTTGCTTATTTTGAATGTGTTGCTGTTGCTTTATTTTTGTGCACAATGGTTACAGTCTCTAACAAGCGTCTGAATGCTAGCTTGTCCTTGTTATGGAGAGACTGCTGTGCCAGAATCATATCCTGCTGTGCCAAATGTCCCTCAGTGCAATCCTCCATCACACATTACTGCTCAGTCTGCTTCCAATGTGTCTATAAGCCAACTGTCACATTCCCTGAAGCCGTTATTAATGCTTCCCTGAAATACGACAAGAACCCCGTATTCCACACAGAAAGCGATGCTGGATTGTATTTAGTAAGGTAAAAATGACATTACAATCACATTTTCCTGCATAATATTTGCTTTTGTTATCTGTTTATTATCCCGTGCTATGTGTTCCTTGTCATCACTTGTTACTGTTTCTGCAATCATTATTTGGGACTCTCAGTAAATCCCCTTCAGACTATCTCTGAGCACACCCGAGCAATGTGGGGGTTCTTGATGAGGTCAATATAAAAAAGACCACTAGGGTGTGCACCAGGCATTTTTTCTCCCTGGAAAAAGTGAGTTTAAAGATGGAACATTTCTAACAGGGAAAACAATAACCACTATGAACACTTTTCTAATGATGTAAACCAGCGTTCCCCACTAAAATTGGCAGGGCGCATAGACATATTATAACCCCCTTATCCCCAAACATTAAACATGGAATACGTTTTTAACTTCCCTTTACGCTTTGGAACTTCGGAAACGAGTGAACTTGCTTGTAATATTCTGATAACGTGGTTTGTAGGAGGTAGTTGCAGCTCGCAAACAATGTTGCAGGCGGTCATGCCTCAGTTTGTCATGGTGCTTGTTTTTTATTGAGTTCATTGCCGAAAAGCTGGCTTCACACACATATGTGCTACCAAACATGGGCAGTCCCTTAAAACACGGGATACCAATGTGGGGTATTTTTCTTGAGGTACTTTAAACCAGAATCAAATGTATCGATTGCATGTCAAAGTCAGTTTGAAGTTCCAAAAGTTCAGAGTCTGAATTGGCAGTTGCTGCACCCATTTGTGCCAGTTTAGTAGAGGTGACTCTCACTGGTACAACAAAAGGATTTTGCAAAAAATGGAACAAAACCTTCCTATTGCAAAAGTCACCAAATCGTGCTTCAAACCTCTCCCTCAGTTGAGTCATGTACGTCCCAAATACGTCAGGTCTGTAGTCATCCTTCAGCTCAGGTCGTTCAGTGGTGATGCATGCAAGTTTGGGGAAATTCTGTGTGAACTCTGCGCTTTGCAAGTCGCTGATCAAAAGCCCCACTTTGCTTTGGAAGGAAAGTACACACTGAAGCATGTCACTCACCATTTTACATTTTCCTTGCAGGGAGAAATTCAGGGTGCTTAAATGCCCAGTCATATCTGTGAGAAAAGCTAGTGTTAATATCCAGTTAGGGTCGGAAAACTTTGCTCCGTTTTTGCCCTGCTCAGTTAAAAAATCCTGAACTACTGGAAGCAAAGACAAAAAACACTCAAGTACACGTCCACGAGACAACCAACGAATCTCACTGTGCAGAATGACGTCGTTATACTCTGCATCGCAGTGACTGAGAAACTCGCGGAAGAGGCGATGGTTTAAGACTCGTGCACGCAGGTAGTTTACTGTTTTCACAACAAGATCCATGACTTGAGAGAGTTCCCCTTCTTTTATCTTTGCAACCAGAGCCTCTTGGTGAATTATGCAATGGTATGAAATAAACTTTCCAACACCTTTGGCTCGTCTGAGCAGCGACACTGCACCATTTTCACATCCAGTCATTGAAGGCACTCCGTCTGTACAAACTGAAACTAGCTTTTCACACTGTACATTATGATCATCAAAGAAATCTGTCAGCTTCTCACATACATCTCGCCCCCGAGTGTAGCCTTCAAGAGGCAGTAAACAAAGCATCTCCTCCCGAAACACACCATACGACTGTTTTGGAAAATGTACCCATACAAAGAGCTGTACAATATTTCGGACATCGGTTGTTTCATCCAGTGCTATAAGCAAGGCACCTCGTCGAAGTCAGTTATCAGCTGTTCAAATACATCAGAACCAAGAACTTCGCATCGCCTTGTAGCTGTACTGTCCGATATCTGCAAGAGACTGATCTCTTTCAGTATTTTTTCTTTGTTTGGAAAGTTAGCGTAAAGAATTTTAGCAGGTTCAATGAAGCACTCCTTCATGATTTGCACATCACTCAAAGCTTTCTTATGTTTGAATAAAATCCATATAATTCGAAAAGACTCTTCAGTAACTACAGATTCCTGCCCAGTTTCCCAGTTAACAACTGCTCCTGGTAATTCAGGGATGTTTTCAGTTTCTTTACTTGCTCTTTTCTAATTATAGATCCCATCGGAAAGCAGACTGAATAATCAGTTTTAAAATGCCTTTCCAGATTGCTCCGTTTCATGACTGACATGGATTTCTGACAAATCAGACAGATGGGTTTATTTTCTAACTCGATAAAGAAAAACTCATCTTCCCAGACAGAGTTAAATTTTCTGTATTTAAGAGAATCATTTTTATTAGGCCTACTGCCTTACTTGTGTCGGTTGAATGTGAGGACTTGCTGCCTGGCATGAAACGTCTTCAGAATCAGACAGCGCTGGGGACTCGCTTGTTGTACTTTGACTGGGAGTAGTATCGGTGGCTTCAGTAGAAAGCTCTTCATATTCATATCTTGTTCGTTTTTTGCGAATTAAAAAACTCTCCATTTTTTACGGCTGCTTTCAATCCCTTTTCAAATTACAAACCTCAGTAGTTATCACCGCTGTACTGATGCCGGCGGGAACTGACGTGTGGTCACACGGTTCTCGAGCAACAACCAATAAGAAGAGTAGGATTTATGATTTAGATTTTGTGATTGGCTGAATAACAAAAAAGTAGGCGGGTTAAAGCGGAAGTGGAGCTGGTGAAATGGGAATGAAAAATACACAAGCACGTAGTAAAAAAAAGTTCTGTAATATAATAAAGATGTACAAAACACGACAGGATTATACAGAGGCAGCTGGCGGGCCACTCCTTGGGACCCCGAGGGCCACTTTTGGCCAGCAGGACATATAATGAGGAACGCTGACGTAAACATTTGAAGGATTTAGGTGTGTATACGTATTAAACTGTTGCACCTGTTTAATCCAAAACTAAGCAAATGGAAAAGAGTTAGTAAACTGAAGAACTATGACCTAATTCAATAAAACTGTGAGAGTGCCCAATGTGCATTAGCCAAAAAACTTATCAGAAGAAGCAGCCTGACCTAAACAAAGGCCCCTTGCTTGAGAAGTCTCATCTATAACTGTGCCTGGAGCTTCTTGGTACAAGAAGAATGTTTCAGCAAGCAAGGCAGGACTAACTGACCGAACAGGTGCTTTAAATCAGGAACACCTAGTCATCATAATCTTTATCTTAACAAAGTAATGGAACTCCATGGTACCAGAGGAATGTGTTAAAAGCTTTTAGAAATTACCTCATATATCCTAGGGTTAGAAGGATAGAGAGACAGACGTGGTACTGCATATTATTCATTTTAAAGAGTAGCCTGACATTATAGAGTATATTCATTTTAGAGACGAGGGCTGTGTGAACAGGCTGGCTGTAGGGGTGACGTCAGGCCAGAAAGGAGTACACAAACAGGCAGTACTGGCAGGTGAAACTGAGACGCTGCAGCGCTCAGTGCGTTTATTGTAAAATAAAAGGTTTAAACAGAAAACAAAAAACACTTTGACAAAACAAAAAGGTGCATTGGCCAAACAAACAAACACACACATGGGCGGGGCACACTGCCACAGGCTGTCTAAAAGGAAGATGGGTTAGGTTAATTTAACCCTTCTGATGCATGAAGCAGGGAAAGACGTCACCTAGAATATTGTGTTCAGTTCTGGTCACCTTGTTACAAAAAGGATACTGCTTAGGCAGAGGTACTAGACAGGGTTGCCTCTTATCCCCCCCTTTATTTGCATTAGCACTTGAGGTGCTTGCAGAAGCTATTAGGGGCCATCCTGACATAAAGGGGATTTACATCAGAGATTCACTTCATAAGATAGCTCTGTATGCCGATGACATTTTATTATTTATCTCTTGAGACATCGGTTCCGGCCCTGACTGCTTTAATTAACATATGTATTTGCTTACGATTGTAAGTCGCCCTGGATAAGGGCGTCTGCTAAGAAATAAATAATAATAATAATAATAATAATAATGATAATAATATCTGGCTTTTTTTCAGGTTACAAGGTTACAATAAACCAGAGGCTATGCCATTAGGCAACTTCAGGGACCCAGCTGCTTTAATTGACTTCCCCTTCAGATGGTCACACGTTGGGGTCTCTTATCTGGGGGGCAGTGTTTCACCTCACTTGAAAAATCTATTTAACCTGAATTTCCATCCAGTTGTCAGAGCAGTAAGGGGTGACCTGGTCAGGTGCCTGGACCTCCCCATCTCTTGGATAGGGAAAATAAGTGTTATTAAAATGAATGTCCTTCCAAGACTTCTATATCCGTTACAGATGCTTCCTCTATGGCTGAAAAAAAGACACTTCTCAAAATGTATTTGGCATAGAAAGAAGCCCAGACTTAAAATCCAAAAGCTACAGCTACCAACTGAAAGAGGCGGCTTTGCGTTACCAAATCTGAGTTTTTCTAACTGGGCTTGCCATGCCCGCATTATTTCAGAGTGGATCCGTAATGACCCAGATTCCACGTGGGTAAGCACGGACTCCTCACCATTCTCACTGCTTAGTGTGTTGACTAGTAATGGGACTCAAGTCACTCCTGAAATAAAGTCTAATCCTCTAGTACAGAACACTATCAGGGTTTGGAGGGACATCACTACATTTATTGGTAGAAAGGGATTCTCTTCAGCACTTCAAAATAATTCTTTCCCTCCTGGTATAAATGATAGTGTTTTTCATCTTTGGCAGCATAAAGGTATCAGATTTATTACTGACTTTTATGATGGTGAAACACTTATGTCCTTTGAACAGTTTAAAATAAAATTTGACATCCCTAATAAACATTTTTTGGCTATCTGCAGATAACACATTATATTCATTCTAATGTCACATTTCCTCCAGGATTACCGGTGTTAACCCCCAATGACACTTTTCTATTACAGACTAAGAGTTCCAAAAAATATGTATCAGCTTTTTACTCATTAGTCAACTCAAACAGTACAAGCAATATTAATGTTGTCCTTACATCTTGGGAAAGGGACTTGGGTGGGACCCCTGATGAAGAGGCCTGGAGGGAGGTCTGTGGGGCACACATTTATTTGGAATAGAGCAAGGGAGACCCAATATAACATTTAGCATCGTACACATAGAACACCCTATGTTCTTCATAAAATAAACCCACAGAACTCTCCTGACTGTTCTAAATGCAAAAATGACTCTGGAACACATGTGCACTTATTTAGGACTTGCCCATTGATAGCTATCTTCTGGAGTGGGATAAAGCAAGAATTGGAGAAAATGCTAAATTGTAAACTAGATAAAGATCCATGGCTTTTTCTCCTTGGATTGACCTCTGATATGATAGGACTGACTCCATCTCAGATAAAATTGATGAAAAAACTATTACATGTCACCAACTATCAAGAGGCTGTGTGGTCCAGTGGTTAAAGAAAAGGGCTTGTAACCAGGAGGTCCCGGATTCAAATTCCACATCAGCCACTGACTCATTGTGTGACCCTGAGCAAGTCACTTAACCTCCTTGTGCTCCGTCTTTCGGGTGAGACGTAGTTGTAAGTGACTCTGCAGCTGATGCATAGTTCACACACCCTAGTCTCTGTAAGTCACCTTGGATAAAGGCGTCTGCTAAATAAACAAATAATAATAATCAATCAGTGGTATACTGACATTTTTTAAATTCTTCCCCTAGAGACGAGTGTAGTAGTGAGAGGGGATGAAGATTCATTTTTGTGCATATGGAGCCCATTCTTGGCTCAACTCCCTATTGATCTTGCAAGTATAATAGGCAATGGGCAAGTTTTTTCTGAGGTGGAACAGGTACATTTTATTACTATTTATTTAGTTTACATTTTTTTAATTATTTTTTTTAAGAAAGTGGTGGAGGCCTCTAGTGATCCTCTTTATCTAAGAGTCTGAAGCAGAGCGAATGTTCTTCGCTAGGAAGTGCCATATAATAGGACTATGTCTTTACCTGATGCATGCTAGGTAATATAATATGCACTGTTCTTTCTATCCATATGTATTTTTTTGTTTTATTTTGTTTGTTTTGGTTTTCTTTTTTCAGTGTGTCTGGTTTAGCATAAGAGAAAATCCAATAAAGTTTTCATTGAAAACAAAATGAGCACAAAGAAATTGTACTTTGAGTTTATGTAGGACTGTTGCTGACAAGAAAAGTAGTGTAAGAATGTAAGCATGCTTCTGTTTCTTATTCTCCTCTCCCCTTTCTTCTTCTTCTGGGTTTCTGTCACATTCGTGCACTTCTTTTGTTATCTAATATAATCACGGGGCAAATCAGGAGGGCAAATAGATTTCTGAGTCAACATAAATTCCTAGGTCTTTTTCATAGTTCCCTTCTTCAATTTCAGTATCTCCCATATGATATTTATAATGCACATTTTTATTGCCTGCATGCAATACTTTACACTTTTCTCTATTAAATGTCATTTGCCATGTGTCTGCCCAGTTCTGAATGCTGTCTAGATCATTTTGAATGACCTTTGCTGCTGCATCAGTGTTTGCCACTCCTCCTATTTTTGTGTCGTCTGCAAATTTAACAAGTTTGCTTACTATACCAGAATCTAAATCATTAATGTAGATTAGGAATAGCAGAGGACCTAATACTGATCCCTGTGGTACACCACTGGTTACCTCGCTCCATTTTGAGGTTTCTCCTCTAATCAGTACTTTCTGTTTTCTACATGTTAACCACTCCCTAATCCATGTGCATGCATTTCCTTGAATCCCTACTGCGTTCAGTTTGAAAATTAATTTTTTATGCAGGACTTTGTCAAAAGCTTTCTGGAAATCTTAATAAACCATGTCATATTATTATGCCCTTTGAATTTTTGTCCATTATTCTGACCCATATTGATTCGTCACTGTTTTCTTTGTCCAGATTTAACACCTGGGCTTCAAGACTATTTCTTATGTATAGCGCTATCCCTCTGCTTCTTCTGTCCTGCCTGTCTTTCCTATACAGTGTGTACCCACTAATATTATATTCGTCTCCATCACTCTCAGACAACCAAGTTTCTGTAACACCTATCACATCGTAGTTACTTGTTAGTGCAGTAGCTTCAAGTTCTAACATTTTGTTTCTGAGACTTCTAGCATTAAGATAAATACATTTAATAGTTGTCTTACCTGAGTTGTTGCCCTTGTTTTGATGTGGTCTCCTTTCTGTTTTTTTTGTTTTCTCCCCCCTTCCTTTCTAGTTTAAATGCTTCTGGACCTCCTCAAGGATCCTTTCTCCGAGTAGATTGGTTCCCTTTTTGTTTAAGTGCAGTCCGTCCCACCTATATAGATAGTCCTTGCTGTAGAATGTGCTCCAATGTTCAAGAAAGGTGAAGCCTTCCTGTGTGCACCACGATTTCAGCCATGCATTTTGACTTTGTATTTCCAGCTGTCCATATACAAATCTAAATCTAAAACAAAATGGCCAAAATGGTTTAATAGATCAATTAAAAAAAATATTCAGCGAAAAAAGGCACTTTACAGAGCGTTTAAAAGGGACCAAAAACAAAGTACACAGAAAGAGTACTTGGAACTGCAAACGCAAAAAGGAAGTTAGAAAGGCCAAGAGAGAGTTAGAAATCAATATTGCTAAGGGGGCTAAAACCAATTCCAAAATATTTTTCCAATATTATAACAGCAAGAGAACATTCAAAGAGGAGGTCAAATGTCTAAGAGACACAAATGGCAAAATCATAGATGAAGAAAAACAAATAGCAAATATATTAAATGATTACTTTTCACAGGTTTTTACAAAGGAGGACACGGACAACATGCCCTACATGTCGACCTGTTCCTATCCAATTTTAAATAACTTTAGCATAACAGAGGCAGAAGTGTTAAAGGGACTAGGAGCTCTTAAAATAAACAAATCCCCTGGGCCAGATGAGATCCTCCCAATAGTACTCAAAAGAAATTAAAGAAGTTACTTACAAACCGCTAACCAAGATCATGCAACAGTCTCTTGACACAGGGGTTGTACCGACAGACTGGAAAATAGCAAACGTAATACCGATCCACAAAAAGGGAGACAAAACCGAACCAGGTAACTACAGACCAATAAGCCTGACTTCTATTATATGTAAACTTATGGAAACTATAATAAGATCCAAAATGGAAAATTACCTATATGGTAACAATATCCTGGGAGACAGCCAGCATGGTTTTAGGAAAGGGAGATCGTGTCTGACTAACCTACTTGACTTTTTTGAGGATGCAACATTGAAAATGGATAACTGCAAAGCATACGACATGGTTTATTTAGATTTCCAGAAAGCTTTTGACAAAGTCCCGCATAAAAGATTAACTCTCAAACTGAACGCAGTAGGGATTCAAGGAAATGCATGCACATGGATTAGGGAGTGGTTAACAGGTAGAAAACAGAAAGTACTGATTAGAGGAGAAACCTCAAAATGGAGTGAGGTAACCAGTGGTGTACCACAGGGATCAGTATTAGGTCCTCTGCTATTCCTAATCTACATTAATGATTTAGATTCTGGTATAGTAAGCAAACTTGTTAAATTTACAGACGACACAAAAATAGGAGGAGTGGCAAACACTGTTGCAGCAGCAAAGGTCATTCAAAATGATCTAGACGGCATTCAGAACTGGGCAGACACATGGCAAATGACATTTAATAGAGAAAAGTGTAAAGTATTGCATGTGGGCAATAAAAATGTGCATTATAAATATCACATGGGAGATAGTGAAATTGAAGAAGAGAACTATGAAAAAGACCTAGGAGTTTATGTTGACTCAGAAATGTCTTCATCTAGACAATGTGGGGAAGCTATAAAAAAAGGCTAACAAGATGCTTGGATATATTGTGAGAAGTGTTGAATTTAAATCAAGGGAAGTAATGTTAAAACTCTACAATGCATTAGTAAGACCTCACCTAGAATATTGTGTTCAGTTCTGGTCACCTCGTTACAAAAAGGATATTGCTGCTCTAGAAAGAGTGCAAAGAAGAGCAACCAGAATTATCCCGGGTTAAAAGGCATGTTGTATGCAGACAGGCTAAAAGAATTGAATCTATTCAGTCTTGAACAAAGAAGATCACGCGGTGATCTGATTCAAACATTCAAAATCCTGAAAGGTATAGACAATGTCAACCCAGGGGACTTCTTTGACCTGAAAAAAGAAACAAGGACCAGGGGTCACAAATGGAGATTAGCTAACAGGGCATTCAGAACAGAAAATAGGAGGCACTTTTTTACACAAAGAATTGTGAGGGTCTGGAACCAACTCCCCAGTAATGTTGTTGAAGCTGACACCCTGGGATCCTTCAAGAAGCTGCTTGATGAGATTCTGGGATCAATAAGCTACTAACAACCAAACGAGCAAGATGGGCCGAATGGCCTCCTCTCGTTTGTAAACTTTCTTATGTTCTTATGTTCTTATGTTCTTTGCAAGGTCCCGGCAGTATCCCAGAAAATACCACAGTTTTGGTCTTGTCTTTTAATTTCCTTCCAAGCTCTCTGAATTTGTTTTGCAGGGATCTTGGCCTGTCTCTTCCAATGTTGTTTGTACAGATGTGGACGACTACTACCGGTAGTCGGGCCCTGGTTCTGGTAGCCGTCAGTATTCGCTGTTTATCCTGGAAGTTATGCAGTTTAATTATCACTGGCCGTGGTCGCTCATTTTTTCTGGGTGGGGGTGTCAGGTATCTGTGGGCTTGATCGATTTTCACAAGACCCCGTTTTGCTTCCAATCCAAGTAGCTTAGGTAACCAGGATTTGAAGAATTCAATAGCCTGTCATCCTTCTATGCCCTCCGGTAACCCATGCCATCATTGGCCTCAGCATCCGGGATCAGACACTGCGCAGTCTTTCCACTTTCTTTTCTGGCAGATTTCGGCACCAGACTGGCAGATTTCTTTAGATTTCATGTTCACAGCAAACTTTCTGCGGTTCAATATCCTTATTACTGGTTTTAAACTCTTTTAAATGTTAAAAAGGTGATGGTGGTGGTAAGATCTCAGCTGTTCTGCTCCTCTCACACAGACATCATCATGTGACCCCCGCCTTTGTGCTAATTTTAGTTTTAGTTTCAGTTGTGAAGGTAGTTTTTTGTGTGTGGGCTGCGGCCACCACACCTCAATTCAAGTGTTCAGCGGCAGGCTGGATTTTAAACAGGCCCCCTCGCGTATTGGTCAGTGCTAAATGAGCAAGGTTCTCTGAGATAAAGCACACATCATGGAAAGCTCTCTAGCTAATGGACAGTAAATGTAGACAGCCTCAATTCAGCCAGTTATCATATTATACAGACTGGCTTTGGAAAATGAAACTCGCTCTGCATTATCAGTAGTGGAGTCAACTTTCCTACTCCCAATGATTTCAGCCTATGAGGTTGGCTGCCTGCCTACTATTACTGATAAACACGGCTTCCAATGTGAAACAAGGGGCCCTGGAGCACACTGTAAAGCACATTACCGCTACACATTATGCAGAACTTTGATTTTTAGATTCTGTGTTTTTTGGCTATAATGTCAAAACAATGGAAATATACTGTACACATGTTACATTCCATGGTGGTAAAAAGTAACAATGAGTTACAATGCAGAATTCCCATTCCTTGTTCTACTGGAATACTGTATATATGTGCGTCACGATAAATCTGAGTTAAGGGAGGGGATGTTACAATGTAAATACAGCACATGAAAAGGCCAGTGGTTCTGAAACATTTTCTAATATAAAAAAATGCATTAATATCTAAAGAAGTGAGTGTCAATGTAAATTGCATATTCAGTGCAATGTGGTTGTTTCACATCTCCATGAAACCCTTCTCCCCCAGTGAGTCCCAGCCCCCCCCCCCATTGAAAACCTGTGGAAAGCCTATTCTGGTGTGACGTATCCACACACATGTTTCCACACCAGACATTGTGAATAACTGCTGGTGCATGGCTTGCGCTCTCAGACCTGGCTCTTGCACAGTGTGAGTGTTTGCAGAGTCTTTCCTAGCACAGCTTGTGTTTCGGAGCCAGGATGAGGGGCACTGAGTGCTCCCTAACCCTTAGACTGTTATTCTATAGCCAACATGTGTTCACGCTGCAAGTTCCAGGCCATCCTGTATTAGGGAACAGACCATCCTGTACTGCTGATAAAATGGCCGTCAGACCTGTTGAGGAGTTGAAACACGAGATTGATCTGAATTCCATAAACCTGAAAGGGACGAGAAAGCAGAACAAAAAGGACAAGGAGCCCACTGGAGTGGAGACAGTCATTCATCTTCTTACACCAGTGAAGCCTCATGAGTGGAATTGTACCAAGTGATCCCAATGACATCACTGAATGACAGCCAGCGCAGACAAGCCAAGATGAGCGAGCAGCAACAAACAGATGTAAAGAAAGGCTACAGTGGGGTTTGGATGCAAACTATCTGCCTTTGTGTGGCTCTCCCAATTTGTTTTGTGCTTTTTTGTGATGGTGACAGTAAAATAAATATATGATGCTTTCATCATGTTACATCTGCTTGAACATTTTGGTGACAGTTAACTTTAACTGTACAGTACTGTGAACAGTTACTCAGGTTCTGAAATAATCAAACCCTTAGAAAGATTTATCATGGAAAGGACCTACATCATATCTGTTACATCGGTTATACCATATTGACATTATTCTTAATATATTATTGGCAATTCATTACAAACATAAACACAAGTGGAATGATAAAAATAAAATAACTGGATTATTTTTAATAGAGATTTCTAATTACATAAAATCAATGAAACTGATAAAAAACAAGAAAGCAAGAATAACTTGTAAACTGTTTTTTTGTTTTATCTCATCCTATCAAATCTTTTTCTCAAAACAAAGGTGTTTTCGCTCCTTTATGAATTGGTAATTCCATACACAATAAAACAACATATATAACTGCCTTTCTACAGTACAGTATAGATGGTATAGCCCTTTGTGCCTTTGTAACACCCAGTCTCGTGCAAATGTGTTCAGTTTTAAAAGCACAACCACCATGTGAACATCTGTTTAGGTTTCAGCAGCACAGGAAGTAAATCCATTGTTTGGTGGAAAGAAAAATGGACTTCACCACAGTCAAAATGAAAATGATAGTCTTGAGGGGTTAGTGATGGTGCACTCTATTGAGATCAGTTGCTATTTAGATACATTTACCACAACTGTCAGTGCTTTACCAGGCTTAACTAGTGTGTGCTTTCTATTGTAATCATGCTGGTCAGGGGTGTGAGAGTCATGGTGCCCCAGTGCTCTACCAGACTTAACTAGTGTGTGCTTTCTATTGTATACATAGCATTCAAACATGATTGTTAAACATACAGCTGTTATCCATTTCATACTGAAAAATATGTAACAGCTGGCAACAGGCAGAGAATATAGTGAAAAAGAGCCATGTTTGAGTGTGTGGCATCTTATGAATCAGACACTTTTTAAAATCATATTTATGTATTGTCATTTTCCTAACTTTTAAAAAACACTCAGCGTACAGGACCTTTAAGCTGTGTCTGCAAAATAACGTATTTATACATTTATAGTAACTTTGCAAGGAATTGAAAATTCAATAAGAACCATTGGCTTTTCTGAAATAATAAACTCCACAGCCTCATAAAGACACACAGCAATAATAACCATGGGCTTTTCTGAAATAATAAACTCCACAGCCTCATAAAGACACATGGCAATAATAACCATGGGCTTTTCTGAAATAATAAACCCCTGCAGCCTCATAACAATAAGAAAGATTGGCTTTTCTGAAATAATAAACCCCACAGCCTCATAAAGACACACAGCAATAATAACCATGGGCTTTTCTGGGAAACTATAGCTCCCTTTCAAGTCGAAAATAACCATCAAGTGTGGGATATTGCCGTCAGGCAGTAGGGATTGGCTGAGCTTTACAGCAAAGCTGCTGATAGGCCTCTGCGCGAGCTGCCACGTAAGCCCGCCCCCCTGGGAGCTTACTATACGCAGCGCGCAGAGACTCTCTTCCTCTTTTGCTCTTCAGCCTATGTAGGACATTGAGCTGGTAAGTTTTCTCTCTGAGAGATTTACACCACTGATTGTACTCGTCAGCCTTGAGCTTGAGAAGCTGGCTACCGCCCCTTCTCTGAGTTGATTTCAGTGTTCGCTCTACGGAGCATTATATATTATTTCATTCACTTTCTCGCTTTGCTTCTTCATTGCGTTTCTCGTGTTGGCTCTCGCCGTCCATCTTTCTTACATTTACATATATTTTTATATATTGTAAAATATTTGTTGTTGGGTTTTTTGTACTGTCTATTCTCTCCGTAGTATAGAATAGAGTTTAGAGGACACGTTGCGCGCCTGGCTAGGCCACGCAATTTTTTGCAGCCTCAGTCTCGCCTCGGCTAGACCTGGAGTGCAGCCTGCTGATAGCAGCCACTCCAATAATACCACCCGCGGATTGTAACATCACCGCGTGGTTGCTGCACGACTGTAGCTACGCTACAAAAATATCATTAGTGCGGCTGCAGTTCCTCTAAAATAAAAGAATAAATAAATAAATAAATAAATAAATAAATAAATAAAATAAAAAAAATAAATAAATAAAAAATTTTCCCCATACAATACACAAGGAAGACTACCGCCAACTGCACTTTTCAGTTGCCCCTTTTAAACAGGTAAGTATAGCACAACACCTTTGTCTTTTAAGACTGAGACACTGTACTAGCACTTAGCGTCTCCGCTCTGCGGGTCAGCTGACGTTTCGGCTTCTAGTGCATAGCGTCTTCACGCTCAGTACACGCGCTCCGGCGCATAGCACTTTGGCGTTTTCGGTGTCAGCACTTTGGCGCTTTGGGGTAGCGCTTAGGTGCTTTGTGCTTAGTGCCTCGGCACTTGGGGCTCGGTGCACGCACCTCGACGCGTCGGCGCTCGGTGCCTCGACGCTCGACGCACGCACCTCGATGCTCGACGCTTCGGTGCTCGACGCTCGACGCTTTGGCGCCGACGCCGGTGCTCGGTGCCTCGACGCCGGTGCATGCACCTCGATGCTCGACGCTTCGGCGCTCGACGCATCGACGCCTCGACGCTCGGTGCACGCACTCGATGCTCGACGCTTCGGTGCTCGAAACTCTGGGCATTGACGCCTCGACGCTCGGCGCACGCACTCGACGCTCAACGCTTCGGTGTTCGAAACTCTGGGCATTGACGCCTCGGCGCCTCGGCGCACGCACTCGACGCCGACGCCGGCACTCGACACTCGGTGCATCGACGCCTCGACACTCGGTGCACGTATCTCGACGCTCGACCCTTCGCCGTTCGATGTTCGGTGTTCGGCACCGCTGTGTTTCGTGCACGCACCTGACGCTCGTAGCTTAGATGCTTCGGCGCTCAATGCAACGCATCGACACGCAAACGCGGCGGCGATCGGAGTGGTAATGATGTCTGGGTTCCACCGTTGCGTCACCTGCGAGGCAAAATTGCCGGCGAACGATCCTCATGAGGACTGTGTGGCGTGCCTGGGACCAGAGCACGCCGCGTCTGCCTTGGCAGACAGATCGTTTTGCGCATTGTGCGCTAATTTTCAGCCGCGCACTCTTCGCCAGAGGGCGAGGAAAGTAGTTGGTAGCCACTCCCCTTCCTCAGGGTCGTCTTACACCCTGTCTGTCCTGCCGTCGTCCACAGCGACTCCGCCCGTCACACTGCGGATATCCAGGAGCCCCTCCCAGCTTACAGCTGACCAGAGATCCCCATACCATAGAAGTGCCCGGAGCGCCTCGTAGCCCGTCTATCTGACCCCGAGGCCCCTCCCTCGCAGGGAACGCCCTCGCCGGTCACGGTCTCGCTCCGTGTCACCCCACCGTAGGGGACGCTCCCGTTCTCCTCGTCGGGACAGGCGTTATAGGGACAAGTCAGGCGTGGCAGAGCTCACTTCAAAAATGTCCCAGTTTATGGACGTGATGATGGGTCAGCAATCGCTGCTCATGTCTCTGACAAACATGGCACCACCGGCCGGGCCGATTGCCAACCAGCCGGCGTTTCCGTCACAGCCTCTGGCCGCCCCGGTCGTCCAACAACCCCAAGGGGTGTGGGACGTAGATGCCATCTCAAGGGATGCTTCAGAAGGGGAGCCTCTCCTTGAGGAGGACAGTGTGGAAGCTGAACTGACATCCCATCACTCAGAGCAAGACACTGAGTTGGAGGTGCTGGACACCAGTGATCCCTTGTGGTCACTGGTGGAGCGAGCAACTCGCCACCTGGGGATTGAGTGGCCAGCCGTGGAATTACCTCGGCGGTCACTGTTTGAGTAGCTGTCTGTACGGTCTCCACAGCCCAGGACACTCCCAGCCTTCCCTGATTTTATTAAGGAGGTACAGTCCACCTGGGGGGCCCCGGCTTCTTCACCGGCAACTTCGAGGAAGGCCTCCGCGTTTGCTATGCAGGGAGCGAGTGATGCTGGTCTGGCGTCCTTCCCACCAGTTGATGCTGCCTTTGCAGCCCTGGTTAGAACCCCGACGCTCTCGGGTCTAGCTAAAGACCCTGCATGTCCTAACAGACAGTGCAGGACCACGGAGGTTCATTTGAAGAAAGGCTACTTAGCGGCTACAGAGGCAGATAGGTTGTCCAACGTGGCCAGCCTCCTTTCAGTTTACCAGGCCTCGCTGGTGAAGGATCTCCCGGAGCACTCAATTGCGTTATGACGTACAGTACTGTGCAAAAGTTTTAGGCAGGTGTGAAAAAATGCTGTAAAGTAAGAATGCTTTCAAAAATAGACATGTTAATAGATTATATTTATCAATTAACTAAATGCAAAGTGAGTGAACAGAAGAAAAATCTAAATCAAATCCATATTTGGTGTGACCACCCTTTGCCTTCAAAACAGATTCAAGCATCAATTCTTCTAGGTACACTTGCACACAGTTTTGAAGGAACTCGGCAGGTAGGTTGGCCCAAACATCTTGGAGAACTAACCACAGTTCTTCTGTGGATTTAGGCAGCCTCAGTTGCTTCTCTCTCTCATGTAATCCCAGACAGACTCGATGATGTTGAGATCAGGGCTCTGTGGGGGCCATACCATCACTTCCAGGACTCCTTGTTCTTCTTTACGCTGAAGATAGTTCTTAATGACTTTCGCTGTATGTTTGGGGTCGTTGTCATGCTGCAGAATAAATTTGGGGCCAATCAGATGCCTCCCTGATGGTATTGCATGATGGATAAGTATCTGCCTGTACTTCTCAGCATTGAGGAGACCATTAATTCTGACCAAATCCCCAATTCCATTTGCAGAAATGCAGCCCCAAACTTGCAAGGAACCTCCATCATGCTTCACTGTTGCCTGCAGACACTCATTCGTGTCGCTCTCCAGCCCTTCGGCGAACAAACTGCCTTCTGCTAGAGCCAAATATTTCAAATTTTGACTCATCAATCCAGAGCACCTGCTGCCATTTTTCTGCACCCCAGTTCCTGTGTTTTCGTGCATAGTTGAGTCGCTTGGCCTTGTTTCCACGTCGGAGGTATGGCTTTTTGGCGCAAGTCTTCCATGAAGGCCACTTCTGACCAGAACTTCTCCGGACAGTAGATGGGTGTACCAGGGTCCCACTGTTTTCTGGCAATTCTGAGCTGATGGCACTGCTGGACATCTTCCGATTGCGAAGGAAGTAAGCATGATGTGTCTTTCATCTGCTGCATTAAGTTTCCTTGGCCGATCACTGCGTCTACGGTCCTCAACGTTGCCCGTTTCTTTGTGCTTCTTCAAAGAGCTTGGACAGCACATCTGGAAACCCCTGTCTGCCTTGAAATTTCTGCCTGGGAGAGACCTTGCTGATGCAGTATAACTACCTTGTGTCTTGTTGCTGTGCTCAGTCTTGCCATGGTGTATGACTTTTTGACAGTAAACTGTCTTCAGCAACCTCACCTTGTTAGCTGAGTTTGGCTGTTCCTCACCCAGTTTTATTCCTCCTACACAGCTGTTTCTGTTTCAGTTAATGATTGTGTTTCAACCTACATATTGAATTGATGATCATTAGCACCTGTTTGGTATAATTGTTTAATCATACACCTGACTATATGCCTACAAAATCCTGACTTTGTGCAAGTGTACCTAGAAGAATTGATGCTGTTTTGAAGGCAAAGGGTTGTCACACCAAATATGTATTTGTTTTAGATTTTTCTTCTGTTCACTCACTTTGCATTTAGTTAATTGATAAATATAATCTATTAACATGTCTATTTTTGAAAGCATTCTTACTTTTACAGCATTTTTCACACCTGCCTAAAACTTTTTGCACAGTACTGTATGTCTGTCCTACTGCCGAGAATCCTCCCTCGCGACGGCTTGGGTACACTGTTCCCACACTTGATGGTTATTTTCGACATGAAAGGGAACGATAGGTTGCGGATGCAACCCCAGTTCCCTGAAAGAGAAAATAACCATCAAGCCGCAAGGTCGCTCCGGAAGCCTTCACGGCCTGAAGAGCAAAAGAGGAAGAGAGTCTCTGCGCGCTGCGTATAGTAAGCTCCCAGGGGGGCGGGCTTACGTGGCAGCTCGCGCAGAGGCTTATCGGCAGCTTTGCTATAAAGCTCAGCCAATCCCTACTGCCTGATGGCAATATCCCACACTTGATGGTTATTTTCTCTTTCAGGGAACCGAGGTTGCATCCGCAACCTATCGTTATTCTTGGGACTGGTATGAAATGCTTTGCTGGAGAGAAGGAGCCCTATTGTTGTGTTTTATCGGAGCCCCCTGCTTTATATTTTCATATCTATTGGGAAACCAGTTTGGTGCAGAAATATGCAGGTGAACGATAAAATGCCATTAAATACATTCAAATGACACTATTTCTTTCTGTGCATTGATGACAGTAAATGTGCCTCGTCTTTCTACAGAGGGTAGCCAGCTTCCACACCTATGCGTTAAATAAAATAAGAATAAAAAATACAAAATAAAAACATTCTGGGATTCACACATTGAGACAGCGAGATAAAATGCACTGACGACCCAATTGTTTGCATAGTTACTATAAATGTAAACATCTCAGAACTTACTGCGTCAGAGGACCACGCGGTTCTGAATTGCATACAGGCCGGCCTGCAGGCGCCCGGCCAGCCACAGGGGTCACTGGTGTGCGGTGAGCCAAGGACTCCCCAGCCGACCTAACCCCTCCCCGCCTGGGCAGAGCTTGGTCAATTGTGCGCCGCCCCCTGGGAACTCCTGTCCACGGTCAGCAGTGGCATACTGTAGCTTGGATTTGAACCGCTGATTTCCAAGCTATAGGGCGCATCCTGCACTCCGGGCAGAGTACCTTTACAGGATGCGCCACTCGGGAGCCCCTTTTAGTTGTTTTATAAGCAAGGTTATAAAAAATACTGACAATACTACAAAGTAAAAAATGAATAAATAACAAAGCCCTTTGCAAAGATCGACAGATTTTTTTTCATCCTTTACACTTTTGTTATTTTCATGTCTGGTGATGGGATAGCTGATTGTGTTTTGAACAGGTTTGCTCCCTTCGGAGAGACAGCCTTACCAGACACAGCAAGCACAGTGGAGGGTGTGGTGTGGAGCCAGGGCACCACGGTGCCGCAGCCCCCCAAGGGAAATTCAAAAAGGGCAACAATAGTCATAGGGGACTGTGGCAGGCTGGCTTGCAGTGGTGACGTCACGGACCAGGAAGTAACTGAAACCACAACAATGGATGGGCGGGCGAAACTGAACGCAACGGCGTTCAGTTAATTTTATTAATCAAAATAAACAAAACAAAAGATTTAAACAAAACAGAAAACAAAAAGCGCGTTGGCCAAACAAATAAACAGACAAACAAGTAAGTGACGTGCTGGCTAAACCAGCACGTTTTAGCAATTGTTTTCTTGTACCTCTCTATCTCCCGTACTTCCTCTCTGCATCCAACACTCAACACCGCAGCACAGACAGCTGTCGGTTCTTATACTCTGGCCGAGGGGTTAACTAGCTGTTTATCTTATTACCCTCGGCCACAGTCTGCAGCGTTTGGTAAGGATGCATGACTGTCAGCTAGTTAAATAATCAGTAGCTGATCAGTCATGCATCCTCACGGGTTTTAAATATAAATATAAAAACGCGGCGCTTTTACCCGCCACAAACAAAAATACAAATAACACTCCGCCACACATGCCCCCTTATGCAGCACACATGGCCTTTTGCTACCTCCCCCTTATTCCCTAAAGTCCCGCTAGCAGTCCGGCGCGGGAACAGGGGCAACAACGGGCCAAAGGTGGCGGCCACGGTGGGATGTCCTCCTCCCACCCAAACAGCCGTGGCGTTCCAATGGCCCGCGCACAGGCCGGCTCCTTTGGCCAAAATTTTTGGGGTGGTCTCCAGACCTGCCCCCTTCTTCATGGCCGGCAGCTCCCTCCGTGGGGCTCCGCCACCCTCTCCTGCAGCGAAATTGCTGCGGGGAGCTGGTCTCCTGACCTCCCCCCCTTCTTCATGGCTGGCAGCTGCCCTTCATGGGGCTCCAGCCACAGTATTTCCTGCCGCGAAGTGCGGCTGGGGAGCTGGTCTCTGACCTCCCCTTCTTCGTGGCCGGCAGCTGCCCTTCATGGGGCTCCAGCCAATATTTCCTGCCGAAGTGCGGCTGGGGAGCTGGTCTCCTGACCTCCCCCTTTTCCGTGGCCGTCAGCTCCCCTTCATGGGGCTCCAGCCACAGTATTTCCTGCCGCGAAAGTGCGGCTGGGGAGCTGGTCTCCTGACCTCCCCCCTTTTCCGTGGCCGGCAGCTCCCGTTCATGGGGCTCCAGCCACAGTATTTCCTGCCGTATGGCAGGACTAGTAGCGACCCCAAGCAAAACAGGACCCTCGGGAGGCGATGGCAGCAGCAGCGGACCCTCGGGAGGCGGCGGCAGCAGCAGCGGACCCCGGGAGGCGGCAGCAGCAGCAGTAGCGGACCCTCCGGGCGAACTCGGGAGGAGCCCCTGGCCATGGAGGCGGCAGCGGGGCTCCACTTCTCCCTCGTACCCTATAACTGGTGGCTCTCCAGGCGTGCGGAGCAACAGGCAGCCCAGGCGATGCGGGGCAACAGGCAGCCCCAGGCGATGCGGGCAACAGGCGGCCCAGGCGTGCGGGCAACAGGCAGCCCCAGGCGATGCGAGACAGGCCTTCTTGGGCGGCGAGGCAGGCATCCTTGGGCGAAGTGAGGCAGGCATCCTTGGGCGGCGAGGCAGGCATCCTTGGGCGAAGTGAGGCAGGCATCCTTGGGCGAAGTGAGGCAGGCATCCTTGGTAGGTGCGAAGCAACAGGCATCCTTGGGCGGTGCGAGGCAGGGCAGGAGCAGTTCTTCCCATGATGGTGGATGTGGAACCAGCAGGTATTCACCCTCTGCTGGTGGAGGTGGAGATGGAACCAGCAGGTATTCACCCTCTGCTGGTGGAGGTGGGAGGGGCAAGCAGTCCTCCCACGGGGTTGAGGCGGAACCAGCAGGTATTCACCCTCTGCTGGTGGAGCTGGGAGCGGCAAGCAGTCCTCCCACGGCGGTTGAGGCGGAACCAGCAGGCATTCACCCTCTGCTGGTGGAGCTGGGAGCGGCAAGCTGTTCTCCCACGGCGGTTGAGGCGGAACCAGCAGGTATTCACCCTCTGCTGGTGGAGGTGGGAGGGTCAAGCAATCCTCCCACAGCGGTTGAGGCGGAACCAGCAGGAATTCACCCTCTGCTGGTGGAGCTGGGAGCGGTAAGCAGTCCTCCCACGGCGCTTGAGGCGGAACCAGCAGGCATTCACCCTCTGCTGGTGGAGGTGGGAGGCAAGCAGTCCTCCCACGGCGGTTGAGGCAGAACCAGCAGGCATTCACCCTCTGCTGGTGGAGGTGGCGGAGACATAGGCAGCTCTTGCTGCTCTGCACCTGGCGGTGGTGGAGACAGAAGCAGCTCCTGCTGCGCTGCTCCTGGCGGTGGTGGAGACAGAGGCAGCTCCTGCTGCTCTGCTCCTGGTGGTGGTGGAGACAGAGGCAGCTCCTGCTGCTCTGCTCCTGGTGGTGGTGGAGACAGAGGCAGCTCCTGCTGCTCTGCTCCTGGTGGTGGTGGAGACAGAGGCAGCTCCTGCTGCTCTGCTCCTGGTGGAGACAGAGGCGAGGGCTCCTCACCCTCTAACGCTGGAGACGGCAGCAATGGCTCCTCTCCCTCTGGCGTTGGAGACGACAGCGGCGACTCCTCTCCTCTGGCGCTGGAGAAGGCAGCGGCGACTCCTCTCCCTCTGGCGCTGGAGAAGGCGGCGACTCCTCTCCCTCTGGCGCTGGAGAAGGCAGCGACGACTCCTCTCCTCTGGCGCTGGAGAAGGCAGCGGCTCCTCTCCCTCTGGCGCTGGAGAAGGCAGCGGCGACCTCCCTCTGGCGCTGGAGAAGGCAGCGACTCCTCTCCCTCTGGCGCTGGAGATGGCAGCGGCTGGGCTTTTCCCGATGGAGCTGGAGATAGCGGTAGCCCTGCCATATCTGCAGCCAGGTAGTGGATTACCATGTCCGCAACCTCCGAGGACAATGGGCAGTGTTGCTTTTCCCAGGCTTCCCATCGCTCTCCATCTCTGGCCCACAGGAGGTTGATCACATCGGGAGGCCTCTTCAGCATTCCTCCCAGGCTCCACCAGCCAGCCCCAGATTCCCTCAGGAGGAGTGAACTCGTCTTAGCCAGCGGCCTCTCCCCTGACGCCGGACGCTCAGGCTCCTCCATCTTATGCCATGCGTGGCTCTGGCTGAGTGGAAGATACCTTACCTCGCCACACAGGAAGCACCACCCTTCCTCATCCAGACAGGCAAGGCAAACATCCGGCGTAGTAGAGACGCACGGGACCTGTGACCGGGCCCGCTGCTCTTGATGCACCACCTGCTGCTGTTGCTGCTTTCTTCGACCGCTTCTTCCCATTTTTTTTTTTTTTTTTTTCAAACACAAAAAACACTTTTCGAAAAAAAAAAACGCCTTTGTATTCCTGGTCCGCTGTTGGAGGCGTTGTTTGTCCCACGAGGACACCATATGTGACAGGCTGGCTTGCAGTGGTGACGTCACGGACCAGGAAGTAACTGAAACCACAACAATGGATGGGCGGGCGAACTGAACATAGCGGCGTTCAGTTAATTTTATTAATCAAAATAAACAAAACAAAAGATTTAAACAAAACAGAAAACAAAAAGGCGTTGGCCAAACAAATAAACAGACAAACAAGTAAGTGACGTGCTGGCTAAACCAGCACGTTTTAGCAATTGTTTTCTTGTACCTCTCTATCTCCCGCACTTCCTCTCTGCATCCAACACTCAACACCGCAGCACAGACAGCTGTCGGTTCTTATACTCTGGCCGAGGGGTTAACTAGCTGTTTATCTTATTACCCTCGGCCACAGTCTGCATCACGTTTGGTAAGGATGCATGACTGTCAGCTAGTTAAATAATCAGTAGCTGATCAGTCATGCATCCTCACGGGGTTTTTAAATATAAATATAAAAAGACGCGGCGCTTTTACCCGCGCCGCAAACAAAAATACAAATAACACTCCGCCACAGGGACTCAATCATTAGGAACACAGATAGTCAGGTGTGCATCCTCAGTCGCGCATGGTGTGCTGCCTTCCCAGTGCCAGAGTGCATGATATCACCACACGGGTGGACAGGCTCTTGGCCTGGGCCAGGGAGGATCCAGTGGTTGTTATTCACATAGGAACAAAACATAGGTAAACAGAGTTAGGAAGCTGTGCAGAATACATGTATAGTGCTAGGCAAAGGATTAAAATACTGCCGGTGCCACGTGCAGGGCCAAGACGACAAGCGACAAGCTAAAAGACTGGTGTAGGCAAGAGGGGCACAGGTTTATGGGGCACTGGGGAACCTTCTCGACGGGGAGTGGCCTGGGCACGTGGGACGGGCTGCACCTGAACCGGAGGGGATCCAGTGCACTGGGGGAGACAGTTAACAGAGTAATCAGGCAGAGTTTAAACTAGGGAACTGGGCGGCAGGGAGGATAGAGCCAGGGGGAGCTACACTACAAACTACACAGCAAACAACAAAGTGCAACCAAATTGTTGCAGATGTTCATGAACTGAAATGCCGATATTTAAATACAAGAAGCATTAAAAATACATTTTTAGAATTAGAAGCCGTAGTCAATGTGGATATCTATGATATTATAAGGATAACAGAATCCTGATTAACTCCAAATGATGGATACGAGTTTAACATGGAAGGATATAGGTTAGTTAGGAAAGATAGACACGATAAAAGAGGGGGAGGAGTCGCATTATACATTAAAAATGACTTAGAATGGGAAATACTGGAAAGTAATGGTAACAACAATGAATCAATATGGATTAAATTAAATGAAATCAAATCTAAAGGTTTAATAGTGGGAGTCAGTTATAGGCCCCCAATTATTGGAGACTTTAACTTCCCAAACATAAACTGGGCCCACATAACCTCAGTTCAGACATGGGAATGATAGAGTTAGTGCAAGATTGCTTATGATAGAGTTTGTGGCAAATAAACCAAGGGCAGTACATAAATGAAAGACAATGGTTTACAATTCCAGGACAGCAGACTACAAAGGAATGCAACAGGTGCTTCTAAACACAGACTGGGATAGAATACTAATAGATAATGAAGCTGAAAACAACTGGATTACATTTTAGGGATATAATGTTAGAAATGCAGGATAAATGTATCCCAAAAATGAGAAACTTAAGACAAAGAAACCACGATGGGTAAATCAATCTATTAAGCAGGGTATTAAAAATAAAATTAAATTCTATCTTTCTATTAACTCAAAGGAAGCAGCCTCACAAATAGAATACAGAGAGGCCTGTAGAGACCTTAAAAAACAGACCAGGAGAGCGAAAAGGGAACTAGACAGACAAGTAGCAGTAGATAGTAAACTTAATCCACAAGGGTTTCAATGTTAATGCTAAAAGGAAAGTGAAAGAGGATGTCAGTAGTTTATGTGACAGCAATGGTGATTTAGTGACTAAAGACTACCAAATCACAGATGAATTTAATCAATACTTTGTACAAGTATTTACAAAGGAGGATTTATACAATATACCAAGGTTAACAGAATGTACACAAACATCATTACCAGAGTTTGTTATGAAAGAGAATGAAGTACTAAGGGAGCTAGCAGCACTTAAAATAAACAAATCCTCAGGGCCCGATGGAATCTGTCGAGGTCCTCAGGGAAACTAGAGAACAGATTTTTAAACCAATGTATTATAGTCAATAAATCTACAAACAAATGAGTCATTGGACAGGAAAATTGGCCATATTGTTCCTATATTTAAAATGTGACCCTGGGAACTACAGACCTATAAGTTTAACAGCAATCACATGTAAAATCATGGAAACTGTAATAAGGACCAAAATGGAGGAATATTTATATCGTAACAACATTATAGGAGACAGGCAACATGGCTTTAGGAAGCGTAGATCTTGTTTAACTAATTTACTAGATTTCTTTCAGGAGGTGACTACTAGAGTGGACAAGGATAGTGTGTATGACATCATCTACTTAGATTTTCAAAAAGCATTTGACAAAGTACCGCACAAAAGACTATCTAAAGATTAAATCACTATGAATAAATGGTAACACAGCTGCATGGATTCATAACTGGTTACAAGATAGAAAGCAGAGAGTTATAATGAAGAAGATGATGACACAAAACTGGGAGGGGCAGCCAACTACCAATCAGCAACTTCAATAATACAAAGAGATTTAGACAAGATTCAAGCTTGGGCTGACACATGGCAGGTGAAATTTAATGTGAATAAATCTAAAGTCTCGCATATAGGGAACAAAAACATTAGAGGCAAGTACAGCATGAATAGTAATGAAATAGAGGAAGCTATGTACGAAAAGGACTTGGGGGTCTGCAGTGCGGAGAAGTTATAAAAAAGGCAAATAGAATGTTAGGTTATATAGCCAAGACAGTGAAATTCAAATTTAGATTTATATTAAAATTATACAATGCACTGGTACGACCACACCTAGAACACTGTGTCCAGTTCTGGTCCCCATATCATAAGAAAGACATTGCGGCATTGGAGAGAGTACAGAGGAGAGCAACACGATTAAACCCAGGATTGAAGGGTATGTCATATGAAGATAGACTGAAAGAGCTGAATCTGTATAGCCTAGAAAGAAGGAGAGCCAGAGGTGACTTAATAGAGGTATTTCAAATTGTCAAGGGGTTTAACAAAGTAACTGCTGAGAATTATTTTTCACAGGTCACAGAGAACAGAACCAGGGGCCATGGGTGGAAGCTGAAGAAGGGCATATTCAGAACCGAGGGGAGAAGGAGCTTTTTCACGGAAAGGGTGGTGAACCATTGTTATGTTCTTTTCTGTCCCTTAGCAATAAGATGCAATTCATTGTTCACTACCCTTAGATAGTATCAATCACAAGTACCTACCAAGGACAAAAAGTCACTTTTCTACCCCACAAAGTATTAAATTAGCATAGCTGGGATTTTGTGCCAGGGGTGTCCTACATTATTGCTGCGGGCTACAGACCTCCATACCAGGCTTGAGTGACCATGGATAGAGGTGAAGTAAAATCTCTTAACCCTAATTCACAGAGCAACATTTGTTTCAGAAGAATGAAAACATGAAAAAAAATCTGTTGGTTCCACAAATTTGTTCAAAAAAACAAACATGAGGCTTAACATCAGCTTGCTGCAAGACTTACAGAACCAAGTTCCAGAAAGGTACAAAAATGAAGGGCTGGATTAGCATCTACTGAGGAATGTGTTGAACTTGTAGATTACAGGTTAGTGGATCCACAAGAACAACATTCTACTGGAGAGAGCCTTGCACTGTCCCTGTGGAACTGGATTCAGGGATTTATTATTATTATTATTTTTATTATTATTATTATTATTATTATTATTATTATTGTAAGAATAGTATGCAGTGGGAGATGTGGACGAGTAGGGTAGCCTATTGTAGATTTACTACCAGTATTTTGAAAATGTACTGTACTAAACATTTTGACTGGATATTTTAGCTCTGTTCATAGACTGACATAAAAATCAGAATTGCTGAAGCTACCGTTTTGTTTTGTAAGAACCCTTGTATAAAGGTAGGCCTATAATATGTATATGAATGTATATATATATATATATATAGCAGCGACTCTTTAAGGAATGGCATCGCTGGAAAAGAAACTACACGCCCCAGAAGGCTCAGCGTGGATTGGAAAGGCGGGGTTACACTGTTTAAAAGGAAGCCGGGCAGAACAATCGGGGGTTGTGATCGAGGGGAGCACCCCCAGATTGTCCTGCCTGTGCAAGCCTTGGAGTATATTCTGTCTACGCTACCTGTGCAAGCTTTGGGATTTAATCTGTCTTTCGCTACCCAGTGCAGTTGAATCGTAAGTACGTGACTTCCCAGTCACCGCTATAATTAGAAACTCAAGTGTAGTGCGTTTTACCTCTTGTTGAGGTCGTGTTTTTGTTTTGGTTTATCCTGTTGAGTTATTTGCTTTCTACGTTATTTACTGTTATTAGCACCCTATTCTCCAGTGGGTGACACCTACCGCTATTAGTAGGTGTCACCCACTGGAGAATAGGGTGCTCGTTGCTGCACAGACATGGCAGTCTGTACTGGATTACAAGTAGGGTTTGTAAACAAAGAGAAATAGACCCGGGACTGGTTAGGGTCATATTAATGTCTTGTGAGTTAGTGAAATAGCAAACGGCAAGACGCTGGGAAAAGTACACAAAGAACCAGAGATCCAGACACGGGACTGTGATTGTGTAAAGTGTTTATTTACTGCTTGGAACTGGTTTATCTAGACCCAACCGTTCCTGGGGAGGGGGCGCCAGAAGACAACATTGCTCCGTGTTCCCAGTTCATTCCACTGAAGGGAGCTGTCGTCAGGTGCAGTGGTGCAGTGAATAAACAGAATGTCCAAACAGTGTTTCTCCCAAAACAGTCCGTGTATTTAATAACAAAAACAACAAAAGTAATCCAAAACAAAAATAAACAAAACTCGACTTTGTCCGCTCCCCGTCCTCCGTGCACGGCAGTGTGCGCCGAGTCCTGGGAGACGAGTGCCGGTGAGTGTGGTGCGGTGCGGTGCTGTGCTGTGCTGTGCTGTGCAGAGACACGCCCTGTCTGCCGGTCCACGGCTCACTCCTCCCTACGATAAAACAAAACAAACAAACAAACAAACAAACCAAAAGATAAAAAGTACAGGCTCCGCTGTCTGTACACATCAGCGCAAGGTCCGGTTTTGACGTAGCTGCTTCCCCTTTGTACCCAGCAAACTCCTCCCTGCAGTCAACGCGTCGCCTGGTTTCTCCAATAGAGGGCTGCCCCGCAGCTGACTGCAATGGAATCGTCCTGAGTACTTGCAGCTACGCCCCTCCTAATATGGTTACCTTCCGGTTTCCAGCTACCACCGAGGTAGTAGATCTAGGAGGCAGCTTACCTTCCCCTTACACAGCCCTTTCTAATCGGGAGGGAGATTTACAGCATCGATCCTTTCTCTCGCTATCACATATCTCACCCTCAGAGTGATGCCGAAGGAACACTCGCCAACTCTACATTCCCCAATGGTCCCCCTCCCTTGAAAAAAATCTGCATTTTGATGCTCCTTACCCGCACGATGTTTCACAGTGTAGTGGAAGGGTTGCAGCGCCAGATACCACCGAAGTTATCCGAGCGCTATTGTCCTTCATCGTGTGTAACCACCTTAAAGGAGCATGATCAGTGACAAGAGAGAAAGAACGCCTAACAAATAATAGCGAAGGGCGTGAGTAGCCCATTTGATGGCTAAACACTCCTTCTCAATGACGGAGTAGTTAATTTCCTAGGAGCCATTTTTTGCTCAAATAAATGATAGGGTGTTCCACTCCGTCAACTTGTTGGGACAGAACCGCCCCAGACCAATGTGGGAGGCATCAGTCTGAAGGATGAACTCTTTGTTGAAATCTGGTGAAATCAGAGCGGGGCTTGACAGAGTCGCTTCTTAATCATATCAAATGCTTCCTGACACTGCCCTGTCCATTTAACTAATTTTGGAGCAGCCTTCGGGTGAGATCGACCAGGGGTTGACTATGGTGGCATACTCGGGATAAACGGCGATAATAGCCGGCTAACCCCAATAGTGATCTCACCTGTGACTTGGTTCTCGGATCGCCGCCTCCACCAGCCTGGACTTTGGAGGCGATCGGCTTCACCCGCCATTACCCATAATGTAGCCAAGATATTGGGTCTCCTGTTTGCCAAATGCACACTTGCCCAGTTTGGCTGTTAGCCCCGCCTCCCTTAGAGACTGTAGGACGGCTGAAAGCCTAATAATATGCTCCTTCCAGGTGGAGCTAAAAATCACCACATCATCAATGCACGCAGCTGCATACTGATTATGGGGAGCTAAGACCTGGTCCATCAGTCTCTGAAAGGTGGCGGAGCTCCATGCAACCCAAAGGGCATGGTCTGGAAATGGAACAAGCCATCTGGGGTAGAGAAAGCAGTTTTCTCTTGAGCTCCGAGTGAGTGGAATCTGCCAGTATCCCTTCGTCAGATCCAAGGTCGAGATTAACCGAGCCTTACCCAGTCGGTCGAGGAGCTCATCCACCCGGGCATTGGATATGCATCGAACTTGGAGATGGCATTAACCTTTCTAAAATCCACACAGAACCGAGTGGAGCCGCCCTTCTTGCCCACCATCACGATAGGACTGCACCACTCGCCCGGAAGGTTCAATGACTCCAAGCTCGAGCATATCCTCCACCTCCTTGCTAACGGGACCCCTGCGACTCTCCGGGATCCGTATGGTCTCTCTCGATCCTGACACCTGGCGGAGTAATAATGGCATGAGAAATAACGTTAGTTCTGCCGGGCAAGTCAGAGAAAACATCATTAAACCTTTCCACTAACTGGTAGAGCTCACGCTTCTGATCCGAAGTAACTGTTCCCCATTGGAATGTTAGTTGTAGCCAATGGATTGACAGTGGGACCAAAATCCTCTTCTAAACTGTCACAAGCTATAAATAGGGCTTCCTTTCATTCCAGGGTTTTAGCAGGTTAATGTGATAAATTTCGGTCTTATTTCGCGATCGGGTTGTCTAATTTCATAATTCACATTACCAATTCCCCAGATCACCTCATATGGCCCCTGCCACTTAGCATACAACTTAGACTCCGACGAGGGAAGGAGCAACAGTACTTTATCACCTGGCCGAAAAGTCCTAATTCTTGCTTTTTATTGTACTGCTGCTCCTGGCGATGCTGAGCTAGTTTTAGATTTTCTTGTGCCAAACGACCAACCAATGCTAGGCGGTCTCTTAACATGATTACATACTTGACTATGTTTTTGGAAGTTTTTGTTTGCTCCTCCCACCCTTCCTTCACAAGATCAAGGATACCTCGTGGTTGTCTCCCATACAGCAGCTCAAAGGGAGAGAACCCGTCGAACTCTGAGGCACCTCTCTCACTGCAAACATCAGGTAAGGGAGGAGTTTAGCCCAATGTTTCTGCTCTTGGTTGACAAACCGCTTCAGCATCTGTTTTAAAGTCTGATTAAAACGTTCCACCAAACCATCCGTCTGCGGGTGGTAAACGGAGGTTCGAATGGACTTAATTTGCAACAATTTATACAACTCTCTCAAACATTGTGACATGAAGTTCGTTCCGTGATCAGTGAGGATTTCTTTGGAATCCCTACTCGCTATAATCTGTACTAACTCTCGAGCAATTGCTGCGCACTAGTGGATCTCAATGGTACTGCCTCTGGATATCTGGTCGCAGTAGTCCACCACTACCAAAATGTGCGATATCCAGAGTCAGACTGGCTCAATGGACCCACTATGTCCATAGCAATGCGCTCAAAGGAACTGAGATCAGGGGCAGTGGGACCAGCGGGCCGGGCGAACCCGCCCGGCGCTACTTGCTGGCACTCCGACACTCCGCTACATATCGCGCACCTCACTATAGACTCCCATCCAATAAAATCGAGCCAATATTCGCTCCCGAAGTCTTATCGCTACCTAAATGGCCCGAACATGGGACATCGTGAGCCAACCGCATGATCTCACGCCGAAAAGACTGAGGAACGAGTAATTGTGTTACAATCTGGCTTGTGCTCGTGGCTTGGGATACCCTATACAGCAAATGCCCGACAATAATATGGTGAGGATATGTAAGCGTCGGTTGTCCTCTACATCCTTCCCTCGATAGACCGAACCTGCCCCCAGATGTGTGCCAGCGAAGGATCGCTTTTTGTTCCAACGCTAGGTCCACATCTCGTCCCAGAACTTTGGGATATCGAGCGGAGCTACAGTAGCTTCAGCACTGGGGTCTCAGTAACCTGCCCCCGCAGGTCACACTGGGTCCCGATCCCCTTTCCCTTGCATTTAACAGACCCTGAAGTTTCCCCAACAAACCCCAGCCTTGTCTCATTGACATTCCTTCCCATTTTTCAACCCTTCGCTTCTTTTTGTTTTTTCGGCTTAAATCGAATGGAACAAATCGGCTTGCAGCGGGAAGATTTTCCCAATAGTTTCCCCGCTGCTCCCATGGTCTTACCGAGACTGGCTTTACCGCTTTATTAATCATAGTTTCAAAATATGGCCAGTCTCGACCTATAATAACTGGATAGGGCAACTTTGCAGCCACTGCCACGATTACGCGGCGGGTATGACATCCAATAGTCAAATCTAATTTAGTGAGGGGTAGTCCTTGTTATCCCCATGAATACAGGAAATGACCACTACCCCGCGTGACCACCAAGGTACCCCCGCCAACAGAGCCTCCTCAATTAAAGTTTGCCCACATCCCGAGTCCACTAATGCGTGGGTGCTCACATCACCAACCCGCACGCCAACAATGCAAGGCCCTCCCAATCATTACCCCTGGACTTACCTGGTGCTGTTGGTAGATAATGGGAGGCCGCACCACATTCCATCGCCGCCGGACAATTCCGGGCGAGGTGGCCGACCTCATGGCACCGGTAGCAAGTGGGGTGAAAGGGCGCCACGGAGCTTGTATGTCCCGCTGCCGGTTTGGCAGTGGGGAGGGGTTCTCTGTTCTCACCCGCTGGGGTCGACCTTGCCCTCCATTGGTGTGGAGGAAGGCTGCCCGTGGGGTGCCGATGAGAAGTAGCCCCGGGGAAGGGGTGAAGTGCTGGGGGTCCTGTCCTTGGACCCGCCGTCCGGGTTGGTTGGAGGGAGGAGCGGGGTGACGACCACGGGAGCTGACGCCAATGCATCCTCATAGCCCTCAGCCAATCGGACTGCTGCCTCTAGCGTGGTGGGTCGATGCCTGGTGACCCAGTTCTGGGTGTCCGCCCCAGCACCTTCACGAACTGCTCTATGGCAATCAGTTCAGTGATCTTTTCTGCATCGTTGGTGCCGGGCAGAGCCACCGGGTCACATGATCCACTAGTTGCTGGGCCACCACGCTGGGTCGCAGTCCTGGGGACGCTGGTACTCCCGGAACCGGGCGGCGGTGTGTCTCCTCTGTGATGTCAAGCCGCTGGAGAATGGCCTGCTTCACCTGGTCGTACACCAGGGCTTGCTCATGTGTCAGGGCTTGGTAGGCTGCCTGGGCCTCCCCGATCAAATTGGGCCCCAACTGGGTAGCCCACCACTCCCGAGGCCATTGAGCTGCTGTTGCCTGCCTTTCAAAGGCAACCAAGTAAGCCTCAGGGTCATCCTCCAGCGCCATCTTCACTACCCTTACCCTAGGTAGGGGTACTGCTGGTTGAGCCACCGGTTCCCTCCCCGATTAGCCTCCAGGAACAGGCCATGCATCCTCTCCATCATGGCCGTCAAAGATTCCTGATGCCTCCGCCTCCTGCGCCTCCAACAGCGCTGCCAATGTAGTTGGGTCCATTGTAATCCCTCTTCTGAACACCAGATGTCGTCAGGTGCAGTGGTGCAGTGAATAAACAGAATGTCCAAACAGTGTTTCTCCCAAAACAGTCCGTGTATTTAATAACAAAAACAACAAAAGTAATCCAAAACAAAAATAAACAAAACTTCGACTTTGTCCGTTCCCCGTCCTCCGTGCACGGCAGTGTGCGCTCGAGTCCTGGGAGGCGTAGTGCCGGTGAGTGTGGTGCGGTGCGGTGCTGTGCTGTGCTGTGCTGTGCAGAGACACGCTCCTGTCTGCCGGTCCACGGCTCACTCCTCCCCTACGATAAAACAAAACAAACAAACAAACAAACAAACCAAAAGATAAAAGTACAGGCTCCGGCTGTCTGTACACATCAGCGCAAGGCCGGTTTTGGCGTAGCTGCTTCCCCTTTGTACCCAGCAAACTCCTCCCTGCAGTCAGCGCGTCGCCTGGTTTCTCCAATAGAGGGCTGCCCCGCAGCTGACTGCAATGGAATCGTCCTGAGTACTTGCAGCTACGCGCCCCTCCTAATATGGTTACCTTCCGGTTTCCAGCTACCACCGAGGTAGTAGATCTAGGAGGCAGCTTACCTTCCCCCTTACACAGCGCCCTTTCTAATCGGGAGGGAGATTTACAGCATCGATCCTTTCTCTCGCTATCACAGAGCCCATACCCTGCTTACCTGTGTTTTACCGGTTCACTCCACCTGAGGGAGCCCATAACCTGCTTACCTGTGTTACCAGCTCACTCCACCAGAGGGAGCCCATCAACTATTTACCTGTGTTCCCAGCTCACTCCACCAGAGGGAGCCCGCACTCTACTTTACCTGTGTTCCAGCTCACTCCACCAGAGGGAGCCAAAAAGCTACTTACCTGTGTTCCTGGCTTACTCCACGCGGAGAAGATACTCTTCATTGCTTGCCTGTGTTCCCGGACCCAGACGTTCTACAGGCAGAGCCTGTGGCCGCTTGTCATTGTGAATTAGCATAGAGAGGGGAGAAGAAGTGAGTTAGTTAGTGGCCCGTACAGGGCACAGTACGTATTGTTTAAGTATATCTTGTATAAGTATTAAATAAAGTTACGCACCTGAACACGCAGCGAGTCCAATTCTGTCCGTCAGGAAGAAAAATGTTGTTGTACAATAGCACCACAATATATTGTGTTTCAACACAACCTAAACACTTTGTGTGAACCCAGTTTAAGAAAGCTGCTCGATATCAGTCATCATGCAAGGCCAAATTGGAACTTAGACAGAAACATTTAAATATACCCTCCTGTATTTTAATATTAATGAGGTACTTTGCATTTGGAAGGCAAATTTCTCTCTCTAAAATAAAACAACATGTAAACTCAAATTGCCCAAAAGGTACGACCAAAATAGTGTGAGAAAGAGGAGAGACTTCTTTTTAATATTCCATGTAAACCACGCCTCTGTATTAGTCTTTTCAAGAAGCCAGGATAAAGAAAGAAATAATGAAATCGAACCAGTGATAATGCTGCCTCTGTCAGCAGCAGCCAGCTCTCTGAAACATCAAAAGAAGGAGGGGAGGCAGCAAGTAGATTTTTAAAAAGGACAAGTAGCATCTTGGTTACAAAATCAGCAAAAATTTGAGGACAATTTCAGTGCACCAAGTTGTTTACTCTATATACAGCCATTATATATATATATATATATATATATATATATATATATATATATATATATATATATATATATATATATATATATATATATATATTGTGACACACCGGGGTAAGTCTACCACTTGCAGGACCATTTCCACTGTCTTCTTTGGTATAAGATAGAATCACAGGACCACAGAAATGAAATAACAGTACGGTGCCTGTATATTTATTTGTACCAAACAAAACAAAACTAAACAATATCTATCTCCGTGTGGAGATCTGACTTCACTGTCCCCCCCCTTTATCTATCTTATCCACTGGGTAGCTAAGCTACTTACCAGTTTTAAACCTGTTCCACCGTATTTCTTTTCGTCTTTTCCTTAACTTCTCCTTTCTCCACAAAGTCTAACCGCAACCACCATAAGCCTCCCCCAGCTCGACCCTGAACAAAGGAGATAATTTCCTTTTATTGTCAACCAGTCCAGCCACTTACAAAACTAACACCTCTTAAACACCTGCAGCTGTGCTGGTTTACATTTCAATTAAACCCTATGTACTCCTGGCCCTTGTAGTTTCTTTGGTGGCTGCCATTTTTGTAGGCCCTATTAACTACAACTCCCGCATTGTCTCTTGGGAGATGTAGTCTTTCCCTGCTCAATCCGGCCTTTCCAGTGCCCCGGTCCTGTATACCATAATATGCTAGGACCCACATATTTACCATTCGTGACCAGCCCACGTCTATGGTCACTATATATATATATATATATATATATATATATATATATATATATATATATATATATATATATATATATATATACACAGTGCCTTCCAAAAGTATTGGGACAGTGGAGTCTAAACTGGGATTTTCACTATTAATTCTAATAATAATCATTTCTCCTGAAAAAAAAACATAACTGATGTGTTTTATTTTTTATAAAGTCAATTCAGTTCTACCCTCTTGGGTCAATTAAACAAATTGATAGTGTTGAACCTGGCTGACAGGTGTCTCTTGTTGGTCAGGTGTTTGTTGTTGGGTAATTAGGCACTCGTAAAAGAGCTGTGAACATCCTATCAACCTGACTCGCTTTGACATCAGTGTTTGGAATCCGTAGTCAAAAATCAATATGAAAACCAAAGAACTTTCTGTTAAAGAAAAGCAGGCAATGTTGAAGCTGAAAGAAAAGAAAAACTCAATCAGAACCATAGCACAGAAATTGGGCACACCAAAATCAACAATTTGGAATATACTGAAGAAGAAAGAAACCCCAGGTATAATTACCAATCAGCCAAGACCAGGTCGGCCAAGAACAACATCTGCAGTTGATGGCAGAAAAATTATCAGAGCTGTCAAGGAAAACCCTAAAACAACTGTCAGTGAAATCACCAGCAACCTCCAGAGTGCAGGGGTGAAGGTATCAAAATCCACAGTTCACAGAAGACTGATACAGCAGAAGTACAAAGGCTGCACCGCAAGATGTAAACCTCTCATCAGCACCAAGAACAGAAAAGCCAGATTAGAATTTGCTAGGAAGTACAAAGATGAGCCAGGAGAGTTTTGGAACAGTTTTATGGACAGATGAGATCAAGATAAACCTTTACCAAAGTGATGGAAAGGTTAAAGTGTGGAGAAAGAAAGGAATGCAGATGCTCCAAACAACACCACCTCATCTGTGAAGCATGGTGGAGGTAGTGTCATGGCCTGGGCATGCATGGCCGCCTCTGGAACTGGCTCACTCGTCTTTATTGATGATGTATCTAATGATGGCAGCAGCAGAATTAATTCTGAAGTTTACAGAAACATTTTGTCTGCTTATGTAGAAGAAAATGCTTCCATACTTATTGGGCGGCGCTTCACCATGCAGCATGACAATGACCCAAAACATACGGCCAATGCAACCAAGGAGTTCATCAGTAGAAAAAAGTGGAAAATCTTAGATTGGCCAAGTCAATCTCCAGATCTGAATCCAATTGAGCATGCATTTTACATGCTGAAGAAAAAATTGAAGTCAAAACACCCCAAGAATAGACAAGAACTCAAAATGGCTGTAGCAAAGGCTTGGCAAAGCATCTCAAATGATTATACAAAGAGTTTGGTGAGCTCAATGGGTCGCAGACTGCAGTTATTGCCTCAAAGGGATATGCAACCAAATACTGACTTTTACACCCTAGAAGTTACTTAAAGTGAATGTGTCCCAATACTTATGGTCACTTGAAATGGGTGGGTTGAACACAAAGTATGTTTTTGTTCTAATATGATCAAATGTATGCATGGAATTATCCACAAATAAAACACAGATTATTGTACTTATTCACATTAATCTCATGATCACAAATACAAATTCCTTGACTGTAAAGCAAAAATAACAGGTTAGACCTCGCTGTCCCACTACTATCGGAGGGCACCGTATATATATATATATATATATATATATATATATATATATATATATATATATATATATATATATATATATATATCAGTAATGTGTACCATATAATACATTATCCAATCCTATGCTTCACAATCACAGGCTGCCATGTTAACTTCACAGTGCTGCAGTTATTATCCACTGCACTGCAACTCTCCCAAACAATACTACTGCGACCACCTCGACGTACTTGCGCACACCGACCTTTGGAACGGAAGTCCCTGCGCTCTCTATTTGATTGCCAACAGATTTACCCATTACACAGCGCTCTCGCCACAGAATCGCAATCGCTACAGCCAATAAGGCGCTAGGTGGGGGCGGAGCTTGTTGAGGTTCAGGAGTGGGGTAGCTTTGGGACGAAAGAGCAGAGGAGTAAGTCGGTGACGAGCAGGTAAGAAAATCAACACAAGTTTGTGATCTTCGACCCGCCACAGACATGTTTTGAGATAGTAGAGAGGAAAAGAGAGACCTTGTCGTGAGGGGAGCACTTTGGCGCCTGTAGCGTTTTGGGAACTTGTCGTTTTTAAAGTGTCCAAGCGGTAGTTCTCATGGTGTAGTTGACACGGTTTACACAGCCTGTGTGTTATCTCTAGTTTTATTGTCGTCAGGAATGTGTTTGTGTAAAATTACTAACGGCAATAGTTAGGATTTAATTTCCAAGAATAGCAAAACGGCAATGTGTGTGTAACTGACCCCGGTATAACAATGCATGGATACGTTAGAACTTTTTTTAAGTTCAAATTGTGTAGGTAGGAGGAAGAGACGTGATACCTACTGGGTTGGCAGTCCTTGATTGAAACCTATAATCGACAATTTATGTATAATTGATTTGTGTATAAATGTAAGATTTTAGAGAACTGAATTAGTACAGACTGTTCGTTTTAAAAGGATATTACTCGAGCGAAGCAGGAATTTTAAAAGGATATTGTATACTCGCGCGAAGCAGGATTTTGGAGGTGTCCTGTCACGTTATTGTGGCTTTTTTTGTGATTTGGGTCAAAATGCTAAAGTAACGACAAAGAAGATTTGTATGCTGTTTATGTATGTGATGCGGTCAGTGTCTCGCTCACTGTGTTTACGTATCCACTCCCGTTGCCTCTGCTTGGGATAAGATAACGCCAGTCGTATCTGACCTATGATAGGAGTTAGTTGTGAATGGTCCTATTGCACTACGTATTGTTTTCATCAACTACATTCGAGGTTCTGTAGTCAATATCAGATAACATAATCAAATTAACGTCATTTGTGATTTAATAATGAACACACTACTTGAGTGTTAGGGTTGCATATTACAACCTTCTCAGTGCAGCCATTTCATGTTTGTACATTCGTCTACTGAAACCTAGATGTGTTGCTGTCACTTTAGAATCTGCAATGCGTTATATATAAACGTGCATGTGCCGTTTTAATAGAACGGCAAAACATTGAAAATGCACGGGATCTTGTATGGTTTTATGGGAAATGAAAAGAGCGACCATTAAATACAAATAATAATAATAATAGTAACACTTTTTTAAATTTAGTTTTAATTTTGTATTTTATTTCCATGCTTATTCATGGCTGGTAGCCTGCAGTAGATACACAGTAACACTAGAAAAACAAAACTGAATGTGGCAACAAGAGTTCAACAGTCATTTTAAAGGACACTACATCAGGATTTCCCAGTCCTGGTCCTGGGGACCCCTGTGTCTGCTGGTTTTCATTCCAACTGAGTTCTCAATTACTTACTTGAACCCTTAATTGAACTAATAATGTGCATAATTAGACCTTTTTAATTGTTTTCAGCTTTTAAACAGTTGTAGTTTTCAAGTTAACTTGAAATCGGCAACTTTAAGAGCTGAGAACAATTTAAAAGGTCTAATTAAGCACATTATGAGTTTAGTGAAGGGTTTGATTGTGTAATTGAGAAGGCTGGAATGAAAACCAGCAGACACAGTGGGCCTCAGGACCGGGGTTGGGTGCCACTGTTATAACGTGTTCTGTTTTGTGTGAAACACACATCCTGTATCAGGCTAATGTCTGATGTTAACCATGTTTTTATGAAGGACAGTAGATACAGTTCAATGCTATATTTACCTTTCTAGTTTTTGTGATGTTTTAATGAGATGGTGAAATTAAATAGGCTGTTTTCTCAGCTAGTGTGTTTACACCTACAACTCAGACATGAGCTGGATCAGAGTCAATCAGATTAGAAGATTTTTATCACCTGAACCTCCTGTTTGCATGTGAACACAGAGCTGAGCTGCCTTAAGCCAGTATGTGGAAATAGGCCCTGAAGGACGTCATATCCACCTCCCACTGCACAAAGACATTTCCCCTCCCCAAAAAGAAGCACAAGTGTTTAAATCAATACCAAGCCTGGCATTTGTATCACTTGTGTGTTTGTACTTCAAGGCGGTGGTTCCTTGCTAATTGAGATTGCATGTTGCCATCAGAAATGGAGCGAAGCATTACAAAATTTGCTTGCTGGACATGTAAAGAAACACATGTTATTGTATAGGCTGCATTTACACACCAGTCTGACCGCTCTCTTCAATATGTCAATGTAAACAATAATTCATTTTATTACCCACAAGAGAAATACATTTGTTTAATAGCTAAAAAGAAACATCTGCGACTTTCAATTGTGTACATTGTCCCCCAGAACTCAAGCTTATTTACCAACAATGCATCTATACTAACGCATCGCTGTTCTATCGATGAGGCAATTTAAAACATAAAGCTTTTCATAAATCCAAAGATTTCCTTCAGTTCTTTGTTTAAAGTAGTGCTTTTGGACCTGAAGCTAGTGCTTCTACATATATTCACATCTGGGGTTACCAGATATCCAGAGTGAAAAACTGAAATGTTTCTTTTTCTTCAATTCACTGACGCCGTAGCAACTCTGAAAGCACAATCACAATTAATAAATTCAACATTGGGTGTGTTTATTGCAGATTATAACAGCTCGTTTTCTTTCTATTGTCATCTAATCAGAACATATTAACTGTACAAAAAACATTAGAAACAATGCATCAGCTATTCCCATTTAAACATGTGGCATGCACCTAGTCAGAACTGTTAAACACGTAATGCATGAGATTACACTTTGAATGGCATGAACAGTCTAATGAATGAATTACTCTGCTGTTAACTTGCTGAGCACACGGGTGCTGTTTTATACTTTTTAAAAATGTGATTACAATAGCAAAAGCATGTTACTTGTATTTGTCCCGTGAAGGAAGCCTTTCATTTTCTTACTTACTTTACTGTAATGATTTGTTTAATTCTAGATAGAGGTTCCCACAAAACCAAACATTTCCTCGTATTGATACGTATCAAAATATGATCACAGGTTACATTTGTAGATCTGTGTGAAAAACTAGATTTCTGACAGTTCTATGGCAATTAGGCTTGTTTCACTTTTGTCCCATATGAATTATCTTTTCACATAGCATCAATCTCTCTCTCCTACTTTCACCTGAAGAGACCATGAGGTCTTGAAAGCTTGTCACTAATTTTTGTTTAGTTAGTCCCATAAAAGGTATCACATCTCCTTCTCTTTGTCTATCATCTCTGGACTAATATGGCTACCATTTCATCTGTCACATTATAGCACAAATACAAAAGTGTGTTTGTATTTTGGAATCCTCTGCCTCTGTCTCTCTCAGCGTTCTGTCAAATATAGTATTTGGTTCTGTTGTCAGAGTAACAATCCCAGCTTCCTGTTGCTGTTGTCGATGCTTGTTTGACGCTGACAATGGGGGCGTTGTCCACGAGTGTACATGGCAAATGCCAGCTGTCTCAGGGACCGTTGCAATTACAATAGACCAAAAACAGACCAAAGCCATCGCAGAGCCCCCTCTGTAGCAGGCGCAGTCACAACAAAAAACAAAAACCTAAGCTGTCTGAGTCAGCTTAAATATGACAGAATCTGAAATAGATGAAAGGTGCAGTAAAGTGAGCGTTATGGAATTGTTATTCATTAGTGAACTGGGAGCTGTACTATAACGTGTTGATTTTTGATTATTGGATGGGGATTCACACACATTCAGGTAAAAGAAAAGTGCTACAATACTACTGTATCTTTGCATTGCTATAATTTGATGCAGTTACTGCAGGTTAAAGTGAGCTTGAGATGCAAAGGTTACAATTTTCCCAAACCGAAACCAACATGTGCATAAAATTCCAAATGGAAAGATACCGGCAGAAGAGAAGAGTGAACCGAAACCGATTTTTTTTTTTTTGTACAATGAAAAATCGTTGGCAGTTTCAGGATCTCATCGCACACTTTGCTGCACATAGACAATTCATATTACCATCCCTTAACCATTTTAATATGGTAACAGAAATCAAAATGTACAGTATGAGAAGACTTACTTGATTGATTCTGACAGCCCTCAGTAGAAAAACAGTGTAGGTGTTCAGTTATCTGGAGGTGTTTTCATATGCAAACACTCACCCTGCATACCTTAACTTAAACCTTTTGTTAAAAAAATGCATCCTAAGAAGTGAAAAGCTGAAGGTGGAAGCTTTTAGAGTTCAAAAAAAAAAAAAAAAAAGTGCTATTACTCTGTGTAGACCTGTGACAAAGTGGTTGCTGATTATGTACAGGTGCAGAGGTGATGCAGTGCAGGAATAAACAGACAGAGATTTGTGATCCGGTATGGAAAATAGATGTTTTATTTTTGTTATATTCCAGGTCTGGTGTCCATATAATAACTCTGGTTATACACAGAGAACAGTAACAGGGATTGCAGCCCTAAACAATAAACAGTGTGTCTCTCCCACAATATACAACCATGGTCACTAGTCCTGGGTGCGTGCTGTAGTGCTCGTGGTGGGTGATAAATAGTGCAGTGCTGTTCCGGGTTCAGTGCTGGCTCTTAGCGACAGCTCCGGAACGTGTTAGCCGTCTATAAACACACAATTAACAATTATAGACAAGACAAACAAAAACAAACACTCACGATACTCTTAATACACAGTGCACGAGTCCTTCCGGGTCTTTTTCCAAACCAAAAGCGAAGGAAAAGATTTACAATTCTCCAGCCCCTTTTATGTGATTATGCATGACCCCTTGGTAAACGATTGCAGCTGATTCTATTGCCTTCAGCTGCTACCTCGCTTATCTTCCAGGTCAATACGTTCCTGCACCGGAGTCTTGCCTTTTTCCAGGCTGACTGACCTCCTGACCCAGGGAATGAACTGTCAGGCCAACCTGTCCAAAGCCTTTCCCTTTTGCTACTTAGCACCCTCACAGGTCGAGAGGGAGATTTACAACCAGAACTCATCACAAGACCTAATAAAACAGTGGTGCTAAACCTACTAAAACATCCAAACGCAAAGCATTGAAAGAAAATTAAAATGTTAATAGAGACCCTAAACCATTGTGAAACTGGAATAAGCAATATAAACTGTGTGAAGCTGCGAAACAAGCGAATCAGATGCTTCTGTGAGCAGGTCACTTCATTATTTGTATTAAGGTAGCTTCATTTAGTGTGCATGTATGAAATGGGTTTAGTTTGTCTGATTACTTTGTTGCTGCATTCTCTCGGCACATTGATTGAATTCAGGGGTAAAGGCCTTATCCATAGAGTGTGTATATACTGCGTATCACATGAGCTGCAGCTCTACTCACACCTGCTTTGCCACTTGCAGCCAGTAATACAGGAAAATAATACATTTTAATGTCTAATATGTTATTTTTATTCTTTCTTGCATTGCGTCTAATTGTATAATACATTGGTATGAGTGATGCAATAACACTGTATTGAGCTTGTTTGTCACAGTTAAAAAATAGACCTATATAATTATGGTATGTCCCGTTCCCTTGGCTGCACGAATGCAGTTCATTTTGGGTTTACCGAACCCTGATTGGATGTCAAAAACCCTTTGATCCAGTTTGCCTTGGAACAAACCACCACTGCTACGACCTACTGCAGCTTTTTCAGGGGTTTCTACTGTGTAACTCTTTCTAATATGTGTTGATGCATAAAGAGGTGCTCTGCAGTGCAGTTTGTGTTGGAGTGTATTGGGAGACTGCACCTGTATTTTGTCTGCTGAGCAATGCTTTAAGTGCATATAATTGTTTCACTATCCCTGATGAGCAAAGCTCGAAGTACATTAAGAAATTGACAGTATCTGAGATGATTACTTTTGTCAATCACTGAGCATACTGTACTGTAGATCAGCGGTTCTCAAATTGTGAGGGTCTGGAATCAACTCCCCAGTAATGTTATTGAAGCTGACACCCTGGGATCCTTCAAGAAGCTGCTTGATGAGATTCTGGGATCAATAAGCTACTAACAACCAAACGAGCAAGATGGGCTGAATGGCCTCCTCTCGTTTGTAACCTTTCTTATGTTCTTCTTTTCTGATGTTGTGTATTGATAATGTAATTGAACTGTGCTTCGGCAAAAATAAGTTCCGCTGTGCAGTGTACTATTTAACTGCAGGGTAAAAAATCCTCAACAGCCAATCAGCATGCAGCACAAAACATTCCGTTTTATAAATTAAGATTATAGCTGGAGATTCGTAGCTCCGACTGTGCTGGTACCTCATGGACGTATTGTAACTAACTCACATAAATACATTTCCGCTGGAATTATCAATTTTTTAAAATAAAACTGTCAGTTTTTTTCCCCCCCTCTGTAAATACTTGTTCATTAAAAGTAAACTAGAACCGTTCTTTAAAACTCCAATCTTAAAATAACTTTGCTGACAGAAACAGGCCTGCCCAAAGACAGGGAAGTCTACGGTTATTCTTAGGGATATAGTGATTTTTTTTATGTGCTTATTTTTCAGTGAGCTATACTGTTTATTGTGTGGTCCACTGAGATAAAAAAAAAAAAATCTGTCGGTACAACCTCTGTGTCAAGAGACTGTTGCATGGTCTTGGTTAGCGGTTTGTAAATAACTTGATAACTTTCATTTCTTTTGAATACTATTGGGAGGATCTCATCCGGCCCAGGGGATTTGTTTATTTTAAGAGCTCCTAGTCCCTTTAACACTTTTGCCTCTGTTATGCTAAAGTTATTTACCCCCACCGACCCCTACCACTGCCAATGGGAGGAAGGGGTCTCATTTTGTAACAAATTGGGGGGAAAAAAATGACATGAGAGTCCTGGGTCCTGAGGCTCATTCAACAGGGCTACAAGATTCCGTTCCAGGTTTTCCCATGCCATAGAAGAAGTGCCCTTATTTTTACTCAAGATACTTTCTGATCCAAAAGAAAAACAGGAAATTCAGGCCTATTCTAGACCTCAAGAACCTGAACATTTTTATTCCTTCAGGAAAATTCAACATGGTATCACCAGCCATTGTCATCAAGGCAGTTCAGCCAAGGGACTGGTTGATTTCTATAGATCTCAAGGATGTCTACTTCCGTCTTCTCATAAACATGGAATAAAATATCTCCAGTTTTCCATCAAGAACCATCAATTCCAGTTCAAAGTGCTTCCTTTTGGGATCTCCACAGCCCCCAGGGTATTCACCAAGGTAATGGCTGTGGTAACAGCACATCTTTGGGGCATGGGCATTCATGTTTATCCATACATAGATGACTGGCTGGTAAGGGCTCCCTCCAGAGAAAAAGCTTTGGAACACAGAGACAAAGTAATCCACCTTTTTCAGGATTTGGGCTTACTGGTCAACAAAGAGAAGTCGTCTCTCATCCCAACACAGTCTCTAATCTTCCTGGGAGCACAGTTCAATATAATTAGCAACAACAGTCCAACAACAGTCCAACAACAGTTCAATGGTGAAAACGAATCTTTATTAATTGCTTTTAAATAATACGACTGACTATACACAACCATGTGTACAGCCAGTCAAAACCACAGGGTTCAGTCCCAAAATAATAACAAACACTCACTTTAAAACACCTACATGATCTCAGTCCAATAGTGAGTGCTCTGGGTGCAAGTGGTGTTGTGAAAACGATAGAAGTGCTTAAGAGTGGTGCAGCGCAGTCCGGATTTGATGCTGGCGTTATCAGCGACAGCTCCCGGATATTTAGCCATCTACATATGACAAACACGAATAGTTAATAGACAGACAGTGCAACACTAAACACTCCGTAACCATAACAGAGGTATAGATTGCTTGGCCGCATCCCCTGATATACCTTCAGTCCCGCCCCCTTCGGTAGCAAGTGCAATCACATCTCTTCCAATCCACGACTGACACATCACCTACAGTATTAGCGCGATGACTTCTCGGATTCATTCGCTCTCTGTCACGTATCCCATCGCTCAGAGTGGAGCCGAAGGAACGCTCAGCTGAATCTACTTTCCATATTACACCCCCTCCCGGGAAAAGTAATCTGCATTTGAGTGATCTTTCCCTGCATGGTGTGTCATAAAGTACATGAAGGGTTGCAGCGCCAGATACCACAGAGTTATTTGGACGTTGCTGTCCTTCATTGTGCTTAACCACTTGAGTGGGGCGTGGTCAGTGACGAGATTGAATGAATGACCCAATAGGTAGTAGCGTAAGGTCTGAGTGGCCCATTTGATGGCCAGACATTCCTTTTCAATGACGGGTAGTTACGCTCCGGGGAGCATTTTTTTAGTGATATAGAGGGTGGGGTGTTCTACTCTGTCGACCTGCTGGGACAAGACTGACCCCAGACCGACATCCGAAGCATCGGTAACTTTAGACCCGTAACTTTGCTCTTTAAAGGTGACACTGTCCCAGATCACATGCGTGTTTCTGGAGCTTTGTGAGCAAACACCAGTCATCGAATCACACCTGGAATATAGAGAAAGAACAATGCATTCAAATGCAGTAAAAAGCTCATGCTGAAAACAGTTTTCTTTATGAACTTGTGGCGGAGGGTCCCGCCCCTGTGTGTATTTTTGAGTTATATGTTGCATGTTGTGTGTTAAATGTTGGTGTATAGACATTGGTACACAGGATATAAACAGGTCTGTGTTTCACAAGTGTTAGAAATATAGATTTGTATTTAGGCATGAGGATTGCATATCACTTCACGTGCAGGTAATATGTGATCACGGGTAGAATGCACAGATTAGTTCACATGCAGTTGTACCGAGATTCCAAATTGAATGATTGATTAGCAATCGGGTCTTGGTACAACTGCATAAAAGGAGCAGTTTTCACTCACTCGGGGTTGGGTGTTCGTGTTGTGGAGAACGGGAGGAGAAAGGAATTTTGTTGTCTCTGTAAAAGTAAGCAACTGCTAGACGTGCGGGTCCTACCAGCACGAAACTATTTGTTTATTTATTTACTTGTTTGTTTGGCCCTTGTGCCTTTTTGTTTGTGTGTTTTGTTTAAACTGTTTATTTTATTATGATTTAATAAAGAACCGAGCGCAGTCGCGTCTCGGTTTACACCGCAGCAGCTTGTCTGTGTATCCCTTCCTGGTCCGTGACGTCACCGCTCGAGCCATCCTGTCACATATGGTGTCAGAAGAGGGACAAAACGCCTCCAGCAGCTGGACCAGGAATACTGTGGGTTTTTTTTGTAATTTTTGTGAAGAGTGGAGAAAGGAGGAGTGTTTGTTTTGTGTTTTTTTGAAAGAAAAAAAAATGGGGAAAAGTAGCTGGAGGAGAAAGCAACAACAACAGCAGCAGGAGGCGCAGCAACAGCAGCGCGGGGGCTGGTCACAAGTCCCGCGAGGTCCTTACCACGCTGGACGTCTGCCTCACCTGCCTGAAGGGTGAGGAGTGGTGCTTCGCGGTTGGTGAGGTCGGGCACGTGGCACCCGACCAACCCCCTCCATGGCAGGAGAGGAAGGAGACTGAGCGTCCAACAAGGGTGAGAGAGGACCCGCATCCTCCGAGGCGGAAGAATCCTGTCTCCTCTGAGGGGATCTGGGACTGGCTGGCGGAGCCTGAGAGGGATATCGTGGACGCCCTCCCTGCTGTGATCAACCACCTGTGGGCGAGAGATGGGGAGCGCTGGGAGGCCTGGGAACAGAAACACCACCCAGCATCCCTCCCAGACATCGCAGCCATGGTGCTCAACTACCTGGCTGCAGATATGGGAGGGGCCCCGCTGCTGTTTCCAGCGCCAGAAGGAGAGGAGCCCTCGCCACTGTTTCCAACACCAGAGGGAAAGGAGCCATCGCTGCCGTCTCCAGCGCCAGAGGGAGAGGAGCCGTCGCTGCCGTCTCCAGCGCCAGAGGGAGAGGAGCCGTCACTGCCGTCTCCAGCGCCAGAGGGAGAGGAGCCGTGAGGAGCCCTCGCCGCTGTCTCCAGCACTAGGAGCAGAGCAGCAGGAGCTGCCTCTGTCTCCACCACCGCCAGGGGCAGAGCAGCATGAGCTGCCTCTGTCTCCACCACCGCTAGGGGCAGAGCAGCAGGAGCTGCCTCTGCCTCCGCCACCTCCACCAACAGAGGGTGAATACCTGCTGGTTCTGCCTCAACTGCCGTGGGAGGACTGCTTGCCCCTCCCACCTCCACCAGCAGAGGATGAATGTCTGTTGGTTCCATCTCCGCCTCCACCAGCCGAGGGTGAATACCTGCTTCCACATCCACCGTCATGGGAAGGATTGCTCCTGCCCTGCCGCGCACCGCCCAAGGATGCCTGCCCTGCACCGCCCAAGGATGCCTGCCCTGCACCGCCCGGGGCTGCCTGTTGCTCCGCACCGCCCAGGGCTGCCTGTTGCTCCGCACCGCCCGGGGCTGCCTGTTGCTCCGCATCGCCTGGAGAGCCACCAGTTACAGGGTACGAGGGAGAAGTGGAGCTCCCGCTGCCGCCTCCATGGCCAGGGGCTCCCCTCCCGAGTTTGCCTCCCGAGGGTCCGCTGCTGCTGCCGTCGCTTCCCGAGGGTGCGCTGCTACTGCCGTCGCCTCCCAAGGGTCCTGTTTTGCCTGAGGTCGCTACCAGTCCTGCCATGCGGCAGGAAATACTGTGGCTGGAGCCCCATGACGGGGAGCTGCCGGCCATGAAGAAGTGGGGGAGGTCAGGAGACCAGCTCCCCGCAGCAATTTTGCTGCAGGAGAAAGGTGGCGGAGCCCCATGGAGGGAGCTACCGGCGCTGAAGAAGGGGGGGGGGAGGTCAGGAGACCACCCCCAAAATTTTTTTGGCCAGAGGAGCCGGCCTGTGCGCGGGCCATCGGAACGCTACGGCTGTTTGGGTGGGAGGAGGACATCCCACTGTGGCCGCCACCTTTGGCCCGTTGTTGCCCCTGTTCCTGGGCCAGGACAATGGCCGAGATTTTGGGACTAAGGGGGGAAGTGGCCTTTTGAGGCCATGTGTGCTGCGCACAAGGGGGGAGATGTGTGGCGGAGGGTCCCGCCCCGGTGTGTATTTTTGTGTTACATGTTGCATGTTGTGTGTTAAATGTTGGTGTATAGACATTGGTACACAGGATATAAACGGGTCTGTGTTTCACAAGTGTTAGTAATATAGATTTGTATTTAGGCACGAGGATTGCATATCACTTCACGTGCAGGTAATATGTGATCACGGGTAGAATGCACAGATTAGTTTACATGCAGTTGTACCGAGATTCCAAATTGAATGATTGATTAGCAATCGGGTCTTGGTACAACTGCATAAAAAGAGCAGTTTTCACTCACTCAGGGTTGGGTGTTCGTGTTGTGGAGAACGGGAGGAGAAAGGAGTTTTTTTGTCTCTGTAAAAGTAAGCAACTGCTAGATGTGCGGGTCCTACCAGCACAAAACTATTTGTTTATTTATTTACTTGTTTGTTTGGCCCTTGTGCCTTTTCGTTTGTGTGTTTTGTTTAAACTGTTTATTTTATTATGATTTAATAAAGAACCGAGCGCAGTCGTGTCTCGGTTTACACCGCAGCAGCTTGTCTGTGTATCCCTTCCTGGTCCGTGACGTCACCGCTCGAGCCATCCTGTCACAGAACTCCAATAAAACAATTGTTGTCTTCCACCAGTCAAAGCATAGGGTTCATAAATAATATTTCGAGTCAACACGAACAGTGTTTAATTTTCTTTCTTTCGTCTGTTGCATCTTTAGCAACATGATCTATTCCAGATATAATAGATTTGGTTATTGTTTACCACTCCGAGTTTGACATTGGTGAGTTAAATTAGCAGCAGATTCCCTAGTTACTGTAGATGATGAGCTGATATCTTCAGCAATTGAAGACGTTACCATAATAGGAGGCTGTGTGGTCCAGTGGTTAAAGAAAAAGGGCTTGTAACCATGAGGTCCCCGGTTCAAATCCCACCTCAGCCACTGACTCATTGTGTGACCCTGAGCAAGTCACTTACCCTCCTTGTGCTCCATCTTTCGGATGAGATGTAATTGTAAGTGACTCTGCAGCTGATGCATAGTTCACACACCCTAGTCTCTGTAAGTCACAGTGTCTGGAGTCCTGAGATGTGGTTCAGTATTGTGGGTTCACAGTGTCTGGAGTCCTGAGATGTGGTTCAGTATTGTGCGTTCACAGTGTCTGGAGTCCTGAGATGTGGTTCAGTATTGTGCGTTCACAGTGTCTGGAGTCCTGAGATGTGGTTCAGTATTGTGCGTTCACAGTGTCTGGAGTCCTGAGATGTGGTTCAGTATTGTGGGTTCACAGTGTCTGGAGTTCTGAGATGTGGTTCAGTATTGTGGGTACACAGTATTAAACTCTATAAGCTCTTGTGTAGTTCTGTCAAACTTCAACTTTTTAAAACAACATTTTGAAAAAGGATTACATTTTATTTACTATGAATTTGTTGTCAATGACAAAACCAAATAAAAACAAAAAAAGTATCATTTTAGATTCATGTTTTATAAAGTGCACTGGAACCACTCTTGGCAGTGACGGGCCCATTATTATTATTATTATTATTATTATTATTATTATTATTATTATTATTATTATTATTATTATTATTAATTTTATTTATTTATTTATTAGCAGACGCCCTTATCCAGGGCGGCTTACCATTGTTACAAGATATCACTTTTTTTTTTTTTTTTACATACAATTACCCATTTATACAGTTGGGTTTTTGAAGAAACAGTGATGCCAGTCTCCCAAAGAAGTGATGGAGAATCAGCGGCTCCCAAACTGCAATAGTTAACAAATGTGTTTGTTCATCAATGTAAAGACATTTTCTTTCACTTATAAAAAACCCAAAACAATCGGTAGACCACCGGTGTAGATTTAGCTAGGGACGGTAGGGACATGTCTCTACTAATGTCAAGGGACCGTTGAATTGGCCCTACCAATAATTTTGATAAATCTGAAACGTTTTTTGTAAAGTCATTGGTGGGGATTTGGGGTGTAATCAGCAGACAAGAAAACTACAAATTCCATAATGCATCACTGTAACACGGACTCAGTGCGTGGCTGACGTCAGGGACTAAGCAGAATGTGTTTTCATTGAGGCGCGAAAGTGCACAAGGACTCGGGAGTGAAAGGTAATTCTCCAGGTTTAAAATAAAAAAAAAATTCTAGTCATTCTTAAACGGTGTATATTGTGCCACAATTTTCACATTTATTTTAAAAAATAAGAATAAATATAATCAGTTTAATTCGATATTTAGTTTGTGTTTGTTGGTTAATGCGTTGTCACATTATTTCTATCCTCCTCCTTCCTCCCTTTGTAGCTAACTTACTCCTTGCTTGATATTTTTGTATCGTGTGTGTAAAAAGCAAACACGAACATATGTATTTGATTGAATGGACAGTGTGACTATCCAGGCGGCTAAATAAACGCACTATATTATATAGGCAGTAATAAAAAAAAAATATTAAAGTCAAATTAAACGGGGGAGGGGGGCAGATATAAAAATACATTTCTTTAGGGCGTGAGTAAAAAAAGGTTGAGAACCGCTGGTTTATGCTGGACTCTGGAAAGACGCTCATCTCAAGTTGCCACTTGCCAGTCAGTCTGATATGAGTGTGAGCCACTGACTGAAGGAAAGCCACGTTCCGGGGCTGAAGGTATTGTCAGGTCGTCAGCAACATAGTTTGAGTGAATAAACCTACCTAATGGGTAGGTAAGTAGGTTTATTACGTTAGCGACCCATTGCTAGCTGCTAACCCCACGTCCTTGGTGGCTAGCTAGCTTGTTTCACAGCTAAATCATTGTGTGTGTGTGGAGAGAGAGAGAATGTTTTGATATCATCAACCAACTAACGTTAGCTAATCACTTCAATTTGGCTTTAGGTGACTAAAGCATAATGGCAGCCAAAAAAAGAAAGATGGACATAAGGAAGTTTTTTTTACAAAAAGTCAAAGTGTAAGTAGAAAGATGTCGTTAAAGTAATAAACACAATTGATAATGATTCTCATAGCAAATGTAAAAATAATTTACTAATGAAGTTAGCAGAGTCATACTTTCTCTCTAAACAGCATGCATCAATTTATCATTTTATCAGGCGAATGAAGCAGTGCAACCTGGTAAAAGCAGTACAGAGGCAGGTGGAGCAACAGGGTCGCAGGTGAGGTCTGTAATGGCTTAGTGATTATAACAGTGAAAGTGTTAGACTCAGTTTTGAGATGTATTATTGTTTGAGGCACATGTGATATGATAGTAGGCTAATGCTGTATAGTAATACTCAGCAAATAAAGTTAGCATAGCCATATATTTTCTTTCTATATGGCATGCATCAATTTATTATTTTATCAGGTGAATGAAGCAATGCACCCAGGTACGAGCAGCAGCACAGACACAGGAGAGGCAGGCACAGCACGTAAGCGTGCATGTGCTCATGCTTGTAGCGGCAGGGGTATTGGTAGCTTACAGTAAGGCTGGGATAGGTTATAATTCAGGTTATTAGTAATTCTATAGCAGGGATGTCAAACCAGCTTCAAGGAGGGCCACTTTATCAGTGTTTTAAGTGTATACCAGCCATCTTCATGTCAATCAGATTGTCCTCGATTCATGTCCAGCATTCATTTCAAGCCACCCCCCTAGCGACCGCGACTTCGCCCCCTAAAAAATTGTGTCCCCACCAATGTTCAAACCAAACCTACGCCCTTGCGGTAGACTTTTCTTTTTTTATTGGAATTTGTTTACCAGTCCCTCTCTCCCCTTATCAGAAACATCATGAAACATCTTGCTGCTTTGCCTTTTGGTATTCGTTGTGGTTGTATAGTTATGGTTGTGAGTTGCTCAATTTCCCAGTTTTAAAATAAGAAACGTTCTTTAACCTCTCTCCGTATTACAAAAGCAGAGCAGCCCTGTACAGTCTGTGAGAAGCGATGTGTGGACTTTGTTGAAGATAATGCTAAGTAAGGCTGCACAATAAAATCCAACGTGTATGCATTGTGCAGTGTGTGCAAAGCAAAGACTAATTGAAGACATGTCAGATGATGGAGGTTTGCAGCTGAATGAACAGCTTTGCTCTCCATATTGATTCTGAATGGAATTTTGCAGTGTTGCCTCTTCTCCTCGCAACTCCAGTTTTCTGCATTTTCATTTTTTTTTTTTGCACTACACCTAGCCCAGTTGAGTTCATTCATCATGGGACTTCACTTGTGTCTCTGCTGAAACTCAACATGGCGGCTGCACTAACAAAGAAAAAAAAAAAAGCAATGTTTCAGCAAAAGACAGCTAAAAATGTTCTGATTATCTACATGAGATAGTAGGATACTATTCTGCAAATGTTGCTGTCATTTGATTGATCATGCACGAGTCAGTACCAATAAGATCATATTGCCAGTCGTAAACACGTTGAGAACAAGAAACCAAAAAAGACGACAACAAATGCAAAGTACTGCTTTCTTCTATGAGGAAAAACTTACACTTACTGTACTGCGCTCAAGGCAGCGGGGCTTTCCTGAAGTAAGTAAGTTAAATTAATTACGTATTTCATTATTGTTTACTTTAATAAAGCTATAATTAGCAATGTTGTCCACACTACATAACCAATCTGGAGAACCGTACTCAAAACCGTTCTAATTAATCCAGCTCAAAGCGTCCACACTGAAGTACCGTTTCATGTTTAGTCAGGCTTAATGCGTCTTCACACTATTAGAATAGCTTGGTTATAGTTCCTAGCAGTGCAATGAACAGCGGAAATTAATATTATAGTATCCCACCATGCACTGTATTTTATTTTAAAATGATGCCCCATATTAGTAGAGGTTTTAAAAAGTAAATGTGAACACATATAAGTAGGTAAGTTTTCCGGTTTTATTTTTAGTCGGGTGACGTCCCTTTTAAATAAATTGAACTGATTCTGTTTCTTAATTAAACTGTCAATTACAAAACAGTCTTTGTTTTTACCTTGTTATATATTGCCTGAGCCTAATTCTGGTCCCCTTAATTTTATTTCAAACAAAGCTGACAAATTACATGAATTGTTCATCCCTGATCCTACTTTTAACTCGCATTTATTTTTGCAGTCGCCTAATTTAATGTTGTACTTTTTGTTATTTTCCCCACTAGTTTCACAGAGATGTCCTGACAGATTTTTTTTTTTAAAGCATAATAATTAATACCCAGTGTGGAGTGTACACTGATAGCAAGTCCTTCATGCACCTGCTCTGAGTATTTCGCCTAACGCTCCCCTTGAGGTGGTCTCGAGTACGGTATTAAACTCAGCGCAGTGTGGACGCAAACCGTATTTAGCACTTTTAAGCTGTTTTAAAGGCAACTAATAGTTTAATGGCATAGTGTGGACAGGGCCTTAATTAAATGATATTATCTGACGATAAAGCAACAGCTCAAAGCTGTTTGTCTAGCTATACATTCCTTAAAGGAGATTGATCTTTTTACAGTGTAAAGGATGTAGTCACTACACTACACACCACTTGTTTCATAAAGACATTCTGTCTGCAGACACACCACTTGCTTGCATTTAGCAAATAACAAGGCATAATGAGCTAAGAAACAATTGGGAGGATTAATTATGCATCTACATCAAAAGGGGCGCTATTTAAATTACAACCGGGCGATACACAGCAGAGAACATGTTTCATATCTGATCCTGTTTATTGTAATGCCAGTAAAACTTAATTTGTGGAGTACTGTAAATAGAATTACTCTCACATGACATTGCTGGACTGATTATTAAACGGTTTCATTTTGTATTGTTGTAATGCCAGCAATGAGCTAAACAGGTCTTTTCAAAATGTTACACTATTTGTAGACTGAACTACAGTGTCAGTGGAAGACTGGAAATCAGATTCTCTCAGCAGTGCTGGACATCTGTTTTCTGAACTGTTTTAATATAATTATGTTTTCCTGCTTATTTTAATGCCAGCAGTGAGCCAAGTGATGCCTATAAACATCTTCAGGTGCTTTACTTACTGTTACAGCAACAAATCTGATTGAGTCTTGGCTTAAAAAAAATGGTGGTAATATTTATTAATTTACTTATTTTAACTATCAACATTTATGTTTATGTTCAAATGTCATGTTTAATTATCAATTAACTGATCAAAATTGAGAAATGTGCTATTCCCCAGAATGGAAAACCAGTAGCCCTCTGATTTGTATAGGTACTGTAACTTTACTGTGTCAGTACTCCTGCATTTGACTGATACAGTGGGTATGTTGCGTTTGTGTGCTTGAACCTTGATTTCAAATTGAAGGCGGCAGTATTAGGGTAGGTATGTATCAGTTTTGCAACAGCAGTAAAACACTTTGTGTAAGCGCAGAGACTCGTTCTAAGCATAGTTTTTATAGAGCTTCATTTATTAAGTGTTTTATACATTCTCTAGCCGGGCCCGCTCATCAGTTTCACACACAAAGTGAAATAACGATTGTTTCAAAATTCAAATAGTGAGACTTTTGTTGGAATTAATGCTAGTAGGCATATTTCATACGAAAGGCTTTTCAAATTGGAAAAAGACAACTGAAAAATGTAGCCCATAACCCCCCCCAAATTTTGAACCTAAATCCTGCCTGCTGCATGCCAGCCTTCTCACTCTACCTAAGCAGAAATGCCTTCAGAAAAAAATAATGTTTTTTACCTGCAAGTTTACTTGTTGTAATTATGACAAAAATAAACAGGTATTGTTACTGGTTGCAATTCAGAGCATTGAATACAAAGAATGACATAGTATTATATTGTGTGCTTCACAGCAATTAATACATTTGTTTGACAACATAGTCACACAAAAATAACACTTTACATTTGTACCAGTAAAAACACTTGTGTAGAAAAAAATATATAATGTGACATTAACTTTTATAGCCACTTGCTGTCAAACATTGCGTATTATAACTTCCACCTGTACTTTACAGTAGAAAAGAAAAATGTAGCCTATGCAGTGTCAACTACAACGTTGACATTGCGTAAAAAGATGTCATAAAAATATTACATTTCCCGTTACAAAATTCAGTCAAACTCGAATTTGTTACTTAACAAAATACAGCACAGTAATCAATTTCTGTTTCAAAATGCTGCTGAATACACCTGCAACCAATGCAGATTAACCCTTAGCAGTCCATTTATTCAGCGCGTCAGGTCCAATTTATTTTCACACACGCAGTTTATTTTAGATGCGCTGTTTTAAAAGTATTTTTTTTCACAGTAAAACAGGTTTAAAAGGCACTACATATCAACAGGATACTCAATACTGCATCTCCAGCCCCGCCCCACCCCTTGTTCGCTGTATTTTTCACATACTTCTTCGTAGTAGTGCATACCGATAAATCGTCTCCTGATCACTTGTTTTATCACCAAACTCCTCAATAATGCGATCCAAGTCATTGTTTTATTACTATAACATCTAAAAAAAGCTCTGCAAATGTCTCTGATATTCTTTGAGCGCTGGATGCAGAAGCAGCTATCTTGTTTATGTCCGTGTTATCTATGTGATGCCGGGGCTATCTGTATTCATGAGATATGCCCCTTTTTTTTTTTTTCCGCTGCTATCGGTCTCACTCGGCCATTGAATGGTTTTCTCGGCTTTTTTCGGAGAAAAAACGACTAGAGACCTGTTTTTTACGTCTTTTTGATGTCAGACAGGGTCCGACATTGGACCGGAAAGGGAAAATTGCAATGTCGGACCAGGTCCGACATAGGACCACAAAGGGTTAAGCAAGATAAACAAAAATTACAAAAGGGCATTTTATAATACGTTGTGTAATAATAATAATAATAATGTAACAACCCAGCAATCTGCGCGAACTAAGAGGTCATGTTTTGCTGTTTGGACACGGAGAGTGTGGAGCAGCACGGGCAGGCGAACACTCCAGAGTCTTAAATATTCAAAGAAGAGAGCTTTTTTTAAAAAGCATCAGAATAATATTCTACTCCCAGTTCATCGTTGGATTTAATGTAGCTCGGCTACCCTATTTTTGTCTTCAGATATATAAAAAAAAATATACAGTACTGTGCAAAAGTTTTAGGCAGGTGTGAAAAAATGCTGTAAAGTAAGAATGCTTTCAAAAATAGACATGTTAATAGATTATATTTATCAATTAACTAAATGCAAAGTGAGTGAACAGAAGAAAAATCTAAATCAAATCCATATTTGGTGTGACAACCCTTTGCCTTCAAAACAGCATCAATTGTTCTAGGTACACTTGCACAAAGTCAGGGATTTTGTAGGCATATAGTCAGGTGTATGATTAAACAATTATACCAAACAGGTGCTAATGATCATCAATTCAATATGTAGGTTGAAACACAATCATTAACTGAAACAGAAACAGCTGTGTAGGAGGAATAAAACTGGGTGAGGAACAGCCAAACTCAGCTAACAAGGTGAGGTTGCTGAAGACAGTTTACTGTCAAAAGTCATACACCATGGCAAGACTGAGCACAGCAACAAGACACAAGGTAGTTATACTGCATCAGCAAGGTCTCTCCCAGGCAGAAATTTCAAGGCAGACAGGGGTTTCCAGATGTGCTGTCCAAGCTCTTTTGAAGAAGCACAAAGAAACGGGCAACGTTGAGGACCGTAGACGCAGTGGTCGGCCAAGGAAACTTACTGCAGCAGATGAAAGACACATCACCTTCGCAATCGGAAGATGTCCAGCAGTGCCATCAGCTCAGAACTGGCAGAAAACAGTGGGACCCTGGTACACCCATCTACTGTCCGGAGAAGTCTGGTCAGAAGTGGCCTTCATGGAAGATTTGCGGCCAAAAAGCCAAACCTCCGACGTGGAAACAAGGCCAAGCGACTCAACTATGCACGAAAACACAGGAACTGGGGTGCAGAAAAATGGCAGCAGGTGCTCTGGACTGATGAGTCAAAATTTGAAATATTTGGCTGTAGCAGAAGGCAGTTTGTTCGCCAAGGGCTGGACAGCGGTACACCTAATGAGTGTCTGCAGGCAACAGTGAAGCATGGTGGAGGTTCCTTGCAAGTTTGGGGCTGCATTTCTGCAAATGGAGTTGGGGATTTGGTCAGAATTAATGGTCTCCTCAATGCTGAGAAGTACAGGCAGATACTTATCCATCATGCAATACCATCAGGGAGGCATCTGATTGGCCCCAAATTTATTCTGCAGCATGACAACGACCCCAAACATACAGCGAAAGTCATTAAGAACTATCTTCAGCGAAAGAAGAACAAGGAGTCCTGGAAGTGATTGGTATGGCCCCCACAGAGCCCTGATCTCAACATCATCGAAGTCTGTCTGGGATTACATGAAGAGAGAGAAGCAACTGAGGCTGCCTAAATCCACAGAAGAACTGTGGTTAGTTCTCCAAGATGTTTGGGCCAACCTACCTGCCAAGTTCCTTCAAAAACTGTGTGCAAGTGTACCTAGAAGAATTGATGCTGTTTTGAAGGCAAAGGGTGGTCACACCAAATATTGATTTGATGTAGATTTTTCTTCTGTTCACTCACTTTGCATTTAGTTAATTGATAAATATAATCTATTAACATGTCTATTTTTGAAAGCATTCTTACTTACAGCATTTTTTCACACCTGCCTAAAACTTTTGCACAGTACTGTATATATAAACACCGCTCTTATGAGCACTGGGGAAAATGACAAACATTCAGTTCTGTGCTGGAAGAAATTCAAGCATAAATATCGGTGTACATTATTGGCTAAAATAACAAAAACTGTCGATCGCGGATTGTGTATTTTTAAAAAAAATTATCGGTGCCATACTGATAGGCTACCGATTATCGGTGCACCCCTCGTTTTAACAAGTTGTGCTTTTATTGTTATAAGTACCCCCAGGTCATGACTGAAAATAATAGCCAGGCTCTGTGTCTAACCCCACTAACGTCTACAGCTCCAGTAACTTTAGTTTTGTAACTGTGTGCAAACCCAAGAGTATTCCCTTTGGTGGGTCTGTATTCTATGGGTGAGGGGTACAGTACAGTAATGCTATTGGAGTTGTAAGTTCCCTTTGCTGGGTCTGTATTCTATGGGTGAGGGGTACAGTACAGTAATGCAATTGGAGTTGTAAGTTCCCTTTGCTGGGTCTGTATTCTATGGGTGAGGGGTACAGTACAGTAATGCTATTGGAGTTGTAAGTTCCCTTTGCTGGGTCTGTATTCTAAAAGGATATTGCTGCTCTAGAAAGAGTGCAAAGAAGAGCGACCAGAATTATCCTTAGTTTAAAAGGCATGTCACATGCAGACAGGCTAAAAGAATTGAATCTATTCAGTTTTGAACAAAGAAGACTATTCGGTGATCTGATTCAAGCATTCAAAATCCTAAAAGGTATAGACAGTGTCGACCCAGGGGACTTTGTTGACCTGAAAAAAGAAACAAGGACCAGGGGTCACAAATGGAGATTAGATAAAGGGGCATTCAGAACAGAAAATAGGAGGCACTTTTTTACACAGAGAATTGTTAGGGTGTGGAACCAACTCCCCAGTAATGTTGTTGAAGCTGACACCCTGGGATCCTTCAAGAAGCTGCTTGATGAGATTCTGGGATCAATAAGCTACGAACAACCAAACGAAAGCAAGATGGGCTGAATGGCCTTCTCTTTTGTAAACTTTATGTATAGGAGAAATGTTTTTTTTAAGGTGACCTTACCATTAGTTATGGCATTTTTTTATAATTAAGGATAAAAAGTACACCACTTCTGGGTTGGTTGCAGCCAGCTTAACTGCACTGAAGAAGGCAGTTTAAAATACATTTAAAAATGTATTGCCTCCTGTACCTGGGACACCTCTCTCTTTTAGTAAGCAGTGAAAGGTGATTATTGAAGCACCCAGCTGTATTTCATGTTGTACATTGTTTAAAGAACATGTCGTCTTAACTTGTACTGCTGCAGGAGCTGAGCCCTTACAGCTGAGACTAATGGAACAGTTTAGATAGACAGCACATCGCTGTCCCAGATACGGTTTAGTAACCCAGCATGAATTGAAACAGTGATGCGTCAGAGGTCGATATTTGATTAAGGCTTGCTGTTAAAGGGGGATTAAAAGGTAGTGGATTCATGTGTTGCCTCACTGCACCACTTTGTTTTCTCCCCAACTCTAGGACTTTGGTTCAAAGTCTAGGACACAGGAGGCTGTGTGGTCCAGTGGTTAAATAAAAGGGCTTGTAACCAGGAAGTCCCCGGTTCAAATCCCGACTCACTGTGTGACCCTGAGCAAGTCACTTTATCTATCTATCTATCTATCTATCTATCTATCTATCTATCTATCTATCTATCTATCTATTCGTGCTGTCTGTCTGTCGCGGTGTCTGTTGGGAGTGCTTGCAGCGAGTGGAGCTCAGAGTGAGTGAGGGGTTCTCTCCCCTGTTTTTTTTCATTCTTTCTTTTTTCACTTTTCATCCTTTATTTATGTTATAGGTTTAAAAACAAAAGAAGGGGTAATAGTTGGGTCTGTTTATCGGCCGTGATGGCCAAAGTCGGGGATTCCCGAGGGGATCAGTTCCCAATTTTGAACATATGACACGGAGAAATGGCATAAAAATTGTAGTGGATGTGTCTGTCCCTGTTGAGAAATGTGTGGTAGAACTTGGAAAAGTAATTGGGTGTGAGAATATCAAGTCGGCCACGGATGAATAAGGTTGTAGTTGTATTTTGAGCAATGAAATAATAGTTTCCGAAATGGTTCAGCAAGGGTTGGTTATTGACGGAGTGTTAGTGTCTGTTCTGCCTCTTGCGGCTCCCGCTAGGAAAATAACAATTTCCAATATTCCGCCTTTTCTAAAAATGAACTTATAGTGAGAGAGCTAAGTCGTCATGGTCAGATAATGTCAGGCATTACAATGATTCCTCTGGGTTGTAAGGCCCCTGAGTTAAAGCACGTAGTTTCTTTCAGGAGACAGGTATATATGCTGCTGAATGACCCGACTGGAGAGCTGAATGTAGCGTTTAGGTTTCGGGTGGAGGGTAGCGATTATGTAGTGTTTGCTTCTTCTGATACAATGAAGTGTTTTAAATGTGGCCGTAAAGGGCATATTGCAAAGAACTGTAAGAGGACTGAAGGAGAAACTGAAAGTGAGGGGAAGAAGTCATTGAGGTGAGAGAGAGCGTAGCTGAGCCGGGAGCCAGGTTGATGGACCTTCGGATCGCAGCGCTGTAGATACTATTAGAACGGAGAGACAGACTGAAAAAGTCAACCCGGTTTTGGTTGAGGCTGGTGTGTTAGATGGTGAAAGTGAGTTGCAGGTATCGCCTAAAATACCTGTGGTGGGGGTGGTAGTTGACGGACAGGGCGGTGAGGGGAGAGAACAGATTGAAGAAAGTTTTGCACAGAATAAAGGTGCAGTTTTAGCGTTAGAGAAGGAGAGGGAAGTGGGTGAGTTTAAACTCCCCAAAGGGAAAAGAAAGGCTAAAATTAGGCACAGTTTTGCAGCAAAACGCAGCCTCGTTTCTGAGGATGGAGTCGACCAGGCTGATGAATCAGTGAGTGAGTTATCTGAGAGAGTGGACTGCGCTCAAATGCATTGCGCAACGGGCAGTGGTGGCGATTTTAGTGAGGACGGGGGTAGTGATACTGATTCATCGGTTAGCTCTGATCTCTCGGCTAGTCAGCAAGCGAGAGGGGGGTATAGTGCTGAAAGCATTCGGGCATTTTTAAGCTCTATCAAAGGGAAAAGAGGGATTGATGTTATTGATCACTTCCCTGATTTAAAATTGTTTTTAAATTCGGCACAACAAATTAGACGTAATGCAGCTGTCTTGGGAATGGAGCAAAGGGAAAGAGATCAGTTAAAAAATATAATAAGTAAAGTTCGTGCCTCTCTAAAAAGTAATGATGGATAAGTCTACACAAGCATTATTTCTTTTTCATGTCTACATTTTTATTAGTGTGTGTTTTTTCCAGTGTATTTTTCCTTTAAAACCTATAATGCAGACTCTTAATATAGGAACTTTAAATGTTAATGGGGGTAGAGATTGTGCAAAGAGAGCAGCTCTGTTTGAATATTTGACCCAAAAGAAAGTTGATGTTGCCATGCTCCAGGAGACCCATACAGATGATAATAATAAATCTGAATGGATTCGGGATTGGGAAGGGGAGGTTATTTTTAGTCATGGAACGAATTTTAGTGCTGGAGTTGCCATATTATTTGCAAAGGGTTTAAGTATGACTCTATCAATGTAAGTGAGGTTATTAAAGGGCTTGTTAAAAGTGCAAGTATCGGTAGAAGGGAGAAAGTTAGTATTTGTTAATATTTATGCACCAAACGATGGAAGAGAGAGGGTGCTGTTTTTTCAGACTCTCAATGGAGTTATTGCCCAGAGTCAGACTGAAGAAGTGGTTTTATTAGCTGGTGATTTTAACTGTACAGTTGACGACAAGCTAGACAGAAACAGCCCAGAGCCTCACCCCAGGTCAGTTCAGGAGCTGGTCACTGTTTTAACAGCGCAGGATATGGAGGATGTGTGGAGAATAATGAATCCTGATGTGAAGCAGTATACCTGGGCTAAGGGGAGGGATGGGAATATATGTTTAGCTCGATTAGATACGTTTTATGTTTTAAGCATCAATTAAATTGTTATTCTAAATGTACTATTCACCCCACAGGTCTATCTGATCATAGTTTGGTCAATTTGAATATGATTATCCCTACTGTACGTGTTTATTCGCCTTATTGGCATTTTAATATTAAACTTTTAAAGGATAATCATTTTTAAAATGTTTCAAATTCTTTTGGGAACGGTGGAGGAGGCAGAAAAAGGCATTTTTATCAATGAGGCAATGGTGGGACGTGAGTAAAATTCAGACCCGACTGTTTTGTCAGCAGTACACTATGAATGCTACAAAGGGCACTAGTGAGGTGATGAGAGAGCTGGAGGAGGAGATTACTGAACTCCATAATGCACTGGAGACCACTTACAGTGACAGGCTTTATGAAGATCTGAAGCTCAAAAAGAGGAGTTTGGCTGAATTGTTGGACTCACAGGTACAGGGAGCTTTGGTAACGCTCAAGGTTTTAAAGCTTTCCCAGATGGATGCTCCAACTCAATACTTTTTGCATTGGAAAAGAAAGTGGTTCAGAGTAAAGCAATACACTGTCTTAGAACAGTGAATGGTCAGTTGCTGTGTGAGCCTGAGGCTATCAGGGAGCACACTGTGGGTTTCTTTTCAAAACTGTACACAGCAGAGGCTGTGGATGGATCTGAGGGAGCCAAGTGTTTCTCCAGGGGCTAACGAGGTTCCAGAAGGCGAGAAGGAGAAGCTGGAGAGTGCACTGACGTTGCAGGAACTTTCTACAGCTCTGGAAGGGCTCAACACAGGTAAAACACCCGGAATCGATGGAATACCTGTTGAGTTTTATAAAACTTTCTGGTCTGAGTTGGGAGGTGACCTTTGGAAGTGATGGAGGAATGCATTGTGGAAAATGAACTGCCACTGAGCTGCCGGGCGCAGTACTGACTCTGCTACCTAAGAAAGGGGACTTGTGTCTTATTAAGAACTGGAGGCCTGTAAGTATTCTTTGCACTGACTATAAAATCTTGTCAAAGGCATTGGCAAATAGACTAAGCGGAGTAATGAGCACTATTGTGCATTCAGACCAAACGCACTGTGTACCAGGCCGAACAATATTTGATAATATTTTTTGGTGCGGATTTAATAGTTGCCTCCAAGCTCTTTGGTTTTAAAGCTGGATTGCTCTCTCTGGATCAAGAGAAGGCTTTTGACCGGTAGACCACCGGTATCTTTTGATGTTATTAGGTCATTTGGCTTTGGTCCCAATTTTTGGGAAAAATTAAGTTGCTCTATAGTAGCATTTTTAGTGTACTAAAATAAATGGTGTATTATGTGCTCCTTTTAAAGTTCAAAGGGGAATTCGCCAGGGTTGTCCTCTATCAGGAATGTTATATTCTCTGTCATTTGAACCCCTGATGGTAAAATTGAGAAAGATATTGAATGGGTTGTCTATCCCTACTGTGACAATGGAGCCTGTTAAGGTGGTGGCTTATGCTGATGATCTTGCTATTTTAGTAACCAATAAGAGAGACATTCAGATAATAGAGGAGAGCTTGAGGGTATTTGAAAGAGTGTCCTCAGCTCGGGTAAATTGGGACAAGAGTAATGCCTTTTAATTGGAGAGTGGGAGGGCAGCAGACCACCAGTTTTACCATCAGGGCTTAAATGGAACAGGGAGGTTTTAGATATTTGGGAGTGCACTTGGGAGAGCAGGGACTGGCTAAAGAGAATTGGGAAGGAATACTGGATCAGGTGAAAGGCCGATTGGATAAATGGCGGTGGCTTCTAATTAAGCTTTCCTATAGAGGAAGAGTTTTAATTATTAATAACCTGGTCACATCAATGCTGTGGCACAGATTAATGTGTGGGGATCCCTCCATCTCTGCTGGTGGAAATTCAGAGAGTATTACTGAGCTTCTTTTGGGATGGGCTGCATTGGATAAAGCAGGGGGTGTTATACTTGCCTGTAGAAGAAGGAGGACAGGGACTGATGGACATAAGAAGCAGAATAACAGCTTTTAGACTCCAGTCGCTTCAGAGGCTGCTGTACTGTCAAGAATCACTACCCTGGAGAACAGTGGCTTTTGCTTTCCTTCGCTTAGTAGGGAGGTTGAATTTTGATAGGCATCTGTTCTTATTAGATGGTGGAAAGTTAAATCTCTCAGTCTTGCCTGTTTTTATAGGGGATGCTGAATGCTTGGAAGGTTTTTAGAGTTAACAGAGATTTGAAGTCTGTAGGGTTGTATTGGTTGCTTGAAGAGCCTCTAATTTATAATTCAGCGTTAAAATGCAATCTTTTAGAATCAAAGAGTTTTGTTTTACTTTTAATTTCCAGAGGAGTAGTGAAGGTCGGTGATTTAATTAATTTTGATAACCGAGCCTGGAAAACTGCAGAATCACTAGCAAGTGAGCTGGGTGTGAGATCAGTGCGTGTGATGGAGGGGTTTTAGTGCAGCTGAAAGCTGTTTTGCCTGCAGAGATGTTACAGCAGATGAGTCAGTTGTTCTTAGGAAAAAGCCAGCTGGAGACAGAACCGCCAGAGTTGGACCTGCAAGTTGAACCTGCAGTAGGGCAGACCACTGATATCCCGGGCAGATCCTGAAGTTTGCAGAAGGATATAAGGTTCAGTTCGGGGATACAAAAAAAGAAATGTATCGGATGTGTGTGAAAGTGTTGCATTTTCAAAATTTAAAGAACTTGCCTGATACACATTGGCGAGAGAGGCTACAGGTAGAGGACTCCATCACCCCTGCATGGAGGAATCTGTATAGATCACCAGTTCCTAAGAGAGTGGGGATCTACAGTGGAGAATATTGCATACCATTGTGGCCACCAACTCATTTCTCTCCATCATTCAGCCGGGGAGGAGATTCATGTCAGTTTTGCTCGATAAGGGAAACAGTTTTTCATTGTTATTTATTTTGTGATCGGTTAAAGCCTTTGTTTGAGTTATTGAATGATTTGTTTAGTGAATTGGGTCTGAGTTTTACTCAAACTACTTTTATTTTTGGGGTGAAGAGTGCTAAAGGAAATAAAAATCTTTGTCAATTGGCAAATTTTCTACTGGGCCAGGCAAAATGGCAATTTTGAAAAGTAGGAAGAATAAAATGAATGGAGTTTTAACTGATGCGTAATACCTATTTTTAAAGTGTTGGTAATCTCAAGAATTAAAGTTGATTTTACTTTTTATAAATTGGTGCACCAGCTAGAAAAGTTTCAGGCAATTTGGGCAATTGGGGAGGTGGTGTGTTTGGTGGAAGATGATAATTTAAAAATGTGTTTGTGATTGTTGTAATGGATGGTTTTGTATGGACATTTGGGCTATTTGTTTTGTAATGTTAATAGTGTTTTGATTGTTTGAAATAAAGGATATTAAAAATAAAAAATATCTATCTATCTATCTATCTATCTATCTATCTATCTATCTATCTATCTATCTATCTATCTATCTATCTATCTATCTATCTATCTATCTATCTATCTATCTATCTATCTATCTATCTATCTATCTATCTATCATAGAGCCTTTCATAGTGGACCATCATCAAAAAGCACTTCACAAGATAGTGAGGAACAATGCATCATACATTAAATATCGTGAAATACAGGGCATAGTACATTAAATACAAAAGTAAAAATAAATAAATAAATGCAAATACATTAAATAAAAGGCTAGGATGTGAATTCTAAACATTGTGGATGCGTGTGTCCATACAGAATCATAGGAAATAAGATGGAGTGAAAAACCTGAAGTAGCAATTTAGACAACAGCTAATAACAGATTAACCTCCTTGTGCTCCGTCTTTCGGGTGAGACGTTGCTGTAAGTGACTCTGCAGCTGATGCACAGTGCACACACCCTCGTCTCTGTAAGTTGCCTTGGATAAAGGTGTCTGCTAAATAAATAATGATGATAATAATAACCTGCCTTGTAACGGGGGGCCTTGTTTCTATTGAATGATAATGACATTGCTGTGGAGTGTATGAGATGACAATGGAACTCCCGAGTCAACATAGTTATTATTTGGACAAGGGAGTTCAATTGCAGAGGAAAACACTACAGAAATAACATTCGCACTATTTATGATTATTCAATTATTTATTCACCTTTGCTCATCTGAAATAATCAGCAAGAAGGTAAAGCTGATAGGGGTAAGAGCACTCCTTTAAGAACATGCACATTTTCTGTTATTTCAGCACAGATGGAACAGATACAGTATTCCTTTTTTTAATTGTTGGATCTTAAAGATTAAAGAGGTGTAATATCTTACAGCTGTGCCCCCCCCCAGCCTCATTTTAAAGCAGTATTGTTGTATGGGTGCACTTCTATAATATCTTACAGCTGTGCCCCCCCAGTCTCATTTTAAAGCAGTATTGTTGTATGGGTGCACTTCTATAATATATTCCCATTAGGTAACTAGACACTGTTAAAGATGAATTCTCCCAGAACATTTAATAACTGATTATATATGAAATATTGAGGTTAATGCTGTTATTGTTGTGACCATGAAGGTACTGTACACAACCCCACCCAAATACTGTAAGCATGCGATGTCTCTGCTATAGCTTACACTTACACAATGAATCACATCTCTCAGCTCTGGTAGCACAAATACTGTAAGCATGCGATGTCTCTGCTATAGCTTACACCAAGCACACGATGGCTTTATTTAAAAAAACAAACAAAAAAAACAAACATTTCTGGAGCAGAAGTTAGTCACTGTTTTGAGAGGGTGGTTTACATCCAGTCAGTAAGAGCATAGCCTGATTTCTTTGTGACTATTGAACTCAATGTGCTGGGAGGGCCAAGCTCTATTGTAGTAATTGACAGTGGTGATTTTTACTGGGCTAAAGGTTGCTGGAACTGAACTTGTTTTTCTACGCCTCTGTTGCAGTGAATGTTCCAAGATTCTAAGGCTATCGGGCATCTACCGATGGGATAGTGATCGCAGAACACAGAATCTGATTGGCTGAGGCGATCCGTGAGGTTTATAATGTACTCTTTTTATTTACAGTAAGTTTGTGTTTGCAAAGCTCTTTAAGTTGATGTAAACATTCAGTAGTTACAGAAAATGTATTTAGTATAGCCTACATCTACACTTCCTGTCTACCTGTGATCTGTACGGTATACAATGTGACGTTGGTGGAAAGCTGCTACAGCTTGTTGTCTAACTCCGCGTACAGTAAGGCAGGTCAGTTACACTCAGTCCAGTAAAATGGGTTTGCTTAACTTTAAACAAATTCACCTGTCATGGTACTGTAACTTTTACTGCATACTGAGCTAATGCATCTAGAAGGTCTTAGTATTCATGTTTAAGACCGTGCAGTACCCGGACCACCTCTCACAAACCACAGTGCAACATAGCAGGCCAGGTTTCTGTTTACCTTTGCTGCTGTTTCTGCTTTGAAACACGGTCTGCATCCCAGGCACAATTCAAGTTAAGTGTGCACTCTATCTCTATAGCAAAAAAGCTTCTGTCTTCTCCAGGTTATGTGCTGTTGCTTATCATAAACTTAACACAAATTTCACAAATAAATGCGTAATTTCCATGGCTAAAGTATAAACCACTGTATTGCACATAATTAAACTCTAAAATCAATACAAAATGGTTTGTTTATTATCACCGGTTCTTTTTTTTATCTAGGACTGCAGAGGTTGTTGGAACTGAGTAGCATTGCAACGTGTGTACTGTGTAATCTCAGGGTACCCTGAGCAAGAGAGAATAGAAGAAAGCAAAAGGTAGGGTGCCAGAGGGGGTAACGCAAAAAAATAAATGGTTTGACAGGAATAATTGGAGATGTGTAGAATACACTGTACAGCACACTCAGGCTAAGGGAATGCAGGTGCGCTCTGAGAGATTTGTAGAATACACTGTACAGCACACTCAGGCTAAGGGAATGCAGGTGCGCTCTGAGAGATGTGTAGAATACACTGTACAGCACACTCAGGCTAAGGGAGTGCAGGTGCGCTCTGAGAGATGTGTAGAATACACTGTACAGCATACTCAGGCTAAGGGAATGCAGGTGCGCTCTGAGAGATGTGTAGAATACACTGTACAGCACACTCAGGCTAAGGGAATGCAGGTGTGCTCTGAGAGATGTGTAGAATACACTGTACAGCACACTCAGGCTAAGGGAGTGCAGGTGTACTGTGGTGGATCTCTAGCACTGCAGCGCCTCGTGGCAGTTTTGTCACTCTTCATTATTATGCATAATTTAGTTAAAATAGTCAAAGTTCAAAATAACACTGCCCCGAATACTCTGTTTAGTAGGGCTGATATGCTGTATAATACAAGTGTTTGCGAAGAGCATAGTTTTCACTGAATGATTCCCACAGTTTCAGATAATGAGTTAGGAACCGTAAAGGGGAAGTCTCCAGGATCCTGTGAAGGCATACCGTAGCTTAATTTGAGTTATTTATCTTACTAATTTAATTTAAGCAGTATCAAGGCTACTATAAAAACAAAATGGTCAAAGTAAGCTTTTGTTTGAAAGGGTTTTCTTGTAGAGCAGTGCTAAAGGGTTATTTAAGGATGTTATACAGGCATATATTGTACTTTGAATATGTTCTGCACAGGGCTGCAGAATGTTTGCGCACAATGTGCGCCAAAGGATTTGGTCAGGAGCACAAAGTTTTCGACTTTTGCTGGCAGTCGATGGGGATCTGAAGGATTGTTAACCAGCACACCCACACAAGATTCGATAGGGATCCGAAGGATTGCAAATCAATACACCCGCACAAGATTCGATAGGGATCCGAAGGATTGCAAATCAATACACCCGCACAAGATTCTTCTAACCAATTTGTTGTTTCATGCTTTTGTAATTTCAGTCCTTGAAGTTGTCAGGACAACCTTGTGAAACAATTGCACTTCATGAGGCTGGTCATGAGCTTTCTAAGAAAGGTGTGCATTAAGAGCTGCAGATTGTGTGTGTCTAATAAAATAAGCTAGACTGTCCGCATTCTATCTGAGGGCTATGATTTAATTCATGTAGAATTCTGTTCTTGAAATCTGTTCTCAGCCTCTTCGGTTAGGCGCCTTAGAGATTTACTAGAATAATAAAGATAAAGCCAACATTACCACCAGGTAAGGTGTCATTTACACATCACATTTAACTTCCCTCCCTCCCAGCACACTCTCACGTGTGCTACAGTTCCCAATTTGACCTTGTTTCTGTATTGTACATGTCATTTCTTTGGTAAATGACAGCACTAAGCAAACTAAGATTTAAAAACATAACAAAATAATGCACATTTCCCTACATTTAGTAAAAACTATTGAATGAAACAAAAACATCATTCAAAAGGAGAGGCATATTTTACATTTTTCCAATAAATAAGTAACCTAGTGTCCGGAAGGTTTGTAGTCTGTGCCCTGAAGATTTTGGACATTCTGCTACCCAGGTTCTGCAAGTACTAATGTAGCTCATCCCTCCAGCATTAGTTCAAAGCAGTACTTCTGAAGCTGGGTTTAGTGCATCCGCACGTCTGTTTCCATTAAAAACGATACTTCTACTGTAACTCTACTCACTATGTACACCCCGGGGAATTACACAATTACACACCTGCGTAATTTTACGCATAAAACGTATGATCAAGCATTGCCGCATAATAACCCTTAAGACCGTTAAAAATGGTCCATCAGTGATACTGAGAGTGGGCATCCCGCAATTAAGTTCTTGAAATGCTTATGGATTGTCAACCCCAGAAGAGTTCCTGTAATGTCTCATGTCAAGGAGGATTACGCTTCAATTCCTGGCTTCACTGACATTCCAGAAGAGGAGTTTGCTTTGTATACCGGGAAGGTGGCGCTCGACGCGATCCAGCGCGCTGAACAGTCAGGGGGAATTGACATCGCCATGTTTTGGTCAGCAACATCCGACCAACTCCCGAATATAAAAACATTCGCTTTTAGATACATACATGCTGTAACAAACACAGCTGATGCTGAGCGCAGCAACTCGCTGTACAACCTTGTTCTCTCTGATCGAAGGCGTTCTCTTTCGGAGGACAAACTAAAAGAGCTGGTTTTCCGTTACTTCAATCTTGCAATTTAAAAAGACTTCACGTCAACATGAAATCATTTTGATTAGTCTTTTGATGCTTTATTTAATTTTTACCTGCTGTGCTATGATAGTATGAGAAGTACCCAATATAACTGCACATATTTTTTTGTTACATTGCACAGTACTTTTGTTTAATAGTTTTTTTTTTTGCACTCGTGAGCATCTAATTCACAGCAGGGTAATTTTGCTGAAAAGTCCTTATTTAACAACTGCATTTAGTTTTAAAATTTACACCTGATGGATCACTTTTTTTTGTTCAAGGAATGATAAAGCAGTTGATTCTGTGATACAAATGTGCTGTGTGCTATATAAATACAAAATACCTATACATATTTCTAAAGAAGGTTAAAATAGTGTTATATTTAATTCAATTTGTAAACAAATAATACAAAGGATTTAATGTTGCATAATTTTGCAGCATTTTGTATTTTTCCTTGCATAATTGTTTTTTCCTGTGCATAATTCCCTGGGGTGTAACTATGAGCAGACTTCTTTATTTTCCTGAATACACCAAATGTAAGGGTACATGTTCAGTGTATTTAAAATAAATTACAGTGTGCGTCAATACTGCACATGTAATTTACATTAAATATTGTAATGCATGTGCTGAAAACATGACATCTATTCAAGCAGCTCTACTGTTCACAAATAAGGGTGGATCTTGTTCATTTCAGTGATTTGAAGTTGCATACCTCACATAGTGAGTGGTGTCAGTTTTTACTATAGTGATGTAAAACCCCCAAAAAAATGAGGACATTTGCCACCTGTTTACTGGCAAGCTTTTGGAAGCAGCATTTTATTTTCATGTATCTTTTATTCAGTGATTCTTCTTTAGTTCAGGTGTGTGTGTGTGTGTGTGTGTGTGTGTGTGTGTGTAGTACATCTCTCCTAAAGTAGTTGATTTGGTTGTTTTATCCGAGTATTGCCACTCACTGTGACCACAGTAATGCAGCAGTATTGCTGACCGCAGTACAGTAGCTGATTTATCTTGTGGAAATTGCTGTTGACAGCAGCTTCCAAGGGCAGGGGAGAGGCATGAGCCGATATTAAAAAGAGAAAACTACAACAGGAAAGGTCCAGTGGTGTGCAAAAGAAAAGAGGAACTGTTATTGTTTCAACCAAACAAACACATGCATGCCTCCACGTGTTCCACTATTCAAATGCAGTAAAAACTGAACCAAAAAAAATACCACACTTGCATTGCCTCTTTCCCTGTTGCCAGTTCTTCCTTATTGCTCATTCTTCTTTAGGATTAAACTTGTAAGTGTGTGTGTTTTCCTGCTTGATTTTAGGTTTTGTAGCAAGTGTTTATAAAGCCCTTTCATTTCTAAGTAGTGTTCTGTAGGATTGTAATCCATCAAATTTCCAGTATATTAGCCCTGACCATGAGTGGCTGGAACTAGATTTCTCTTTACTGCTGCCTTCTCAAGGGACGCCCTGGCAAGTTTCATTTCATTTGGATGCGGCAAGCTCCTCCTGCTGTTTGTAATGGAACAGGAGTCGGCTCTTTCACTGTGAGGAAAAAGGATTTCATGTAAAAGTAGTATCATGTCAACTGTCCTTCTGAAACTGTCCAGTCTCTGTGGTTTCTGAATGTGTTTGCCAAGTCAAACAAATGTTTTGGCTAGTGCCACCTTTTACAGCACTGTGCAAAACAGATCTATAGAAATAGATACTGAATGCATAAATTCCACACAGCTGAGGAATAAGATCTACAGTAGGTATCTTTTATGCTACACAATGGAAACTTTTGCCTAACTAGAGATGTCTTATCTGCCTCATTTTATATTCAGGGAATATACAGTAGTTGTCCTGTCACACCTACGTTGTCTACTGTAGGTCAGCGTCTCAAAGCAATGAAGACTGCAGTCTACTGCAAGGAACTGGGAACCTACTGGAGATTATCACAAGTCTAATTACTGGGGCTGGGAAGGGCTGTAACCTGAATGCACAGATGGCACTGGATGGTTAACATTTTAAGAGTAACGGTATTAATAGTATTGCCATATGGCCAGGATACTTGGAATTTGACACATTTCAAAAGAAAGATGCTAGATAAAGGTCAACAACTTTCAGTTGCTCAGGGCCATACATTGGTATAGCTCCAGTTTGTAAAGCATGATGACTTTTAGGCAAGAAGGTTTTCTCAAATTGACACGTTGCCACTGGTTCTAATTGTATTGTAACTTTAATCGAAAATACATGCACTGTATAGTACTGTCGGAAATATACTAACCCCATCTGCAAGCAGGAAATGGGCTAGGTCCCTAAAACCTGTTCTGCTTTTTTCCTCTCTGTGGCATTCTCTGTGATGATCCTCATTCAGTGTTACAGTATGTAAAATAGAAACATATTCAAATAAAGAGAGCAGTCAGGGCTTTGTATTCCTAATGCTTGTGGTGAAGGGTTTAAAGAAGAGCGAGGTACAGTAGGGGTTGATTCATCCGATGGTTTGAATAAATAAGTCACACTAGCAATGGGGCATATTAGTGAAGTTACAGTATCAAATGCTCAGTAAATCAGTGCTGGTGTTTTTAACCTTTGCATGTGAAAAAGCCTAATGCTCGTAAGCATACTAACAATAAAGTAAGTGCTGTACATGCTTATTCCTTTTGCTACAACTGAAATTGAGCAGATCAAAGTGAAACAGAGTGTCCCTGTTTGAGACACCCAGAAAAGGGCTGTTGCTAAATTCAGATATGTGATACAGCTCAAATACTAAGACGTGCAATGACAGCTTCTTCCAGCCACACGTCACCCTGCAGTTCATATTCCACACAAACAGACTGCTTTGGCTTTCTCATCGAATAAAGAATACACATCTGTGGAAGTCTTGTGAAGAACACTGTTAGATCTGGAGCGAATGGTTTGTAGCAGCCCAGTGGCAGTGCCCTAGTGGGTAATTTCACCCATTGATTTGTATCAGGAACGTAACCTGCACTGTGTTTAAATGTGAAAGATCATAAGGCTACACGGTAGCAGTTAAGCGTGCCTCTTCATTAGTATAATACAAAGTGGATTATTAAATAAAAGCCTGGCAGAAAACTCTTCAATGTAATGGTCCAGGATGGCATGTTGCTGTGTTGGTTTGTGGTGAAATGGTGATTGGATCCCGAGCAAACATCATGACTTCTTTAGGCAGATGGAAATCTTGAACTCTATCAGCAAAGTTATTCTTCAGCTTGATCAAGAAATCTGTCATCACATTGGCAACTTTGCCTGATGATGAGGCGATAAAATCACCCAGCTTTGGGAAGTGGAGAAGTTTTGGCAAATTTTAAGAGAAACAACTTTTTTTGAAAGGCATTCAGTTTCTCAACAAGGTCGATTTTATGGTCTTTCCTGTATTTCCAAATTGAGTTCCAAATTACAGAAGTGATCCCATGCTTTACCCTTACTGAGCCAGCGAACATCGTTGTGCACTAGCAGATCATGATGGTCTGCGGACATGTTGGCTAGAAACTGACGGAACAGACGATGTTGGAGGCTTGATGTAGATCAGATGAAGTTTATGATTGCATCACTGTGTCCATTGCATCTTTCAGCTCATTACATAGCACAAAACACTTTGATGGATAATGCAATGCAAGGACTGCATCTGTGGTGCTAAAGCAGACAGCCACAGATGTGCTAAAGTGCTAAGTGTCTGTCTTGTCAGTGGACTCATCTAAACTGACATAAACTCTGCTTTTTTCAGACTGGCCAGTGGGTGTCAAACTTCAGTTCCCAAAACATTGTAGAAGTGTCTGAAAGTGGAATTTGCTGAAATGACCAAACTACACTTGATTTTTATTTTTATTTTTTAATCAATGGCTATCTTGTCTAGAACTGCCAGCATGCACTCTTTCATGGTTTCAGAGTCTGAACAGCTTCTTTTTCTTTGCTAGTATCCGAGCCACACGTAACAAGGCCGCTGTAGCTTTCTCTTGCTGAGTGCAAGATCGCACAAGCACGTTGGAATCAGCAGTACCTCTAATTTTGAGCTTCTAACTGCTGAGCCCTCTGGATATGTATTTCCAGAAGCTCCGTTCAAAATGCCTTTTCACATTGTATTCCTTAACTACTGACACACATTCATTGCACAATAAACACATTGGCTTTGCTTTAGGTACAGCTGGTAAAATAAATAAGTATTTATTGGTCCACTCGTTGAATCTATGATTTTCACCATCAAGCTTGTGCTTCTTACTAGCTAGAGTAGAGAGAACCATGTTTATTTAACTTTTAAAATAAGACAGAAAAAATAGCACACGTAAAAAAGTCAAATCACCCACAGAGTATGCAAAGCAGAACTCCAATGGAACTGGATTGAGTGAGTCTCTCGGAGTGGCTAGTGACTGGAAAGGGGTGGTGTGTTGTGCGTGGTTTGCCAGATACAAAATCACAAATTGATTTACGATGTTACTGTTTTTGTTTTTTCTTTTCCATATTTATTTTAGCTAATTTTTATAATTTTTGCTGACTGTCGGCAGGTGGTCCCTTGCGGGCCGCTCGTTGAAGAGAGCTGCCCAATGAGGACAGTGCATGTGAATCGTGAATGCAGCAGTTTTGAAATCAATGTAAGGTTATCCCAATACTGTGCCGACCCATAAAACAATAACAGCGAGGCTGGAAAAACATAAAGAAAATCGTGCTGCAGCTGTTCATACAAAACTTTCAAAGGGAGAAAAAGTTGTGATTTTACCACAGACTCGTGGATCCCATTCCCCAATCTTTCCAGAGGCGGAAGGCTTTTTTCACTTGAAATTGTTCTGTATGATTTTGGACCGAACGGCCATTTTTGTTTCGTACAATTCCAGTTTTTATACTGGAAATACTGCACTAAAGTACAGGACCTCCGAGACACAATTCAGACAGGTAGGCCTTGCTTCTCTCTAACAATTGAATGTAAAGCTTGTGTGAGTACGTGAATTTGAACACGTTATTTAGTGATACTTGACCATATACAGTTAACTGCACAGGAAGGCAAGCATTATATTAATTACTAAATATATTACTTGATTGTGTGTTCGATTTGGCATTTAAAAATTGGACTCGTACTCAAGTACAAGCAATATACTTCTCGAAAATCCCACCCTTACTATCAAACACTGCAAAACTTTTTAATCTCTGAGGCAGACATTGTAATATCAGTCACAGTGCTCTTTCCAATTCTAAAATCCTGTGCTATTTTATCACTGGAAATTATTTTCCAAATTTTTTTCAATTGTAAGCACAACTCGCTTTCCTGTAGCCATTTTGCATTTGCACTGTACAGTGGGTAATGTTGCTGAAGAGCTTGATCATGCTTGTCTTATTTATTTAATTTTTTGTAAAATAACCATATGATTTTGGGCAAAGTTACTAACAGGTTCCTTTTTGTTGTGTTAAATGAGCCTTTAAGAAACATACTATTCTAAATACATTAAACTATCCGTTGAATATGTATATAGATTATATAGTTGTATAGTATATAGTTATATCTCTACTGACAACTTTAATTAGAACAAAGAGGACATTTTAAATATAAATATTTCAATATATACTTTGGTGTGTGTGGTTGTTGTTGTTGTTGTTGTTGTTTGTAGTTTAAGTCTCTGCAATGTTAAAACGTTATTTGCTTATTTAGGGTTTCTTTGCTTAGAAAATACTAATTAGGGCTGCATGCGTGCGTGTGTAGATATGGTTTAAACGCTGACACTGCATAGCATTTAAATGTTCATAAAAATTTACCAGAAGCACATCCCTAACAGATAGACCTACATATATTTGCAAACTTTTAATCTGGGTTGCTATCAAATACATATTTAAACAAACCATATGCAATATGGATGTACAGCGACTATATATACAGTACTGTGCAAAAGTTTTAGGCAGGTGTGAAAAAATGCTGTAAAGTAAGAATGCTTTCAAAAATAGACATGTTAATAGATTATATTTATCAATTAACTAAATGCAAAGTGAGTGAACAGAAGAAAAATCTAAATCAAATCCATATTTGGTGTGACAACCCTTTTTATATATATATATATATATATATATATATATATATATATATATATATATATATATATATATATATATATATAATTTAAATGTCACCGCTATTGTAATAACTTCCAGTTTGTACTGCAGATCAGCAGTATACTGTAACTCTGTCTTTGCAGGTGTGGGTGAGACTGCCGTTCACATTGTGGCACTGTACAGTAGGTACATGTCATGTTGCCTGTACTACACTTTTTGCAGCATTAAAAAGAAATGGCAAGGGAATGTTTTCCACACCACTAGATAATACATCTTTTTAGAGTATTGATGGAACAAGGCTCTCGGGGACAGGTACCCACGTCCTTTACGCACAAATGGTCTGTTGGGACTCTCAGGTTTGCTGTTGTCTGCTTCCCCGGGACGCGCATCTGTCCGTCTGATACAGGCAGCCCCACTGTGTATTTTTACTGTGTGTGGGTGTGGGTGTGTGCTTGTCAGAAAATGAAAGTACTGTATTCAAGATTTGAAAATGTATGTGTAGAAATAATACTCATTTTTTCACAAGCAAACCCGTAACCAAGCTGTTACCACAGCACTTTGGTACGTAGTCTCAGATTCTGACTATGCAACAAATGTGACATGCATGTTTTACTGAAATCCATTTCAGGCTTTCTTGCTGACTGCTTTACAAGCACACAAATCTGTTTGAAAGATGTCAGCTTCTGCTGACAAAGAAATGGCTCCGAAGTTTTTTGCCCACTAAAGAACTGAACCGGCACAAGACCAGAGAACCAGAGAACTTATTTTTTTTCTGCCAATTTGTTGAGTTTTTTTAAAGTACAGTGTTCAAGCTGTCCAGCCATGTAGTAATCAGGGTTCATTTTCCACTATCTGTTTAGCTATACTGTAGTTATACTGCTAGGGTTAAGGGTCTACTAGTTGCTTTTTAATTCTTGGCAGAATTCGTGGTAGTTATTATGTTGGGTACCGATAGTTCCCTTTCAAGTATGAAATGTAACCATTACCGTTTGGGTATTTACCTCCTAAAGACCCGAAACATGAATAATGAACCAAAGCTGCTCTCTGAGCCAGTGACGCAGTCATGACTCCGCCCCTGAGGGAACAAAGACTGCTCTCACAGATCTTTGCACCATTGACCTGACCGGGGAGAGCCTTGTTCAGATAAGTACTTGTTCTATCTACTATATATTTTGCATTTATTGTGATTTTACACAAATTGTATGTGATTTATTAATATAATCGCTGTAGTAGTTTTCACTAATTACGTGTATTGTGTGCACTACAGCCTGTTGCTTGTTACATCCCGCTGCGGCCTTGTGCCCCGCGTGAAGCCAGCGGCTCGATTCGCTCCTTCCCAGGGATCCAGCAACATAAGTCGGCTGACTTTGTGCTCTCCCCCAGGATGCAATAGCATTGGCTGAAGTTATGGATTTGGCAAAAAATACGAGACATTTAATATTGATAATGTAATTGTTTAATTTTCTGTATTTGTTGAGAGAGTTTTTTTCTCTTGTGTTTTCTGTTTTTTTACAGAGATTAAGCGCAGGTCTGTCGCTTCGGTTGTGATTGCTTGCAATCTCTTCCACAGTATCTTGCTGTCGTTTTGGTAACAGCTTTAGCATTACAATTATGAAGGCTGTTAGTACCATTCTAACAAGCAAGCTTCCCTCAGTCTCATGTGTGGTACTGACTAGTGGTTTTGCCAGTGGCTTGTACAGGTGGGCATCCCTGTAAGTTGCCACCCGCAGTGGCTGCAAACCGGTGGACCCGTATTGACTTGGTGGTAAATACACCAAACCGGTACCGAACCGACCCAGTTCCGACCTGTACCGATCCGGTTCTAGTCCGCTACCGACCAAGTGTTCAAGTCACCAATCAGGTACCAAACCGGTCCCGCTTGGGTCTTGACCCGCCCGCTTGATATCAATAAACAGATTGAAGCAGCACCTGTACGACTGTGTGCTGTACACTGCATTGCTTGCTGCTTGCGTCATGCCTGGGTTTTATCCCTGTGAGACATGCAAGACCAGTCTGCCTATTGAGGACAAGCACAGCAGATGCTCTTCCTGCATGGGTCCAGAGCACACCAAGAAGGCACTGGCTAAATCGCAGCTTCTGCGGGTTTTGTGCACATTTCTCCAAGCGCTCACTTGAGAAGCGGCTATCCCGCAGCTCTACGGAGCACACTGTGTCCATTACTCCTGCTCAGCGCTCTTCTCCATCACCCTCTGTTAGAGCGGTTGCTGTGTCCTCACCTCAGGGCTCTGTGCCAAGGGAGAGCAGACAACGACCCTCGGAAAGTAGCCCAGGCAGAAGGCTGTCCTCATGGTCTTCCTCATCCTCCTCTGCTTCTCCTGCTCCCCCGAGGAAGAAGAAGCTTCGCCATTCAGAGTGATCGGCAGACTCTGAGCAACTGGAAAGGATATTGGTGCTCTAGAAAGAGTGCAAAGAAGAGCAAACAGAATTATCCCGGGTTTAAAAGGCATGTCGTATGCAGACAGACTAAGAATTGAATCTGTTCAGTCTTGAACAAAGAAGACTGCGCGGTGACCTGATTCAAGCATTCAAAATTCTAAAAGGTATTGACAGTCGACCCAGGGGACTTTTTCGACCTGAAAAAAGAAACAAGGACCAGTGGTCACAAATGGAGATTAGATAAAGGGGCATTCAGAACAGAAAATAGGGTCTGGAACAAACTCCCCAGTAATGTTGTTGAAGCTGACACCCTGGGATCCTTCAAGAAGCTGCTTGAGATTCTGGAATCAATTAGCTACTAACAACCAAACAAGCAAGATGGGCAGAATGGCCTCCTCTCGTTTGTAAACGTTCTTATGTAAAAGCTTTGGATAGCTTTCCCACCAAGGAACTGTTCTCACAGAATCACTGCGGGAACCTTGAGTGTCGCCTGCCCCGCCTGGGCAATTATAATAGCAGTTGGATGAGCTGCTCCTGGTTAACAAAAACCTGTGTGTCCAAACTCAATGGGCAGGCTGTGGGTAGGAACCTGGCTGCACTGATAGCTGCAACATAGGCAGCTTTGGCTTTCCCAGGCACGTGTACCTGACTGAATCAAGGCATTGCTTTTAGATTACACCAGGACATACGTTTGCTTGTTCCTGTGGTGGATGAGATGCTGCAGCTCTTTCACCATGTGCAGGAATCCATGAAGGAGCTTCCCAAGCGACCACCTCCGGTGTGTAAACTGGAGGCAAACTGCTGTCCTAGGCCCCAGCACCTCAAAGACCGGCACAGCCAGAGGTGATGTTCGGAACCTGCAGAGGCTTTAATAGGTTCCCTGTGCAGAGACAGAAGCCTCAGGCTAAGCAGCAGCCCTAGGAGTTTGCAGCCACAGGCCCAAGGCCCCTTCTGAGGGAGCCATCTGGACTGTTGGCATCAGTGCACCACAGACATCTGGTTGCTTACTACTATTCAGACTAGCTACTCACTGCAGTTCAAGCTGCGCCTGGTTAACAAGAACCTGCTCTGTGTGTCCAAACTCAGGTCTGCCTATGAGCTGGGCAACTTGCCCCCTCCAGAAAAGCTCACTGCCCATTTGTGAACAAGATAGTGTCGCAGCCCAGGCGGGTGAATGCCAGGAAGTAGACCCAAAGACACAAGCTGCAGGTTCAAGCGCTTTTGCACCTGTTTAATAATAATAATAATAATAATAATAAACAGAGGCACAGTGGCCAAAACCAAACAGTTAAACAAAGCAAGACAAACACTTGTAACTATACCCTGTGGTTTTCAAGCCGAGCCGCCACTTCAAACAAAACCGAGCACTGTACTCCTAAACACAACTACCATACAACACAGCAACACTGACCTCCACCAGTATCGCCAACATAACTTCTAACATTAACACCCGTGATCACCCTTTTTATACACATTCCCATGTGCATCTGCAGGGAGGAATTTAACCCTCTCCCTGCCAACCCAATTTCACCACACACACACACACCTGTGCACCGGCAGTGCTTTCACCCTGCCATACCATTCCACCTTGGTGGGCTTTATTCCAGGGTGCATGTGTCAGAGACCTTTGCAATGCAGTGGTGTGGGCTACTCCGCATATCTTTACTAGGTTCTACAGATTTAATGTTGTGGATCCTCAAAACCTTGGTTTTGGAACTAGAGTGTTAGGGCGGCTTCTCAGTTTCTCCCTTCATTTCTTCAACCTAGCTAGTTGTTACTGGGGTTCCATATGGAACGCACAAGGCAGCCCCTCAGCTTAGCTTAGCATTCCAGTCATTCTGCAATATTGCCCTTGCGATGGCTTTGGTACGCTCACTCATACGTAAATGGTAGCATTTCGTACTTGAAAGGGAAGGTTACGTTATTATCATAACCCTGGTTCCCTGAAATGAAAATGTAACCATTAACCTTCAAGGTCGCTGCGCCCTTGATTGAAGGAAAAATGATGATGAGATCTGTGAGTGCAGTCTTTTTGTGCCCTTGGGGGCGGGCCATGACTGCGTCACTGGCTCAGAGCAGCTTATTTAGGTTTTGAGGCTTTGAGGTAAATATCCATACAGTAGAGCTTAGTGTCTTCTGGAGCTGAGAGCAGAGCACGCATAATTTTCAATATTGAACAGCAAACTGGAATTGTGTTTTTCTATTGCTATGCTGTTTTTGTTTCTTATTGTTACTGTGAAATTGTCAAAACTTTAATGAATGAAGGAAAAAAAAAGTTTTGTGGACCATAACACTAAGACTTTGTACTTTATTGAGACCCCCACATTTTCAGTTTTTTTAGTTCAGAGTCATCACTTGCTGTATCTAGTTAATTTACTCATTTCTGTAGTGTTTGGCATATAGGCCTGTGACAGGCTGGCTCGCAGTGGTGAATGGATTGACGTCACGGACCAGGAAGTAACTGAAACCAAAACAATGGATGGGCGGGTGAAGCTGAACGCAACGGCACTCAGCGTATTTATTAACCTAAACAAACAAAACAAAAGATTTAAACAAAACAGAAAACAAAAAGGCGCGTTGGCCAAACAAATAAACAGACAAACAAGTAAGTGACGTGCTGGCTAAACCAGCACGTTTTAGCAATTGTTTTCTTGTACCTCTCTATCTCCCGTGCTTCCTCTCTGCATCCAACACTCAACACCGCAGCACGGACAGCTGTCGGTTCTTATACTCTGGCCGAGGGGTTAACTAGTTGTTAATTATCTTATTACCCCTCGCCACAGTCTGCAGCGTTTGGTAAGGATGCATGACTGTCAGCTAGTTAAATAATCAGTAGCTGATCAGTCATGCATCCTCACGGGTTTTAAATTATAAATATAAAAACAATAACAAAGACGCCGGGCGCTTTTATCCGTGCCGCAAACAAATACAAATAATAATAAATAGGGGCGGGACACTCCGCCACAAGGCCTACAGCTTGTTGTGATTGTGTTTGTAGAAATGCCCTTGCTGGAGGATATTTGAGTAGTTCAGAGTCCTGTCACATTAATGATGCTGCTCTCTCTACACGCTGAAGCCTTCAGTCCTAGGCAGTGTTGGCAGCTTGCAAAGCTTCGTGCTTGAGGGTACGGACGCCTACATAGATGGACAATAATCCAGTATTGGTTTGCCTACAGGGGATATGGGATCTGCTTAGAAAACACAAATGGAGGATTGCTCCAGCTGTCTTGGATAAGACTTTAGGTTCACAGAGGACCATTTTTTATTTTATTTTTAATTGTATTTATTTAAAATCTTAGTTAGCTTTAGTAATGTAATTTACAAAAACAATGATGTGTAGAATACAGACATACACACACGGTCGAATTGTATGGAAGGCCATCCGGGTCAAAAACGCATACATAGTGCACGCGTTGATTTGGTCCAATCAGAATACATAAAATAGTATGTGTTCTAAATAAATGCAAATTAACTATGCATTTTGTATGTAGAGGCTGGTCTTTTTACCGTGGTAGCGAGTCATGCTGATGCAGTTGCTTGTAATGACTTTGTGTCACAGTGTAATTACAGTAGTAGCCATTCACCTTCAGGATAACTGCGGTTTAAGTTCTGAGTTAAGTTGAAGAGATCATGTCCATGTGGATTTCCTTGCCATCAATATCTGCTTTTTCCTTCTTTGAGTGCATTCTCCACCATTGGCCATAGTTGATTCCGCACTGCTTTGTCTGATGATTTCTCCAAATCTCAGTTTTCATGTTCTTTTAAAAGCTGTTTCCTTTAGCCGCCTTCCACACCAAGTCCCTCGCTGTTCTCGTGGCAAACTGAATAATTACTGCTCTCAGGTTAAGGTTTTTGTTCGATTTGAATTTTCCCAAGCGGGACTCGGGTGTCACGGACGGACAAATCTCAATATCTCCATCAAGGTCAGTTATTTCTTTCCTGTTCTGTGCGTTTTTGTTTTAACTTTTTGTACTTCTTATCTTGCACCTCTTTGAACACAAAGGCTTCTTGAAGCCTCAAGCCTCAATGCACTGTATTTTGTTTGTCCATTCCCTCAAATTGTCCTTTCATTGATAATGTTTCAGATTTCCCTGTTTTTAGGAGCTGGGTTTTTCATGGTTGTCTTGGGAGCTGTTACAGATTTCTTCAGTAACACATTTGATAGGTACCAACCCAGGGCACAAACTATATCCTGACAAATCCTACCCTTTAACATTTTTTTATAACTGAGTTGCTTGAGTTCACCATTGTTGTGTCCATCTGTGCGATCGGAACTGTTGGTTAAGTTGGGCCTTTCCATAGAAAGTTGTTGTTTTTAGCATTTTTGGAGTTTTGCAAAAAAAAAAAAAGCTGAAATAATAAATAATTATAGACAGCTATTTCTCATCCACAAAAGCATAACTTTTGCTGCAAAAGTTTTTTTTTTTCTAGAATTATTTGTTTTCCTTTGGGGTGTGTGTGTGTGTGTGTGTGTGTGTGTGTGTGTGTATATATATATATATATATATATATATATATATATATATATATATATATATATATATATATATATACACACACACACACACACAATTTTATCTAAATTTTTGACTCATCAAAGTAGCCACCTTTTGCAGATATAACAGACGAACACACTCGTGGCATTCTTTCTACAATGGAAATCAAATATTGTTCGGAAAGTTCTTCCCAACACTGTTGCAGAAGTTCCCACAAATATGTTGCACTTGTAGGTTGCTTTGCTTTCACCCTTCTGTCCAGTTCATCCCAAACCAGCTCGATAGGGTTTAAGTCTGGAGACTGTGCTGGCCATTCCATGATTTGAAGCCTACCGTCTTGTTCTTTTCTTCTAAGGTAGTTCTGACATAGCCTGGAGGTATGTTTTGGGTCATTATCTTGCTGTAGGATGAACCCCTGACCAACTAGGCGTATACCAGAGGGTACTGCATGGCGCTGCAAAATGCTGTGGTAGCCGTTTTGGTTCAGGGTGCCACTCACTCTGTGCAAGTCGCCGACTCTGGATCCAGCAAGAGAGCCCCAGACCATCACGCTTCCTCCTCCATGTTTGACAGTTGGTGTCACACACCGAGGATCCATCCTTTCGCCTACTCGACGGCGTACAAAAACCCTGCGTGATGAACCGAAGATTTCAAATTTTGATTCATCGGTCCATAAGACCTTCTTCCAGTCTTCAGTAGTCCACTGGCGGTGCTTCATGGCCCAGGTAAGCCTCTTTTTCTTATTTTGCCATCTTAGCAATGGCTTTCTTACTGCCACTCGACCTGTCAAACCTGCAGCTCGAAGTCTTCTCTTCACAGTTGAAACTGAGACTTGCTTACTTCGACCAGTGTTAAGCTGTGCTTGAAGCTGTTGTCCTGTGAGCCGCCTATCACGCAAGCTGTTGACTCTCAGAAACTTGTCTTCTGATTCTGTTGTGGCTTTGGGTCTGCCAGACCTCTTCCTGTCAGAGTTTCCTCCAGTTTCCAAGTGCCTTTTGATGGTGTAGGAAACTGTACTCACTGACACCTTGGCTTTCTTTGCAATTTCTCTAAAGGAAAGACCTACCTTTTAAGGGTTATAATGGTCTGTCTGTCTTCCTTTGTTAATTGCCTTTTCTCGCCATTATGATAGCAATATACTACTTCCTGCAGTACAATACTGTCCAAATAATGCTTAAGAGGGTGTAGTAACACAGTCTGTTCCAACACTGCTTTTATACAGACAGAGGGTTTGTAAGTAATCAACAAAAGTTGGGACACATGTAGGAACTGTTAGCATCAACTTTCAAGGCTTAATTTACTTCCATTGCTGCAGAACAGCTGTAAGTTGTTAACCTATTACTTGTTCCCTGAAAAAGGCCTTTTTGTATAACTCTGAAATGTACATTATTGTTCAGTTTTTGGTAACCTAAACTTTTTTTTTTTAACCTCTAGCAGTTTACCGCTTACCTTTGTACCATTTCAGGTTATTCACTGGACTTGAACTGCTTAAATTTCAATAAAAACTGGAAAAATGGGGGTGTTCTAAAACTTTTGACCGGTAGTGTGTGTGTGTGTGTGTGTGTGTGTGTGTGTCTGTGTATATATAATATATATACACAGTACCAGTCAAAAGTTTGAGTACACTTGCTGGAAGCTAGGTTTTTTTCATAATTGACAATGTTTTATGTCGTATACGTTTCTGTAAATACTTGAAAATGAAAACACATGTTACAATATACAAAACAAAACATAAGGAGTATCAAAGCAATGGTCAAGTAAATTGAAAATTCTCTAAATCTTGGATTCCTCAAAATAGCCACCCTTTGCCTTAATAACAGCCTCACAAACACGAGGCATTCGGTTAACAAGTTTCAGCAGGAAATCACCCGACATGTCTTCCCAGCTCTTCTGCAGCAATTCCCAGAGATGTAGGGCACTTGTGGGTAGCTTTGCTTTGACTCTTCTGTCCAGTTGGTCCCATACAAGTTCTATGGGATCGAGGTCTGGAGACTGGGCAGGCCAGGTCATTAGATTGAGGTGTCCTTCACTTTCCCTCTTCGCCAGATAGTTCTTACACAACGGTGTGTTTCGGGTCATTATCTTGCTGAAGAATGAAGGACTGCCCAACTAGCCGTAATCCTGATGGAATGGCATGCCTCTGAAGTTTGCTATGATAGCCATGCTGGTTAAGCTTGCCATGGACTTGGTGAAGATCACCAACTCTGTCACCATCAAAGCAACCCCAGACCACGACACTGCCTCCTCCATGCTTCACAGTGGGAACCACACATGCAGAACTCATGCGCTCACCCTCTCTGCGTCTTACAAATACTCGGCGGTTGGACCCAAATATTTCAAATTTTGACTCATCGGTCCATAAGACCGACTTCCACTCCTCAAACGTCCTAGTTTCTGTGTTTTTTGGCCCAGGCAAGTCTCTTCCTCTTATTCTGCACTCTTAACAATGGTTTCTTTGCAGCAATTCTTCCAGTTAGGCCAGCTTCACGCAATCTCCTCTGAACAGTTGATGTTGAAACATCTGTACTTCTAGTAACATTTAGCTGAGCTTGAATTTCAGGGGCAGTTAATTGCCGGTTTTGCAGACTTGTGACTCGAATGAACTTGTTCTCTGATTCTGAGGTCACCCTTGGCCTGCCTGACCTTGTTCGGTCCTCATGAGTGCCAGTTTCTTCAAATCGTTTGATGGTCTTGGCCATAGCAGTTACAGACACTTGCAAAGTTCTTGTCTTTTAAGATTTGTCTTAAAGATTGATCTTCATTTCTTAAAATAATTACAGACTGTCTTTTTTTTCTTTGATTAACTGAGCGTATTTTGCCATTTTCTGCTCCCTTACATTAAGGAATGACAAACTTGTGCCTATGCTACCTATATTTATAGTAATCATGGACCCTCACCTGTTAACAATAATTGGTGACAAAAGGTTAATTAGGTAACATGCTAGTTAACTCGGAGAACATCTAACAAAGACACTTTTATACTTAGGCCAGTGTTCTAACACCGTGTTATACACATTTCAGACTTTTAACTGACTTGGGCTTCAGACTGAAATCCCCTTGATTTGGGTGATCATTTCATTGAAATTGACAAGATTTACATTTTCATTTAAAAATAAAATTTTTGAATGCAATTCACTTATGATTATCAGCTTATGTAAGTACATGTACCATGTAATGAAATATTAAGTGTTTATAGACAAGTTTATACAGTTAAAAGCATAGATAATCATGAAAACTGGTTTCAAGCAGGTGTACTCAAACTTTTGACTGGTACTGTGTGTGTGTGTGTGTATATATATATATATATATATATATATATATATATATATATATATATATATATATATATATATATATATAATATATATATACACACAGTGCCTTGCAAAAGTATTCAGACCTGTGACAGGGTGGCTGGGCGGTGACGTTACGGCAGAAGCAGGAAGTTAAACACACTGACACCAGGGAGTACTGCAGTTAAAGTAAGAAAAGACGCGGCTGCGCCGTTTTATTAAGCAAAAATAAATCAAAAGTTTAAACAAAAAGAAACTTGCTCACAGAGCGAAAATAAATATTCAAACAAAACCAATCTCGAACACAAAATACCAAATAAAACCCAGGTCAGGCTGAGCAACTGCCTTCACTGTTCCTGGATTGTTTTTCTTTTGTTTCAGTTTCGCTTGCTTTCTCTACACGCCTCTCGTACACCCACCGCGAGCTGGAGAGCTGCAGGCTTTTTATATTCAGGTGACCATCTCCCGATTAGCAACAAAATTAATCACTTAATTCGGGAGATGGCCACCTTCTGCATGAGTTTACTAATTAAAACTGCTGTGGATGGGGCTTCCCATCCACACGACTAAACAAACTAAAAACACACGGCAATGTACAGGGCTGCTTGCCCTGTTACAAGACCCCTGACCAATTCTCTCATATTACTGAATTACAAATGGTACATTGAAATTTCGTTCTGTTTGATATTTTATTTTAAAACACTGAAACTCAAAATCAATTATTGTAAGGTGACATTCGTTTTATGTTGGGAAATATTTTTAAGAAAAATAAAAAACTGAAATATCTTGCTTGCATAAGAATTCAACCCCCACACATTAATATTTGGTAGAGCCACCTTTCGCTGCACAAACAGCTTTAAGTCTTTTGGGGTAAGTATGTACCAGCTTTGCACACAGTGTCGGAGTGATTTTGGCCAATTCTTCTTGGCAGATTTGCTCCAGGTTGTTCAGGTTGGTTGGACGACGCTTGTGGACCGCAATTTTCAAATAGTGCCACAGATTCTCAATGGGATTGAGATCAGGACTTTGGCTGGGCCACTGTAGGACATTCACCTTTTTGTTCTTGAGCCACTCCAATGTTACTTTGGCCTTGTGCTTGGGATCATTGTCCTGCTGAAAGGTGAATTTCCTCCCAAGCTTCAGGACTGAAGCAGGTTCTCTTGCAGTATTTCCCTGTATTTTGCTCCATCCATTCTTCCTTCAATTTTAACAAGATGCCCAGTCCCTGCTGATGAGAAGCATCCCCACAGCATGATGCTGCCACCACCATACTTCACTGTAGGGATGGTGTGTCTTGAGGCATGGGCAGTGTTAGGTTTGCGCCACACATAGCGCTTTGAGTTTTGGCCAAAAAGCTCTATCTTGGTCTCATCTGACCACAAAACCTTTACCCACATCGCAGCTGGGTCACGCTCATGCTTTCTGGCAAACTCCAGACGTGCTTTCAGATGGTACTTTTTGAGTAACGGCTTCTTTCTTGCCACCCTCCCATACAGGCCAGTGTTATGCAGTGCTCTTGATATGGTTGACTGGTGCACCATTACACCACTCCCAGCCACTGAACTCTGTAGCTCCTTCAAAGTGATTGTTGGTCTCTCTGTGGCTTCTCACAAGTCTCCTTCTTGTTTGAGCGCTGAGTTTTGAGGGACGGCCTTTTCTTGGCAGTGCCTGGGTGGTGTGATGCAGCTTCCACTTCCTGATTATTGATCCAACTGTGCTCACTGGGATATCCAAACACTTGGATATTATTTTGTACCCTTTCCCTAATCTATGCATTTGTATTACTTTATCTCTAACTTCTGTAGAATGCTCTTTGGTCTTCATTTTCCTTCCGATTCACAGCCTGACCAATGATCCTTCAACAGTGGGGTTTTTATCCAGAAAATGTGACAGCAACTTTAATGGTTCACAGGTGGAGGCAAATTGTGTCCTCGTTAGGGCAATTTCTTTCATCGGTGTAAAATGGGAGCTTCCACAGCACAGGGGTTGAATACTTATGCAAGCAAGATATTTCAGTTTTTTATTTTTCTTAAAAATATTTCCCAACATAAAACGAATGTCACCTTACAATAATTGATTTTGAGTTTCAGTGTTTTAAAATAAAATATCAAACAGAACGAAATTTCAATGTACCATTTGTAATTCAGTAATATGAGAGAATTGGTCAGGGGTCTGAATACTTTTGCAAGGCACTGTATATAGTATGTGTGTATATATAATTTTATTTTATTTTTTTCTGCTGTTCCAGTGTATTCAAAGGTCATTGCCACCGACTATAAAATTCTAATAAAACTGGTAAGAAAGCGCACTGAGAAAAGAGAACTCTGGTGTTTTCAGACAGCTTCAAATACAGGAATCCGTCGCATATCCGATCATGTGTGGGACCAGAGTAAGGGCGGATAAATGAATCCTGTTTTAAATCCCATTATACACAGCTGTAACAATTACTATATTCACACAATTATTGTTTTGAGATTCAGCTTTTATTAGAGAGCTCCCCTAAATCCCTTGTTTAGAAAAATACAGGGTATTAATGCTTGTGACCAGAGTAGCTGTCTGCTGTGTGGATGTGTGCATTCGCTGCTGAGTGACAGGCAGGAGATCGAGACAGAAGTTGAAGTTGATACGTCCTGCAGGTGAACAGGATGTATTTACAGATCAACACACTGAACAGCTCACATGACACGACCAGCAATGGCAGTGCACAGAGTACATTATTATTTATTTCTTAGCAGACACCCTTATCCAGGGTGACTTACAATTGTTACAAGATATCACATTATTTTTACATACAATTACATTCTTTTTTACACATTATTTTTACATACAATTACCCATTTATACAGTTGGGTTTTTACTGGAACAATCTAGGTAAAGTACCTTGCTCAAGGGTACAGCAGCAGTGTCCCCCACCTGGGATTGAACCCACGACCCTCCAGTCAAGAGTCCAGAGCCCTAACCACTACTCCACACTGCTGTCCTATCTCTGAACTAATCATCTCTGTTCAATAGTAAACTAACATTGCTGAAGTGATTGATCGTGGTGGATATGAGATGGGCGGATACGTGGCGGTTAACTGTACTCCAATTACAAGGCGTCTCTTAATTGTTATATATAACAAAGTACTGCAACACAAAAATACTTTCCTCGAAGCAGACTTTTTATAATTAGACCAGATGTTTTACATATAGGGGTATCTTAGAAATGCCCTACTGAAGAAACTACAGTAAAAGAAAAAAGTAAACTTTGGCAAAGAGATTGGGGTGGCAATCTGAAAGATGTTTCAATAAATTGGTCTTTAAGACATTTTGGCTGTCCACCTTCAACCAGATTGCTGTAGTCTGATGGCTGAAATCCAAAATAGTTCCACAGCAAGCTTCTCTCTGGCATTCGCCATGACTGCTGTAGTAATTGAATTTTCCCAGAGCGCGCAGTTCAGATTGTTTGTTTGTTTTTTTTAAAGCACACAATTAGAGATTTTTTTCTTCATTTTTTTTCTTTACAATTTTCCCTTTCTGGTCCGATGTCGGACCCTGTCAAAAAGGCATAAAACACAGGTCTCTAGTAGTTTTTTCTCCGGAAAAAGCCAAGAAAACCATTCAATGGCTGAGTGAGATCGATAGGAGCCGAGAGAAGCCGGAAAAAAAAGGGGGCAGATCTGAGCAATACACACAGCCCCGGCACCACAGAGATAACACGGACATAAACAAACAAGATAGTTGCTTCTGCATCCGGCGCTCAAAGAATATCACAGACATTTGCAGAGCTTTTTGAGATTTTATAGTAATAAAATAGTGACTTGGATCACATTTATTAAAGAGTTTGGTGATAAAACAAGTGATCAGGAGATGATTTATTGGTATGCACTACTATGAAGAGGTATGTGAAAAATGCAGCGAACAAGGGGTGAGGCGGGGCTGGAGATGCAGTACTGAGTGTCCTGTTGATATGCAGTGCCTTTTTAAACCTGTTTGACTGTGAAAAAAAAAAACTTTTAAACAGCTGCCTAAAATAATCTGCGACCTGACGCGCTGAATAAATGGACCGCAAAGGGTTAAAGCTTAAAATAAATAAATAAATAAATAAAATATCACGATACTTTATTTTACCCTGATATTAGGTATCGTAAGATTATGGTATCATGATATACCGTAGGTATCGATATACCGTGGAACACAAGTTTACATCTAAGAAAAAAAAAACAGGAAAACACTAAATCCGATGTATTTGTATTTGACTTATAGTTATATTTGAACATTTGTTTTGTCTCGTGTTTTAAAGAACATAAGAAAGTTTACAAACGAGAGGAGGCCATTCAGCCCATCTTGCTCGTTTGGTTGTTAGTAGCTTATTGATCCCAGAATCTCATCAAGCAGCTTCTTGAAGGATCCCAGGGTGTCAGCTTCAACAACATTACTGGGGAGTTGGTTCCATACCCTCACAATTCTCTGTGTAAAAAGTGCCTCCTATTTTCTTTTCTGAATGCCTCTTTATCTAATCTCCATTTGTGACCCCTGGTCCTTGTTTCTTTTTTCAGGTCAAAAAAGTCCCCTGGGTCGACATTGTCAATACCGCGTCGTCTTCTTTGTTCAAGACTGAATAGATTTAATTTTTTTAGCCTTTTTTACAAAATATTTTAAATATCAATAAACTGGGGGATATAAGCAGATAATGTTTCATGAACTAAATTTATCAGTTTTTTTTCCTTATTACTGATAATGTAATGAAACTATTTTATTTATAAATATTTACTTTAAGAAAATAATCGAGTAGTGTCCATTATTGCTCATAAAGACCCTGAAAATAAACAGTTATTATTGTAATTTGCCCAAACATCAATATTTTTCAACAGAACTTTCAGGAAGTATTCATAAAATAACATGATCCCTAAGCAGAATACATAATAATAAAACAAGACGTAATGTTTGTTTCGGATCCTCAGGGGGGTGGGATGTCTATCTGATGGTGGGGGGGTAGATAATGTACGGCTCCCGACCAATCCCATCGCAGCATGTTGTGCGTGTGGCTGTGAACATTCTGCAGCCCTGCCTGTGCGGATGGCTTTTCTTGATGTTTTAGCAGTAGTTGAGCTAGAAACTGGAACAGTACCGTACTCCCCTGAAAAAAGACACACCTTTGCTTCCCTGTTTTGACAGAGGAGCTGTTGGTGGAAAGGACATGGTGGATCACTCCGTTCACAGGGGAGGAGAGATGATGTCCCTGGGACTACATGACAGGTACTGTGCAATGTAGGTGCTTTGTATTCATTCTACTGTCTCTTACACTGGAAATGTGGCATGTGTAAAGCTGCACAAACATGTCGGCTGTTCATTCTGATTAGAGGGCATTACTGTCTGGTCTGCCCTTAAATTTCCAGAGCTTCGATTACATATTGGTGAATCGATGCATCAAATTAGAACCGTTTGAAGTCTCCTGATGCCGGTTTGCATTAACCTTGAGTGTGTGAGAGTCCTCTTCTTTTGTTAAAAACTCAAGTCCTTTGTATTTCTTTTTTATAATTGGGAATGTTCTAATTTGATTGTTTTTGTGTTTAACTATTATGCAGAAAGGTGTTTTTAGTTATTGGATCTTCTGTTAAAAAATAAAATAAAGTTCTTTATTTTGAAAAAGAAAACGTCAATGCATCGATTATCGTTGATTATTGCCTATACGATAATCAAAAAAGAAATTAGGATACTGTCTGGTATACTGAAGCTGTTAATTTGGAAGGTAAAAGCCCACTGCCTTTACTGTTATTTGAAACATTTTAAATCTCTAATTTTACAGATTGATGTACCTTTTCAGTGTTTAGCTTTCCTTGTGTTTCACTTTCTTAAAGCTACAGCTGTGGCCAAAAGTTTTGCATCAGCCTATAGAGTTAATTTTGCTTTATAAAGTCAAATGAAACCTGCTGAATAATGTTGTGTAAACATATTGAAATACATACCCTGGACAATACTAAAATAGACTTCATGTTTTTCATATTTTGAAACATTGATACAATAAGTTCAAAGCAGCTCAATCTGACACTCTCCGTTGACTGTCAATAGAAAATCTTCTCCCGGGCTCTCTCTATCCCACAACCCTGTGTGCAGCATGACGGAGTCCCCAGAGAGAATCAGTGGAGTGTGTAATACAGAAGCTTTCATGTAAACCAGTTTAAATGTGGATAGGTATATCGCAACAGTATCGGTCTTGTACTGGAGTTGAAAAGTGTTATCGTATATTCTATATTCTAATATATTCTATATGGTATATTCTAAACCCAAACTAATTTTACCAGTTGTTTCGATACAAGTGTAATTAAATGTCATGGTGGACCAAATGGACTGCAGGCAGCCTTCCATCCCCAACCTCTCTATATAAAAAAGAAAAAGCTGTGGCAGGTTGAAAACAAATCCAAAAGGAATAAAGTACCAATTGTGATAGTCTGTCCTTGTAAACTCCAAATACATATCAATAAAAATAATATAGCATCTGTGTTGCATCTATTAAGAGATAAATTAGTTTACTTTAACATTCCGATATGTTGAAAGTGAAACGGAACTCAATGTCAGCTGTTCAGCCGGTACCCCACACATACAGCAAGTGGTTTTGAGTGACACATTGTGCGATTTGGTATTTCAGCTAAATAATGAGGGGCACGTACATTTTTGCAGGGCTGCCTATTATCGCTGTCAAGTCTGTCACACTCACACCTGATGTTTTAAAGCTGATCACAAAAGGAAAGTGCAGTTCTCACTGAATTTAAAATAAAAACGTGTGCTAGTTTTTAATTTGTTTTAATGTTATTCTTCATTCCTGTGTATGAGGATTCCAATACCATAGCGAGGCATAAATGTAATGCAATGAAGCATTTAAAATAAAAATGTGCTACTTTTGAATGAACTTTTTTATGTTTTTGTGCATTCCTGTGTATGAGGGTCCAGTACCATAGCAAGACTTAAATGTAATACAATATGTAGTTGTATGCAAAACCTGATATACAAATGTATTGTTTATCCCCCAATCAGCAAGCACTTTGGAATCAATATTGCAAAACACTTAATTTTCTGCTTAGTAGCAAGAAATATATTGTAGCGGCCAGCTATGTGTGGGTTCTGGCGAGCAATGAAGAGACAGACAACAGGGTGCAGCGAAAGCAGTAAAACTGCTTTTTTATTTTTATCAAATTGTTCTTGTGCTGTTTTATTCAAAGGGCCTCTCTCTCTCTCTCTCTCTCTCTCTCTCTCTCTCTCTCTCTCTCTCTCTCTCTCTCTCTCTCTCATATTCCCTACTCTACTCAATTCCCTCAATTGTATGCAACATGCCCTTTTATGGACACTGACTCCGCCCACTCATCACCCATTGGCCCATCCATATCCACTCGCATTCATACACACACAAGCAGAACTGACATGCAAGCAGGCAGCTAGGGAGAGTGATTAGCCGGTGAAACACTCACGCACCCACTCACATCAGCGGACAACACAGGAAACATTATGTGTACAATATACAGTTCGTTGTGTTTGCCTCGCTGCTACTATATATGAAGATCATATGGGGAATCCCCCATGTCAGCCCCCTTGTGGCAACATTAAAATGAAGTTCCGCTCTCGCCTCGCCCTTGATACAACCTTGCCAATTAGGCTTCCGCGGGCCGCCATTTGCCGACCACTGATATACAGGATATAAAATATCTAAATTTAAGTTCACGTATTTTGCTATCTAGTACGAAATGTACTGATTACCTCATGGGTATTTATCCTAAAGACCCTGATAACCTGAATAAGATATATCAAAACTGTACGCCACAGCCTGTGATGCAGTCATGCCGCCACCGAGGGCATAACTAGACTGCAGACACAGACATCGTCCTCGTTTTTCCTTTTATACAAACCTGACGGGCGAGTCTACGAACACATAAGTATCTGCTTATTCGCTTGTGTAATTACACTAAAGGCGATTTAATTGTTACACGCTTATAGTAATTGCTACTTACACGTATTGTACATGCCCGTTGTTTTCGTTAGGTCCCGTAGCGGCCTTGTGTGGGATTGAACGACCTTAAGATGGCTGCTTGTGCTGTATCTCAGGCTGCTAGCTTTGTTTGAAGTTAAAAATGAAGTTTAGGTTTTTATAACGAAAATGATATGCTCCCGTTCCCGCCGGTACACTGTACATCGAACAAGGTTACCATCCCGATTCACTAGCTGTTGCTGGGCTCAGCTCTGCTTTGGGTCTGGCTGTTCACAGTCCCTACCGCAGTGTTTCATTGCCGTCCTGGTCTCTGCTTGCAGTGTAGTTTATTATCACAACAATGCTGTGAATCAGCAATAAAAGAAGCAGCGAAAGAGAAGTTGCGGGCTGCTTCTTTGAGTCCCAATAAGTGTAGTTTATTGAAGATAAAAGTTCTGAGTTGCAAAGTTACAACCAGACATCTTAAAGGTTACATGGTGACAACAGTTTGCAGGTATCCTCTCTCCAAGCACGGATCAGAGCAATACAAAGAACATTTCAGTATTCTCAGTTTAAATGCAGTCTTTCAGTGACATCATGATTTTTCTTTAAACCAATCAGACAAAGACACACATCTCTTATCACTTGGTTAATTGTCCATTGTCCTAACCCTAGCTTCCAAGCATCTGGTTCAATCCAGTTTCTCTTTGAAGTAGCTAGTTTGTATAACCGTCCTAAGAGACCTGTTTTATATCTAGCCTGTAAATGTTTAACAATGTGTTGGTACCTCTAACACAAAAACAATGATCCCTAAATGGCAAATGCCTTTCTTGTTAGAACTGGACATCAAAGGAGAGGCCAACACCTATTTCAGATTGTCTTGGAGCCTTGTCCAAGCAAGGACAAAAGTGACCAGAAAGATCTTTATCAACTTACTGTCTAACTAGGAATTTAACCAGAATCTGACTTAATGTTTAACCCATTCTGTGAGTTGTATTCGAAGACCAAAAATTCATTTATATCTAAATAAAATGTGGTATCTGTGGTTTGCAGACCTACCCCATTTCCGACTGGGTACACATACCGAACAGCAAATGAGGTTATCGCACCTGGGTACCACCGAACCGTACCGAAGATACTGTGCTGGGTGTACCACCACCACCACCGAACTGTACCGTGGAAGGGTACTACTGTACAGCACTAGTGCTCAGGAACTCTGTGGCTGCTGCACCTATCTGTTCATCTCAGTTCATATTACTGTCTGCTCGGTTCATCACCGTTCAGACTCGCCTCACAGTCGGGACTTTGGTTTAAACAGTGATACCATCCTTGGTCCAGAACCAGCGGACTTGGTTTGAGTCTTGACTTGCCCTGTTTTCATCATTTTTTTTTAATTTTTTTACAGTACTTCTGCCTGTAACATCCTGTACAGCGGCGCTGCTGCTTGTGCTGCAGCAGGTTTTCTGTTAAAGTACTGTATACTGTACCAGCCCCGTTACAATAAGTACTGTCTGTATACAGGGTTCGTACACCCTTAGAAAACCTTGAAAAGGGTTGTTAATATTCAAGGTCTTAAAGCCTTATATTTGATTGTTTTTTTGGATTGGCCTGGAAAAGCCATAAATTGTGGAACAGTTGTTCCACAGTGTTTTAGTTGTGTCTTGATATGAAAAGTATTCTCGTTCTATCTGTAATCGGAGATGTGCCTGCAATGGTCGAGTTCTGCTCTGAATCGCGGAGATGCGCGTTCTTCGAGGGCTGCTACGTGACACCACTCAACTCCTCCGGCAGATTCTGCACAGACCAGCGCAGCTTTGAGAAGTTACTGCGGGAGACTGGCTGTGAACCAAAGATACGATGCAGAGATCATGAGTGACCTGCTAATTGTAATGCAAATAACCAGTAAAACTACTGCTCAGGGTGATTAGAAAGTATGTTTACCACATCAGCGCACCGTATCATTGGTGTGGTAAACTTTATAATCCTCCTGTACAATGAAGCCGTGAACAGCCTTGTCAACGCTATATTAAACAAATAAATAAATTATTAATCTGTGATAAGTCATGCATAATGTTACAGTAAAGTTCATGTTAATCAATTAAATCAGACTGACTCTGTATAGGTACACTACCGGTCAAAAGTTTTAGAACACCTCCATTTTTCCAGTTTTTATTGAAATTTACGCAGTTTAATGTCTCAATGTACTCTGAAATTAAAGCATAGAACAAATAAACAATTGGAGATAAAGAAATCATGGAATCGTTTTGTTTAACAAAATTTAATCTAAATTTTTGACTCATCAAAGTAGCCACCTTTTGTAGATATAACAGCCGAACACACTCGTGACATTCTTTCTACAATGGAAATCAAATATTGTTCGGAAAGTTCTTCCCAACACTGTTGCAGAAGTTCCCACAAATGTGTTGTCCAGTTCCTCCCAAACCAGCTCGATGGGGTTTAAGTCTGGAGACTGTGCTGGCCATTCCATGATTTGAAGCCTACCGTCTTGTTCTTTTCTTCTAAGGTAGTTCTGACATAGGCTGGAGGTATGTTTTGGGTCATTATCTTGCTGTAGGATGAACCCCTGACCAACTAGGCGTATACCAGAGGGTATTGCATGGCGCTGCAAAATGCTGTGGTAGCCGTTTTGGTTCAGGGTGCCACTCACTCTGTGCAAGTCGCCGACTCTGGATTCAGCAAAGAGCCCCAGACCATCACGCTTCCTCCTCCATGTTTGACAGTTGGTGTCACACACCGAGGAACCATCCTTTGCCTACTCGACGGCGTACAAAAACCCTGCGTGATGAACCGAAGATTTCAAATTTTGATTCATCGGTCCATAAGACCTTCTTCCAGTCTTCAGTAGTCCACTGGCGGTGCTTCATGGCCCAGGCAAGCCTCTTTTTCTTATTTTGCCATCTTAGCAATGGCTTTCTTTACTGCCACTCGACCTGTCAAACCTGCAGCTCGAAGTCTTCTCTTCACAGTTGAAACTGAGACTTGCTTACTTCGACCAGTGTTAAGCTGTGCTTGAAGCTGTTGTCCTGTGAGCCGCCTATCACGCAAGCTGTTGACTCTCAGAAACTTGTCTTCTGATTCTGTTGTGGCTTTGGGTCTGCCAGACCTCTTCCTGTCAGTTTCCTCCAGTTTCCAAGTGCCTTTTGATGGTGTAGAAAACTGTACTCACTGACACCTTGGCTTTCTTTGCAATTTCTCTAAAGGAAAGACCTACACTTTTAAGGGTTATAATGGTCTGTCTGTCTTCCTTTGTTAATTGCCTTTTTCTCGCCATTATGGTAGCAATACTACTTCCTGCAGTACAATACTGTCCAAATAATGCTTAAGAGGGTGTAGTAACACAGTCTGTTCCAACACTGCTTTTATACAGACAGAGGGTTTGTAAGTAATCAACAAAAGTTGGGACACCTGTAGGAATTGTTAGCATCAACTTTCAAGGCTTAATTTACTTCCATTGCTGCAGAACAGCTGTAAGTTGTTAACCCATTACTTGTTCCCTGAAAAGGCCTTTTGTATAACTCTGAAATGTACATTATTTTTCAGTTTTGGTAACCTAAACTTTTTTTTAACCTCTGGCAGTTTACCGCTTACCTTTGTACCATTTCAGGTTATTCACTGGACTTGAACTGCTTAAATTTCAATAAAAACTGGAAAAATGGGGGTGTTCTAAAACTTTTGACTGGTAGTGTATATAATCCAGAAAAATTTAAAAATGTGCTGCGCTCACTGCAAGGTTGGGAGAAGGCGTTTCTCTAAAAGCTGCGGATGACGTCAGACAGCAGCCACAAGCAGCTGGTGCAGCAAGCTCTGGGATAGGAGTTTTTTTTTTGTATGTGAACGTGCTGCATCAGAAAATCTTCTTTTTTCTTTCTTTCTTTCTTTCTTTCTTTCTTTCTTTCTTTCTTTCTTTCTTTCTTTGTGTTGGATTAATAAATCAACAGCACTTCACCTGTTTATTGTCTTTCAGTGATACTTTTTATTTTTTAAACACAATTTATAATACAATATTTTAATGATCTGTATTCATACAGTTTAGTATTTTAATAGATTTGTTTTACCTATTAACCTGTATGCTTTTGTACCGTCCTTCAGTAATACTATACTAGCTAGCTAGTTTGACTGAGTTAGCTTCTAGTGTATGTGTTGACATGACCGCATACATTGGTTATTTAAAGTTTGACTGGGCTATTTTAACACAGAAATACCGTTTAAAAAAAGACTCTTTTATGCAGACTATAACATTACGTACCGGTACCAGTATAATTATTTTTTCCTACCGAGCTGGTATTAGTATATTAAAACATTAGCTACTGTACCTTATCAGACCTTGTAGGGACCGATGTATAAATTAATTGGATACTGACTAAGGGTATTTTAGGGGATGTGTCGATGCAATCTGTTCCTTGGTTATAGTTATGGAAAGACCTGTGAAGGATGAGCAAAACTAAGTATCCGCAAGTGTTTTGTATTTGTTTGTTATTAACTGTTTATTTGTAATTTTAGATGGCTAAGCAAACCGGGAGAACCCGGATTACAAACACTGCACAAGTTACACTTAACTGTGTATTCACCACCAGCACGGGAGCACCGCGAAAGGACGCAGAGCCGTGCCTGCACATTGCCTTTGTGTATTATTATTTCAGGACTGAAAACCTGTATTGTTTGGCTGTGCAATTACACATTGCTGTGTAGTTGCCAGCATTATTATTTAACGGTGCCAAACCGTGAAAACAGATTAAAGAACTGTTTGGACCGTGAACACTGTGTTATTGTTGTTTGAGCACTGCATTACCTCTACCCCTGCCCATTACTAACCACGTTGCCACTTACCTACATGATGCATCACATGCACAGAAGTGTGCGGTATTGTCATTGGAATACTTCACTTTCTCAAGCTTGCCTGTGTAGAAACACAAACCTCTTTACCATGCTAAACACATACAATGGCAATGTCCGGTTGAACTTCTGTGTAAAATATATGCACAAAAGCTTATTGTTAAATACAACAACATCTCGAATTAAATGTACATTTTGTACTGCAGTATAACGTGATGTTCATCAATGTCTAAAGGCACTCTAGGTGCAAACAGCCTGCCCATCTGCGCTGTGGAGGCCATTCTACACATAATGGTTTGGAACTGCAGGCAGTTTAACTAGCCTTGCAGCATTTGTTGCAGAAGGTTCGAGGGAGGCATGTGCTTGTCCGGGCAGACAACACAACAGTGGTGGCTTACGTCAAGCGGCCGGAGGTTGCCCAGTCTCCATTGCGAGGCCTGTAAATGATACAGTGAATTAAGCATGAAACATAAAAATCACACAATTGTCTCATTTGCTTGTGCAAGTGTTTGCAATAACACTTTGCAATAAGGCTTCACGTTGTGATGTGACAGCATGTAGCACAGACAGCTCTTATGATTACCGTTTATTTTTCAATAAAAACAAGTTTAAATTGCATTGGGTTGGTTCTGCTGTTTACGATATTAAATACTGCATTTTTACACAACACTTGAACACATTTGGTCACCGTCCCAGCTGTTGCATGAAACTGGGGGTGGCAAAGTGGTTTGCAGTGCTCAGTAATAACAAACAACACAGTTCACGGTGAAAAACAGCTCTTTATTTGTGCTGGGTTACTTTTTGGCAACCTTATATAATAATACCATGGGGTTCAATCCTGAAATAATAATACTAATAATGACCCACACTTTATACACACACGTCCAATAGTGAGTGCTCCTAGTGCAAGTGGTGATTTAATACAATGATCGGTGACAACAATAGTGCAGTGTAGTCCAGGTTTGATGCTGGCTTAGCGTGACAGCTCCCAGATATTTAGCTGTCTAGAATAACAAATAACAGTTAAACAGACAGATAAGACAACACTAAACACTCACGGTACTTTTTCCATAACCATAACAAAGGAACATATCCCTGATCTACCTTCAGTCACTTCCCCTTCGGTAGCATGTGCAGTCACGTCTCCTCCAATCCATGTCTGACACATTGCCTACCGCAGTAAGGTGCTGACTTCTAGTATTGTGGCTTTGCCCCCGTTTTGGCTGGCTGACTTCCAACTGACCCTGGAATGAACTGTCAAACCATCCAGTCCGGGGCACACGGTTCCTGTTATACCGCACCCTCACAGGTCGGGAGGGAGATTGTTGACTCGGATTCATTCACTCTCTGTCACAGGGGGTTACCGTATTCTGCTGATGTTAATACAGCACCTATCTGCGCTTACATGCATTTGTATTCAAATTTGTTGTTAGTTTATTTGTTAACGTCCTTCTCGCACTTCAGTTTATTCAAACGTGATATGCATTTTTCCCCCTTACAGACTGACGTCATAGTGCATTCATAAATATTGACACATGCCTTTAAAGGGAGAGGTAGCATTTTTGTGTTACAGGCGCCAATACACCTAACCCAGAAAAAACTGTTTACAATTTTTTTTGGTTGTACAGAGATCCTAACCCTAACCCTAACCCATGGAAACTGATCTCCAGCACAGAGACCCTAACCCATGGAAACTGATCTCCAGCACAGAGATCCTAACCCTAACCCTAACCCATGGAAACTGATCTCTAGCACATAGATCCTAACCCATATAAACTGCCCACAAACTTCTTCTGAAAACTTTGTTTTACACAAGACAAACCGTGCTTAAAATAAATATAGATATTTAGCATTTGTATGCATTTATGTATTCCTATAATCAAAGCTAATATGTGAACAATGATCTGTTGGCATTTTTGAATTTCATTTAAATAATTAAGAAGCTCTGCTATAGGACAGTCTTCCATAAAGAAGGCTACATATCAACCAAAGTTCTTTCATTATTTGTCTTATATTGTGTTATCTATTAGTCAATTTACCTTTTTAAGTACTGTAAAACAAATGCAAGTTGTTATTGGGCTGTAAGTATAGACAGCTGTTTTAAAATGTGTAATGGTACTGAAGCTAATTCAAGAGAAGTGAAAGGATTTATAAAGCCTACTACCCCTTCTAAAGCTGTTGGTTTAGATATCTGAGGTGAATCATAATGTATCAAGCATCCTGCAATACATACAGCAAGTTTGATATTGGGGTAACAATAACTAACACTGAAGGCAAGATTTTCAAATAAAGTGCAGATCAGGCACTGCAAGAAAGGGTTTAGAAGTTGAAACAGACTTGTTCTACTGTACTTCAGCATACATTGTTACAAGCAACTGGGTGCTGCCACTGGATTATAATCCGTAACAAATACATAAGTATTTAAACTCTTATACTCCATATTGTGCTTTGTAATAGGTTTGGGTGTAGATATGTATATTGAGCATTTAATAAAAATGTACTGTAAAGAAACTGTCCTAGAGTTATAAGAAAGGCTGAATGCTCAAAGAGCCTTTCAGTGCCTTGGCTTGTTGCTTCAGTGGATACTGGAGAGTGGCGCAGTGCTGGAAAGCTGGCACGGTGTGTTACAAACAGCAAGCTGCTTATTGTGACAAAGCCAACAGTGTGCTTATTCTGGCAAGTCAGCTCTGTATGTGCTGCTGCTGCTGCGTGTGAACCTTCAGTATTGACAGGCTGTGAGGATTTAAGGCAGGGAACAGACTAAATGGTCACTCTTGTCTGTGTGTAACCTTGTGACTGGCTTTAAGAGGGTTTGTCATGTGAGATAAAACCCATTACACGGCAGCTAGTTACATAACAAAGAGTCTGAACTGTAGGACTAAGAACGGAGGAAACCAGACTGACCCAGATTGTTTGTTTATTTTTAAAGTAGTTATTCTATAATTAATTATGTTACCCTATTTTCAAATACATTTTTAATTTAGTGTGACCAATTATATTACTGGTGGTTATAGTTGAATAGTAAGCTGCTGAGTATAGTACCTGACCTACTGTTTGCTTAGATTTAAGGCAACATCCTTTTTAATGAATTAGATACAGTACTGCATCTCTTGCAAACAGCATCTCTTGTAAATCAAATGCTGTTTTTATTTATTTTCTTACAATTATTCAGTTCTGCTAATTCATGCATGTGGGATTTACTGTACGCAATCGCAAAACTTGTTGGAATTTGGTCCTAGTGCTACAGTATGGGCTGGCAGTAAAGGACCAGCGGCATGCTTTCTTTCTTCTAAAAATACTTGCATGAACGAACACTTCTAGCATGCGATACAGCAGGCTGTGTCATGTGACTAAGCAGTGCCTCTGCTGTGGGACCTCCATGCTGCTTTTGCTAAACGTTGCTGTTGAATTCCTATGCGTTCTGCAGTACTGTAGGCATTTCCTTCAGTTAGTTTGTGTTCAAGGCATTGCAGATTTTTGGCCACATTCTGTACCCGTCCCAGTTCTGCTGACCTAACTGACCTAGCATCTACAGTAGCCTTTTTATGCAGCCCTTGTATTCCTACCCTCCCATAAGTAAATGCTGCAGATTTATGTTTTCAGCAATGGGAGTACTTTTCATATTGTAGAGTCATCCTTTTTGTAGCTTCACATGTACAGTAGAATCACTTATCCAATCGCTATAACTTGCTAAATGATTGATTAAATCGTCACCCAGTATGCCATTCCAGTTCTGCAATGCTTCAACATAGTTGAGGAATCTGTGTGCCTGTGTGTACAGCATACACTAGGGCTTGTTTCTGAAGACTAGGAAGAAAGCCAATATATTAATTGTGTATTTTCCATACTACTATAGATTCCAGGCATTGTAGTCTGATACACAGGCTGTGTACTGAAGTCCCTTTGCATACTTTACAATGTACTGGAAGATGGTGCCCATTGTCTGGGAGAACGAAGCCAAGAAGGCTTTGAAGTGAATCAGGTTGAGTTCTAAGTTTTATTAATAACTTAATTGCACAAGTGTTGGCCTGTTACTGTATATAATGAAGTTGAATCTTTAACGGAATTGAATTGTACAAATAAGGACAACAGTATTTGATAAGAGTAACATTGGTGACAACGACGTACAAGATAGAGCACAGTATATCTGTTGGAAAGTGTGGATTATGTGGCGAGACAAAAAACATGAAGAGCATAGCTTTATTAGGATTCAACTGGTTGAATACCTATTTCCTATAGGTTCAAGATGAGAGTACTTTGGTTGTCCCTTCAGCTTCTTGTATTGAAGGGGTTTGACAGCCTGTCTTGTGACCTGTCGGTGAACTCTGAAATCTCTCTCAAAGAGCATGACTGGTCTCAGTGGATCTAGAGTTAAAAGGAGGAGAAAGTTGGACACCAGTTTTACCCAGCATGCAGTAGTTATGTGTCAGGAATGCTTTAATGTGTAGATGTGTGTTCATTCTACTGTACATGGTGAGTTTTTAAACTTGGGGACAGCTTGGAATTTCTTTCTTTTTATACAATTCTGGAAGTAGTAGTAATAGGTGCATAGAGATGTGCCAGCTCCCAATATGAAATGGGTGAAGCAGACTAGCTCCATGCACAGAGAACATGCGCTCCACATCTTCATGCCAATGGGCTGCACCCCCAGTGCAAATAGGAATGAGTGTGTGCTGATGGATTGTATATCAGTACAGCCCTGTGGAGTCCGTCTGCACAATGCTGTCTTGCCTTCCTATAGTAATAAGGAATTATTATTATGAAGTGTGTGAGTTATGCTCCATCTTTTAGAATGACATTACCCAGCACTTGTTCAGCTGTGATAATTACAGTCCGGAGAGAGAAGTTATTCAGTACTTTAAATAGCCGTACCGGTGGTGCATTCAGCTCATCCTGTTCACTGTTGGCACCAGCTCCATCTGTTGCTTATGCATGTGTCATTAACCAGATCAGCTGGCAGAAATCTGTGTCATGCAAACATTGTGTTTATTCTCATCTTGTGTTCCAGCTTACTCCAACCTCTGCATATTTGAAATGTTCTATCAGTAATATGAAATAATAATGGCTTTAGTTTCTCATCTCTCTTAATGTCCTAAAGCTTACCACAGCTCCTTTTACTAAAGATCCTAAGCTGTGTAAATGAGCAATGCCTCCCTGATCTCTCTACATTTGTATTCTTTCAGTCCACCATGGACTTCTGCAATAAACTGTGTACTAAGAAACCTCCTCCTTACTGTGAAATATGAAAGTAAAACTGAGACAGCGATCCCGCCACAGCGCTATCAGCAGTGACTGCTGTGTAAACACAGGTTTCAGACAATGTGTGTCCTATTTTACATGCTGCTTAACCAGTGTCAAGTAAATGTGACCCCTGTGAACGGCTGTTATGTCATTATTCTACACTACTCGTTGAGTTAATATGGGGCTGATTATAGATACCCAAGGGACTGTAATTCAGATTTATTTTACACATTTGTGAAATGGATTGGCAACATCAAGCACATATTTATTTTTTATTCCAAAACCATCTTCCACTATCCCTAAAGCCAGCACTAAAACGCATTGGAAGAAAATATTTAGGCCTTACTTATGGCTGCCACATGGTTTGTGATGTAAATAGTAAAAATAATAATAAAATGTAAAGCCCTGTTTAGAACAGAGGAGTGACAACATGTTTCTGTGTATTCAAATTTTTCAGAAATGCTGCTAAATTGTGACAGTATTTATATATCCAATAGGCTTAGCATGTCCCTGTGTAAACTGCTTTTGTGCATGAGCCTGGAGTGCAGACTGCAGCCAGCAAAGAAGGATTTCTTCTGAATTCTGGGACATCTGTGACATCAACTGGTTATAACTGTGGCAGGCCCACCGAGAGGGTGGGGGGGTCAGGGACATTTCCCCAGGGCCTGCTGCCACCACCACATTTAAAAATGTAAGGTAAGCTTGTGCTACACTACACTACACTACAGGCTCTGTAGTACTGTACACTGAGCCCATGTGCTTCTGCACTAGTCAAATGTACATGGCAGTGCAGGTGCTGTGAAAATACAGGCGGCGCCGCTTTGTTTTATTCCTAAACAAAGTGAATTGCTGTTTTTTTATTTCGAAATTAAAGCTAGACACCTGTGATGCTGACACGCCAACTTTCTTTGCCACAGCAGCCTGAGAAACCACAGGAGACTCCAGCTCCTTCAGTGTTCAACCTAGTTTATGCAATTTACGCAAGTCATAGGGATAGGAATTTTAAACGTTTAAACGTATAAACTCTAAAGAAGTGGTAAACCGTTTAATAATATGCTAGACGTATAACCGGTCACATGACAAATGTCACCAAATGCATATTTTTTTATGCATTCATTTTAGTAATTTATCATCAGTAGTAAGTCGCGTATCAGACTGCTCTGGTGCCACAGTAAGGGTGGATATTATAAAAAGGAAGGGGATTGGCAATTGCCTCCAAATAGCTTTTCTAATTGGTGCAACAGAAAGATTGACACTGGGGCGGGTTTTATTCTCGGTTGAACTGGCGTGTCATTGGTGCACTGTGTGTATTTATGCCTGTAGTAGGCGTGGTATGGTATCAATTCCACGGCGGGGTTAAATAACGTTAATGACCAGAGGTTTTTTTCTGAGTTTGTTCTATATTTAAAATGGCATCTCTAAACAAAGGAAGCCACGTTTGGAAGTATTTAGAGGAACCGGACGAGAAAACCGTGGTATGTAAATAATTATGCCAAACAAAATTGCCATACCACAAAAACACAAGTTCAATGCTTCACAGTTTGAAATGAAAACATTAAAAATTATTGTGGATGGAGTTACTGATGGCAATAAAAAGCAAACATCCATAACAACATTTGCTATAGATTTGGCCGAACATTGGGCGTGATCACGTTATCCCCTATGAGGACACTGCGTGTGAATTGTGAATGCAGCAGTTTTGAAATCGATGTAATGATTATCCCAATACTGTGCCGATCCATAAAACAATAACAGCGAGGCTGGAAAAACTTAAAGAAAATCGTGCTGCAGCTGTTCATACAAAACTTTCAAAGGGAGAAAAAGTTGTGATTTTACCACAGACTCGTGGACCCCATTCCCCAATCTTTCCAGAGGCGGAAGGCTTTTTTCACTTGAAATTGTTCTGTAAGCTTTTGGACCGAACGGCCGTTTTATGTTTAGTACAGTTTTTATTTGTATGTTGGAACTACTGCACGAAAGTAAAGGACCTCTGAGACACACTTCAACCACTTGTCACCGGAATACGTTTGCAGTTGTGGTGAGGCAGGTTTGTACTGGAAGATGTTGCCGTATAACACTTGCTTCGAGGTCTGAGAGGTCTGCATCTGGCTACAAACACAGCAAAGAACATTTGACTGTCCTGGCATGTGCCAATGCCAGTGGCACACACAAGCTCCCTTTAACAGTCATTGGCAAAGCAAAGAATCCAAGTGCGTTTAAAAATGTAAACATGAATGCTTTGCCTGTTAACTACAAATCACAGGGCAAAGCATGGATGGACAGTGCTCTGTTTCATGATTAGTTTTTTTTCATATGTTTGTACCAAGCATAAGGAGTCATCTGAATGAAAACAACATCCCAGCAAAAGCTATTTTATTGATGGACAACGCACCCGCTCACCCTGATGACAGATTGCTCACAAGACGGTAGATCTTCGGTTTATTTCTGCCTCCAAACGTAACTTCTCTTGTGCAGCCTGTGGACCAAGGAGTTCTGGAGAGTCTATAACGACGCTATAAAGGACAACTTCTTAATTGCATGCTGATGTCAGATGAAGCATCTGAGATGTTGCAATGGTGGGTGAAAGTTAATATCAAGGACGCTGTACATGGGATAGCAGACACATGGGAAGACATCCCCAGGTCAACATCACAAAAATCATGGAAAGATCTGTGGCCAGAAATTATCGATGAGAGTCGGGAGAGCGAACTTGCAGCTGTTGCAACAGCATGGCAGCCGAAGAAGAGGCATGTTCATTTGTTGATCTCCTCCACAAGCTCCCTGGCTGCACAGAAGTTGATGAAGATGATGTTGCAAATTGGCAAAAAAATTCTGCAGCTGAGCCTGGACACCAGTTACTGGACGATTCAGCGATCATACAGTCTGTGCTTCACCCCGAAGACCCTGATAGTGAAGATCCTGCTGAAGAAGCTAAAAAGATTTCTCACTGTGATGCTGCAACAGCGGGAAAACTCTTCCTACAGTATTTGGAGCAGCAGTCTGATACAGACCCCAACGAGCTGCTGTTGATGAAGTGGCTATGAAGCAGTCTGATACAGACCCCAACGAGCTGCTGTTGATGAAGTGGCTATGAAGCAGTCTGATACAGACCCCAACGAGCTGCTGTTGATGAAGTGGCTATGAAGCAGTCTGATACAGACCCCAACGAGCTGCTGTTGATGAGGTTTCTACGCAGCAGTCTGATACAGACCCCAACGAGCTGCTGTTGATGAAGCGGCTACGTGATCGTGCAATGGCAAATTTGCAGTTTTTAAACTATAAATAGCCTTGCTAAACGGCGGTCGGGAGTTCAGTTCGAAGCAACAGACAAGCAAACCAAGTGTGAGAAGGATGGGAGAGGGGAAGCGGGAATGGGCCCGCCCCAGGTTCGGCTGCCGGAGTGGGGCTGAAGCGAAGCTGAAGCGTCTCGTCTCCCGGAGAAAGCCGCAGCTCCTCTCAAAGCAAAAAAATAAATACATTAGGAAAGATAACCACGTAATAAACCTAATATTTATTTAGTTATAAAACGAATGCTGAATAAGATGTCTGTTATAAAGTGCCAGCACAGCTTTTCTTCAGTTCGATACTGAATCAAAAGGGAGAGACAGAAACACAAGTTAGACTGAGAAGTTGTTTACAGTTTGAACAACACCGGTACTGTATTTACTGTAGAAATATTGCATGAATCACTAGTATAGGGAATTGGGGGGCGTGCTGTAGGAGCATTATATCTGAGGCGTGTTATAACCGAGAGCCTTATAGTGTGGGAGCACTGTATAATTACGTGACATTTTCAGTCCACTAAAATAAATAGCTTTACATAATCTCTGTAAGTAAGAAATTGGAGTGCACAAAACAATGCCTGAGTTACAAGCTCTTACAGTGTCTTAAAAAAAGAAAGAAATAAAATCTGGATTATAGCATCAATCATACTGTGGAGTCTGTTTCATCTGATCCAAACCTCCAAACTGTTCCTCATCTGAACCTTCATCATTGGTGATGCAAGCAATTGTCCGAGTCAATGCACAGAGCAACTACTTCAGGGCAGTTTATTCTATTCACGTGAGCAGCTATATTTTCACTCAGGCATTATTTGCGCATGGTTATTAAAAAACTAAAATTAATGGTGAAAATGTTACTTTCAGCTAAATGTTGGGAGGGGGTGCATTAACTCAGCAGAATCAGGAAGTGTATCATTTCTACACATTTATCGAAAACAAAGAATTATAGGAAAAATCTTTTGTAGCAAAAGTTTTGCTTTTGTGGATAAGGAAAAACAGTTACAAGAAGTATATGTCTACAATTATTTATTTCAGCATTTTTTGGCAAAAAAATGAATATGCCAATTCAAAAGTATTCATACCATGACAAGGAAAATGTAATTAATAGCTAGCTGAGGCACCTTTAGCAATAATAACCTCTTTTAAATGATTAGGATATTTGTCAATGAGCTTTTGGCATGATTCTTTAGTGGTTTTTTGACCATTCTTCTACTCAAAATTGTTCCAGTTCATTCAAATTCCGAGGACTTCTCTTGTGCACAGCCTTCTTCAACTCATACCAAAGATTCCTAAAGTGGCTTTTTCTTTGGCCTGCGACCATTGAGACCTTCACCATGCAATACTTGACCTATGGTTGAAATGGAAACCCCAGTCCCACTTAGAATATCTTTGGCAGTCAATCTTGGATTGTTATTAACCTTCCTCACAATTCTTCTACTACTTCTTGGTGAAATAACCTTCTTTCTTCCAGACTGAGGGAGCATTGTGACAGTACCATGAGTCTTGTACTTCTTGATAATAGAAATAATAGTTAAAATTGGGATACACACATGCTTGGAAATCTTCTTGTCTCCTTCTCCAGCTTCATGACAATAAATAATTTTCTGCCTAAGGTCTTCAGATAGCTCTTTACTTTTTCCCATATTGACTTATTGGTAATGACAGCAATCATCCTGTGCCTAACCCTTTTATACTCTAAGAATGTTCACCAACAATCCAGCATTTTCTAGTCTTCTAGAATTAGGTTCTGCATTATCATATTGAAATTTCTAGCACCTTGTAGACAGTAATATCATAGCATCAAAGGGTATGAATACTTTTGAATTAGCATTTTTTGAGTTTTGCTAAAAAAAATTGCTGAAATAAATGATTGTAAACATCTATTTCTTGCAATTTTTTTCCTCATTCACAAAGTAAAACTTGTTCTACAAAAGATTTTTCTTAAAATTCTTTGAGAAATTTCTAGAAATTATACATTTCCATTGGGGTATGTCAACTTTTGACAACAACTGTATATAATGGAAAGTATACAAAGCAAATGAATGTTAACAATACGGCCATTATAACCCAGTGTGCCCAGTTTTAAGAATTGGCATTGTTTTGTAACTCCTACTCCTTTACAGGTGCTGTGGTGATTACTGTATTGTACTTCAGTTTGTTTTTATAAAATATTCATTTTAAAACCAAACCGTTGACTTACCAAAGTGGTTTCTGCAGTGAGCATATTTGACCATAGAAGATGGGTTCTTCATCTTGTTCATCTTGTTCTGCTTTAATTGCATTATTTTCATTGTACTATTTTATTATAGTTCAGATTGCACTGAAATGTCTGTATAAACTGGGTTTCCACTGATATTGATAAGTGTTCACAGTTCTTGTTTAAGCACTGCAGCTGTCAGGTGGTGTTCCTAGTATGTTGTAACGGCTGTAGGGTTGATCCACGGGCCATGTGCACATCTCAAGTGCACACTAATGTGTGATATTCATTAAGGAACAAGGTGAAAGAGGGAGCTGCTGCAGTGTGGTCTTTCAGTCCCTTCTGGGCTGTCCGGACCTCACAGTATGTAGGCCACTAGGTGGCATCTTTCTGTTTGCTTCCTGAAGGATAGTGTTTTATTACTGTACTGTTTATTTGGATGGATTCCTTTGTGGGAAAGAGGCTTTGAATTCTAGGTGGTCATGGTAATGAAATGTTGAGTGAATAAAGGATGTTTTATAGCAGATCATTCACTACCAGCTACAGTAGCTTTGTTGTTGATTATGATGTAAAATAAGTATATAGCCACTTGCATCTTTTATCCTGGAGCTGATTTAGATTTCTTTTTAAATGGTAAACCAGGATAAGGGGTAATGTTAAGTATAGATATTGTATATATTCATCTTAATCTATATCTCTAATATAAATACAATAAGGTATGGATCAGAATATATTACCACACAATAATATATCTCGAGTTGGTTTTGAGCCGTCATGCATTACCAGCTCAAAATCAACGAGACACATTTTTGTGTGGCAATATATTCTGACCCATGTTATTATTTTATATATTCTATGTTTCTTAACCATGGTTGCCTTTACCTTTCTTTGGCAGTTTCTGTTTGGCTGAGAGTTTCTTTTGTGAGGGCTGCTCAGGAAAAAGCTGCATTCATTATTTCTGCGCAGGTAACAGGCAACGCTGCTAAAAGTGCTTCGGCGAGAACTTGGTTCAAAGTCGTCCCCATTTTAATTTAATTTTTTTTTTTTACTGTCAAGATGAAATTCAAAAGGTGTTTGTCCAGGTCTTTTTCAGAATTTATTCTGTCATTGGTGTAAAAGTGTTTTCTTTTGAATTGTCCATATCTTCATTTGAATGCAGCTTATTAGTGTCTGCTTTACAGTGCTTGTTGTAATTAGTGATTAAATATGGCTGCTGTGACATTAAGTGGCCCAGGCAGGCACTGCACACTGAAGAAGGTGATGAGGTAAGAAGCACTCTAATCTGAAAAATATTTGTCACATTCATACGTATGAACCTAACTAATATCAGTCCTATTATCATAATGAGGAGCTTACATTCCTCCTCAGCGTGTGTGAATACTAGAGGATTTCATCATTTAAGGGTCATTTTACTATATCGGGGTCTGAATTAATCATAAGAAACCACTCTGAATAGACTTTGACAGGAAGCATAAACATACCAGGGTCTATTCAATTGATCTTAACAGTGGCAGACCTCAATATCGCCAGTCTTTAAATCATTAAAAGAAAGGGACCTTGAAAAGAGAAACACAGTAAACAGTGTGTGTGAATTTGTGTAAATTGTGTCTTTTAAAGTAAGTAAATTGAATAGAACCCACTTTAAATAAAGCAGTAGTGCCTGTCAATTTGAAGGCTGTACGATTTCTCATTATTTTCTTTAATAAAACGTTTGATTTGTCTGGTACCCGTCCGTTGAGATAAGTTTTAGGAAAATAGTCCTGAAAATGTGCATAAAAGATAACATACAGAATAAGAGAAAAATAATTACTTTATTACACAAATAAATTTTTACTTGTCTAGATTACTTGCAGTTTATCTGGACAGTGCCAGATCTGAATGTAGCAATATTATTGAACTGTCCATGTCTCTGTTTGTTGTAGTTGAACGATGCTGAGTGGCAGTCGAGCTGACAGGCTGTGATTGGCTGATTCGGCAGTTGCGGGTACAGGATTGGTTGATTTTGTCGGTGCAAAGTATTGATTTGGCTGGTTTTGGTGGGTTATAAAATAAAATTGGACCACTGTGTGTTTTAGTATTTGCTGTCCAATAGATGTGAACTGAGCTTTTATTACAGCAAGTCACAATGAAAAAGCCGGCACTTGTGTGGATTGATTTTAAATTTGATTCGCAGCTGATGCCGTGACGTTCCAGCAGGCATCTGCTGTCTGATAGAAACCCGCTAGAGCTGGAAGCTGATTGGCTGATGGTATTGTTTTCTAATTCTTGTTGTTCTTTTCTCCAGCTGCAGTGTTTTGAAATCTTGTCATTTGTTTTTAGTGTAATCCCAAATTCACTGTAGTGTAGCCTTTGTTAAGGGTACAATGAAAATGTAAAGAACTCCTGTTGTCTGTTTTGCTTTTTTCCTTTATGTACTGTATAGTAAACCACACATACTTGATCAATATTAACTAGCATACTTTTATATTTTTAAACATAGAATGCATTTATTTATTCATATAACCATTATACATTACATTTATTTTCCTGTACTTGCTAGTTTGACTGTGATCACAAAAATCTTTCTCAAATTAAAACATTTATAATCTGCAGTTTTACCCATGCACAGCTTGCCTGCGGCTTCGTCTTCGCCTGAGAGCCAGGAGTCAGTCCGAGCATTGCCAAGGCATTGCTAAGACTACAGATATATTTTACTCTCTTAATCTTCTTATCCCGCTATTGACCTGAACTTCACCCAGTGGTGATGCTTTTAGAATTCCAGCAAGGCAGGATTGGTGTCGGGATTCTGTTAATCTCTGACAACAAGCCTCATAACTGCTTGTGCCGGTGCTCTTTAACCTCTAAAGCCGGGCTTTGTTCAAGTCTTAAGCCTGTTCAAGGACAGGTCTTGGTTGTCAAGCTGTCTCATTTTTAACCTAATTTGAAAACATGCATGCCCTAAAAAAAAAAAAAAGACAATTCTGAATTAGACATTTCAAGAGGTAAAACATTGCCTTATCAGCTTTGATATAGGCCTAGAAACATGTGATACACACTACCGGTCAAAAGTTTTAGAACACCCCCATTTTTCCAGTTTTTATTGAAATTTACGCAGTTCAAGTCCAGTGAATAACCTGAAATGGTACAAAGGTAAGCGGTAAACTGCCAGAGGTTAAAAAAATAATGTACATTTCAGAGTTATACAAAAAGGCCTTACAACTTACAGCTGTTCTGCAGCAATGGAAGTAAATTAAGCCTTGAAAGTTGATGCTAACAATTCCTACAGGTGTCCCAACTTTTGCTGATTACTTACAAACCCTCTGTCTGTATAAAAGCAGTGTTGGAACAGACTGTGTTACTACACCCTCTTAAGCATTATTTGGACAGTATTGTACTGCAGGAAGTAGTATATTGCTATCATAATGGTGAGAAAAAGGCAATTAACAAAGGAAGACAGACAGACCACTATAACCCTTAAAAGTGTAGGTCTTTCCTTTAGAGAAATTGCAAAGAAAGCCAAGGTGTCAGTGAGTACAGTTTCCTACACCATCAAAAGGCACTTGGAAACTGGAGGAAACTCTGACAGGAAGAGGCCTGGCAGACCCAAAGCCACAACAGAATCAGAAGACAAGTTTCTGAGAGTCAACAGCTTGCGTTATAGGCGGCTCACAGGACAACAGCTTCAAGCACAGCTTAACACTGGTCGAAGTAAGCAAGTCTCAGTTTCAACTGTGAAGAGAAGACTTCGAGCTGCAGGTTTGACAGGTCGAGTGGCAGTAAGAAAGCCATTGCTAAGATGGCAAAATAAGAAAAAGAGGCTTGCCTGGGCCATGAAGCACCGCCAGTGGACTACTGAAGACTGGAAGAAGGTCTTATGGACCGATGAATCAAAATTTGAAATCTTCGGTTCATCACGCAGGGTTTTTATGCGCCGTCGAGTAGGCGAAAGGATGGTTCCTCGGTGTGTGACACCAACTGTCAAACATGGAGGAGGAAGCGTGATGGTCTGGGGCTCTTTGCTGGATCCAGAGTCGGCGACTTGCACAGAGTGAGTGGCACCCTGAACCAAAACGGCTACCACAGCATTTTGCAGCGCCATGCAATACCCTCTGGTATACGCCTAGTTGGTCAGGGGTTCATCCTACAGCAAGATAATGACCCAAAACATACCTCCAGGCTATGTCAGAACTACCTTAGAAGAAAAGAACAAGACGGTAGGCTTCAACTCATGGAATGGCCAGCACAGTCTCCAGACTTAAACCCCATCGAGCTGGTTTGGGATGAACTGGACAGAAGGGTGAAAGCAAAGCAACCTACAAGTGCAACACATTTGTGGGAACTTCTGCAACAGAGTTGGGAAGAACTTTCCGAACAATATTTGATTTCCATTGTAGAAAGAATGCCACGAGTGTGTTCGGCTGTTATATCTGCAAAAGGTGGCTACTTTGATGAGTCAAAAATTTAGATTAAATTTTGTTAAACAAAACGATTCCATGATTTCTTTTTTATCTCCAATTGTTTATTTGTTCTATGCTTTAATTTCAGAGTACATTGAGACATTAAACTGCGTAAATTTCAATAAAAACTGGAAAAATGGAGGTGTTCTAAAACTTTTGACCGGTAGTGTATACAGCAGTGCATCTTGTGGCAAGATAACTGTCGATTTAAATATTGAATATAAAAATAAAACAGGGTTGTTTTTATTGCAAATAAAAGCATGCTGTGGGCTGCCTGTCTCTCTCTTGTAATCTAAAGCAGGTCTTCAGTGTGTAGGCTGTGTGGGGCGTGCTTGCTTTGTCCAGAGATAGTTTGCGGATAAGTGCTAGTTACTGTAGAGCTCCCTGGCTTGTTCACGGGGGTAGCTTTTTAAATACTCTTATTATACAGTATTGGTAGCTGTACTGTGTAATGCTCTTCCAAAACACACGGTCTGTCTTTGACTAACATTATTAATACAGACAAGCTTAGCTTAGTTATATAGCTTAAATAGCTTAGTTTAAGGGACACACATGAGAGTAAATTAAATGTAATGTGTTAACATCAGTCATGTCACAATATGGTGCGTATCACAATAATCATGTCAAGATAGAATATGTATCACGATTCATATGATGGTCCAGATTGTCTATGTGTGTGATGCATGTAGTAGATGCAATGTGAAAGTAGCATGATTCACCACATTGCTGTCCTGCAGCTGTCACTCTATCTGTACTGTACTTTCACACTACTCTCCTGCACACGATACATACCTTTATTACAATAGGGGATCCCCTATAACAGGGGTGTTCAATTCCGGTCCTGGAGGGCCGGTGTCCCTCCTGGCTTTTGTTCCAACTGTGCTCTAAATTACTTAATTAGACCAATAATTGGTAATAGTTGATCCAATTAAGTAATTTAGGTCAAAGTTGGTACAAAAGCCAGGAGGGACACCGGCCCTCCAGGACCGGAATTGAACACCCCTGCCCTATAAGGAAAGTATCACGATTCATTGCTACATAACAGCATCATTTATAGACCTTTTAATTAGAAACTTTAGTAAGCCATGCCTTAATACAGCACAGTGGAGATTGGGGCCCATCACTCCTTTCCGAGCAGTTTTGTTTCTAAGACATGTTTAAATTAAAACTATTACAGTAAGGACATATTATTTATTTAAACTGTTCAGTGTGCTTGCAACCTTATTTTAACTTGTATTTCGTATCTCCTCCCATGTTACTATTTTAGTTGCCTTACAGACTGTCCTAATTTTTAAGAGTGTAAAACGAGCCCTGAAATACTGTGCTTGTCACCTGAGAGCATATTTTTGTAACCTGGTCTAAGAATAACAGATGACAGAGCACATACAGTGCAGTTGAATTCCCATGTAAAGGATCATCACTCATGTGCACAACTGAAAGTTCTATACTGGATATTTTTATATATAAATGTGCTGTAAGATGAATTTTATTTAAGATCGATCCATTTTGAATAACTCTGTGTATAAGAGGTATAATGTAGTGGTTTTCAGATTGATAATAAAATACTCTTGTTAGTTAGGAATCAAAGAGATATGAAACCTGGTACAGTACACCACTACATTACCTTACAAAACAAAGGAGAAGCATTAGAATACCTTTTAACATCGAGCAATGTTTGTCTCCAAATACATCTGAAGTAATCCAACATCTGCTGAATATTTCCACCAGCTCTATAATAAACATGTACAACTAAAAACATTAGTTCCCAGTACAAACTGTGTTCTAAAAAGCCACAGTTTATTCAAATATGATCATTGAATGTGTAAAATACATACTAGTTTGATTATGCCACATACTTTTATCTACAGGTAGTTGTTGTCCTAAATATGCAGCATATCAATGACCATGAACAGCTTCTCATACACTGCAGAGGATTGCCCTGAAGCCGCTTTGTATTAAAGTAGCAGGACACTGGTAAAGGCTTCGATGCAATGAAGGTTTGTTTTTCCAAATCACTTGTAGGTGCCCAGTGGGTGTTTTAGAAGATGAAGCCTGACCCTTTACCTCCGGGATTCTGTTTTTAATTCATCCTGGCAATTGTTCTTTTAAAATGAGGAATCTGCTCAGGCTGCACCCTCGCCCAGTTGTCCTGGTTTTACACTGAAGAGTTGAGCTTATTGGACTGGTTTATAATAACGAAGGTGGACGGAGAGATGTCTTGATCTTCAAAGTGCTTCATTCTTACAGTGGAAACATTAGTTAAAATGACAAGCTCATTTCACATTGTGAGATGCCTGTTAAGGACATATTGTTTGAATTGTGTCAGGTGGCAGACTGGCGTTTTGAATATGTTGAACAATAACAAGGCCGTCTATCTTTTGTTCTAAGAAAGAAAAGCAGAAAGATCCTTTGCAGATGGTTCACCGTCATATTCACCAGAACAATGAATATTGCTGATCCACCATCAAACAATGGGAAGCTTAATGTCTCAAATTGAATTTGGAAATCATAATACTGTATCCTTACCAATTCTTTTGGTGCAGAACATTGAGTTTAGTTTTAAAAATGTAAATGCTAATGTGGCTGGTTTGTGTTGATTTGTATTTCTGTGTAAAATGTCACATTTCCTATGTTGACAGATTCGATCTGCTTGTATGGGCTGGTTCCCTTTGAACTGATTATTTGGCTCAGACATGTAAAGTAAACAAATAAATCAAACAAAACCATGTAATCTTTATTGGGCAACACGGTCGTGGGTTAGAAAGCAGGCCTTTCATCTAGTAGTTTGAAGGGTCAGACACCAGTAGTGTATTCTTTCAAATTAGCAGTAACTAAGGAAACCATTGCCAGTCTCTGTGCTGTTCCCAGCGTTTGATTCCACCGTGCGGAACAGTAATATTTTCATGATTTTGCGGTGGGTGGAGGTCACCTTTCCTGGAACCGCTTCATTAGTTATGTGGAAAATGAGTGCTGTTAATGTGACAGTCATCCTGCTGAAGCCTGTGTTTCTTCATCTCTGTCATTCATCAAGGCCTGGGTGTCAGTGGGCCGAGGCTCAGCTGCAGCAGTGATCCCAGGGGGATCTCCCCTGTCTGTACTCGGAGCACTGAGGGAGACCGAATCAGATTCTTCAGAGCATCCCTACAGGGGCTTCCTCTCACCAGCACGCTGCTGCATGCTTTCTTACATGCAGAGAAAGAGAGTGATTTCCGTGCTACTGCAGCCTGTTGTAAAAATGAATGCTTGGAAGAGGGAATACGGAAGTAAAATCATCCTAAACCAAAGAAAATAAACAGAAACACCAAGAAGCAGCATGCAGGAAATGGCATCATTTCAGACTTCTTGACATATGGCTCTGTGCACTGTGGATGGGATGGACTGTAATTGTGGAGATGAGCTCTTGCTGTAATGACACAAATGGTTTGTTTGGCTGAAGCTTGAGCAAAAGGGAATCTGGCTGCTGAATTGAATTCTTGATCTCTTGTTAGCTTGTGGCCCAAGGCTATGCTGAGATTTCTATCCCATGTATGTTGTTGTAGCTCAAAAGAAGAATGTTCAGAGGATGACAAGTGTATTCTGAGTAGGTAGGTCTGAATCCTATAAATCACATGCTCCTTTTGTAATGTGTCATTGTCCTGCTATTGCTAGCCATGCAGGGGTTAATGGTGATTTTACTGCTCAAGAACAATGTCCCAGTTTAGGTATAACAATGCTTGTTTCATTTTCTTTCTGTAGCCTTGCTCTGTGTAGTAAACAAAGCTGTGTTGTGCTGTGCTCTGCCTTGCTCAGTGCAGTCTTTTTTTTTTTTTTTTTTGTTCTCTCAACACGTACTGCAGTCAGTGCTTTTTTAACAAGGTGACACTATTGTGGAGTTAGTGTGATAGAATCATCGCACTGCTTTAGGGGACAGGGTTTTTAAAAGGAGATACCTCGCAGCTCTGTTTTACCAAGCAGGCAGAGTGGAAACATTGGCTTAAGAGCATTGGCAGAATCAGCAGCTTGTCCTTCACAGCAGCCGGCATCAGTTTAGTTCAGTGTGGGATGGAAATCTTACAGTAGCTGCAAGTCTGTTATGGAAACGCTCTTTGCTGTTATTGTAGTACTGTGGTGACAACATGCCACTGAAATGGAAAAGCAGCTCTCCAGCTAACTGGAAATTCCCAGTTCCTGTACTAAAAACATCTAGGTCATCTCCACTCTCACCAGCATACATGTAAGTAATAAATAAATTATATATATATATATACCTGTCATTCATTTAAAGCATGTTAAGGTGGAGTGCTTTTTTCATGTCTATTTCTGTTGTGTGGAATGGTTTCTGGTCCTATCACTTTCTCTTACAGTACATTGTTTTTGTATCATTTGTGTAAAAAATACATTGAACTGTTTGTGTTTTCTATAAAATGTTAGTTATGTATTTCAGTGCACTCTGTTTGTAAAATGGTACAGTTGATTGAGTGGGTTAATGCATTCTCTTCAATACGTTGCATACCCTGTTTGTAAAATGGTACAGTTGATTGAGTTGGTGAATGCGTGTCATCAGTATGTTGCATACGAAGCCTTTGAAGGGCAGGTGTTGTGCCCTTGTTCAGACGGTACTGCTGTGTAATTCTGGATCCAGTTCTAACTGAGGGAGACTGGTGTGACCCCTGTTAGGACTGTTCTTTCCAGGACTGCAGGTCCTATTAGCATACAGTAGTGTTGGAGGAAATAGATTGCCTTAACCTTGCAAGTACTCATGCTAATCTGAGCAGTCTAATAGAGAGAGCCAGTTGTGGTCATACACTGCTGTGATGCATTGGTACATTTGTCACAATTTTATCAAGGTTAATCAGTATGCACACAATTTACATTTACAATCATTTGAATTCCTGGTTTGGAACAGCTGATTTTTTTATATAAGCATATATTTACAAAATTAGTCTGCTGAAGCACCATATGCTTCTGTAACAATACAAATCGTCCATTAAGTTATACATTGCGAATACATGCTTGACATTCATATTAAACTGTGATAAAACAAGACTTGCTCTTTAGGAGGGAGGTGTAATTTGTGCTTTAGATGTGGCAGTTATTATTTAGCTGTGTCTTCCAGTAGCAGAAGTACTGTATGTGTCCAGTTCATTCGCATTGTATTCATCGAGGACAGTATACCCCAGAGGGTTACTTTTTGAATAATTGCTGTTTTTAAATAAATGCAGAAAAAAAATGCTTGCTCATCATAAAGCACCCTGTGAAAGAAGGTTGTTTTAGGTCTTGAAATCGTAGAATACTCTTGCTTTGACAAAGCTACTGTACTGTACGAGGCATGAAACTCATACATATTTTCCATTACGGAAGGAAGGTCTTTGTTCTGATACGGAATTTTGGCACCCTGTGGTTTTACAGGAAGTGCTTTTCCCCATGCATAGGGTCAATGAATATTAATGTTTAATACTTAATGTGGAACGGTGTATTGTTTAGAGGAATTTACAGTGTAGCTTTTAAATAAAACACAATTTCTACTCTATGCAGTATTTGATTCTGATGAAATGGGTGAAAGAAACAGAAGCACACTTGACTGTTCTGTCTTGTGGATATTTATTTTATTCCCCCCCCCCCCCCCAGAACAAAGGTTGAAGTTAGATAACAGTAGAAATACCTAAAATGCAGATGTTTGCTGGTTTAACGGGTGGGGGGTGAGGTTTTTAACCAATGAGAGAGTCAAAGAGCTGCCCCTTGTTATGCAGGTGTCCAATCATGAGTGATCAGAGGCTGGACATAATTGGGAGTTTTATTTTATTTTATTTATTTATTTATTTATTTACTGTATAAAAAGTGCTATATAAATGCAAGGTATCACAAAGCACTGTACAGTACATAGCAGAAAAAAAGAACAAACCACAATACATTTGTATTACACTACCGGTCAAACGTTTTAGAACACCTCCATTTTTCCAGTTTTTATTGAAATTTACGCAGTTTAATGTCTCAATGTACTCTGAAATTAAAGCATAGAACAAATAAACAATTGGAGATAAAAAAGTAATCATGGAATCGTTTTGTTTAACAAAATTTAATCTAAATTTTTGACTCATCAAAGTAGCCACCTTTTGCAGATATAACAGCCGAACACACTCGTGGCATTCTTTCTACAATGGAAATCAAAAATTGTTCGGAAAGTTCTTCCCAACACTGTTGCAGAAGTTCCCACAAATGTGTGCACTTGTAGGTTGCTTTGCTTTCACCCTTATGTCCAGTTCATCCCAAACCAGCTCGATAGGGTTTAAGTCTGGAAACTGTGCTGGCCATTCCATGAGTTGAAGCCTACCGTCTTGTTCTTTTCTTCTAAGGTAGTTCTGACATAGCCTGGAGGTATGTTTTGGGTCATTATCTTGCTGTAGGATGAACCCCTGACCAACTAGGCGATACCAGAGGGTATTGCATGGCTGCAAAATGCTGTGGTAGCCGTTTTGGTTCAGGGTGCCACTCACTCTGTGCAAGTCAGCCGACTCTGGATCCAGCAAAAGAGCCCCAGACCATCACGCTTCCTCCTCCATGTTTGACAGTTGGTGTCACACACGAGGAACCATCCTTTCGCCTACTGACGGCGCATAAAAACCCTGCGTGATGAACCGAAGATTTCAAATTTTGATTCATCGGTCCATAAGACCTTCTTCCAGTCTTCAGTAGTCCACTGGCGGTGCTTCATGGCCCAGGCAAGCCTCTTTTTCTTATTTTGCCATCTTAGCAATGGCTTTCTTACTGCCACTCGACCTGTCAAACCTGCAGCTTGAAGTCTTCTCTTCACAGTTGAAACTGAGACTTGCTTACTTCGACCAGTGTTAAGCTGTGCTTGAAGCTGTTGTCCTGTGAGCCGCCTATCACGCAAGCTGTTGACTCTCAGAAATTTGTCTTCTGATTCTGTTGTGGCTTTGGGTCTGCCAGACCTCTTCCTGTCAGAGTTTCCTCCAGTTTCCAAGTGCCTTTTGATGGTGTAGGAAACTGTACTCACTGACACCTTGGCTTTCTTTGCAATTTCTCTAAAGGAAAGACCTTTAAGGGTTATAATGGTCTGTCTGTCTTCCTTTGTTAATTGCCATTTTCTCGCCATTATGATAGCAATATACTACTTCCTGCAGTACAATACTGTCCAAATAATGCTTAAGAGGGTGTAGTAACACAGTATGTTCCAACACTGCTTTTATACAGACAGAGGGTTTGTAAGTAATCAACAAAAGTTGGGACACCTGTAGGAATTGTTAGCATCAACTTTCAAGGCTTAATTTACTTCCATTGCTGCAGAACAGCTGTAAGTTGTTAACCCATTACTTGTTCCCTGAAAAAGGCCTTTTTGTATAACTCTGAAATGTACATTATTTTTCAGTTTTTGGTAACCTAAACTTTTTTTTTAACCTCTGGCAGTTTACCGCTTACCTTTGTACCATTTCAGGTTATTCACTGGACTTGAACTGCGTAAATTTCAATAAAAACTGGAAAAATGGGGGTGTTCTAAAACTTTTGACCGGTAGTGTACATGTCACACATACAACTGCCACAATCAGACCATTTAAATAACAGATTTAAATAACACTATACGCAATACAAAAGTAGCAATTTTAAAGTTATATTAAAACCCACTAAGATAAGAAAGCCATTTTATAAAAGTGCGTTTTTAGTCTTGACTTGAAAACTGTAATGGTCCCAGCTTCCTTGACAAATGAAGGCAGAGCATTCCACAATTTCAAAGCTCTACAAGAAAAAGCTCTACCTTCCGTGTTGCTTTTGTTGACCCTAGGAATAACCAGCAGCCCCGCATCCTGTGACCTCAGAGTGCTGTTTGGAAGATATGGGGTCAGTAACTCCTGCAAATAACTAGGTGCTAATCCATTCAGGGCCTTGTAAGTTAACAGCAAAATCTTAAAAGCAGTTGAAGAATGAATTACCCGGGATTTAAACGTAGAGTCCACAGTCTTTGTAGATACTGGCAGATTCACCTCAAAAAGAATGGCAAGATGATCAGAAATAGTAAAATCTAGGGTAATGATGCTCTTAACAGCTAAACCACAAGAAATTACCAGATCTAAAGTATAGCCACAATTATCCGTAGAACCTTTGACGTGCAGGATATACTGTAGCCTCAAAAATTCTAAGGAGTTAGAATCAGAATCAATGTCAACATGAAGGTTAAAATCACCCAATAAAAGAATCCTATCATATATGACTGTCAATATAGATAGCAGATCCCCAAATTCAGTCAGAAATAGCGGGTTTGACTTAGGTGGTCGATAAATAATTACAATATGAACAGGTAATCGACTTTTAAATGTCAAGGTTAAAACTTCAAAAGATGAATAACCTTCAACAATTTCCTATTTTATTCTAAATTCACTATGGAAAACAGTAACAAGTCCACCTCCCCGCCCAGTAGAGCGAGCTTTCTGGAAAAAAGAGTAGTTAGGTGGAGAAGCCTCAATCAGGGAAACATTGTCATTCGGTCCAAGCCATGTTTCAGTTAAAGAGAGAATATCAATGTTGTAATCCTGAATAAAATCACTAATTAACTGAGCCTTATTCAATAGAGACCTGACATTAAATAAACCTAGGTGTAAATTGGTCCAATCAAGAGCATGTGATTTAGCAGGGGTAATAGGAATCTGACGAAGGTTACTGTAGCACACACCTCTGTGTTTACTCAGCTGGTAGCGGGAATTTGACATGCCTATTTCAATACAAGAAGTATAACAAATCAAATGAAGAAAAACTGCACTTCCAATGGCAGTGTTCAATTCAACATATATAAATCGCTTTTTTAATTTTAATTTGTATTTTTTTTTGTTTTTTAAGTTATATGAAACTTTTTTTAGCTTTGTTTTAGGCAGAAGGATATTTTAATAAAAATAACTTTTTTGTTAATTAAACATTTTAACTTTTTAAATTTTTTTTTAAATTTAGTTGGTTAACCCATTTTATAAGTGCAATAAGGGACTTGAGTGTGATAAAGCACCCGCGGCGTGGTGATATTAGAGTATATCACACCAATAAGGGACTTGTAATGTAATGAAAATGAAAAGCAAATCAAACGGAGCGGAAGACGGTGTCGTTGTTTGTGATTGTTGAAGTGGTTTCCGTTGCATGCTCTGTTGACAGAGGTTTGAAAGTTGGGCTCTCATGATTCCTGTGTCTGTGTGAAAGGGTTATGACGGTATTCTACTAGCGTTTGTGTGAAAATGGTCAAGAGTGTGGGCTTCCTTAACCCGACTCTAGGGGCTCTGGTACACAGATCGAGGAGGGATGAGTTGTGATGAATGGCTACAGTGTCAACAATGCTGCTAAAAGGCTCAACTAATCAAGCAAAACAATATTCTGGAAAAGGGCAATTACAGGTCAATTATATTGGAGAGAACGTATTATCCTTGGTATTCGTGTCATTCAGTATTGGAATTTACATGGAATTGCTAACAGACACTAGTTTTGACACTTGACAGTAGCTGCAGCATTCTAATATACATGCTACTGTTTCTGTTTGTTTTATACAGGGCACCGTGATGTTGCTTCTCTTGGAAGTATCGCAAACAAGCAGCTGTGTTGAGATGTGTAATGAACTACCTGCATTTAATTATTAATCTGTATGCGACTAAACTGTTTTAATCTGTCATCGGATAAAAGGGGCAATTCAGATGACTTACTGGAAATGTTAACCCTTTGCGGTCCATTTATTAATTCTGCGTCAGGCTCGCCAGGTCTAATTAATTTTTACACGCGCAGTTAATTTTAGACGCGCTGTTTAAAAGTGTTTTTTTTCAGTCAAACGGGTTTAAATGGCCCTGCATGTCAACAAAGCACTCACTAGGGATCTCCAGCCCCGCCCCACCCTTTCGTTTGCTATCACTTTCACATATGCTACCAAATAAAAAATAATAAAAATAATAGTCGTACATACCGATCAATCGTCTCCTGATGACTCGTTTTATCACCAAACTCCTCAATAATGCAATCCAAGTCATTATTTTATTGCTATAACATCTCAAAAAAGCTCTGCAAATGTCCGTGATAGTCTCTGTGCGCTGATACTGTACTCCAGGCTTGTTCCCATACTGACCGCCCATCTGAAGAAGGGGGCTAGTATGACTATTCATGAGATACGCCTTTTTTTTTTTTTTTTATCGGTTTTTCTCGGCTCCTTTCGTTCCCACCGGCCATTGAATGGTTTTCGGCTTTTTCCGTTGAAAACCGACTTTTTCGCTTTTTGCGTTTTAAAATGATGTCGGACAGGGTCCGACAAAGGACCTGGTGGGAATAATTGCAATGTCGGACCCAGTCCGACAATGGACCGCAAAGGGTTAACTTGCTCATGATTTCTTAATCTTGAGTGACCCACCTGAAAGACATCACCACTGTGCTGTGTGAAATCACATTGCCTTTCTTAAGAGTTTGTGCTAGAGTCCTGCATCAGGTCGAGTATCCGTGGGGCCCACGGGTGACCTGCAAAAGTGGGTCGAGTTCGGGTCAGAATTTTAACTTTTTCACGGTTTGCAGTTCCGGTGTGCGTCAATAAAAGAAAAAATTTGGGGTCTGAATTTGAATCCCTAAAAACATATTTTCTGTCCTTTTAGCATACTCGTCTGTAACCCTTTCCCAAATAACGTATTAGAAGGTAAATGTATCAGTATTTCCTGCACTGAAACAGGAGGCGATTAGGGAGGAGTCAGCTGACTAAGCAGTGTTGTTGTTATTGCTTGTTTGATAAGTCGCAAGATCTTTTTATCACGTCTGCTTGGTGATATTAAAAATGTTTGTGAACAAGGTGGAACAAAAGATAGCGCAGGGTTTATATCATGTAGTGGATAATAGTTCAGAAGTGTGGAATTATTTTGGAGTCATAGCGAATTAAAATAATGAACATGACTGGATTCGTTGCTTGTAAAACCCGTCATTATGTTTTTGTGAACGACAGCCACAAAACTGAAACATCATCTCTGCGAAAGCACAGGTGTAGCTCCCTTTCAACTGGTGGCACGAAAGGAATAGACAGGTATTTTATAGTAAAGTAAGAAGAGATAGTTAGTTTAATGTTGCAGTGTTAAAATATATCCAGACCACTAGAGAAAGCTACCACACTGTATAGCCTATTGTGTAAACTCAATCTGTGGAGAATGATATCTGTGTGTGAATGTGAGAGCGTGAGAGTCAGTTGACGCAGGCAGTAGGTAAAGGACAAACACTTGCGGGTTTGGGTCAGATTGCATGTCTAATTAAAGCGGGTCAGGTGGTGGGTAAGAAGACGGTGTTGCAGCAGGTTGCGGGTCGGGTCCTGTAGTAGCGGGTCCGGGTCGGAAGCAGGTCGTAAAAATCGTGCCCGTGCAGGACTCTAGTTTGTGCTGTGTTTTGTGTTAGCAATGTTAAGGATGACCTGGCTATATAACTTGTCTGCAGAATCATATGGCATTCAAACGGGGCACCACTCGAATTGGAAACATGGATTATAACACTGTTTTGTCTCTGGCTTTACATTTTATAAACTTTAAGCTCTGGAGCCAGCCTGGAGCTGGAGCAGGAGGTCTCCATCAGCTCTGGAGCCAGCCTGGAGCTGGCGCAGTGGGTCTCCATCAGCTTTGGAGCTGGAGCAGGGGGCCTCCATCAGCTCTGGAGCCAGCCTGGAGCTGGCGCAGGGCGTCTCCTTCAGCTGTGGAGCCAGCCTGGAGCTGGCGCAGGGGGTCTCCATCAGCTTTGGAGTTGGAGCAGGGGGTCTCCATCAGCTTTGGAGTTGGAGCAGGGGGCCTCCATCAGCTCTGGAGCCAGCCTGGAGCTGGAGCAGGGGGTCTCCATCAGCTTTGGAGCTGAAGCAGGGGGTCTCCATCAGCTTTGGAGTTGGAGCAGGGGGCCTCCATCAGCTCTGGAGCCAGCCTGGAGCTGGTGCAGGGGGTCTCCATCAGTTCTGGAGCCAGCCTGGAGCTGGAGCAGTGAGTCTCCATCAGCACTGGAGCTGGAGCAGGAGATCTCCATCAGCTCTGGAGCTGGAGCAGGTGGCCTCCATCAGTTCTGGAGCTGGAGCAGGGGGCCTCTGAACCCAGCCTAGAGCTGGAGCCGGGGGCCTCCATCAGCTCTGAACCCAGCCTGGAGCTGGAGCAGTGAGTCTCCATCAGCACTGGAGCTGGAGCAGGAGATCTCCATCAGCTCTGGAGCTGGCGCAGGGGGTCTCCATCAGCTCTGGAGCTGGCGCAGGGGGTCTCCATCAGCTCTGGAGCTGGCGCAGGGGTCTCCATCAGCTCTGGCCAGCTGGCGCAGGGGGTCTCCATCAGCTCTGGAGCCAGCCTGGAGCTGGAGCAGGGGTTCTCCATCAGCTCTGGAGCTGGAGCAGGAGATCTCCATCAGCTCTGGAGCTGGAGCAGGGGTCTCCATCAGCTCTGGAGCTGGCGCAGGGGTCTCCATCAGCTCTGGAGCTGGCGCAGGGGTCTCCATCAGCTCTGGAGCTGGCGCAGGGGTCTCCATCAGCTCTGGAGCTGGCGCAGGGGTCTCCATCAGCTCTGGAGCTGGCGCAGGGGGTCTCCATCAGCTCTGGAGCTGGCGCAGGGGGTCTCCATCAGCTCTGGAGCTGGCGCAGGGGGTCTCCATCAGCTCTGGAGCTGGCGCAGGGGGTCTCCATCAGCTCTGGAGCTGGCGCAGGGGGTCTCTATCAGCTCTGGAGCTGGCGCAGGGGGTCTCCATCAGCTCTGGAGCTGGCGCAGGGGGTCTCCATCAGCTCTGGAGCTGGCGCAGGGGGTCTCTATCAGCTCTGGAGCTGGAGCAGGGGGTCTCTATCAGCTCTGGAGCTGGTGCAGGGGGTTCCCATTGGCGCTGGAGCTGAGCTACTGGAGCCACTCTGGTGCCGGAGCCAGCAAGTTGGAGCATGGCCAACCCTAATAAGAAGTATGGTATACAGTGAACTGCCTTTCAAATCACTTTATAATTGTATTTTTTCACTTTGATATGGATAAAAAAAAAAACCTTCTGTAGTTGAGGCTCAATTGCAACTCTGCTTTAATCTTACAGTAATATTGGATGTGTATCACTCCTTTCACAGAGGAAGTGAAGGGGAGGGGGGCTGTTGAATTCACGCAGTAGATTACTGAAGCATTAGGCTCTCCACATTAACTACTGTATTGTTATGTAGACCTGAAGAAAGATGCACAGACAGGTAATGAGCTATTTCCATGTTGTCTGCAGATCCTTGGTGGAAGAGGACGATCCTCACATGAAAGTGTCTCTCGGGGGCAGCGATATGGGTGTGTCTGCCCATCTCCAGGCTTCAAAGACAGGCACCACGCGATTCTTCACGAGCAACACTCACAGTTCAGTTGTTTTACAGGTAAAGGGGACTGAATGCATGTTTGCTGTAGTTGCTAAGGTACAAGCTAAGCACAGATCAGAGCTATAAAGGCTTCAAAAATGAAATTACAATCCCTACCCACCAGTGTCAACAGTTAAGCTGAAGGGAGAAAATAGCAGCGTGCCTTATTGTTTGATATTTTCTGTTCAGAATAAATGGTTTGTATTGTGGTGTGCTATTTTACTCCAGAGGATCCTCTCGTTACAGTGATCAGAAAGGCAGTTAAGTAGTGGATTGCAGCGGGGCTCACAGTGGCAGTAAAGTGTGCTCTTAATGCAGAGAGTCAAAATCACTGCCTTGCATTTTTTTTAAATCCTTAATTTCTTTAAAACAACAGAGATCTGTTAACCTGACTATGCATTACTGTCCTGCATTAGGAGCAATTTAGATGGGTTTGGGTGTTTCTTTTATTCTGAAAGTGGTTTTGAGGTGAAAAATCAAGTCAGCCCTAAACTTCCTATGATGCCTAGACCTCTCTAATTCATGTTTCCTGCAGCTGCCAAACTCCTTTGTCCGCTGGTTCGGACGGAGGGGGCTTAGGTGGCATTTTTTTTTTTTTTTTTTTTTAAGTTTTGTTTAAACTAAAAAAATTTTAAATTTAAATAATTTATTTTTTAAATTCCCCTCCTTCCAAATCTGATATCCCGGTGATTCATGCTGGAGGCAATGATTTAGGTAAATTGAAGTGTGGAATTAGTTAGAAAAATGAAAAAAGATTTAACAAATTTGCATGAGCTATTTGCATGAGCTCCAAATACAAAAATAATTCTTGTGCATCACCCAGCAACGTCTTTGGAAAGATGTAAAGGCATCTCCAAAAATAAACAAAGCCCGTAACTGGGTGAACAATGTAATTTCAGATTTTGTAAGGGGTTTGGGGGATTCAATGTTCAATTCGGTATCCTGAAATTAAATATGATCAGGTTGAGCTTTTTAGGGGGGATGGTGTCCATATGAATGACACTGGTAATGATATATTCCTAAATAACCTCCAGCATGGAATTAAACCACACCTTCTGTAAATATATCCTTCCCTTCCCATACCCACCCTTACACCTTTGTTTGTATTGTATATATTGTTTTGTATTGTATATTTTGAATTGTGTACATTGTATTGTGTATATTGTTTTGTTTTAATAAGTGTATTTTTTAAATATCTTTGTTTTGAGAAATGTATGTAGACATAAGTATTACTGTATGGTATGCAATGAATGCTGTACGATATCTTTATATTATATTCATGATATCTTTATATTTGATTCATGAGATCTGGTGTAAAACATAGTTAAAACAAATCAGATAACGTTAAGAGCAAGTTCTCACATGGAGCTTCACATAATAATCTACAAGTAAAAAGTATAACCTGTGATATGACGTTTTATCTTTCCTGAAATACGACTGGTGAGTAGGGACTTTCATTGTAGAAGTGAGGCTCAGAGATTTGCACAGGGTACTACATTAAACTGGAAAGCTATCTGAATTATTAGTGCCGTCTTTGGTGCTGTGCGAGTACATCCACCATGTCAACTAGGATTACAGATGTTCATATAAATAATTTAACTGCACTTTGGGACATTATGTATAGGAAGCCAATCATTTTGTGCGTTTCTCAAATTATATATTCACCTTAAAACACCATCTTCCACTAAATCGTTTTCTATATTAACAGGTTTAGATATCCCACGTAGACTTGATTAAAACATCAAACATTATTCGTGAAGAAAAGTGTTTGTACCCACTTTCCCACTCAATGTATTGAAAAGGTTCAAAGTCACAGAGCAATTTACCATGAAAATAATATAACTGTTAAAGTGAGCCTATATAAACACTTATTAAACACTTATTTGCTTACCCCACAGTATATGTCCACGAACTATATTTTTAAAAGGAAATACACATTTGGCAATTAGTGATTTTAACTATGCATAGACATAAATTATACCGACAAAATAATGTTTTTAAAATATTTATTTGTTATTTGAAAAAAACCTAAAATACAGCGAGCAATTTCCTGAAGATAAAATTTATTTAATAAAAATTAAATGCAAATATACATTACGATAAATAACACCTTTTTAAAAAACAAAAAGAATACTGTCTGCAATACAATTCGATAAATAAGATGACAACATATTTAAACAAAAATTGCTGTCTGCAATGCAATACCTGTTTTCGTTTCTCAAAAAAATACAAATGGCGTCCTGTAATTTTATGAATCTCCACAGAGGACCTTGACTTTGAGTTGTAAGATTTGCACATGTGTAGAAAGGCTCAGAAAGGCAAATGCAAACTTATTTCCTGACACAGGCTTAGAGCTGTAATAACTGCCCAGCAAAATAAATATTAAGATCCTCAATAAAAACTTAAATACATTTTTTTTTTTTTTTTAAATTTAGTAGTGGCCAATTGTGCACCGCCCCCTGGGAGCTCCTGTCCTCGGTCGGCAGTGGAATAGCCTGGACTCGGACTTGTGACGTCCAGGCTATAGGGTGCATCCTGCACTCCATGCAGAGCGCCTTTACCGGGTGTGCTACTCAGGAGCCCCCCTTAAATACAATTTAAAAAAGTGGATTACTTTTTAATACGATAATTAGCCTAGAAAATTTATTTATTTTATTTTATTTTATTTGGACGGACTGAATCCAGGATCATACAGTGCACAGTGAATGGAACTTGGGGAGTTGTTTTTATTGTATTAGTTTCCAGACTATGTTCCACGAGGAACGAATGTAACTCTGCCTTGCCTCTGCTTGCAGTGCTGTACAGAGCATCACTACGAGGAATGAATGTAACTCTGCTCTGCCTCTGCTTGCAGTGCTGTACAGAGCATCACTACGAGGAATGAATGTAACTCTGCTTTGCCTCTGCTTGCAGTGCTGTGCAAGGCGTCACTACGAGGTTTGAGTGTGCTTGCAGGTTAAGACAAGACAGATTTTAGAAAACCTCACTTCAATATTTCATTAAATGGAAATGTATTATGAACTGTATGATCACAATGTTATGATACAAGGCAACAAGCCCAGAATTGAACTATTGAGAAAAGCCTACATAAATACAGCAATCCAGAATATTTGATTTGTTCTAGTTTGTTGTTTTGCATCTGTTTGCAATCTCTACAGTCTGCAAACTATTTTGGTTTCTTTTGTTTTTGTTTTTATTGTTGCCAATGGTACACGGTAACTGTTAGTGTTGGTAGAAATGCACTGTTTTAAAAGTGACCCTCACCACCTGCAGTTTTAATATCACCTGGTGCTCTGCTGCAAGTTCTCTTGCTGAGCAGCCATAGCTTCTACCATTACATAAGCAAGATGGGATTATTTATTTTTGCTGAAATTCAAATGCTGACTTGCAAAATCAGTAGTGGTGTTCGCCCACAGCACCCCAGAAACACTGTGTCTGAAAGTGCATGGTATCTTCTCATTGTAGTACAGCTTGCAGTAACATTTAATCAGTGCAAGGCTGCAGTCAAGGGCATAGACAGAATCCATTTAGTGGATCATTCCTTCAGCAAAAGGCTTTGGATAGAATGTGTTCATGAGGTAGACGCTGCAATGTGGTTTAAAAACTAGGATGCTTGTCATTGAGGTCATTCATCTGAGCTATCTTCATGACAATATACACATTTCAATAAAGGTATTAGCAGAGACAATAGTATATCAATCTGTGAGGGATAATAGACCACCTTAACCACCACTCCCTATGCCTCTCCCTGCAGTGTTCATTTCACTACTTTACCTGTGCAGACATTACTGCATTCCACATTCGTGATTGTTAAAGGGATCCATGTGCTGGGTACTGCTGTACTTTGCCCTCAGGGCAGGCTGTTCATACATTTCACACTGGTTGTTACAGGGCTTCGACCAGCTGCGGGTAGAAGGCTTACTCTGTGACGTGACGCTGCTACCTGGGGATGGGGAAGAAGCTTTTCCTGTTCATAGGGCAATGATGGCATCAGCCAGTGATTATTTTAAAGCCATGTTCACAGGTAAAAAAAAAAAAAAATTCTGCCAGTACTATTATTTAAAGCTGCAGTGTACCGTAACCATGTCCTGTTTGTAGTGAAAGATGTTATGTGTAAAAGTCTAATCAAAGGTAGTGTGTTCATCCATTGAAAGAGTAACCTAACTTGGATGTATTGTCCGTGGTGTGGGGTAAAGTGATCCAAAGAACAGAAGATACATAAGGATTGTTAAAGCTGCCATTTATTAATGAATGTGTCTTGTTCTGCTGCCTTGCCTCACCTAGGTGGAATGAAGGAACAAGACCTTATGTGCATCAAGCTTCATGGAGTAAACCGAATAGGCCTCAAGAAGATTATTGACTTCATTTATACCGCGAAGCTCTCTCTTAACATGGAAAACCTGCAGGACACACTGGAAGCTGCCAGCTTCTTGCAGATCCTGCCAGTCCTGGACTTCTGTAAAGTGTTTCTCATATCGGGGGTAAGGCATCCCTTTCGTTTCGATATTTAACGGCATTCACTGATGATCTTATATAGCTTGTGTTTGTCCTGGATTGGGGACTAGGTTGCTGTAGTTCATTATGGTCAAGCTAACAAGCCTCCTGGCATTAAGTTTCACTGGCACCCTGCCACACTGCTGCAGTGCTGGGTCCTCCTTTGCCAATGATGGAGGTGTGAGAATCACAGCCTCATTGTGCCTGCACCAGCTGCTCTATAGCTACGGATTCATCCTGTAGGGCAGCATACTGCTCAAATCAGAACGTATAGAGGAATTCAGGATTTTACTCATCCAAGATCTACAATTCCCTGCACTTTCAACAAATTGCCTTTAGATTTAAGTTGGTGTTAAAATGTAAAATGTAGAAATGCTTTCATTTTGAACACTTTTTCAGGACTGGCGTAACGTGTAGCGCCTAGGTTTGCTATAGAGCACAGGGCAGTCATTAGACATTCATGTTGAACCATAGAGCCGGTCGTCTGCTGCCTTCAAAACAAAGTTTGAAAAATGACTGGACAAATACAAACCCAGTCTTTAATGGGGACTTCTGTTTTTCCTTGTTTGTGTATATTCTGTTAACTATTGTTTTATGTGAGATAAAACTGTGGTTGTTTTCAGGTGATGTGTCTGTCTTATGCATTCTCTGTCGCACACAGCACAAGGGTGCCAATCTGTACATACTGTCGCAATCATGGAAGAATTGCACTGGGTACAACAGTAGAGAAAATGGGGGTGTGGGGGTGAAATGCATTTCAATGTTTAATTGCTTATATTTCTATTCAGCCATTTAGTGATTTTTATTTTTTCCCCCACTTTTAAATTGGTTTATAATTGTTTGTGAAAATAAAAGAGAGCTTGTTGAATTGGGCATCCATCTTGAAAACTAAGCACAGTTTCTTTATCTTTGCCAGGCTTTTCAGTATATTGGCTGGTGTAGACAATCACTGGGCCTGCTCTCTGAGAAATAGATCAGAGACTTCAGTGAATCTCCTTGCTGGCTGCAGATTCCTTTGTCACCGAAAGGTTTCCTATTCTGCCTTGGAGCTGAAATGCAGTTGTCTTAGTAATAGGAGACACACATTGAGCTTAATAGAAATAGCATTATGGGATCATTACACAGCAAAGCTGAGATGAAAAAAAAATTTAATTTTAAATTTAAATATTCTGTACAAGAAATTCTAATCTTGCATTTTTTACTGTACTAGCGAGAGAAAAACACTAGACCTGAGCAGAAGACACAGCCATCGTTCTCTTTTGGCCCATTATTGATGACCTCTTAAATCTACATGCTTAACGTCCATTATTCCGTTGTCAGAAACATCCCACGCCACGGCAGACAAGCAAGTCAATAATCTGAACTGAAAGACACACTTTGAAAGCTAAGATACTGGATGGTGTGGCCTCCCAGGTTTTGTAAACGATTTAGAACAGTTTTTCTCTTGTCTTCTCTGGGCTTCCAATGTTTGAATCGCTCTTGATGAAGTATCTGTAATATTGTCATTGCATTTCCTGGTTGTCTGCCTAAACCCTGGTTTATTTGTTAATGAGGGCTGTGCAGTATCAGCAGTGATTTTAAAAAGCACAATTCCTATACTGTAGAAATGAATTAGTCAATCACCTGATTCTTCTGTATTGTCAAGTTTATTACAGAAGTGAGCTGCAGGAATGGATCGCTTATTCCTTGCCTTGCCTCGAGCTACCACATGATTCACAGTACTCAATACATCCAACCTGTCATGCACTTCCATTTGCTGTATACTGTAGGGCTTAAATGTGCAGTTTTACATGTATGTTCTTTTTAAACATGATGGCTGGTACTACAGTAGGTTAAAGAAATCTGTTTGCAAGACTTACTTTCAGGTGGTATTGAACACCATAGTTAATTTCACCTGGTCAGTGAAATTGTCTCTACTTCAACTCCTTCTTTCCTGTCATTAACCAACCAGCTTCTCCTATTGACTGACATCCTTTGCAGCCAGCAACATGCTTTGACCCCAGAGACACTACTCAGGTGAAATGTGTGTAGCTCACAATGTCACAGCTGTAACCAGTGGGTGCTTTCATCTGGAGCATTTGCTAACAAAGTATATTATAATCCATATATCAGTCATGGGTTTTATGATAAAGGTATTAGGGCTGGGATTTCAGTAATTAAATTAATGCATTCTTTTTGTGTAGCAGCTAATTACATTTCCCCTTTTATTATATCCATTATCTGCATTTTAATTATATATCATTAACAGATCTATACTAACTGTATAAATACTGTATTTTATTTTAATTGCATAATACTGGACTCCAACAAAGGGTGCAAGTGCATGGAAAATGCTTCCACCAACCATTTTCCTGAGGAAAAGCTGTGCAGTTATTTCTGTTAACCGACAGATATGTTGCTGATTTAAAAAAAACAAAATAAGAAAAATAATTATAGACCGATGATAATAATTTAGCAGACACTTTTATCCAAAGCTACTTACAGACTAGGGGATTAACAGCTGCTACAGAGTCACTTACAATAGGACTTTGTTTTTTACGTCGCGTCCATTTTATCAAAAGCTTGTTGTTGTTTTTCTTGCAAACGTATTTAAAATGAATAGATATTGCATGTAAAAACCACCAAGCAAGTTGATATTCACATAATTTATTAAACAGAACTGCCTTCCAGTAACAGCCTTGGTTCTTCCCTGTCAATCACTTTTTATAAACAACTTGTTTTGCTTGCCTCATTATTTTCTTTTTCTTCTGGATTTCTTTTTAGGTTACTTTGGACAACTGTGTTGAAATTGGGCGCATTGCAAACACATACAACCTTACAGAGGTGGATAAATATGTAAATAATTTCATCTTAAAAAACTTCCTGTCCTTGCTGAGCACTGGAGAGTTTGTGAAGCTACCCTTTGACAGGCTAGCCTTTGTGCTTTCCAGCAACAGCCTCAAGCACTGCAGCGAGCTGGAGTTGTTTAAAGCTGCCTGCCGCTGGCTACGGTACGAAGACTCCAGGATGGACTACTCCTCCAAGCTAATGAAGAACATTCGCTTTCCTCTCATGAGCCCACAGGAGCTTATAAACCACGTGCAGACAGTGGATTTCATGAGAACAGACAACACATGTGTCAACCTTTTACTGGAAGCCAGCAATTACCAAATGATGCCCTACATGCAGCCTGTCATGCAGTCAGAAAGAACTGCTATCCGATCTGATAACGCGCACTTGATAACTTTGGGGGGAGTTCTACGGCAGCAGCTGGTCGTTAGCAAAGAGCTGCGGTTGTTTGATGAAAAGGCACATGAGTGGAAATCATTGGCTCCCATGGATGCCCCACGGTACCAGCACGGCATTGCAGTGATTGGCAACTTCCTGTATGTGGTTGGTGGACAGAGTAATTACGACACCTAAAGGAAAGACTGCCGTGGACACTGTATTCGATTTGACCCTCGCTATAACAAGTGGATGCAGGTGGCATCTCTCAATGAAAAGCGCACTTTCTTCCACCTAAGTGCCCTCAAAGGACATCTCTATGCAGTGGGTGGTAGGAATGCAGCGGGTGAATTGGGTAAGTGTTTGTCATGCATGTAGCCTAGATTACTGATGGAGACTCCAGTTGTTTTTTTCCCCCCATTTGTACTGCTTTGAAGGACTGCTAACAAAGTGTTTAAAATGCCTTTCAAAATTGATTTTGTAGAGTACTGTACCAAGCCTTTTGAGTGTTTAATATTTTTGATTACATTACTACATGTTCTGCTATACATAGGAGGCTACACTGCTAAAAACTGCATAAGCAGCAAAGCTGTCTATCGTGGCTAGAAAACTGTTGTACATATTGCTGTACAAAGGGGGTTATTTCACTGTAGCTGCAGTTAAGTCACATGGTGCTACTGTAGCATGAAACCTGCTCTGGAATTGGCACGTAAGCTACCACATACTATATAAGCCGTGTCCAGTTAAATGGAGGTTGAAGATACTCCACGGTCATTCATTGAGAATTGTACTTATTTTCACAGTTTGTTATTTCTGTTATTTAGCACTTGTTTGCTGGTCATTTGAAGCAGCCTGGTCTGTGTCAAGCACCTGCTGATATTTACTGTACATCTAATTAATAGAACTATGCCATCGTGCTTCATGTACCTCACATATCCGTATCTATCCTCAGGAAACACATGGGTTTCCATTATTTGTCCATACCGAATAGCATACTTTTGATTGAATGTTTTGATTTCTACTGTGACGCCTTCAATTTTCCAAAGTAATAAATCAGCTAGATTGTATGCAATCCTCATATATACTGAAGGCTTGTAAAACCAAGTAAATGTGTCAGGAGGAAGGATTTCTGGAATACCCTCGTTTCAAACCATGAATACCCACGTTTCAATCCATGAATACACTCGTTTCAAACCATGAATATCCTTGTTTCAGCCCTTGAATACCCTCGTTTCAACCCATGAATACCCACGTTTCAACCCATGAATACCCACGTTTCAACCCTTGAATGCCCTCGTTTCAAGCCATGAATGCCCTCGTTTCAAGCCATGAATGCCCTCGTTTCAAGCCATGAATGCCCTCGTTTCAAGCCATGAATGCCCTCGTTTCAAGCCATGAATGCCCTCGTTTCAAGCCATGAATGCCCTCATTTCAAGCCATGAATGCCCTCGTTTCAGCCCTTGAATACCCTAATTTCAAACCATGAATACCCTTGTTTCAAACCATGAATACCCTCGTTTCAAACCTATAGCTACATAGACACCTTGTTTATTTATTAATCCAGACAGATCCGCTGAGATGCACCCTCTCCTTTACAGTGATGTCCTGGCCCTGTTGACAGCGATTGGGGAATGTAGTGGCCGTTAATGCCCACACAGTAGACAGGACCTCAGTTTAACATCTCATTCCGGGGATGGCACCTCCTGTAGCACAGTCTATTTTGCACTGCGCGGTGCACCAGGCAATCAATTGCAACATTTAGACTAACTACAGTATACAGTGAAGATAAACCCAGCTCACTGGCAGAGACATGAACCAGGTGTTGGCTACCCTTAGCTCTGCTGTACATTGAGGGTGGAGAATGTGAAGAAAATAACAGCAGTAAGCAGTGCTCCTAGAGATGGTGGTTTTCAGAACCCAGGAAAAGAGTCGTATTTGTATTATCTAAACCGTGGTATTGTTTTAATCTTCTGCTGTTTTTAAACCAATCAAGTACACACCTCTGTGTTTAAATGGCTGTCCTTTCAGAACCCTCACAAATAAATGAGCAACCTGAAGCAGCAAAGCTGCACACCTGTGCTGGAATCTCCTGCTGTTCATGCATCCTGACAGCCTGCAGAGATCATGATCAGTGCACAGGAACACAATATTGAATCCAAATCTTTTTACAAATATGTGCTGTGCTCAGCTCTGTGGATTTCCTGCTATGATCTGAAAGCACAATGAAGTGTCTATCCCAGCTTTTTAAATATATGTATATTTTAATTAAACCACTTTAGTTTGACATCTGGTGCCATTGCAGGATTTAATTACAAGCCCCTATTGTATCAGATAAGGATTGCTTTATTTTCACAATGCAGTCCCCTTCAGCTGGATTGATGTCCTACAAGCACAGCCGACAAACTGCTAGTGGAAAAGTTGTAGAATAGCTGCTGTATTATGGGTAGCACATAAGCTGAAGAATTGCTTTGAAAAACATAAGCTATTGACATGCCTGCCTTTCAGAGGTGGCCCGTTCTGCAGGGTGGATAGTTCATTCCTATTGTTAAATAGAATGGAGGGTTTAACTGGATTCTGTGATTTTTAGCTTCAGTTTTTAAGGATTACCAAAAATAATATTGTTCAGTATTAAATATATAAAGTTCCTGCCGCACCACCCTGAAGGTCAGCGTTGATTTATGAATGTCGTGTTGGAGGTCTGCTGGCCAGTATATTGAGCAATGTCAATAGGCCTTGGTGAGAAACCTAGTTCATAGAATCGTTGCATTAATATCCTGCATACCAGGGCGTTTGGTTTTCAAATGGATATTTTAAAAAGCCAGCATATGCATTTTAAACAATTTCTATCTACTTATGCACAGTGATAAAGGCCAGTGGTTTTCAGCCGGGGGTACTTCTAAGGGTCATGGGGGTATGCAGGACGACACAGAAATGTAAAAGATGATAATGATCTTGAATTTATTTAACGGTACAGTAGTCTCCGGCTAAGGGAACACCCCTCGGGAAGCAAGTGAAGTGTTCTTATAGCCAAAGTTAGCCACCATACACACCATGAATCAATCAATAAATACATACATGTGTATTACTTGTCATGATGCATGTGCATCAACATATGAAAGTAACTGAATAAGTAAAAGCAAAACAATAGGCAAGTGTATGTTAATAAACTATAAGAATAAAGTAACAGACAAACTAAGGTTAATAAAACTAAAGCAAAGCAACACGGTCAACATGCTTACGTCGCTGTGTACTATGGAATTGCTGCCAGGTGTGTTTTCAGGCTATCACAATGGCCGAGGCAAAAATAATGGGCGTTACTTGGGGTTAAATGAACACAGCACCCCTACACATGTTACAAAATGCAGTAGCAATATGCAAGACATGCACATTGTTTAACAGAATGGTGAAGCAACTCATCAGAACAGGAAACACCAAATTGCTATGCGACTTTTTTTCAGGAGTTCAAACAATTTCCAACTTTTTGTAGCAAGAGAAACAGCGGCATTTTGCTGTTTGTTTACATGCCATTTTGTAGCGATGAGGTGCACTCGTGGAAATCAGAATACAAAACAATTCAATGATATAACAGCGGTTCTGGAAAGATTTAATAAACCAATCTGTGTCCCACAAGACACTCTTGTGACGACAAGTTGCTTTTTTTACAAATTATTATTATTTGTTTATTTAGCAGACGCCTTTATCCAGGGCGACTTACAGAGACTAGGGTGTGTGAACTATGCATCACCTGCAAAGTCACTTACAATTACATCTCACCCGAAAGACGGCGCACAAGGAGGGTAAGTGACTTGCTCAGGGTCATACAATGAGTCAGTGGCTGAGGTGGGATTTGAACCGGGGACCACTTGGTTACAAGCCCCTTTCTTTAACCACTGGACCACACTGCCTGCTATCAGTGCCAAGAAGGTGTTCTTTTAAGCAAAGTTCCTGTTCTTTTGCCGGAGCATTTACAATGGGAAAAATCCATTTCACCACGAGGGTGTTCCCTTGGGCGAAGTGTTCTCTTAGGAGGTGCAGAGACTACTGTATTATATATTATCTCAAAACCACTGTGCAGAAATATTGCATTTTTGTTTATCAGCTGAAAGGTTAGTATAGTTTTAAAATGATCATCCACCTGTACGCATGCGTGATTTCGATTGAGCAGATTTCTACTGTAACTATGGTGGGTGAAGCAGCGTCTGGGAATTCTGCCTGTAGAGAGCTCTGCTCAGAGCGCTCTGTGCTGCTCATGAACTTTGCTGTTTTCAACTCGACGTATAATTGAATACTAATCAGTGAAGCACAGTCTTTCTGTGTTTTTTAGAAGTATAAATGCTGCGGTAAACATAAATAATCACAATACTCAAACTTTGACAGTTGTTGTGTTATGTATTGGGCACGGCTGCAGTTTAGTAATAGCGGCTGGTTGAATTTGTTTTCGGTGTTTGATAGAGTACATCCAAATTATTCTGTGTATCGTTTCTTGAGTCAAAAACTTGCAAAAGAAAAAGTCTACAGAAGGTACAAAGCGGCAGAGTTATACAGAGTCCCTTTGGACACTTTTTATATTGGCTTTAATAAAAAAAAAAGTTTATCATTGTTAGTTATTATATAATTTTATCTTGAGGTTAAAAATGTTTTTGATGTTGTAAACATTTTAAATGGTACACATAATGATGCTGAGATGGGAAGTAAATGGTAACGTGATAAACATTTACAGTACAGACTATTATGGATTATTTATAACTTTGCCAAATAGAAAGCGGATACGTGTGTGTACTTCTGTTCAAATCCAACAGCAGTACATTCCTGTACTCTATTTCTCATTGGTTCCCTGTCGATCTACGCTGCAGTGCGCATTGCAGTCTCGTGCAGCAAGCTAAAAGACGACGCTGCTGTGTTGCCTTGAGCACTTGTTATTTTCAGAAGTCAGTGTGTGAGTGACCACCAGTCACTGCAAAAGCAACGGGTGTTCTTGCTACTGATCCAGGCGTGCACCACATTTACTGTGTGCCTCATAAGTGGGTTTTCCCAAAGTCTTTATTTTTCTATAAATAGATGAAAATCATGTGGTCACCTGACCTGAAACTGAGGCTACAGTAATAAAGAGGGGAGAAAGTGGGGGTGCTCAGATTCCGCTTGATTTTCACTATTATTTGATTTGGTTTTCAGAATGATGATTTTAGATTTCTGGACGGTGGGTTATGAAAACATTTGACACCAATTACTTTTGAGAAATCCATTAGAATTGTGATGTAAAGATAGAGTATCTGGATCTGGCTGCACTCCAGGCTGACTCTGTAAGGACCTGTACTCCAGTAGGGGAGACTGGTGTGCTAACAAGGAACAGCCTTTAAGGGCCGAATGGCCTTTTCTCGTTGTCACACGTTTCTTGTGTTCTCATGATGATCTTGTTTTGTAGGATTTCTGGTTTGACCTGGAATTACACATCATGCACAGTGTGCTCTAGGGAGATGCTTTTTTGTTTCTTTCATAATGGAGAAATACTTTCAAACTCACTGAGAGGAAGGTGCTGTGACACTGAAACATCAGTGATACGGTATAATGAAATTAAATATAGTGTGCGTGAATTCAGAGTTGCAAATGTGAACACATTTTTAAAAAGCCCTTGCATGCAAGTTCATTTGTTCCTGTCCATCTAGTGACTAAGCAGCAGTGATTTTAAAAGATGTGGGGTCACAGAAGTGAAGTTAGGGCATCTAAACAGAATGTAATTTCCTAACATTGGAGCCGGGGTTAACTGACTAATGCATAACATCATACTGTAATTTAAGGGAACTGTCTGTCTCATGTGGGCTCATTGATCTATTCAGTATTGGTAAGTGTACAAATCAAACCCATACGTTGTGAGAAGTACCTCGGCCTGCTGTCCTATACCAAGGTGATCACATGCCAACCTTATGTAATATTTCTATTAAAATGATGATGGCCTTATTGGTCTAGTGGCAGCGGATACTGTACACTGGGTGATTTGACCATAGGGATGAATTTGGGTTCCTCTGCCTTCCTGTATTCATCTCTATTGGGAATGGCATCAGGGCTCTGGACTCTTGACCGACGGGTCGTGGGTTCAATCCCAGGTGGGGGACACTGCTGCTGTACCCTTGAGCAAGGTACTTTACCTAGATTGCTCCAGTAAAACTCAACTGTATAAATGTATAAAAATAATGTGATATCTTGTTACAATTGTAAGTCGCCCTGGATAAGGGTGTCTGCTAAGAAATAAATAATAATAATAATAATAATAATAATAATAATAATAATAATAATAATAATAATTGAATATAAGATGTGCTTTCTCCAGGCTGATTCTTACATCCATTAATCATGTACAATTCAACAATTAGCCACAATGATTATTGAATGGGATAGTCTTTGGAATTATTGATTTTATTTTGTACAAAGCCTCCCTTTACACTTTAGACAGTCTACTGTACAGCTTTATGATTACACTTTATTACATTATTAAACAATGCGCGGCCAACCACGTGATCGCCATTCATTTCATTCACAGCCACCTTCTCAAAGTGGGATGCATGTTATTAGGAGGGACATTGTAGGGACATTGTAAGTAGGGAGTATGGCATTTAGAGGCCTCTGTGACAAATTCATAAAAAATACCTTTGTTTTATGAATTCCTTGTTGCAGGTTTGTAAATTGCATAGTTTTAATATTTATTAAACCAATGTATTTGAGAATTCTAATCTGTGAATTTCTGTTTTGGTCGTCTACCAGTGCTTCATGAGTAAATCCAGCTAGTCTCTGGAAAGTTAACACAATAGGGATATGGCATCTACCCATCTCTAGACACCCCAATTGTAGTACTGTATATTGCCATATAACTCGGGCAGAGCTGTAAACAAACATACAATGCAAAGTATGTATCTATCTATTTATTCATTTATCTTGAGTAATTTCATAATATTCCTAATCCACTGATAAAATCTCACCGTGTTGCCAATGTTGCATGTACTGTGTACCACGCTGGTAGTGTTATGTGAGGACAGTCCCTAAACACCAACACGCCCTGCCCTGCTGTGCTCTGCTCCCTGCCCTGCTGTGCTCTGCTCCCTGCCCTGTGTGCTGCTGCGCCCTGCTCCCTGCTCTGCTCCCTGCCCTGCTCTACTCTGCTCCCTGCTCTGCTTCCTGCCCTGCCCTGCTCTGCTCCTTGCCCTGCTCTGCTCTTCTCCCTGCTCTTCTCCCTGCCCTGCTCTATCCTGCCCTGCTGTGCTGTGCCCTGCCCTGCTCCCTGCCCTGCTCTGCTCCCTGACCTGCTCTGCTCTTCTCCCTGCCCTGCCCTGCTCTGCTCTTCTCCCTGCTCTGCTCCTTGCCCTGCTCTGCTCTGCTCCCTGTCCTTACCTGCTCTTCTCCCTGTTCTGCTCCCTGCCCTGCTCTATCCTGCCCTGCTGTGCTGTGCTGTGCTCTGCTCCCTGCCCTGCCCTGCTCTATCCTGCCCTGCTGTGCCCTGCCCTGCTCCCTGCCCTGCTCTGCTCTGCTCTGCACCCTGCCCTGCTCTGCACCCTGCTCTGCTCCCTGCCCTGCTGTTCACACTGTTATTTCTTGTTTAAACAGCCACAGTCGAATGCTACAACCCAAGAACAAATGAATGGACGTACGTTGCAAAAATGAACGAACCTCACTACGGACATGCAGGGACGGTCTATGGTGGCTTTATGTATATTTCAGGTATGTATGTGGATTAATTTACTTTTCATATCCCAGGTTTGATTTAAAGGTTTCAAACAAACAAGAGAGTTCACCTAAAACACATGTTTTCTTGTATAATTCTGAGCGTTATGTTGGAGTATTATAAGGACTTTCTGCTCACTTCATTTAAACCATTGGGGCATCATTCTTGTGTAAGAGGGGTGTTGATGAACTTTTAGGTTCAAATTACTGTGTCCTTCTGTACAGCGAGTCATGGACAACCAGGGGATGCAAGCATGCAAAACTGAAGACCTGATGTGATTTGCACTTGGTTAGCATTTTGGACAAAATACTTGGTGCTTACTGTAGCCTTCTTACATTACATACAGGGATCACCATACTATCTAATTAAAAAAGGTAATTCATTATCGATAACAGATATTTTCAGAAGATGACTCACAAGAACTATCATGTACAGCACTCCATTCAGCATGCAATTGTGCTGTATTAACGTGGTTTAGTTGATCTGCAGAATTATTAAAAAAAAGAATTCCTGACAGACAATGTCTTGCACTTTAGAGTACCACCTTTCTCATTCAAGGTTGTTTCTTACTAGCTTTGTGACCTTACTGGTTTGTTTTCCAAAACCTTTCCTTTAGGCAGTAGTTGTCTATAATGTGGCAGTAGCACTGCACCTAGAACAGCGTGAGAGAGAATATAGAATCCAGTCCTTGATATGAACAGACTCTCTGAAATCTCCTGTATATTGTCCATCGCTGGCATTGCACAATCCTCCTCCTCATGCACTTTATATGTAGCAATCTCAATCAAATGTACTTCAGTATACAGATACAGTATGAGATCAGTACACAGTAGATTATTTATTGAATACTGAACTAGCTGCCTTGTGCCAGAATAGCAGTGTTGCACAAATGAGCTGTATGTGGAGCACCCAGTGAACGCTGTACCCTAGGAGGGCATGGCGGTCCTCGATGAAAGTAATGGAGAGAGTGGTTGGACAGGAGCACTCTATAGGATATGGTGTGTGTGTGTTAGATTGTTTGCTAAGCCACTTGGGCGGTACTGTATATTGCTAGTTTCAATGGTACTGTATAAACCATTAGGACTGTGTCATAATCATCTGTACATACTGTTAATCTATTACTGTAGATACGGCTCATTGCAGTTCATTATTAAAATAGTGAGCTATAGGATATACATTACAGTTAGACTTCTGATCACAGGAAACAACTAGTGCAGTATTTCAATCCATTGGTGAGCAGGGATTCTATGATGTGTGTGAAATAGTTATATAATATAACTATTCACACACACACACACACACACACACACACACACACACACACACACAGTATGTTATATTAGTTAGCAGCTTTTTTCAAGTAGTTCCGTAATTAAACTGTGTCAAGGTTTGTTTGCATATCTACGTATCAATTCAATTTCTGTAACAGCCTGACAGTACTGAGACTGCAGGCCATAAAATGAATTTATCAGACATGGCCTAAAAAATGAGTTGAGTTTTTATAGAAAATGAGCAAGCTTGGGATTCAATATGTGTCAATGAAGCAAGCCAGGCTGTCAGCCCTGCCCCTTGTTGAGAGAACTCTGAGCATGTTTGAGATTGCAGGTCTCCAGAAATAGAATTGAGCCCCCCTGTGGACTCTCTTAATCTGTTACTGTGCTTGAAGCTGGGCTTTTATTATTCCATTTCAATGTGTTTACATGTCTATATTCACTGGTATAGTTGTCCTATCGTTTACTCGTAGCTTATATTTCTCAAATCTTTACAAGCTATTTAGGAGACATAAACACTGAGCACAGTCTGCTCATTGGTACACAACAGGCAGGCTGGGATAGTGTACAGTGAAGACGTTTTTCCTCTTTTGAATTTCCAAATGGAATATATTTGTTTTGTTTGTTGTGTGAAACAGGAATTCAGTATTACTAATGGATCTTTCTTTCTTTTAGGAGGAATCACTCACGACACTTTCCAGAAGGAACTCATGTGCTTTGACCCCGATACAGACAAATGGACTCAAAAAGCCCCTATGACCACGGTCAGAGGTCTGCACTGTATGTGCACTGTTGGAGATAGGCTTTATGTCATTGGCGGAAATCACTTTAGAGGAACCAGCGATTACGACGATGTTCTGAGTTGTGAATATTACTCCCCCTCCCTAGACCAGTGGACTCCCATTGCAGCCATGCTGCGTGGGCAAAGTGACGTTGGCGTGGCCGTGTTTGAAAACAAAATCTATGTTGTGGGTGGCTATTCTTGGAACAACCGCTGTATGGTGGAAATAGTCCAAAAATATGATCCTGAGAAGGATGAGTGGCATAAAGTGTTTGACCTCCCCGAATCACTAGGGGGCATCCGAGCCTGCACCCTCACTGTCTTTCCACCAGAGGACGATACAGGGTCGCCTTCCAGAGAGTCTCCCCTCTCTGCACCCTAATTGCCATTGACTTGGACCTTGAACAAACTGTTTGCACTGCAGTACTGCATTTTGGACTTTAATAGACCTGTTCAGTAGCATTTCGTCCAGCCAGCGACCCACAGAAGTGCATCGGGTCTCCTGCGACTAGACTACTGTACTTGCACAGGGCTGTCAGGCTGGCCTTCAGTTTACCCAGCAGATTACAGAAAAGCATACCTGTAAACCTCTCTGGCAATTTGTAAAACACTCTTAAAAGGAATGGAGAAAAAAAAAAAAACGTATTCTGGTTTGCAACCGAAGTACATTTTAATGTCGCATATTGAGTTTTGGCAAAAGAAAAATGTAACTAATGCCATAGAAGAGCGAAGCGGTAATTTAACTTTTGTATATTATGTTGAAGTTTAATGAAGCAAGGTCCTTGAGGTTTGTTTGGGTGGGGTTTGATATTGTGGGTTCTGCTCTTCACTTCTCTATCTAATTGAAGTAGGTGACTGTCCTGTTTGGGGAAGAAACGCTGTAACAAACTTTACCCCTCAATCACTTCACATATTTCTGCCAATGCTTTTAACCATTAACAAAATGGTGTTTTCTATATTTAATAAAAAATATAAAGAAAAGCCAATTGTTTTGCAGATTTATGAATGAATGCAATTTCAGATTTTTCTGGTAGGGTGGCACAGCGGATTGGCTGCAAGCTTAGAAAATACTTCTGAGTGGCTCATCAAACTCCAGGCCAGACAAAAAGCAATCCCACCTCCTTGGCATCTGATGCCTAGTTGGAAATCCGTTCTGTGTCTAGCTGCTGCACTACAATGTAGGCAAGTACAGGCATGGGGACACACATAGTTATGAAGTTGTCCCTCCAGGACAGTTCAAGACTGGAATTGTGCAGGTAGAGAAATCCCTCTCAGGTATCCAGAGCCATCAACTGCCTGCCACTCATTCAAATCACACATCTCTGCAGTATATCTCTGCAGTATGTAGAGCTTATTTTCATTATTTTGCAATTGGAATCTTGGATGTGAGCAGCACTGGCTGGCCTTGATTAGCACATTGACCACATTACAGTACAAGCAACCTGGTGGATACGACTATGCCACATGAGGCACCACGCTGTACGCCGTGGTCAGGGTGCAACCCGGTCCCTCGTTCGACTCTCTGCCACATGAGGCACCACGCTGTACACTGTGTCGGGGTGCAACCCGGTCCCTCGTTCGACTCTCTGCCACATGAGGCACCACGCTGTACGCTGTGTCGGGGTGCAACCCGGTCCCTCGTTCGACTCTCTGCCACATGAGGCACCACGCTGTACGCTGTGTTGGGGTGCAACCCGGTCCCTCGTTCGACTCCCTGCCACATGAGGCACCACGCTATACGCTGTGTCGGGGTGCAACTTGATCCCTCGTTCGACTCCCTGCCACATGAGGCACCACGCTATACGCTGTGTCGGGGTGCAACCTGATCCCTCGTTCGACTCCCTGCCACATGAGGCACCACGCTGTACGTCGTGGTCAGGGTGCAACCCGGTCACTCATTCGACTCTCTGCCACATGAGGCACCACGCAAACTGTAGCGGAAACGAGAGATTTATCTGTTTTGTAGTCTTTTTTTCTGATCTTTATGTCCCGCTTCTTGGACACGGTGTCTGCCTGTGTGATTTGACTTTTCAACTCAGACAGTGCTCTGTAGGCTACTCAAACAACCAATTTAAACGTCTCATTCTTATTATTGAAGAATATATATATTCACACACACACACAGTTGTAGTCAAAAGTTTACATACCCCAATGGAAATTTCTCAAACAAATAATTATAGGACAAATCTTTTGTAGCAAAAGTTTTGCTTTTGTGGATGAGGGAAAAAAGTTACAAGAAATAATTATTTCAGCAATTTTTCTGCAAAACTCCAAAAATGCTAATTCAAAACTATTCATCCCCTTTGATGCTCTGATAGAATTTGATGCTCTGATAGAATCACAATCCCCTTAGGAAAACGTCACACGGACAAAATGACATTTGAATGATGGATATCAGTTCTTGTCAAAGGTTTTGTGGAGTGATGAAACAAAAATAGTGGTTAGGGGTCTGGACTCTTGACCCGAGGGTCGTGGGTTCAATCCCAGGTGGGGACACTGCTGCTGTACCCTTGAGCAAGGTACTTTACCTAGATTGCTCCAGTAAAACCCATCTGTATAAATGGGTAATTGTATGTAAAAAAAATAAAATAAGTAAATAATGTGTAAAAAAGAATGTAATTGTATATAAAAATAATGTGATATCTTGTTACAATTGTAAGTCGCCCTGGATAAGGGCGTCTGCTAAGAAATAAATAATAAGTTTGAAGAAAGTCTGATGAGGCGTGCAAAAAAAAGAACACCATATCTACTGTCAGCATGGAGGTGGTAATATCCTTCTATGGGGCTGTTTTTCCTCTAATGGCACAGGAGATTTAGTTCCAATACATGGTAAAATGGATTCCATAGCATACCAAAAGATATTGGCCAATCATCTGAAACCCTCTGCTACAAAACTTGTTTAAAGCGCAACTGGACGTTCCAACATGACAACGATCCAAAGCACACATTAAAATCTACTTCAGAATGGTTAAAGAATAAAATTAAGGTTCTGGAATGACCTAGTCAAAGTCCCGATCTAAATCCGATTGAGAATCTTTGGTATGAGTCCTCGGAATTGGAATGAACTGTAACAATTTTGCTTGAAGGCTGGTCAAAAATCACTAAATAATAATGCCAAAAGCTCATTGACAAATATCCTAATCATTTAAAATAGGTTATTATTGCTAAAGGTGTCTCAACTAGCTATTAATTTCATTTTCCTTGTTAGGGTATGACTTAGCATTTTTGGAATTTTGCAAAAAAAATTGCTGAAATAAATAATTGCAGATACCTATTTCTTGTAACTTTTTTTTTTTTTCTCATCCACAAAAGCAAAACTTTTCCTACAAAAGATTTTTCCTATAATTATTTGTTTTCGAGAAATTTCTAGAAATGTATATATATACACTACCGTTCAAAAGTTTGGGGTCACTTAGAAATTTCCTTGTTTTCGAAAGAAAAGCAATTTTTTGTCCATTAAAATAACATCAAATTGATCAGAAATACAGTGTAGACATTGTTAATGTTGTAAATGACTATTGTAGCTGGAAACGGCTGATTTGTAATGGAATATCTACATAAGCGTACAGAGGCCCATTATCAGCAACCATCAGTCCTGTGTTCCAATGGCACGTTGTGTTTGCTAATCCAAGTTTATCATTTTAAAAGGCTAATTGATCATTAGAAAACCCTTTTGCAATTATGTTAGCACAGCTGAAAACTGTTGTGCTGATTAAAGAAGCAATAAAACTGGCTTTCTTTAGACTTGTTGAGTATCTGGAGCATCAGCAATTGTGGGTTCGATCACAGGCTCAAAATGGCCAGAAACAAAGAACTTTCTTCTGAAACTCGTCAGTCTATTCTTGTTCTGAGAAATGAAGGCTATTCCATGCGAGAAATTGCCAAGAAACTGAAGATCTCGTACAACGCTGTGTACTATTCCCTTCACAGAACAGCGCAAACTGGCTCTAACCAGAATAGAAAGAGGAGTGGGAGGCCCCGGTGCACAACTGAGCAAGAGGACAAATACATTCGAGTGTCTAGTTTGAGAAACAGACGCCTCACAGGTCCTCAACTGGCAGCTTCATTAAATAGTACCCAAAACACCAGTCTCAACGTCAACAGTGAAGAGGCGACTCGGGATGCTGGCCTTCTAGGCAGAGTTGCAAAGAAAAAGCCATATCTCAGACTGGCCAATAAAAAGAAAAGATTAAGATGGGCAAAAGAACACAGACACTGGACAGAGGAAGATTGGAAAAAAGTGTTATGGACAGACGAATCTAAGTTTGAGGTGTTCGGATCACAAAGAACATCATTCGTGAGACGCAGACCAAATGAAAAGATGCTGGAGGAGTGCTTGACGCCATCTGTCAAGCATGGTGGAGGCAATGTGATGGTCTGGGGGTGCTTTGGTGGTGGTAAAGTGGGAGATTTGTACAGGGTAAAAGGGATCTTGAAGATGGAAGGCTATCACTCCATTTTGCAATGCCATGCCATACCCTGTGGACGGCGCTTGATTGGAGCCAATTTCCTCCTACAACAGGACAATGACCCAAAGCACAGCTCCAAACTATGCAAGAACTATTTAGGGATGAAGCAGTCAGCTGGTATTCTGTCTATAATGGAGTGGCCAGCACAGTCACCAGATCTCAAACCTATTGAGCTGTTGTGGGAGCAGCTTGACCTTATGGTACGTAAGAAGTGCCCATCAAGCCAATCCAACTTGTGGGAGGTGCTTCAGGAAGCATGGGGTGAAATCTTTTCAGATTACCTCAACAAATTGACAGCTAGAATGCCAAAGGTCTGCAAGGCTGTAATTGCTGCAAATGGAGGATTCTTTGACGAAAGCAAAGTTTGAAGGACACAATTATTATTTCAATTAAAAATCATTATTTCTAACCTTGTCAATGACTATATTTCCTATTCATTTTGCTATATTTCCTATTCAAACTCATTTCATGTATGTTTTTATGGAAAACAAGGAAATTTCTAAATGACCCCAAACTTTTGAATGGTAGTGTATATATATTTTCTTAATGTTAGGCAGTTATGATATTTGTTAAATTGTGTAGCTTGAAGGGCTGTCCATGGTGTTCCCTACACGTGTTCTAATTCACACATCACTCAGTGCATCCCTATGAAGTAGTGACAGGAGAGAAACTCAGCAGAACCAATATGTTCTATATTGTAACAGCATTGCATGAGCCCCTGGAGGAGCGAGGGGGTGATTGTCAGAACCAATATGTTGCATAGTTATTTTCAATTTATTTACAAACCGCTAACCAAGATCATGCAACAGTCTCTTGACACAGGGGTTGTACCGACAGACTGGAAAATTGCAAACGTAATACCGATCCACAAAAAGGGAGACAAAACCAAACCAGGTAACTATAGACCAATAAGCCTGACTTTCTATTATATGGAAACTATAATAAGATCCAAAATGGAAAATTACCTATATGGTAACAATATCCTGGGAGACAGTCAGCATGGTTTTAGGAAAGGGAGATCGTGTCTAACTAACCTGCTTGATTTTTTTTGAGCAACGAGCAGAACAGTCGAGAAAATAAATGAACAGTAATAAAAGTTAAAATAATAATTCTCGGTTTGAGAAATATTACTTGAAAGCATTCCGGTTTGGAAGGTGACACATATATCTGAGGAAACGAAGGATGTTCTAAAAGAAACAAGAAACAAGAAACTGTCCAAGATGAGAAAAAAAAGAAAATACTTGTGTGAGTGCTACTATACCTACCGCATATTTTAGTAGGGAATTTCATTTTTTTGAATAAATAAGACTCCGGTGGATTGCTTTGAACTGAGTTAAAAATTAAACTTCATTTCAACAGAGGACGAATATATTTTTCTGGTCACACACATTGGATTAAATAAAACGAACTGTGTACTGTTTGGCTACCACGAAGGATTGAACTGTTACTTTAGAACACTACACAAAACGGAGATTTTTTATTTATTTTTTTAAACAAAACCAACAGACATTTTGTTTTATTTTTCAATAGTACTAAAAGCTGTTTAAATTGTTTATATTTCCTAGTAAAGTATCCACTGTACTTAGTGGTGCAGCTGGAGTTTATTAGGTGGAGGCATCGCGCTATATGTATTTTTGGGTTATCCAAATCAGACACTCACTTAACCATTATGTTAATTTAACAGTAACACATAATCTTTGCAGGTGTAGCAGAACGTGCCTGTTTATTGCATACAGTCCTACACACCAAGGTCTCTAATATTATTTTTAAAAAATAGTGAACCGAACCCAGGTCCCATATCTCTCCCCGAGTATTGTGAGGCGCCTTGAATCGTACTGAGCGGAGAAGTGGGATCACATATTGTATTCAGGTGTCAGGTCTTTAGGAGATAAATAACCATTCTGTAATGAGTAAGTTTCTATTTCAGGGAACCAGGGTTATGATAATAACCCAACATTCTACAGTCATACCTGTCAACCCTTTTTGAGCCTATCTTGTATACCAGAGTTTTCAAACCCTTAAGGAATGCTTCCAAACCTAAGGCTCTGACTCAAAAATCATAGTATCAAAAAATATGAAAGAAAAAATACAGAACTTCTCCCAGTTTAGTAATTGAAATCTTCAGAAAAAAGCTTTTTCATAATTTGCTTTGTTCATTTTATTAACATCTTTAATATTTTAACATAATATAACATAACATTATTAACATCG